>ML675616.1:109023722-109124459 GCA_007922155.1 Mesoclemmys tuberculata
GTTTGAATTCATCCTTCTTAAACATGGGACACCAAAACTGCACACATTTAATTAAACAAAATTTAAATGAAATGTTCAAACTAATTAAGGGAATGCCTAGGAAAGCTTTGCTTTCTGCAATACAGTAACAGACACCAAAAGTTCCAAAGAGATGACATCTCCTTAGCCATCAACCATGCCACTTCCATGTGTGTTCACACAGACTCCGGAATGCAGCTTTAGCATGTCTATGTTGCTTTACCATTCTGTGTTATTTTCTTTTACATTATGTTTGTTTGAAAAATGTAAATAATTGCCAGTTATTGTGATTTGTGCCTTATATAGAATAATTCATTAGGGTTTAATTTTTGCCATTATATAAATCCATGGTGCGCCCACACCTTCAATATTGCGTGCAGTTCTGGTCATCCCATCTCAAAAAGATATGTTACAATAGGAGAAGATACAGAGAATGGCAACAAAAATGATTAAGGGTATGGAACAGCTTCCATATGAGGTGAGTTTAAAAAGTGTCTATTCAGCTTGAAAAAAATGATTAAGAGATATGGATATGATAGAGGTCTATAAAATCAGTGTGGCAAAAGTCAATAAGAAAATATTATTTACCCCGTCACATAACAAAACAACTAGGGGTCACTCAATGAAATGATTGCAAATTGTAAATGGCAGTTTGTATATCTTGGAATCATTTGATCATAAGACAAACAATAAACAAAAGTGTCTTCTCAAAAACTAAGACACATACCTCTTGTATAAGACACTAGTCTGGTATAGACATGGTCTTTATCTCAAGAATACAAACTTTGTAAGATATTTGTTTTTAGAAAGAGACCTGGCTGAGTAAAATAATGTGAGGATGTTCTTTATTTAGGATATTCCAAAGAGAAGTGGTACTTAAGATGTGATATCAGATATCAAACAAACTCAACAAGGGTCTACTTCCCCCATCTCTTTGCAAAGAAAACAGCCTTTAATTGTTAACTCACGCAAAGAATTTTAATAATATCCTCATTGAAACTTATTTCTTTTATAAATATTCTAAGGTCTTCATTCTTCAAATATTAAGGAGAACATTTGTGATTGGAAAATCTTTTACAGAAGATATTGGTTACACCTGACTTACATTTCCTCATAAATACTTTAAATAAGTCATATATTTTAAGGCCAGAGGGGATCATCGTGGTCCTCTAGTCTGACCTCTTGTATAACACACACACCAAAAGATTTCCTTGTATTAGTTCCTGCTTCAAGTCCAGTGGCCATGCTTGAACCAGAGCATGTCTTTTCAAAAAACAACCAGTCTTGATTTAAAAACTTCCATTGAGGGAGAATCCTACTACAGTCTTTGGTGAACTGTTCCAATGGTTAATTACCTGAACTGCTCAAAATGTGCACCATATTTTTAGGCTGAATATGTTTATTTTCAAATTCCAGTCATGGGTTCTTGTTATACCTTTTCTAGAAGAGTCCCTCTGTTCTCATATTTCTGTTGCCCAGGAAGGTACTTATGATCGGGTCACCTCTTAACCATCTCTTTGTTAAACTGCATCGATTGAGCTCCTTGAGTCTTTCACTATAAGGCCTATTTTCCAACCCTTTAATCATTCTTGTGGCTCTTCTTTGAATCATCCCCAGGTTTCCCACCTTCCTTGAAGTCTGGACACAGTATCCCTAGTCATCGTGAGGTGCCAACACGCCTATTCATGATTCCCCGCTCACACTCCCAAGGATCGCATTAGCTCTTGGGCACAGCCTTCCCACTGGGCTTTCATAGTCCACTGCTTAACCAGCATGGCCCTCCAGTCTTTTTCGGAGCCACAGCTTCACACGATACAGTCCCCCATTGCATACGTATGGCCTGTGTTATTTGTTCCTAGATGTAGGCCCTCTGGCCATCACAAAACACAAATTGTTTGCCTGTGCCCCATTTAGCAAGCAATCCAAACAGTTCCGTATCGCTGACCTATCCTATTCTCTAGTGGGGATTTTTTTAGTTTGCGCCAAGTCAGTGACAAAAATGTTAAAAAGTATAAGAACAAGAACCAATCCCTGTAGGATCTACTAGAAACATACCCACTGATGATTCCCCATTTACAATTACATTTTGCAACCTATCAGTTTTTAACCCATTTAATGTGTACAATACTGAATTTGTATCATTCCTGTTTATTAATAAAGATGTCTTGAAGTATCAGGTCAAATGTCTTAGACTTCTATAAGTGTATTACATCAATACTACTGCCTTTAGCAACCAAACTTGTAATCTTGACAAAAATAATATCAAGTTAATTTGATAAAACCTATTTTCCATGAACTGAAGTTGATTGGCATTAATTATATCACTCTTCTTTAATTCTTCATTAATCAAGCCCTTTATCAACCATTCTATTATTTTGCCCAGGGTTGACATTGGATTGACAGGCCCACAGTTATCCAGATCATCCTGTTTATCCTTTACAAATACTGGCACAACACTAACTTTCTTCCAGTCCTCTGGAACTTCCCCAGTGTTCCAAGAGTATATTGAAAACCAACATTAACACTCTAGCACCTTAATCATCTCTTTTAAAATTCTTGCATGCAAGTTATCTGGACTTTCTGATTTTAAAACATCTGATTTTAGTGGTTGATGTGTAACAACACCCATAGTTACTGTTGAAATGGAAAGTATATCATCATTATATTATATGAATACATCATCTGCTTTTTTCCCAAATCGAGAACCGAAATATTTATTGAACACTTATGCCTTTTCTGCATTATTATTGACAATTTTACCATGCTTATCTAGTAATGAACAATAGGATTCCTTCTGTTCTTGTATACTTTAAAAAACCCTCTTTTTTATTTTTCTGGCCATAGATTTCTCCTTATGTCTTTTTGCTTCCCTTATCAGCTTTTTATCCTTTGTACCTTCTAATTTATATTAACTGCTATCAACTTCCCCTTTTATTATATACTATATTGGGACTTTTTACATTTTTGTAGCTGCTTTCACTTCCCCTCTAAGCCAGGCTGGTTGTTTCTAACTAGCATAGCCTTCTTTCTTGACTTTAGCTTTTTGTGCATCTTGTAAGGTGTTCTCAAGCAGTTCTCAGGTACCATTCATATTTTTTTCTGTTCAAATACTTTTTAGATTTTGATGCAATATTATTTTCAGCTTTGTGAAACTGACCTTTTAAAACCATCAAGTTTATATATTATTGATTAGACTTTATTCTGTTTGCACATACAACATGTAATGAAGACTGGAGCATTTGCACCTGAGCTACCACTAATTTTTAGTTCAGATATCAATTCTTTTTATCTGTCAAGATGAGGTCTAATACAGAATTCTCCTGTGTTAGATGCAATATTATTTGAGTTAGGAAGCTATCATCTATAATGTTTAGAAATATTTTACTACTGGCAGCCTGAGACTTTGAGCATATGACACTTTACTGGTCCTCAAATGCTTAACATGGCATAAGCATCCTTTGAAATGTTTATTTGCAAATGTTTTATATCTAAATGCAAACATTCATGTAATAATTGCCTGAAACCATTGTTATGTGAATAGTAAGAGGTTTTATGTACAAGTATAGCAAGGTCTTTGATGCCACAACTGGTTACTATGCCATATCAGTATAAAAATTTATATTAACTGAGGAATTAAATAGTTGTTTGGCAAAGCTTAAGAAACAACTTGACAAGCTCAGGAAGACATGAATCTCTTCATAGTTAGTAGGAAGATAGGAGATTAACTTCTTTGATGACCATTTAAATTTAAAGACTTTCTTTAAGAATCATTTAAATTTAAAACAGACTTTTTTAAGGTCTGAAAGGCTTATATAGGAAATAGGTGTGTCTGGATTCTTTTGAAACAGAATTTTAACTCCTACTAAACCCTGATGAAAGTAAAGTGATATAGTTGAAAATTATCTGAATAAAATAAAGATAGCATTTAACTCTCTTTCAAGATGTTCTGAGAATTTCCTGCCACAAACCCAAAAGCAATTATCCACAATGTTGAAGAATTGCAACCCTGCTGCATATGTATTAGCTGATTGCATATGCATGAGTTGAAGATGCTCCCATGACTGGCCAATGAAGGTGTTAAGCCAGTGAAAGGTGAAAATAGCTGATATTTGAATCCACCCAAGCCCCGAAAGAGGTGTGCCCTCCACGTTGTGTTGAGTGAGACTGTGAAAAGAGAAAAGTATAAATTACTCTGGACTCTGATACACACAGCTCCCACACCTTTATGCTCTTATTCCCATATTCTTACATTTATATGCTCACTCACACTTACTCTTGCTCTTATGCATGCTTGCTTTCTTATATTTTTTTATGCCCTTGGTTCAGCCCATTCATCTAATCCTATCTTTACAGTAGCAGCAACATAACAGATAAGAACAAAGAAGCCACAGCAAAACATCAAAAAGAAGCATTCTTCTGAGCCGGTACCACTATACCAACAGGATAATGAGAACAGGTTAAAAAAATCTGGCAGATCAGTTTTCCATTGGAAAATACTTATTAGATAAAATAGAAATGTTTCACAAGAACATATGATTTCATCATCATGTTCATGAGAAATTATCTAAAAGTTTCATTTTAACTTTATAATTTTGGCTACTTTGATGTATATTCTAATTTCTAACAGAAGTAAAAAATAAAGTCAAAACAGAACATTTTGGCTGTATTGAAAGAAAATATTTTAGGAATATATTGTTTCGTGAAAAATTCTGCAATTTGACTTTTCTTCCCAAGTCAGGATTAAACCACATTTCAAAATTTCAGAACTCCCCATGTAATTGACATTCCAAATTTCAACCACCTCCTATAATGACATGAACAAAGAATTCAGCCCCACTGGTGAGATGAAGCTTGCCAAAGTACTGCCAAGGAATTAGATTAAAATTGCTGTTGTAATAATTTGAATGGGCTGTTGAAATGTTATTTTAACTGAAGGTACTAACAGTTTCTTTCTCCTGTTAAACATCAGATTGTTTAGACTGTGTACTCCTTGAAAAGAGACATCAGCTAACCTTGATAAACAGAAAGAAATAGTGGGGTTTAACTTGAATGTAAGATTCTTAATCATTAATTTACCTGTTTCAAGACTGTTCCTTGTTTTTCTTAGGTAACAAATTTAAATATTGTCTTTGCTTTCATAGGTTAAAATCATAGTTAAAATCACTTACCTCGCTATGTACAAACTGTTCAGGTTACCTATAAGAAACTAAAGTGAATTAATCAACCTTTAAATGAAATTCCTTTGCCCAGCTATAAACTGTTCTAGTTATCTATGATACATGGAGACAGGACTCACTACTAATTTTGGGAATAATATTATTTGTCTGATCTTACTTAGAGGAGAGTGTCCCCACCAAAAGAGGTCCCATTCTTAAGGTATCTCTGCTGAAAGCTCTTCACAGAAACATACAGAAAACACTGTATCTGAAGTAACCATTGGTTACTGCCTGAGTTCTGTTTAGTTTTGTCATAGTTTCTTTCTTTCTTAATTAAATAGTCATAGTTAATAACTATGCTTATTTGGCTTGTCTTTAGTAGTGGGGTCACCTAAGGCATGGCAAGAACCCCATGTGACTAAAAGAGTGGGAGTCATTTCCCTGAATTGGCATTAGAGAGACAGTTATTAAGATCTGGCATGCCATTTCTTGTTTCTCTAGATTACAAATAAAATTACTTGGCACCTTAAAACACTCATTTCTATCCCCTGTACGTGACAGATGAATGGGGCTCCTAGGATACAGTTCTTTCCTGAATTGGTGAGTCAAGGATTTTCAAACCACATAATACATTCTAAAGATGTCAGTCCAGGAACAAGCAAATACAAGTGTCATAAATTCTTGGAAATGGGAAGTAAATGCAGTTCCTGTTCACATAGTAGGAGGATATTGTGACCTTTCCCAGAGATCTTGTGGGCTTTAAATGCTGTTGTCAGATTTTACAAGGAATGACTGAACATGTATTGTCTTCCTCTTTCTAAAGCAGGAAAGCTAGGTTTGTGGTTAAAGCACAAGTCTGGGAGTCAGCAAACTGAGGTTGTGTTCCTGACTTTGTGTGTGTATAAGTCAATTACTTAGCTTCTTTGTGCCTCATTTTCTCCATCTGCAAAATGGAGCTAACACTTCTTCCATATCTCACAGGAGGCTGAAATTTAAGTCATTCATGTTTTCAAAATGCTTTGAGATCATCTGATGAAAAGCACACTAGATCTGTAACATATCCTTATGGTGATTTTTATTATCTGAATGATCGTGTTTGATGAAGGGTGATAGACATAAAATACAAACTATACATACAACCCCAGTTAACGTAATCTGACAAGGACCTTGTTTAAGGCCACTGGCATTTTTTAACCCTGGTCTACACTTATGTCTACACTGCACACTAAGCCTAGCTCTGGCTCATGTTTGAACCCCAGCCTCCCTACCATCCACACACAAATCAGTCCAACTTAGGTCAGCAAGCACTCAGGACCCAGGTTCTAGGACCCTGCTAGGGGAACAAATGAGAACATGAGTTCTGCTGAGACTCAGATCCAAGCCCTGTCATTTTGCATTTTGGATGCAAGTCCAAAGGTCTGCAAAATGCAATATTGCTACATTGGCATGGCTGTGAGACGCAGGTCCAGCAATTGTAAACCCAGATTTACAATGCAATGTGGATACTCAAGTGTAGGCTTGGAAAACACTGAGTCCACAAACCTGGCTCCCATAGACCTGGGCTTCCAATGCCCTTAGGATATATCTACACTGCAGTTAGACACCTATAGCTGGCACATGCCAGCTGACTTGGACTCCTGGAGCTTGGGCTAAGGGGATGTTTCATTGTGGTATAGAGGTTTGGGCTCAGTCTGAAGTCTGGGACCCTCTCACCTCACTGGGTCCTAGATCCTCAGCTCCTCTACATTGCAATTAAACAGCTCCTAAACCCAAGCCCCACAAGTCCAAGTCAGCTGACACAGGCCAGCCACTGGTGTCTAATTGTATTGTAGATGTATTTTTACATGCTGCAGCTTGGAGCAAATTGGACTGAGGTATACTCAAAGAAACTTCCATTCAACTGATTAAAAAAGTTCAAGTAAAAATAAAGCACCAGTGTTCCACAGACTTCTCTAGTAAATAGCAAGGTGATTAAGGAGGAAATTGTGAGAGGATGTCATTTCTGTGACTAAAGTATACTAGGCAAGCTGCTGTAGCAGAGACTCAGAATAGGTGTAAAATGAGCATGTCCGACTCTTCCTAAGGGTCAAGGCTGCAACACTCAAAATAAGATAGGTGTGCGCTCAAATGCAGGGACAGGGTGAGGCATGATATGATTGACAGGCCAGGTGTGCTGCTACAATGAGCTTGTACATGTCTAAAGGAAAAAAACACTCAGACACAGCAGATGTTACAAACCAGCTGGACTATTCCCGAGAGCCATTATTCGGTACAGATAGAAAATGCACCTTTGTTGTTTATTACTGTGTCAATCAAGCTTGCCATACTCTGAGACCATTTCTCAGTACTTCAATAGACTCAGGTTCCTTCACCCTGATAATTAGTGCTGGGTGAACATTGTGCACGCGTGTGTGTGTGTGTGTGTGTGTGTGTGTGTGCAAAGAGAGAGTGTAGAATTAAACTCATTTTGCACATCCACAGAAGCCCTCATCAATGCAAGTTTGATTACTTAGCCGCTTACCCTTATTTTCTGACTCTTACATTTGATAGTTAATTTTATAGCTTTGGGTAAGTCTCTGCAGATTTTTTCCAGGTCAGAATCCAAACTTCTTCAACACTAGAGGGTGTTCTCACTGGGGCTTGATCCAGCAGTCAACTTTAATAAGGACATCAAGCAGGAATCAGTGAAAAATTCTCTTCAGAAAGAGAGAGAGAGTTATATGAACACTGTACTTGCATGAACTCACCGAATATTACATTCAGATTAAGGCATATTTATATTAAAATGCAAAACCAGAAATCTGAGGCAGAAGAGCAAGGTTCTTGTAGGGACAAGAGGCCTAGAAATTTGACATAAGGATGTCAAGCTGCAATATCTTCTACACTGCTCCCAACAGAAGTGATCACCAAATATAACAGGAAGACAAAGTTCCTTTCAAACACCAAATCTTGGCAACAATTAAATCACTGCCACTAAAAAAATGCTCTTTCATTTGATTACCGCAGTATTTCCTGCTCACACCAGGAGGTTGTCTCTCATGCATACTCAATGTAAGTGGAACATATACATTTTATTGTTACATCACTCTTAGGGCTATCCATTGAAACTCATCTGCAGTTTGTCTCCCTGTTCAATCTGGACCGATGCCAGGAATTAATTACTCTGTTTCACATGTGCTGGTTTATAAAGGCTTTTTATTTGAAGATTTCTTACTCACTAGAAAAGAATTTGTAGTGGCTGTTGACTTCTCTTTCCCTGCTTGTGCCATAATGGAGGGAATAATCAGGCAGAGCTTCCAGGTAAGAGAAAATATTTGAGAGAAGCATAATCTTGAAAGGGATGTAATTTGTTTTATTGAGCATCTCACCAAATAGAGAACCAAAGGGAGCATGCTTAACACAAGCATAGGACTTGGCAAATTGCATCTTCTCTTAAGCACCTGCTGAGGGATTGTGTTATATTAAGTTTACAGGCCAATTCTCCCCAGCCAGATAATTCCACTTACCACTGATCTGGAATTTTGAAATGAAAAGCTGCTAGATTCTTTTCTTTTAACTGCAGCCATGCCATCTTAGGCTATGACCTTATCAGATCACACACCTGAAGTCTTTTGGCTCTGCCCTGTATTGGGATAGAAGAAATTCCCAAGCACAGAAGCAGTATTGGTCATTGGCTGGGTCTCAGTCTTCCTTCTGAGCAATTTAAACTATAGGGCAGGGATTCCTGACTTCTGCATCACTGTCATGTGAAAGGCTTCTCTGCCAGTACAGCACATTCAGTAAAGTGTCTCTTTAAGCATCTTATTTTGACATTATGTTTAATGTATTCAATTTGCCCCAAAGATCTAGTTTTCATTGTTCTGTAGTTTTTGTTTTTAAAATGCCTAACTGCCTTGTAGGAGTTGCTGCACAGCTGGAGGTGGGGGAAGCCAAAGGTTTGACAGATGTTTAGGGCACAATGTTGGAGCATTTTTTTCACCCAGGACAGTGTGGGAGTCAGTTGGAGCTTTTGACTCTGAGAGGGGGGTCTGCATCTCCTCCTCTTTATAGGAGGAGTTGGAGGCAGTTTTACATGAGGGAAGGGGACTGGTATCTTCATTCCCTGCTACATTCCTTTGACATCAGATTGCTGCACCACTGCAGCCAGTTCCAGTGTCTGCCATTACAGCCAACATTAGCTCCATGGTTCGGTTACAATGCTTGGCAGTGTCATAGTTAAGAGCATGACACTGAGGCCTGGCCTGCACTAGGAGCACTTTACCAGAATAATTATACCACTATACTACACTGGGTGATACACTATACTACACTGGGTGATACACTATACTACACTGGCTAAGTGCTCCTCGTATGGAAGCAGCTTCTATCCACAAACTGCACATTTGCAGCTATAACTTATTCCATATCCCCGCCCCTCATGCAGAACAGTGGTAAAAGCACAGTTTGCTGGTATAACTGTGTCTATGCTAGGGGACTTTAGCCAGCACAGTCAGCACAATAAGATAGCACTATAAAAAGGAAGACACTTCTTGCCACAATTTACTTGACTACTCATTCTGTGTTAGGCCCTGACTCTGAGACTTGGTCTACACTTAAAAATGAGATCAACCTAGCTATGTCTTACTGGGCTGTGAAAAGTAGTCATCCCTGAGTGCTATAGTTAAGTTACCCTCAGCTCAGATTAGATGCAGCTATATTGATGGAAGAGGTGATTAACTGCATCAATGGAACAACCCCCTTCTATTGATGCAGTGTCTATACTACGTTTAGGGTGACCATATTTCCCAAAAGAGAAAAAGCAACACTGTGCAGAGCTTGCCCGAGCTGGCCATCTCCCCATATGGAACTGGCCAGAGCCCCCTTTGCCCCACGCAGGTCTGGCCTGAGCCACTTGCTACAGCTGGCTTGAGCCCCCTGTCCTCCCCCCACAGAGCTGGCCTGAGCTGCTTGCCCAAGCCCCATGGTTCCTCCTCCCCCATGCAGGGCTCACCCAAGTCCCCCCGCATCTGCGCAGAGCTGGCCCAACCTGCTCGCCCATGTCCCTGCTCCTCTGTGCGAGGCAGGCTGGAGCTGCCTGGCATCGTTGCTCACCCAAGCCCCACCACTTGGGCTGGTGTTGCTGCTTACTTCCCCCCCCAATTCCTCTATGCCCCACTAGCGCAGGTGTGCCTCACTTTTTTTGGCAAAATAGGGCATTTGTCCCATTTCCCCTTGCCTACTGATCAGTTGACAAAAGCAAATGGACAGAAGGCCAGTTTTGCCAAAAGAGTTGGGATGTCCGAGGACAGGGCTTAAAAAGGGGACTGTTCCGGCCAAAACAGGATATATGGTCACCCTAACTGTGGTGCTACAGTAGCATGGGTGCAGTGCCATAGCTGTGCTTCTGTGGAGTAGAGATAACCTGAGTAAATATTGATACAGTACCGGGGCATGATGTTAGCGGGGCACCATCAGAGGTGCTGTCTTTCAGATGAAAGAAATCTGAGGTCCTGATCATCTGCAGCCATTAAAGCTCCCATGGTACTTGCCCTCCTCCCTCAGGAGTAAGGACTGTTGTACCACATTCCACTTCCGAGGTGACAGGATTTCACTGGTGAGTGAAGTGATTTCCTTTGTATAGGTTGCCTATTGAAGTTTGCAATACACTAAGGGGTGTTTGGGGATAGAAGATGCTATCTAAATGTAAGATGTTATGTCCAAAGGACAGATTTTCGCTTCTCCAAATATCTAGAACAAAGGTTTACAGTCTGTGGTCTCTGGATTGCAGGTGGTCTATGGATCATCTTCTGTCACAATGGTGAAACACAGCTGAAACATGAGGGGATCTTAGTCCATGTCTACACTACAGACCTATAACAATATAACTACATTGTTCAAAGGTGTGAAAAATCCACACCCCTGAGGGATGTAGTTATACCAGCCTAACTCCTCATTTAGACAGCATTATGTCGGCGAGAGATAGCTACCGCCTCTCAGGGAGGTGGATTAACTACACTGACAGGAGAAGCTGTCCCATTGACCTAGCAGCACCTTCACTAAAGTGCTACAGTGGCACAGCTGCACTGGTGCATGCTGTACGTGAACACATGCCCTTAGTTTCTATTGGGCTTGCATCTGTCTTTGATGCACACTCCCTTGTTTCCTACCAGATGTTCCACTTTATGCCTCAGCCTGCTTGATTTGCTGCACAGGAATCAAATTGTTCTGGAGACTTCCTTTGTTGCTTCTCTGATGTACATTCAACCTTCATCAAATCTACTGATATTACAGAAATTAGGAGAACAGCAATCATCAAGAGGACAGAGCCAAACTGCTAAGTAACCTGAATTGAATAGAGCATTGGGGAGTTTCAGGGGAGGGGGCTTCTTTACTAATAATGTGAAATCCTTCACCCAGAGAGTGGAAATACAGAGCACAGATGTAACTAAACCCTGCACGTTAAAATAAGACCATTCTCATTTCATCTTAGCTCTGTCATAATGAATTTTCTATGTAACCCAGCAGTAAAGGAACTGCAGGAAAGGCGTGGAATCAAAATTGGGGCTGGCCACAAGATGGTCTTTTGAAAGAAGTGGTTCCCCATCTGACAAAGGTCAAGAGCCATTGAAAGTCTGTGAGATCTGGAGAAGTGAGCACAGGAGTGGGAGCCAGGCAGCCCTGAGTTTTATTCCTGGTGTTGCCACTGATTCGTTGTGTGGATTTGGGAAGCCATTGCGGATTTTTGTCTCAGCTTTCCCATTTGGAAAAAGAGAATAATTGTGGCAGAGCAGGGTCCAGTCCAGACTAACAAGCAGCTGTGTCACCCCCTGCCCTGAAACGTGGGATGCCTCACAACATTTTGCTGATGTAGCTCCCAGCTGGGTCACTCACAAACAGCCTTCCAGCATGCAAGTGTGCGTGACTGCAGCCTGCCAGCCACACTTGGCTTACATTCTGGTTCTCACTAACCTTGGTTATACTGCAGGGTGACCCCAACACACACACAGACTTAGATTTCCCCTCAGAAATGTATATCCTGTACTGCCCAGCCTTCTCCTGGACAATACATGTTTTATAAAGTCTATTATGTCTTTAATAGAAGAAATACACACACAACTTGCCACCCTAAATGGAGTTTCCCAGACACTCCAACTTAAAGACAGTGGATTAGATAAAACAATAAAACAAGTTCATTAATTACAAAGAGATTTTAAGTGAGTACCAGTAATGAGGCACAAGAATCAGAAATGGTTACAAGAAAAATAAAGATAAGACATTTACTAATACATAACTTAAACTATATCAGATTCAAGCAAAGTTTCTCACTCATGCTTTCTGCAGTCTTACTGACCAGACCCTTTAGGTCAGGACCCATCTCCCAGAATCCAATAAAGGCTTCCTTTGTTACTTCAGGTGCAGTGAATTAAATGGACAAGGAGAGAGGAAGGGGTGCTTTGGGGTGTTTGTCCCTTTTTTATAGTTTCAGTCCCCCTCTTGAAAAACATTTCCAGCTGGGTACCAGGAGACACAAGGTCTGTGTGGAGGGATGTTCCTTGCTGCTTTTCTCTCACCTGTTTGCACTTCCTTTGTTTCCCTTCCTACTTGATGACTCTGTTTACTGCTCGAATGCAAGTTAAGCAGAGTACACATTCCTTTGTTTAAGACCTGTTTGCCAAGCTCAGTTTATGTGTTAATAACACCAGAGTGGTGTTCACATCCAAAGTTGCCACACATATATTATCAGGATGATACTGATCAGCAAATTATGAGTTTTAAGATGATAAATCACATGGCATAGTTTGTACAAAGATTATTACCATGTGTGTAGGGTGTGAATACTGTAATATATTCTATCACAATCATATTTACCCGCCTATCTCAAATAAGTGTGTGTGGAATGGGGTAATAGCATCTTATATGGGCATTTAATTACATTAAAGATTGTGGGATGCTCTGATACTACAGTAATGGGGGCCATGTAAGTACCTAAAATAGACAGATACTCTGTGCCGATTAATTTGTTCTTCTGTATATTGCTTTGAACCTTTAAAATGATATATCCTTGCTAATCTATACAAACATTTAAGCTATTCACTGGAGTTAAATAGGCAAGGTCATGTACAGTATGTATCTTCAAAATGCCTGTGGCAGCTCTCAAAATTATAGGCTCAACAGTACACGCTGATTTTGAACCAGAAATGCGAGACTACTGTCATTGTGCAAAATATATTGAACAATGTAAAACATTCTAGAACAAATATCTGGTTGTGATAATCTCCTGCTGCCTTCCCAGAATGGTTTGGTGAGACGTTTGTTTTCTCAAATGTTGCATTTTCAAGAGTGCATAGAGCAACAACCTTTCTTACAATTCAGCCTGAAGCAATAAGGGCTAAGCTATTTTGGGAGATGAGAGATGAGCAAAGCAGAAAACCTTTTCAGAGATTTGTCTTGACTTGCAAGGTATTTTCTTTAATGAAAGAATTCAAACAATGGTCATAAATGCTCTGTCAGTTTAGATTTGTTTTCAGACAAAACTCACTCACACAGTCCTCTTACCAAAATAGGTCTGTTTGGATTAAATTTCTGAGTGTTGCTCTTTGACTTTTGGGATTAAAAACTAGTTAAGAATAAAAAACAACCAAAGACTGAACAGGAATAAATGGCCAATTTGGGACACTGGCAGAGGTTAGTAGTGTATTTCACCAGGGATCAATAGTGGTTCAAAATTGTATTAAGATCTGAGTCCAGATCCAAACTTCTCCAAAGCTGACAGGAGAAGTTCGGTGCTTGTATCCATAATTTTTGTGTTTGAGCCCAGTCCTAATATTTATTAATTGTCTGGAACCAAAGGTGCATATCAAAGTGGCAAAATACATTGAAGACTCAAAATAGCTAGTCAAGGCTTGGATGAAAGTCCAATGAGAGCAACCAAAATTAGGTAACTAGACAACAGAATGGCAGATACATTTCCAGTAGATCTGTTTCAGATAAAATACAGTTGTTTCCATACACACTAATGGGTTTTGACTGTATTGTAACTTCTCAACACAATGATCCAGGAAGCCATCCTGAACAAAAGAAATGAGGAAGATGTTTTCTTGGTGCATTAAGCTAGTAAGGTGTTAGGCTGTACAGAAACTGCATTGTAGAAATTGATGCTACTGTATATCCTCACCTTGAGTACTGCAAGTAGTCATCTAATTTCTGAGAGACTATGAGGAATAGAAAAGGTCCAAAGAGGAACAATAATGTTTTTAGGGCAATGCCAATTCATTGTGTGAGTAATTCACACTTGTGCAGACAGCCAGCTAAAAGCCCAGACTTCGGTTAAATCCAGATAAATCCTGACATAAGATTTCTGTGGGATTTAAGTGGTTCATAGTTTTTTTGCTGGCCATTTCACCTTGTGAGAGGGAAATCTGGTAAAGGGGGCTAATCTAGGGATAGTTTGGGTGACTGGAATCAATGGATGCTGGGTTACAATCTCATAGGAGTTATACGTGCATGTCATCCCATAGACTTCATTGGTTTATACTGGTCTAGGTGAGATCTCAATTCTATTCTAATCAGAGTCTTATATTGCCACTTATCACGGTACCATCTGAGCACACTGAATTTCCAGAGCACACTGAGAGACATGACTAGTATCTGTCATGTGTGGTTCTTTCTTTCTCCCATTGCTTTCTTGCAGAATACATTTTGTGGGATTTTTTTTTATTTGAATTTTGGAAATATGGTAAAATGGCTCATTTTTGTGTGGGAGAGTGACAGAAATAACACCCTGGGCTATTTATAACTGTGGTAGAGAATGGACAAGTTACACAGTGCAACAAAGATCATGGGCCAACAGCAGGGTGCCATCCACAGATAATTCACAATTGGCTTCTGACTCGGAAGCTGCTAGTTGAGAAAGATGTTCTACAGGGTGGTGGGGCTGCTTAAGTAACAATGAATCCAAAAGGTACTAAAGAAAAGACACACAGGACTGTTGGTAAGAGCTTTAATTTTATTTTTCTGGCTCCATTCAGGTACTATCAGTCTGGGATTACAAAAGGTTAATATCCCATCACGTGGCAGGGGCCCAGTAGCCTCCATGTCCAGAGGCTACTATTACAAAGAGGATAGTATACAGACTAATGTCCTTACTTTATACTGGTCTAGGTGAGATCTCAATTCTATTCTAATTGCTTTTTAATTATTATTTTATTGCTATTAATTTGTGAAGGTAGGTGGCTTAAAAGTGGTTTGTATAATTGTTAGAGGATCCCAAACATGCAGTAAAAGCGATGACTTTACTGATGGCCCCTAAAGGAAGGAATTGTTTGTTTTTGGCTCATTCAGAATTTGTGTGCTGAGTTAGTGAGCATGTGCTACTCTGAATAAAGCCTGTATGGAAATCCAAATGCTGCGAGCATGCTTTATAATTACGGGGGAGCCAGTCTCCGGGATGCTTGTGTGCAGATTAGGGAACGCAGAGTTGGAGGCAGCAGCCCGGGTCTCTCACTGCTCTGGTTCTGAGGCAAGTTCTGCAGGGTGCCACAAGTTTCTGGGGCACAAAGACGAGTTTCGGTATGTGCCACACCAAGTTAATCTTTGGGGGTGAGTGCGTGTGCGTGGCACGCAGATGCGCTTTGGTGCCTGGGAGGAGAGTTGCAAGAAGCTGATTTCTGGCGTGGGTCGGGGGAGGAGGGTTGCAAGGCTCGCGTGTGCAGCGTTGCAGGAGCTGAACTTCGGTGGGGTTCGATGGCTCCCGAAATCGAGTCACTTCCGCGCACGCACCCCCTCGCCGCCCGCTCGCCCCGGGCCAGCGCCGCCCCCGCTAGCCCCGAAGCGTCCGACTGCTCCGCGCCCAGCCCGCTAGGGGGCGGGCTGCCCCCCGCCCCGCCCGGCCCTCGTGGGCCGTTCCCGGCGGGGGGCGGTGCCGGGAAGGGGAGGGTGACGTCACTCCCAGCTCGCCCGCAGTCCCGGCCGCGCGGAGCAGCCCGGCCGCGGCGCGGAGGGGACGGGACGCCCGGGGCGGGTCCCGCTCAGCCGGGGCGGCCGAGGACGGGTGCGGGACTCGTGCGCAGGGCGCGGCCGTGCCCCGGTAAGTGGGTCCGCGGGTCCGGGCAGGAGCGGCTGGTGCTGCAGCGCGGGGCTGCCTGCAGCGGCTGCGCTCCTTGCCGGGCAGCCCCCGGCGCCGCCCGCTCTCGCGGCCTGGGCGCTCGCTCGCCCTACGCGCGGGGCGCGCCCCAGTCCCCTCCCCGGGGGCGGGGCGGGGCGGGCGGCTGGAGCCGCTGGCGGGTGTGCGGGGGCAGCGCCCGACGGAGAACGCGGGAGCCGCCGCCCGAGAGGAGCCTCCCACACCCGGCTGCGGTTGCGTCCTTCCCTCCCTTCGGGGGAAGCGGGGCTTCTGGCGGGCGCCGGGCGCCTCAGGTGCCGTCCGTCTCTGGCTGCCAGCCCCGCGCCGGGAGGGAAGGAGCGTTACGGTCAGCCCGCGCTTCCTGCCCCGGCTCGCGGCGGCCGAGCCTGCGGCCCAGGGGAGCCCTCGCGCCGACGGAAAGTGCTAGCGCTGTGCGTGTCAGCGTCCCCAAGGAAAGCTGCAGGTGACTCCCTTCGTTTCATTAAAAACCCGACACTTACTAAGTTACTTGCATTGTGTGGGAGGATGTGTGACGTTCAGTTGCACTGTGTTAATTGCAAACCTGTCTCTAACATGGAAAGCAGCCTCATCATGGGGAAACATCTGCTCATCCCAGCCACTCTCCCCCACCGCCTCCCCAAGTTTTAACATAGGAGCATTTTCTGGTGCTTTTAAAGTTCTGTTCTGTCGGGGACATGAAGGGCTCCTGTGGACACAGACATCTTTATTTCCCTTCCTGCCTGCGAAACTGGAAGCCACAGTAAAGTTAGCAGACCATCTGGGTATTGCTTATTCATTGCAGCAAGGCAAACCCACCTTTTGACTACTAAAAATGGCTAACATAGAGCTGCTTGTATCAGGTTGGCAGGGAACAAACTATTTAAAACTTTGAGACACACCCGCCTGCCTTACTTCTAGTTTGGTTCTTAACCTCTATTTAGAGATTGTATAGCCACTCAATGGGAGAAAGCTATTCCCTCTCCCATCAACAGGCATTGCCTGTTTCTGGATCTTTATCCAGGGTTTGACTGAAAGAGTCTAGACTGATGAGTCATGTTTCCACTTCCAGTTGACTTTCCATAGTCCAAAGGAAAGTTACCCCCTTTCTTCTCCACCTTGTATTAGTTCCACAAGGAAACAGGAATCAGCCTCACTGTGAATAAATGGCTAGCTGGCACCCAGAGTGATGGGACTAGAATGGTGTTACATTTGAATGGCCTCATGGGGGAGAGGGAAGGGCAGTAAACAGGTGATGACAAAATTTAGACTTCTGGGCTCTAACTGGCCACTTAATAGGCTTGAAAAATGAGGTTGAGTGGAAGGACTAAACTTAAACATGCCACGCTTCTCTTACTGCGTGAGAGGATGCATTGTAGCAGGAGGGTTGAAGTTGAAAGTCACTAGCTACAAGCCATGGAGCAGTGGTCCCTAAACTTTTCGTCTTGTGCTCCCCCTTACCAGTAATAAAACGTGTCATCCGTGTCCTTCCTCCTCCTCTTCCTCCAGAAGCAGGGAGCTTGGGAGCAGGGGGTGGGGCTGGGGCAGAATGGTGCTCCCTTCCCTCCCCTCCCCCACACTGTGGGGGCTGGCTCAGACCTCAGCATGTTCTCTGGATATTCCTCCGTGCCCCCTGGAGGGTACTGCCCATAGTTCAGGGCCACTGCCATGGAGACATGCAACTTTTAAGAAGGTGGTGGGGAAAGGTGTGGTTAGATTTAAGCTTTTTAGTAGGACACTTTCAAATACAGCCAATAAAACGAAATAGCTAGGTGTGCCTTGAATTAGCAAATGTTTCCATCTCTAGGGCCTGATATACACACGGTTCTTGTAATGTACAACTCTTCTGGTTGAGCTTTTGCTAGTGTGAATTCAGCTGTACCAGTATAATGATACCTCAAACTGTAATTGCTTATTTACCTTCCCTTAGGGCAGTAGTCGTACTGGTGTAACTGTATTCACATGAGGGGGATTGTGTCCCTTTGCTTTTTATGCAAAGGTGATTGTTTATGCACAAGGGTTGTATTGCTTTAACTAAATTTAACTTTAGCTATATTGGTAATATTAGGACTTTGTTGGTTCTGTTTGTTTTGACCCCAGAAAAGATTTCAGTAGTAAAACGTGTAAGTCGTTGGTTGGAGAGAGAAAGTGGGTGCAGTAATATCTTTTATTGGGCTCAACGTTAGTGAGTTAGTCCAATAAAAGATATTACTTCACCCACTTTATCTTTGATATCCTGGGACTGACACGGTTACAACTATGCTGCATAAGTCATTCGTTATGGCACATACTGAAATGGCAGCAAGGCTGAGCAAAACCAGTATCTGCATTCCTCAAACTGCGCCCTCCAAGTGAAAACATTCTTCATGCTTGTGTGATCAAATATCTGACAGTAAAATGTCTTGGTGTGCCCAGTCCAGATTTATTGCCTCTATTAAAGGCAATAGTCATAGCTTAAGAATTTACGTTTCTGAAGGGCAAGTGTGACTTCCAATTTTTTATAAGATGACAAGTGTAGATTCCAATAAAATCAGTAGCAAGGTGATCAGTGAGGCAGTTTTAGAGCACTAGATTGGGAACCAGGAGATCTGGATTCTCTTTGTGCTGATGCTGACTTGATGTATCAAGTCTTCTAAGATCTGAGTGCCTCAGTTTCCTTCTCTCTGGACTGGGGGGCAATAATATCTACCTTGCTGGGATGTTGTGAGGCGCAGGCCATGAAAATTGGTATCCTGTTTTAAGTTCCTCTCCTGGAGAGCACTACACAAGTGATATGTATGGCATTATTTATTAATTCATAACCTTGATTAAAAAAAAAAAAACCCAACAACCTGTTTTCAGTTAGCCAGAATGATGCTGATATGTTAACAAATATGTATTGTACTGCTCACTGATTGATTGGTGTTATCAGTCCTGGAATCCAGAGTTTATTCTCTTTGAAGTCAATGGGAGTTGCATGTGTTTATCTGAGAGCAGAGCTTGGCCTGGCGGATGGTGATTGTCTGGTTTCAGTGGCATCACTCCAGTTTTTGAAACATGCTTCCTTTGAATGAGGCCCTTTTACGCTTAACTCCCATCAATTCTCTTACACGAATGTCAGGGATAGCCTGAGCCCCAGCATTCGGATTCACATCTGAACACCTCTTTAATTCCAGTGTATTCATAGCTGGCTTTCTAGTTTGGACCCACTTCAAGTTAGTGTTGCATATAACAGCTTTACTGAAGAATATTTAAATGGATCTGTCCTCCATACTGGTATTAAAACTGAAATCCATGCTCCTTGATTTAAAGTTCTCTGTGTTGTAGTAATTCTCGTCAGTCATATCGCTAGTTACTGAATACATGTAAAATTTAGGGGACATACGGAGGCAATTTATGCTCTATAAACAGCTTGAAGTCACTGGTGTCACATGGGATGTAAGTCAGCACTGAATTTGGCCCCATCTCCTACTCCTAGTGGTCTTCCCTCTGCTCTGTGCCACAGGGACTCTGGGGTGTTGATAAGAATCCTTCCTTCCCAGCTCTACCCCCCTTCACTACCTCCACCCACCTGCCCAGTGATTCTCTGGAGTGTACATTCTGTAGCCCAAACACATGCCTCCCACCAGGCAGGGTCTGAATGGCAGTGGGTCTTTGGGATTCACATTTTCCACAACCCATCCTGACTGCACACTCAACCATTCCCTGCAGAGCTAAGCTTTGCATGGGGGATCCACACGTTGCGTGGCCCTAGGATGCCCTGCTTCCTTCACTTGGTGCAGCAGAACTGTGTAAGTTCTACTGCCAAGGGATGCCTCTGCAACCACAGATTTTGTCCTTGATGGACACACACGTTCCCTCCAGTTCTTGATCAAGACTTGGAACAACCAAAGAACATGCTTCCCCCAGAGAATCCATCATAGTTTTTATATATAGAGCCCTTAGATTTGAGCTGTTTGCAGGAGGGGTTTTATTTCCTTGTGTTTGTACAGTGTCCAGTAGAAAGGGACCTGGTCCTGATACGGGCATTTGGCTTCTACCACAATAGAAATAATAGTCCAGTGCATGTTTGGACAGGGCTTTAGGAGATAACGGAGTGCTGTGTGAATACTCATGCAGTTCAGATGTAGTCAGAAAAGCTCCCAAGTACATACAGAGGCGTGGAGACAAAAGCAAAGAAACTGCTCTCATGATGGTGGTATGCATGTCAGCAGGACAGCATACTCAAGACAGCTTCTTCTGTTGTTGAACTCATTATTTTCAGACTTCAAAGAGAAATTCAAATGCTCCTGCTGCTTTAAAGCTACACAATTACTGTGTGACCTATTTTGTTCTTGCATTTTAAAAATATGAATATGGTTAAGTTTTTAAATGTTCTAAGCTGATAACTTCTGACAGACTTTTTTGGCCAGATTTACTGTATATTTCTGTGCAAGGTTAATCTCAGATAGAGACCTGATGATGATGATGTCCCCTAGCTTGCATATAAATCTTTTTAAGCACTCTACAAATGAGATTAGTATCATTATCCATGCTTTTCAGATGGGGAACCTGTAGCCTAATAAAAACAATCAACCCCACCCCCTGCTATCTTAGCATGTTTACAGTTAATAGTGACCTCCCCTAATAGTAGGCATTCACTATTGCCAATCATTTCGTTCATCTGAAATTAATCATTGGTCTGGCTCTGGGATCCAATCTTGACATGCCTTAGTGAGAGACAACTCCTTCCCTGAAGAGCATACAGTCTAGGGGGAAGATATCTGCAGGCTCAAATGGGAGTTGGATGCCCAACTAAGGCCTGGTCTATACTTACCTTGAAATTCAGTGGCAGTCGATGGGAGTTATGCAAGCTACATGGAGTAGCTCCTCTTCTATGCGGCGTCTTCACTGCTGCGCCGATGGGAAATGTGTTCCCATTGATGCAGCACTATGCCACTTGAGGGGGTGGTTTTAACATGTCAACTTCTGGATCAATTGAGTGGATGAAGACATGCCCTAAGTGTGCCTATGTTGTAATCACAGGGTGTGATCACAGCTTCTGAAGGCATACCTGAGCTGATTTTAATATAGCTAGCTCTGGTATTGGAATAGTGAAGCCAGGGCCGCATGGGCTTCAACACTGGCTAGACAGCTGATTGATTAATTACTCAAGTTCTGAGTGGCCTTGATTAAGCTTATGCTGAAGCCCACACTGCTACGGCTTCACTGCTCCGGTAGCTAGATCAAAGCTAGCTCAGGTATGTGTGCATGAGTTGTAGTCCCACCTGGTGATTGTAATATAGGCTCCCTGTTAGAGAGCGTCATCCCATTCTTTTTTCGTAATCTGTTTAGTAGAGCTAGCCAATAATTATGGTGCAACATCTTTTTTTTTTTAAATAGAAATACTGAGCCTGATTCTTCTCTCACACTGGTTTTATACCTGGTAACTCTTTTTTCAGTGGAAGGTGGGGAAAAATTGGTGTGAGAGGTGAATTGGGCCCACCCGCTGAATTTTGAGGTGTCCAGTACTACTGTATTAGGTAGGTGGTGAGGAAACTGCTTAGAGCTATGAAAAGACAGTTAAAACTTGCTATATGTTATCATTAATTTCCTTATCTTCAGTGTGCTGTATGAATGCTAATCTTCACAGCAGCCCGTGAGAGAGGATGAGTATTATCCCTAAAAGGTATTTGTCTTGTCAGATCAGCCCTTTTCTCAGAGCACTAAACTGTTTCTCTAGTCAGTAGGTTACCTGAAAATATGAATGCTTCACTGGGTTACATATCTAACTTTATTTCTTTTCACAGTTGTTGTACAGCCAAGGCTTCAAATCATATTGACTCAATTGAGGAAAACAATGGCTATATCAGTGGGATACTGTGTTTTCAGATCTTTCCTGTAGAGATTGGCCTTATCTGATAGTTATTAAACAAAATATCCAGCAAGGGGATTAACTGTGGACATTTTTCAGGGTGCTGTGAATTATGCAGTCACTTTTCTGACTGAACAAGACGACTTGTATTTTTTATTCAGATCAGGCTAAGGATAGTGGCTTTCTGCTATTTTTCTAATTGTAGGGAACAAACTGTTGGTTATCAGTGTGGTGGTTTTTATTTTTAGTAAAGGTTTTGAAATTGTCTGTTAATAATCAGTTGTCAAACTGGATTTGCAATCACTTACCTGTGATGTGTATTGTCCTTCATGTGAACATGTACTGTTTCCCCATGTTGTAGCTTTCAGAGGCTTTTATTCCTTTGTATCTTTGTTGTAGATGGGGAAATATATGGTGGATAAAAGCTTTATGTTTGCGGTGAATGTGTGTCTGTGTTTGTCAAAAGCCCAAACTAAATCAACCGTGTAACAAAGCTGATGTGTGCTTCGTGGAAATGTTTAAATAAAACAAACTGCACCCGTAGCCTTTCTTAGGCTTCTGTCATTTCCTCTTACGTGGAAATAATTTGTGAGGGAAGGGAACAGTTACCTGAAATCTTGGGCAAGATTTGGGGCTTTTGGCAAGGTCAGCAGGCAAGCCTCAATTAGCTGCAGAGGCTGTGCAACTGTGAGAAATCATGAGTCAATTTCCGTGGATTCCCCTCAAGATATGCTGCTCCTTCACATTCCTCTCAGGGTGGAAAGGGTACTTCTGCAACCGCAGCAGCACTAGCTTGTGTGCCGTACTGCCAAGCTTCTGTTAAACCCTTTTCTTCCTCTAAATGTGGAGAGAGTGAACGCAGCTTTAGCAGTTTCAGGCAGAAATGGTCCTATCTAGGTAGAGGCACATGCTACTTAGTGGCTGTTCCTCTCCTGTCCTCCATTCCTGGCGTGCTCCTCCTCTTCCCCGCAAGCATTTTAAGATGGGTGAATGTAAATGTACACGTTTAGGAACCAAGAATGTAGGCCATGCATACACGATGGGGGACTGTCCTGGGAAGTAGTGACTCCGAAAAAGATGTGTGGGTTGTGGTGGATAATCAGCTGAGCGTGAGCTCCTAGTGTGCCGCTGCGGCCAAAAGACTAATGCAGTCTTTGGATGTATAAACACAGGATTCTCAAGTAGAAATAAAGAAGTTATTTGACCTTTGTATTTGGCACGGTGTGACAGCTGCTAGAAGACTGGGTTCTGGTGTCCACAATTCAGGAAGAACGTTGTTACATTGGAGAAGGTTCAGAGAAGAGCCATAAGAATGATTGAAGGCTTTGAAAACTTGCCGTATAGTAATTGACTTAAGGAGCTCAATCAATGTATCTTAACAAAGAGAAGATTAAGGGGTGACTTGATTACAGTCCATAAGTACCTACATGGGGAACAAATATTTAATGATGGACTATGTAATCTAACAGAGAAAGGTATAACATGATCCAATGGCTGGAAATTGAAGGAAGACAAATTCAGACTGAAAATAAGATGTGAAAATGTTAACAGAGAGAATAACTGATCATTGGAACAACTCACCAGTGGTGGAGTCTCCTTCAATGACCATTTTAAAATCACAACTGGGCAGATCTTTCAGAAAAAACATCCTAGGAATTAATTTCAGGGAATTTCTATGGCCTGTGTTAGACTAGATGATCACTGTAGTCCCTCCTGGCCCTGGAATCTGTGACTCTATGAAGAGTGACCTCAAGTGCACTGAAAGGGGTGTCTGTGCATACAACAGAACATTCTCATCCCTTCACTTTCCTTGAACAGCTACCCCACAACATTTTAAAGACATGCCTACCGTTTTCTCTCTGCTGCACTGCAAAAAGGAGAGGAACATACAGTAGGGAGTTAAGTATTCTCTATGTTAGTCCCTTTCATTTGGGGCCCCAAGTCATGAGCATGGGTGAATACAAATGTTTGTAGTTTTCAGTTGCAGCACAAATGTGACCGTTAATACTTGTTTTGTGAACTCCAAACACAATTGCACAACCTGTTAAGTCATGGGAATTAGACAGTGAAAGTAACCTTGGTAGAGCCATTATTTCATTTTTTATGTACTATCCAAATGTAAAAAGTAAATTCCATATAAAGAATCAGTCACAGCTTCTAAATGGGAAATCAGCTTATTTAAGAGCTTAAATCTGGGTTTAGGTACCTACCTAGTTAGAACCTTTTTTGAGCTAACTGCATAAATGATGGACAGACCATTATATTTTTTAATGTTTTAATATTACAAAGTGTTATTGATGACAAATATGTTCTAGTAGTAGTAATAATGCTTGTATAGCACTTCTACATTTTCTAAACACTGAACAAACCTTAATACTCAGCAAGCCACATCCTTGCAATGTAGATAAATATCATCCCCATTATCACATGGGGAGATTTAGTCAGGAAGTTGGAGTGATTTGTCCAAGACCAGAGAGGAAATCAGCATCACAACTTGTATTAAACTCAGGATGTCTTGACTCCTAGTCCTCTGTTCAGATAACTGAACAGTGCTTCTTTCGCCAAGGCATTAGAGCCAGGACTAGAGCTAACTAAGGAGTTGCTGATTGCCAGTGCTGTGATTTTTATCTTGACGTTGTCTTTGTAACAGCACATTGTGTGGATGGGTATAGTAATACTGACACCCTTACGCTTGGCAAAGTCCTTCAGCCCTTACATGAGTAGCCCTTTTAAGAACAGTCCCAATGACTGCACTGACACTTTTTCGGGGGAGAAGTTGTATGTTGGTCTGTTGATGTAGGTCCCCTTCATTTAAAGTTTTCTTTTAAATCTTACTGGAGAGTGTTTGTTTCAGACTTGATAACCACCTACTGCAGTACCTGAACTGCTTTATCAGAGAATGTTTGCATTGACATAGATGGAAATCTGATTATAGGATTTTTGTTTTACAGTATACAGATTTATAACCAGTAGTTATTTTCAGCTGCTTTTATGGGACTATATGAGACTGGTTTGAGAACACAACTTTATCTGACTGTTTTTCATGACAGCTTTGATTAAAATAACAGAGGAATGGAAAAGTCAGGACCATAATATGGAGTTTGGGTTTGGGGGAGTTTTTGACTAACTTTGCACTTGTTTAATGATTGGTCAAAAGTGTCTTAATGACAAGTCAGTTTTTAGGTAAATGCCACTGGAAAATGTAGAGCTTCCAATTCAAGCATAAGCACAGAATACAAGTTCTAGTTATCAAAAGCTTATCAAACACTTTAATGTTCATGAAAGGGGAATTTCAACTACTAAATGTGTTTTAAGCTGGAGACTGGCAAACATAGCAAGGTGACATTTTAAAAATCTGTTAACAAATAATAATGAATAATAATCTTGTGTTTTCAAGGCCCTACTCTAAAGTACCTTGTATGAATGAGAGAAGGATAAAATTAAGAACGCACACAGTTACCAAATTAACAAGGTGGTGTTTTAGTACTAGTGGGAAGGGCAGCACTCTGAATCTGTGATAGCTTTACACACAGCTGCCTGTCTATTCTCGGTAGCGTGCAAAGTCATCTGAACTTTAATTTGGTGCCGGTTACCTGAGTCAACTGTGGTTGGACTGAATGATTTTAATTTAAAACAGCGCTGGTATTAGGTGAGTTCAATCCAAGTACCTGCATTCAGAGAGGATGCTGACTCTGCCCCTTAATTCATTCTACTGTACCCCTTTCCTCTTGACAAAAGAAACCCATTCAATGGCATGAATCAAGGAAACTGGAATCATTCTGCCCTGTTACACCCATGAAGGCTGCAGAGCCTTCAGAGCCAAATCCTGTCCCTGGAATAGGCCGGTGCAATTGAGGTCTGTGGGGAATTAAGCATGTTTACCCCCAGATTGATTTGGCCCTTTGTTTCTTCTTTGTATTGCAGTACCACCTAAAGCCAACTTTTGGGCCCTGTGCAAACACACAATCCATACCTGAAAGAGTGTGTTATCTAACTAGACAAGGCGGACAATGGGTGAGAGAGGAAACAGCTGCAAAGAGAAGTGACAGTTACACAGGGAATTGGTGATGGACCAGGAAATAGAGCCAAAGTCTCTTGACTGCTAGTCCTGTGACCTACCCACTAGACTGCTGTTTCCTCCAAATTTTATTGTTTTTGTATATCATAACCTACTCCGGTTATAAGGAAATGGTCAATTTCTTGAGAAGCTGCAGTTTGGCTCTTGAGCTGAACTTTCCTGCAGCTTGGAGTTGATCAGTTGGAGTTGGGTTTTGGTTTCAGTCCGTTTAAAAGGATTGCAGTCACCCATCGGGTCTGGGGGGTGAACTTCCCCAAAGTTAGGAAATGTTCAGATCAGGGGTATACAACTCAGGTCTGTCTCTAGTAAATACGATGCACATCTTGGCTAACCAGTGCCTGGAGTTCAGCTACTAATATAACACTTCTACAGGTATTTGAAAGGTGTAAGCATTAGTGAAGAAGGTCAATTGTTGAGGCTGGCCAAGGCCAAGAGGAATTCGTAATTAGGTTACAAATAAGCAATAAGGTTAAGACAAAGAAAACATAGGGACATTGGAGGTGGGAAACATCTGAAAATGGGCATGTAAAATTGACAGATAAACATGTCCATAAGGCCAAATTAAGATCATATGATACACGACTCAAAACAGCATTCTAATAATTATAATTAATGCCTTCCCTGGGGAGCTGTTGCTGTTTTGACTGCATCTTAGGAAAAACTTCCTGCTGCTGAGAAGTCCTATTAGATGGTTAGAATGATTTCTGTAGAAGTCTATGTTTAGTAGAGAATTGCACTTTTGTAGAATTCTGTGGGTTGGTATTAAACATTCCATGTGAAGGTGAGTGTTCATTATTAAATTTCAGTGGACTCTTTCATAAGGGATACTGGCAGGGAGATGGACTGGATGAGCTTTACTAATGTGATTTCCTCATTATTTATGTTCATACATGCCTGTGGTGTCTTGGGATTTTTTTGAGTCCTAGTCTCTTGAGTCCCAGATTACCAGCCTAACCACTAGACTTTCTCTTGAGCAGATTTTTAAAAAACCCTCCAACCCCACCAGGAATTTTCAGGGAACCTGTCCATTGTAGATAGCTAGGATGTGTTAGGAGCTCAGATACAATGGTAATGGGTAGGGTATAAAAACCAAGTAGAACAGAATTGGGTAACTAGAATACCTTGGCAATTTCACACCCCTGACCGACATAGCTATATTGCTATAACTCTAAAGTATAGACCGAGTCCAAGTCACTTGCTGGGGGAGTTTAAAACTGATTAATCTTTCTCCCTTTTGACCTCTCCTCTCTCCCACTGCCCCCAAAGGAAGCTAAGTAACATTGATGATACACCTACCCCCTTCTAGGTTGTTTCTGTCACTTCAGATGTCCTTTATAGGCGAGTTTAACCTTGACAGTGCAGATGTCACTGGAATAATAGTTAATTTCTTGTTCACCATTTCATTGTCAGGGGTGTGGCTGGCTTTGCTTCGGATTGTTCATACAACACAGAGATAAAAACCAAATGATGTTGTAAGAGTGGTGCAAGTAAACTTCCTGCTTGTTTTAGTGATTTGTTCCACAGAGAATTCTGTGGGTTGAGCTCCATTGTTGGGACTGATTTTTAAAAAACTAATTTCAGAATAAATACTTTTGGTAAAAGAGGAACTTTTTAAAATCTAAGGTGACAAAAAAAAATCTTACTCTGCGTGCGTGCGTGCGTGCGCGTGTGTTTAACTGTATTCATAGAATGACATCTGAGTCCCTAATTTTTTGCATAGCCTTATCCGCGTGGCACAGAGTTTTCCATATACGTGTCCTTAGTTTTATAATTCCTTGTCATGCTGGTTGGCCATAAAACAAGGTAGAAAGAGACCCTCCTATCCTAAAGCTGAGGCTCAGGTGCCCATATGATAAAAGGGATTCCAGCGTTCTCCCAGGGTGACTTCAGACAGCATGATCAGAATTGATAACTGAAGGTCAGATTGCTGTATAATCTGTAAAAGTAACTACAGTTCAGTTGTTAGAAGGAAGGTTAAGGGCGGAGTCACTCAGGTCAGACTATAATCCATCACTAGGCTGTAACACATAAGGGAAGTAGAAACAAATTAAGGGGGAATCTTCTTACCTTGCATGCCAAGGCCTATGAATTTGTTGCTATTCTGGATAAGGTTCCTAATTTAACCATTCAGAGACTCCCATGCCGGGAGCTGTTGGCTCTGGGCAGCATCTTATTTGTAGTGGCAATCATGGAAAAATTCCCCTAGTGACCTGGTTCTACATTTTCTATAACTTGCCAGCTATTGAATGTATTTTCCTGTCCTCTTCAGTAGTTTGCACTGCAGTTGCTAAGTATGTTGAAAGTGATGGTAACAATTGGAATTCCACACTAACACAAGCAACACTTCTATAACAGAACCCCTGCAAGAGTCCAGAGCACCACCCATCAGACCAGTGCCATGGCTACTTGCGTGCCTGGTAGCTGTACTGTATGACCCCAGAGACCCACTCTTTCTGGACAAGGTGCATGCTCCCAGGATTGTGGCACTGGCAGCTAGACATTTTATTTTGGACTCAGGTGGGAGGCTGTCACCCTTTCACCTCCGTATTCTATGGTGGTGGGGCTTAGGGCCAATATGCAAGGATTATTGGAGATGGAAGAGGAGATGGAAGCTGGCTTTGCTAGCAGCTTTATAGTGGCAATTCCATGCTAGTAGCAGGTTGAGTTGCTAGTGTGGAACTCCCATGATTACAGATCCAACCAACTTCAGCCCACAGCTTTGAGGCCTTTTGTGGCTTAAACCTTCTCCTTCCATTCCCCCTCTTCCTAGGAATTTTACAAATAAATCCGCTAGCTCTGGGTAGTTTGACAGCAAAAATAAAAAAACAACTGGCTGCACAGTCATATATGAAAAGTACTTGTGCAATATCTATGGAAGAGATGGTAACACAACTATCCCATGCAGTCCTTCAGGACACACTTGAAATTATTTGCATTAGTTAAGCAATTATAGCAAGTTTGCAGCAGCAAACACGTTCAGCTATTATAGTAGCTTCTCTTTCTTCAATTTGGTAGTGCAGAAAAATAAATCTTTGCATATTAATAGGATAATGGATCTAAATTCTTTGTAGATAAACTACTACTATTACTTTGTTAGATTTACCGGGATTGGTCAATCTGATCTGCTCATGCTTCTGTCAAGGTCTGAAAAGATCTTAAAAGCTCTCCCTTATGCCTTGAAATGCGCATAACTGGATCCCAGCTAGTTTTGTGGCAAACTAATTGAATTATTTTTGTTTGAACAGTTCCCAGCATGTGAACTTTAGTACTGGTTAACTTGTACATGTCTAATTTGATTTATTCGCTCAAAACTGCGATGAGCAAGATGAAAGTAAATAATTTCTAGCTTGAAACATCACACGTGCATAGAATGCTTAAGTTTTTGCACTAATTTGTGATGAAATCATCACAGAAGTGTAACACCCAATAGACTGTGGTGGGCACAGTTGGTTGATACCCCAAAATAAATATCTGGCTCTGATTGTTTCAGTTAAAACTTCAGTTAGAAATTCATTTAGAACTTTGTCCAACTGTTTTGCATTGCTCTGAAATGTAATCTTGCTCTCAGTGAAATATAGTACCAGTGTGTATATAGAAGGTCAGCAAAACACACACTTGGGCCCTATTTGTGCCCTTATTTGTACCAGTGTTATTCCATTCACCTCACTGGCATTGCATAGATGCAACCAAATACATAGGAGAGTCTATTTTAATGTTAGATTTATGTAAATGCAAACTGTGAGAACTACTGCTCATGTTTCTGAAAGGGCATTCATACGCTTCATTGTGCTTCCCTAATCAACTTTATCACGTAAGTTTAATGTACACTAAAAGAAGCACCTAACATTTTCTTTGGATGTTATGTTCAACCCTGTTGGTATGGCCCTCTTTTTCTTTTCAGTGTTATATTTTAACCTCTGGCTTTAGGCACACTGAAGAGGACCTTGTTCCAAAAGTGACCCACCTGAAATCATAGGGACCACTTGTTGCTAAGGTGTCACTTTTACTCGTGTTAAGTATCAGAACCTGGCTCTTGTATTGTAAGCTATTTGGGCACTGAAGGATGGCTGAAATTGTGACTCCATTAAAGCCAGTGGAAGTTTTACTATAGATTTCAGTAGGGGCCTGGATTTCACCTGTTATCTTTTGTCTAAAACAGCACATGCACTTGTCAGTATCGGCTTAGATTGGCAAGAACTGACAGACCATTTATTAAAAGGGAATGAGGTCATCCAACTGTTACAACTGACTTCCAAAAGTATAGAAAATCAAACCATACAAATAATACATGCAAATGGAGGTATGCTAAACATTGCTAAGTAAAAAAAAAACCCAAAAAACTAACAGCTACCATTGGTTTGATATTTTTATGGGTTGGTAACCCACAACAAGTCTGCACTGCTACACCCTCTGTTGATTGTTCTAATTCTAAGTTGTGTTTGTTTTATTGGCATGTTATTATGTGTCGTTAAATAAAACGAATATGAAATTAAAACCCCGCACTCAGATTGCCTCTCAGTACACTGCTCTTAGACAGTTGCATAAATGGTGACCCATTCAACCCCTTTTGGACTGAAGAATCAAAAGGGGGACAACGTAGGTCGAGAGCAGCTATTTTGGCCTGTTACAATTATTTCTGCCTTCTGAATACTGGTAACATCCTGGGACCCTGTTGCTATAATTATGTTTACACGTGTTTGGGAACATTCTGCTTGTAACATCTCGCAGTTCTGTTTGCATTTTGTCTGTAATATCTCACAGTTCAGTCTGCTGTTTAGAAATACTTTAAGGCCTTTTATTACACAAGCAACTGTCTGGCCCATATCTAAGAACATTTACTGTAAATGTTCTTCATTCTATGTCACTGGAATAATTCACATTGAAGGCTAATTCACCTTAGCATTTTTAGGGTTGGAATAACTTTTACTCCCCTCTCTTTCTGAAAGCATATATTATTTAGTTAAACTGTAGTTTTAATTGAAAGTTGTGATTTGAGTTTTTTCTTTAAAGTAAAAGTTAGCTGGCATAACTAAAAAATAGTGTCTGTCTAATAATAAAGTAAAAAGGTGGCAACTTTGTCTCCCTATTAACCAAAAAAAAGGTGAAGCAAAACTTGATTGTAATAACTTTCACAATCCTGATGGCCAAAACATGAATCAAAATAACCCCAAGTCCAGAAAAGTCCAGCCCAAAAACAAAACAAAACACAAATAAAAAAACACACAGTCATGCTTTCAGCAACAGACGGGTAATTAACAATCACACCAGGATGTAAAAGCAGCATAACACAACCAGGCCCATAATCTATATGGGGGATGAATCTCTATAAAAATGGAATAAAGAAAGATAAGGAGACTAAGTTCCTTCTGCAAACATCTAGGAGCATTGGATTCACAACCGACAGAGCCCAGCTTCTTCCTCATGTTTAGCCCACCTGGTGACTGGGTTGGCTCGAGCAACTGATAGGCTGGTAATTATACACACTCGTTCTGCAGGCGGGATGGGTGGTGCGTATATGAGCTGTTGCATTTTGAAACTTCTGTATTTGCAATAAATGCTGTGTATGTCTTGTCCCCCTGAATAAGATCCTGCTGTTTATTTCATTCATAAGTGTAATAGTGTCATCGTTTAATACATCTAGTCTGAAATAGACCACATTTATTAATTTTAGGGCATACGGCAAAAGCCAGGTATTGGGACTTATGATGTGAGCTGACAGCTTGGGGTGTTGGGCGAGTGTGGTGGAACCTGCTGCTTTTGTTTTCTGTCTGATTTTCTGATTTTTCTATTATATTGGGCTTCTGGGTGATGTTTTAATTGATTATAAGTGTAGTTGTCAAGGCACCTAGAGGTTGTACTCAGGCATTATTTGTATGTCTTTCCTCTGCCTCCTCTTTGACATCCACCTCCTGCTCTTACACATATTCTGTCCTCTGTAGATTCTTATACCGTGCTCATCAACATAGTATTTGAATGCCTTCCAGTAGTGCATTGACGTGACTTGCCGCCTACTACTTAATCTGTCTCTTTACTATATAAACATAAAATGTTCTTTTTTTAAAGTTAAAATCCGAATTAAGAAGACGAATATACAACCCAGTCCAACCAATTTATGTTGTGGCCCTTTTTGTCTAACTCTTGTCTGGTTTTAAGTGCAAACTCTTTGGAGCAGAGGCCTTTTGTTGTATATCTAAAGCCCCATACATGCTAATAGCAGTGTATAAACAGTAGACTGTGAATTAAAGTGAAAAGACAGGGAGAGGTTCTCCAAGTTTCTAGCAGAACTGATGGATAATCACGTCATATTAAGTCCAAATTCCAATATTTATTGCGTGGTAGATCCAGCATTATAGTACACAGTGTTGCATAGTTTAAAATATATGAAAAATGAGAAGTGAGTTCTTTTCCAAAGGTTGGCCCAGTCTAATTTGGCTTCTGCGAAGTTTTGAGACAAGCCAGCACATAAAGCTGATTGTGTAGGCGTTATGAATAAAGAGATTAGGTAAACTACTTTACTTCAATTTCTTTAGTAAAAATGAAAGCACCACCTTGCTTCATTGTACCCATAATCCTCCTCTCCAAGCAACTAAACAATAGATAGGCCTGAACAAAACCCCTGCATATGAACATGCCCCTTCTTGGTGCCTGGGGATGTTCAAATCTTGATACGAATTTAGAGGTTCAAATGGAAAAAAAAACTCTAAATGGGGGTTGGGAGGGGGAACAAGGGAGTAGAGCAGGGCCATTAGTGAAGGCTATAACCCATGTGTGCCACAGGATACACAGCTGGCTTTTTGGAAACTCCCGCTCCTCTGCCTGTGTTATCGCATTAGAGTATGAGGCAGAAATGTGAAAACCAGAAGAATAGGTGGGTCTTGGTCAAGATGAGCAAGGTTCTGATCCCTCTTTCAGACTGAGCAAAAGGGCTGGATTCTGGCTGTAAGGGGCCAGCAGAGAATTCTTCTGGCCGAGGGAAGGGAACTCTCAGCTGGCTTAAGTCTGGTGAAGCCGGCTCCTTTTGCCAGCTGCCCCTCTCTCCCCCATCAGCATTAGGGGAAGGAAGGAGGGAGTCAGCCCAGCACAGCAGAACCCTCCATGTGGTAAGGTCTCAGCTGTGGTGCAAGTTAGTATGGCCCCATGGCCAACTTAACTCACACTGGGGTCATTATCAAACATATAAACTAGCCAAAGGATCAGGGAGACACAGCCAGCACTGGGACCATGGACATGGGCAGTTCTGTCCCAGTGCTGGGATGTCATCAGGGCTCTCAAAGTGGGATGATCTCATTAGGCCTGGCCAGTAATGAGGTGTTCGTTGGAGGTTTAACTGGTCACTAAGTAACGTTTTTCCCTCTGAGCCTGTACTGAATCATTACCTAATAATTGTACAATGGGGCACTGATGAAACACACTTGTGCCATTAGGCCTACAAAGCCTAGGGTTAGTAACCCTTTATGAAGTCCTAACTCAGCACAGGTGAATTATTAACTAAAGCGACTACATTGTCTAATTGTTGTCACCCTTGTCTTCCCCTCCCTCTACACCCAGAGTTTACTGTCCCATGTCATGTCTTAAATTAGGTCCCAACCCTGCAAGTTTATTAAATTCAGATGTAGCCTCTGAAGTCAATTTTCAGGTTGGGACCTTTGATTATAAGCTGTTTGTGCAGGGGTGTGAAGTGCTATTTGTCAGTAAAGCACTGGGCACATTTTATGTTGGTGCACATAAAACATGGAGGCCCCTTCAGTGGGAAGAAGAGCAGGCCCACATCTCCCAACGTCAATCTGTAAAATGCAGCATTTACACAGAATATTCCCGCTGTTTAGATTAATTCCATGTTCCAATTTCTGTTGATTTACTGTGTGCTGGTTATGACTACATATGAGTCCTTTGGGAGTCAAGAACCCAAGTTAATAAATAAATCTAGTGTGTTTAACAGTGGTTCTCAACCTTTCCAGACTACTGTTCCCCTTTCAGAAGGCTGATTTGTCTTCCGTGCCCCAAGTTTCACCTCACTTAAACTACTTGCTGACAAAATCAGACCTAAAAATACAAAAGTGTCACAGCACATTATTACCAAAACATTGCTTGCTTTCTCCTTTTTAACCATATAATTTTAAAATAAATTGCAACGCCCAGGTTGAGAAACATGGATATAGTATATAGAGAACAGTATAAACAAGTCAATCTCTATGAACATTTTTACTTTGTGCTGACTTTGCTAGTGCTTTTCATGTAGCCTGTTGTAAAACTAGGCAAATACCTAGATGAGTTGACTTACTCCCTGGAAGACCTCTGCATACCCCCCCGTGGTACCCGTACCCCTGGCCAGATGAGGTGATGGGCCTGAAAGGTAGAGAAGAATATACCTGTTTTAGTTTTTATGGAGCTTTTTCAAGGATATTTCCTCCTAGACCGTACATCATTAGCTTAGTGCCTGTAGCATTCATTCTCAGCATTTCAGATATTGCAGATTGGGACTTGTGTTAATTTGTGTTGCTGCTAGGTTGATTGGTGGTTTTCTTGGGGTTTTTTTCCTCTTTAAGGAAAAGCCGGGGGAAGGGTATATAGCTAGACTTGAACTGAGTCTGCATAACATTATTTAATTTAACATGTAGTTGAATGAACATAGGGTGAGCAGTGAGCACAAAAATGTGTGCTAGTTGAGTCCTTGGTATAACTCGACCCCAGGCTGAAACTTAACACGCATATTCTGAGCTGAATCAGGGTTTGGTTTTGTTAAACAAAATTGGTTTTCTCTCTCCCAAAATTAAACACCGTGTCTAAAGTACCGCATGCTGGGTAACAACATAAGGAGACTCTGTGCTTGTAAATCTAATCTGGTTCTCTACTGAGAGAACTATTTACAGAGAGAACTGCATTTAGTGTCCTAGCCATGTGCATAGAGACGGCTCCATGTAGGTTGCTAGAATATTGGAACTTTTAAGAAAAAGTGAAATAAAAAATGCTGTTCCTTTCTGCTTTTTTTGCCTCTGTCCATCATTAGGTCATCTCACTGTCTTGCAGCATAATGCTCTGTTGAAATCAGTGCCAGGGATCTGTGCAGGCAAAGGGGGCTGCCCTTATGGAGTTTGTTGCATGATTGTTTAGATCTTAGTTGGCACGCTTGTATTCTAGGCTATGTCTCCTCTTGGCCCCATAGCTGTTACTGGGCAGAATATACACTGCCTAACAAACATCTTCACCTTCTTGTCATTGCAGTGGTGGCATTTAAATGTGTGTTGAAAATGCCTTACAAACTGCAAGTTGGTAAAGGCTTTGAGGGCCTGATCCTAGGCTTTGACGAGGTCCCACAGCTCTCTCAACAGTCAGTGGGCACTATGAGGGCTCAGTATCTCTCAGGATCAGGCACTTAGGCAGATAGGAGCAGTAGGTTCATTAAAAATGGAGAGAACCTGATCAGTGAAATCTGCTTTCATGGAATTCATTGTAGCAGTAGTTTGGTTGTATTACATTAGCTGGTGCCCAGAGACAGATTTTAAGATTGTGAAACAGCTTGGTCTGCAGATGGAAAAATTAGTCACCTGCATGTGTTCATGTAATTTGTTTTCTGTCTGTCCATAAATTTACCACCACTGTTTACTATTCTGCCTATTCAGTCAAAGTTTTGCACAAGATCCTTCCTCAAAGTACATGATAAACTTCCTACAGTAATGTGGAGCACCCGATTGTCTTTGCTACAAATTGAATTGTCATAAAGATTTTAATGGCCATAACGAGATACTTTATAGAAATGTGAGTGCTTCACTAAGGCCTCATCTACACTAGAGAGTTTCGTTGACCAAAGTCAGCTTTTTGTTGACAAAAAGCTGCTGGTGTGCGCATGGCAATCATCTCTTCGCTGATGAACTGCCCTGTTTTTATTGACAAAATAAAACCATCTCAACGAGAGGAGTAGCGCTTTCATCAACAAACGTTTATTGACAAAGCATCTGTGTAGACACCACGCTTGGCTATGTTGTGGGATGTGGCCTCCAGGACAAGTCCCACAGCGCCCATCCTTACTACTCTGGCCATCAGTTTGAACTCCACTGTCCTTCAGCTATTTACCACTCCCCCTTTAAAGTCTGGGATTTTTTTAATTCCACTTCCTGTTTGGTCAGTGTGGAGAGCTCCCATCGCATCTTCCCAGATGATCATGGCAGCTGCACATGTCAAATGCTTTCCTGCTTGGAGCACACCGGAGCTGCTGGATCTCATCAGCATTTGGGGAGAGTCGGCTATGTAGCCCCAACTCTGCTCCAGCCAGAGGAGCTATGATACCTATGGCCAGGTTTTTTGAGCAATGATGGAGAGGGGCTATGAAGAGGACACACTGCAGTTCAGCAAAAATTAAGGAGCTGCAGCAGAGCTACAAAAAGGCTGGGGAGTCAAACCAATGCTCTGGTGCACAGCCAAAGAGCTGCTCCTTCTGTAAGGAGCTGGAACTCTCCTCAGTGGTGACCCCAACTCCATCCCCAAGACATCCATGGATGCCTCCAGGTCCCAGGGGCCAGCAGACACCAGAATCAACGCTGACTGTTGACGAGGAGATGAAGTTGGAGGATGACCTGGAGCTACGGACCAGTTTGTTTGGTGAGCTGGTGAGTCAGGAGCTTTTCTCGACCCCGAAGGTTGCAGCCAGTCCCAGCCCTTCATCTCTGGCGTGCTGGGGGTAGGAGAGGGGTGCTTTGGGAAGTGTTGTGTTTTAATCAGCTGCTGCTTGTGTAGATGTAAAACTATACTTTGGTCTTTTGCATTATAGAAGTGGTTGAAGGGATAGAAATGCACAACAGTAGATGCGTTTGCATGTTCTTCCCATCCTCCTCTTCAACTAAACTGTTGGTGGAGAAACGTGTTAATGCATGTGGAGATTTCATGGGAATCCTCCAGAGAGATCTCAAGAAAACTTCCCTGGAGGTACTCACAAATCAGCAGCCGAAGGTTTCCTGGCAGAGTTGTTTTGTTCCTTCCACCATTGCAGGAAACTTTGCCACGCCAATCGGCAATCACTTGTGCAGGGACTAAAGCGTCTCACAGGCAAGTAGCATAGGGATCTGATTTGAAGCTGCTCACATGGAGGAGATGCACCCTAGCATCCCTGCTTACTCTGAGGAGTGAGATATCGGCTGCTGTGGCCCCTGCCTGCAGAAAACAGTGACACAGTTTACAATTTTGTCCCTCTCGTCCTTTATTGAAACAGCAAACAATCTTCTACCCGTAACCTCTTCCCCAGGTTTATGGCTCCCTCTAGCCCCTCCGAGAAAAACTCTTCATGCCCTGCTTCACTGTGTAGCTGTGTGCTTGCCAGGGGACAGTGAGACAGCATTACTGTTAAATATACCTGTTACTGCACTCACAATAATGCTACTGTTTGTTGTGCTTCTATTTATATGGCATTGGCAGTCAAACATCCAACACCTGCGGAACGGCTGCAGTTGATAGGAAAAGGCCTTGGAGGAGCAAAGAGGGGATGTTCCAAGAACTCCTCCGCTCCTCTGACGCAGACAAGAAGTTAAAAAGGGCACGGAGACACACGGATGGCCAGGAGAGAAAGGAAAACCAGGAGCGAGTAATAGCAGGTCGTGAGCATATGATAAAAGCCATGGAGGAGCAAACAGAGCTGTTAAAGTTACTAATCATGCCACAGACTGAAATCCTGTATACTCGCCTCCACCACTCTCTGCAGCTGTTACAGAACTGCTGTCCATGCTCTCCACAGACTCCACCCACATGTGCCTCCCAAAGTCCTGGCCCCTCTTGGTAACCCCTTCATTCCACCTATTCAGACAGCTACAAGAACGATAGCCAGGCTTGCGCACACAATTGTGATAGCTCACACTTCCCCTCATCACTTTCTCCCCTCCAGCCCCATTTTTGTTTGTTGTCAATTACTGTTTTTTAAGAAAGACATAATGTTTGAAGAGTAAACACTGTCTGTTGCACACACTGGTTGCACCACTCATTGATACACAATGAAAGCTGGATAGCAGTCAGCATGATACCTTATTGGGTGTTTCCAATGACACCTTACTGGGACTCTTGTCAAGAGTACCTCAAGGCCTCCCTGATTTGAATGGCTTCTCCATCCCACCCCCAGTGTTTCCTGCAAACTTTTCACCCTTAGCTTCACAAATATAATGGAGCACACAGCAGGTGGCTATAACCATGGGAACGTTGTCCTCATTGAGATCTAGCCTACTATAAAGGCTCCTCCAGCAAGCCTGTAATCTATCAAATGCAAATTTAGTGGTCATTTGGCACCTGCTCAGCCTATTATTAAAACACTTCTTGCTGCTATCCAGGTTGCCCGTATAAGGCTTCATGAGCCAAGGCAGTAAGGGCTAGGCAGGTCTCCCAGGATCACTACGGGCATTTCAACGTCCCCCCACTGGAATCTTTTGGTCTGGAAAAAAGTCCCTGCTTGCAGCTTCCTGTACAGGCCAGTGTTTCTGAAGACATGCATTATGCACCTTCCCTGACCAACCTGAATTGATCTTGGTGAAACGCCCACGGTGATCCACAAGCGCCTGCAGTACGAGTACCATAGAGAAGTACCCCTTTCTCTTTATGTACTCCATCGCAAGATCGTCTAGGTTCAAAATTGGGATGTGTGCGCTATCTATTGCCCTGCCACTCTTAGGGAATCCCATCACTGCGAAGCCATCGACTGTTTCATAAATATTGCCCAAAGTCTCAGTCCTTCATATTAGTATGTGATTAAGGGCCCTGCACACTTACAAAAACAAAATGCCAGTGGTGGACTTCCTGACTCCAAACTGATTAGTGACTGACTGGTAGCAGTCCGGAGTTGCCAGCTTCCACATGGTGATTGCCACACACTTCGCCACCGAGAGGGCAGCTCTTTTTCGTGTGTCCTTGCGCTGCGGGGCGAGCTCCACGCAGAGTTCAATGAAGGTGGCTTTGTGCAATTGAAAGTTTTGCAGCCACTGCTCCTCATCCCAGATCTGCATAATGATGTGATACCATCACTCAGTGTTTGTCTAGCATGCCCAAAAGTGACGGTGCACCGTAAGCAGGTGCTCCGTGAATGCAAACACAAATGTGGTGCTGTTTGCTTGCCTGGCACGCAACAGGTCAGGTTCTCGGATTCCAGTTCCGATTGGGCAGTCATTAAATACTGCGTGACCAGCCGTGATGTGTTCAGAAGACTGACAGCAGCAGTGGAGAACAGTGCAGGAGCCATCCTTTCAGATAGAGATGGCGGGCGCTCAGGAAACTGGGGCCATTGAAAAATGCTGCAAAACACAGTTGGAAACCCCTGGAATGATTGGAGGGAAATCACTGCATCATGGGATGTATAGCCCGTGCCCATGATGCACTGCAGTGCAAATTCCTTCCCATGACTCCTAGTGGCACAAAGTGGCGAGTTGCACAATGGGATAGCTGCCCACAGTGCACTGCTCTGCCACCGTCAATGCTAGAGTGTGGACGTGCTTCGGCGACACGGTGAGTGCTGCGTGGACAGGTGCGAGTGCTTTAATTACAGCACTTTTCCCTCACCGCAGTAACTTGTCGACAAAACTTTCTACTGTAGACAAGGCCTCAGATTTAATTTGCTATCAAGGGACGCAAGACTCGGATAATTTAACAGCAAAAGTAAACACTTTTTATATTATTCCTGGTAGAACCAAGAGTTGTAAACACTTTATATAAGTGTCTGAAATTATATTTAAAAATGCTAATCTCTGGATATATAATTGTTTCTTTAAAATTTCTAATGGTATCTTGTGGAGGGAGAAGTGAGTATTGAAAAATGTTTTTATATTTGTTTAAAAATAAAAAGTAAACTCCTGTTTCCAGGGCTTGATCCACCAGTCCCTGAATGTTTTTGAAAATGGGAAACAGTAAGACAAGGCAATAATAATGGGGAAAAATTACTTAATGACTGCCAGATCTGATCGACTAATAAAGAAAAATATCTTTCAGGTGAGTGAAAACTGAGGTCCCAGTCACTTGTAGTAATTAAAAATCCCTTGATGCTTTTAACAAGAGTAGGGTTATTACCCAGGTTTCCTGGCTAAATTCCAGTTGAGGCTGTCTCTCCACTGCAGAGTTAATTTGAGTTTTCTACACTTGTTACTCCTCTTGAATTAGCTTACTTCCCTTGCGTGGCCACAGGGGGAGGTGACACTTGAGTTGTTTGGTCCACACTGGCCCTGGTCTTGCTCATGCGTAATGCTAAGGTTGTTGGGGGCTATATTTCATGGGTTCTAGTGCTGCAGTAAGCTGAACTGCTTTATGAAGCCTTTCACAGGATACTGTGGGAAAGTTTCTGTCCTTTCTGGGCGCATGGGAGACGGGGGAATTGTGAGGAGATATTGGAGGACTAGTGGCAATAGCCTGCATCCATGCTGCAGAATGGTTGTTAGCAGCTAAGTTGTGCTCACTTGAGCTTTATATTTAGCTGATGCCCCTGACTGGCCAGCCAGCTTGAGTTAAAAGCACCACCGCTCTTGAGTTCAGAAGTGCAGTGTGTGGATGGGACTTAAGTTAGGGGCAACACTTGAGTTATAACTTTGCATTGAGGCCAAGCCCTCAGTTAATTACTCAGTTTAGCGAAATCGTGCAGCAATTTAACATTTCAGCATTCTCCTATCCTAGTGTTTTGCTGGACAGTGCTATACAGTTGCTCGGTTTCACTCAAAATTGTTGCGTTTCAATACTGATTAGGGGATCTCTGGGTAGTTCACATTATAAAATGCATTGTATTATAGCTTCTCGTATCATTCTTTTATAGCTGGAATATGCTAAAACTTAATCTGGTTCAGTCTTCAACAACCCTACTGCCTGAGATAGAGCGAGAGAACAGCAGAATCTAATGCGCCGCCCCCCCCTTCCTGTCTTGATTCCAGTCTTTTTTAATTTTATTTGCATTTGTCCCTGGCTCTGGGCTAGGAGTGGTGACTAATGGTTGGAGCAAGTGGCTGGTAGGACTCATGGGTTCTAAACCTGGCTGAGAGGGCAGTGGGGTCAGGTGGGTGGGAGAGGGGGAGATTGGGAGCCCACGATTCCTGGGTTCTGTTCCCAGCTTTGGCAGCAGAGCGGTGAGTCTCCCTATCAGTTTGTATGTGAAACAGCATCACTGAGATTCTGAGTCTTGCTTCCATTGAGAAGTTTGATCATCTGCCTTTTTGGAAAAAAACTGCTTTGCAGATTAGTGGCAGTTCGCTGTCCCTTTTTTATGGAGCAAAAGTAATCACTCAAATCAGATTTCTGCGTGTCTACACATTCAAATGCAATACATTCACGTACAGTATTCTGCTTCACTACGCAGTTTATGCGGAGTCTGGGTGTAATCCGTTCAGATTCCATGACTTTTTTTACATAACCACCTGATGATATAGGTCACAGGAAGTAACTGCAGTGCTTGGTGTTTCCTAAATGATTTGGAAAAGCTCCTGGGAATACATTCTTTCAATGGCCCTTCTTTGTTTTCTGTTCCCTGTACTAATAATTTTGGCTCCTTCAATTTCTTTTCCTTTTTAGGAAAACAATTATTTCTTTTTGCATGAAGAGCTTGCCACAGCATCTTATAGGACAGATAAGTCTCATTTTGCTTTTTCTTGGCATGAGAAATGTCTTTCATTTGAGGGGAATCATAAAAGAAAAGAAAAATACAGCTTGACCTTTTGCTAATAGGAAAATAGACTGAAGTAACCAAATGGCTGTTCGAGAATATTTGAGGAAAAAATAGTACGGATTTAAGGCCTTTTGTCTGTTAAATCTCTTGCATTTTGCCTGACTGTTTTCCAAGAAGTCCTGTTTTTGGCAGAAGCAGTTCCCAACTGTTGTAGTTGTATGGAACTTGAATTTTTGATTATGCAGATATAGGTCCTGATCAACCTTCCTCTCTGCTTTGAGCATAGTAAGTAGGTTAACAGGGAGCTGGTTACAGATCTCTGATTCTGCATCTAGCTCTTGGTAGCCTATAGACCAGTGGCTCTCAACCGTTCCAGACTACTGTACCCCTTTCAGATTTGTCTTGCGTACCTTAGGTTTCACCTCACTTAAAAACTACTTGCTTACAAAACCAGACATAAAAATATAAAAGTGTCACAGCACATTACTGAAAAATGGCTTGCTTTCTCTTTTTTTACCATATAGTTATAGAACAAATCAATTGGAATATAAATTTAGTACTTGCATTTCAGTGGCTAGTGTATAGAGCAGTATAAACAAGTCATTGTCTGTATGATATTTTAATTTGTACTGACGTTGCTAGTGCTTTTTATGTATCCTGTTATAAAACTAGGCAAATACCGAGATGAGTTGATGTACCCCCTGAAAGAACTCTGTGTACCCCTGGGGGATGCCATTGGTATAGACTGCTCTAGCCTGCGTCAGCTAGCAGTAGTCCCCAAAAGATCATTTGCTAGCTGAGCATACCCCGAGTGCAGTGTACTCAGCCATAACTTCGTGACTCTGGCAGTTTCCTGAATGAGGAACTGTGGGGAAGGTGGCCACTCTCAGCCCTCTTCTGACCAGATTAGGGGATGTGGCTAGTCTCTGCTGCTTTTATGCCCTCTGAGTGGCACAAAGGGAGCAGAATGGGGCAGTTTCTAATGTGGACCAAATTCTGGTCCATCTTGTAAAATTGCTCTAAAATGGATGTCTGTTCTCTCTTCTCGTATGGTCATCTTCTGACCAACAATGTTGTCTCCTCTCATATCTCAAGTTCGGATGGCTCCCACTGGGAGCACATCATCCCTGGTGGGTGAGTGAATGGTTCTTGTTACAAAAGCAATAGGCATATGCGTGCAGATGTCTAGACCGCACCCCAGCAACTTGTCACTAGAATGCCTTTTCGCAGCACCTGCCATAGTGGATCTGGGGCTGACATGTTGAAGGATTTGGGAAAGCTTCAGAATGGGGAGGAGAAACCTTCCAAAAAGCACCTTCTCTGCACTTATTGTGTGCAAGCGTTATAGATAGAATGTGGTCCTGTGGGACTAATTAAGATCTGGCTTAAACCAGTGTAAATTCAGGAGTTACTCCATTTAGTCGGGGAGTTGCACCAATGTAAAAGTTGTGTGCGTGAGATCAGAAATGGTCCTTTTGTGTTGAGAAAGAGAAAACACATGGTTATTGGCATACGCTATCAGAACTTCCTGTTGAGCTAGTTTGAGACTGTCTTTTTCCTGCATCACACACCATCACAGGCTTTATTTTATCCTTTACTTTGCTTCAAGACCTGTGGTTGCTAGATAGAAAAATGGAAGTGGCGATCCTCCATTGCTGCAAGTCTGACTGAATGCTTGTTACAGCTAGACACGTACAAACTTGACATTGTGGCTAGGAACAGAAGAGATTGATAGCAATGAACTGTGAAACCTTTCAGTAGATTCTGAAGATAGGTTGTATTAAATTCAATCTTCAGAAATGTTTCTGGTCTTCACATGTGGTGTTAATTTTAGTTGGTACTTCACAAAGTTTATTTTAACTACAGCCACATCCCTGCACAGAAGCTTTGACTACCTGCACCTGAGAGGAATTTATTAGAAGTGACTTTGTAGTTTATAATTTGCAGGCATCTTTGAATATTAAATCATAGCATAGACTGTCAGTAAAAAATTCAGCCCTTGGATATTGAGTCAAATCACTAATGATTAATATAGAACAGTCAGACTTCCTTACCTCTCAGCAGTGTGAACAGAGACACATTGCTGTATAGGAGAACGCTATTTAGGAATAGACAGAAGCGTATGTTTGTATTGCAGAAGAATCTTTCTTCAACTGTTGGCTGCTTAGATTGAATTTTGCACTTTGCAAACATACTTTTTAAAATGTGCTGTGCTTCCTGGGGTCTGCAGTTACTGCCTGCTCCTTTTTGGGGGACAAATGGTTTTAAACAAGTAAAACTCTTAGATTTAGATGTAATTATGTGCATGGGCTGAAAGAAGGATGCAAGTTTCGTGCCTGTGTATCAGGAAGGAAATAAGAGTTGGGCCAGGACCGAAAACCTCAGTTTGGAGCCATGGGGAAGTTCAGACACAGATCTAGATTCTGTGGTAAGGCCCATCCTCAGTAAGAAATAATAATTAGCACCAATGTAGCACTTTCTGTTCGTACATGTTTGCATAACATTTTCAAAATGTACAATCAGGATAATAGTGATTACTTTAAAAGGGGCTACATTGTACAAAAGCACCTCAGTTACGAACACCTCAGGAATGGCAGTTGTACGTAACTCTGAAATGTTCGTAACTCGGAACAAAACGTTATGGTGGTTCTTTCAAAAGCTGAACATTGACTTAATAGAGCTTTGAAACTTTCCTACGCAGAAGAAAAATGCTGCCTTCATTTTTACTAGTTTACGTTTAACTGTATTTGCTTTTTTAAAAAATCTCTGCTGCTCCCTGATTGCATCCCTCCAGTTCCAAATGAGGTATGTGGTTGACTGGTCAGTTTGTAAGTGGTGTGGGTAACTCTGAGGTTCTACTGTACCTACTATTAGGAGCACATGCATACCGTGGTGATGGGTAGTTTCACTACCCCATTGTAGTAATGTACAGATGCTTTTAAGTGTTCAGACAGTGGTCCCTCTTAAAGTTGACGCTTACCAGTAACCACCACACTTACCACAGTTTTCTCCCTGCTGAGTTTGTTGCTCTGGTATAATTGTTCTTTCTCCAATGACACATTAATTAGTCTTTCATTTTTGACTGATGGGAATGTCAGAGAGAGGAGTGGAGTGACTTGCCCAAGCCCCACAGTGCTGCGGTTAGAAGTCAAATGTCTATGGCTTCCCAATCCAAAAGCAGGACATGAGACCACACCTTAAATACCAGTTTAGGATCACTGTATCTCTGAAAAGTCTGAGCAAGCTGGAGGAGGTGACCATCCTGCATACTTGTCTGACTGTGCAGCTATCTATCTATCAGAATGTATTTAGACAGACCTCATTCTTTTCCTTTATTCTGGTTCTAGGCAGATGTAACTGCATTTACTACAGTGGAGTTATCCTTGACTTACATGGGTGGGAGTGCAGAATCAGACCCAGTAATCCTTTTGCTTTGCCCTGGCCATGCTTTTGGGGCTAATGTACACTAGAAGCACTACTGTGATGCAGCTGCATCTCTGTGGATTGTCTGGTGAAGATGCTCTCTGCCAATGGGAGGGAGGTCTCCCACCAGCATAACAAAACTACTTCCCCAAGAGACGGTAGCAGCTCTCCCGTTGACATAGCACTATCCCACCCCTGAACGATGTAAATGACACCACTATAATTTGTTGTGTAGACAAGCTCTTAGATTTAGTAGCGTTCTTTAAGGGACTAAAGTCAAGGGAGTAAACCACCTTAAATGATTGTAACCATTTTTCCACAAGGCATGCTTACATAAAACTGAACATTTTATGTGACATTCTTTTATAATGACCCACCATATCTGGCTTCATACGGTACGCTTTAAAAAACAAAACAAACACATTCTACATTGGAAACCTATTCCCTGAAGTTGAGCTATGAAATAGGCTACTACCAAAAATAGTGTGTTTCTAAGCATTTCCTTGGCATATTCATAATGTGAAGGAGGGGGTTGGCGGAAGCCCTCTATTCCTTGCTGGCACATTTTTCTCAAATAAAGGAGTTATACAAAAACCCTCTGAATGAGAAATTGTGCCCCAGGCAGAGAAGGGAAAATACATTATAACAAACAGCATTGCTTCTATACACATGAGGATTGTTGTTGTGTAATGAGCAGGGTGGTATCTGGGTAAAGTGGTTTTTTTTTTTTTTTTTTAAATCTCACTGATGTCACACTGCAACAGACGTTCGGGCAGCTTGCAGATGCCCAACTGACTTGGAAAATTGACCCTGGAAGAAAAATTGTGATACTGCATGTTGGTGACTCTTTTTAAGGAAAATTGAAGTTTCTCTGTGAAAAGGAGAACAACTAGCTAATAATGAAGCTAATTTTGCAGTAGTCAAAGAGAGTTGAGAATTACTGACCTCATTTGTAAGTTCTGGATGGACTGGATCCATTCTACTTCTCTGTGCCTTCACCCATTCTCTTCTCTCATTTGGCTCCTTCTGTCTCTTTCCTGCAGGTAACTGCAGTTGTGGATTGCTCCCATGTGCTGCTCAATTTGACAGTCTCTTCCCTTCTTCCAGCCTACTGAGTCACCTCTTCTCTTTAAATCTGCACCCTGCAACCCTTAGGGCTTGTAAAGCACAACTTTCCTCCTTCCTGAAGACGAGTGTTAAACTCCATCTCCTAGACTGCCACATCGAGGTGCCTCATCTACACTAGAATTTTACAGCTATCTCATGTTAGCAATATTGTAACCCTTCTCCCCCCACTGTCTCTCAATCTAGAATTGGACCTGCCCAGAACTTGTGTGTATTAGCCCCAAGGAACAACTGGGTGACACATGAAATGGTGTTAGTGCTTCAGGAAGTGACACTTTTCCTTCTGAGCGGATTCCCCATGGTGGAGTTACGGGGCAATGTGGTGTCTCCTTTGATGTTACCATTAAAGCATTTTGCTGTTGCTGTTGCTGAAGGGCTGTCTACCAAAGTAAATTGCATTGTAGCATTATAAAGGCTTGATTGTAAATCCTATTGCTTCAGTGTGGGAGATGTGCTGACTGGACATTTGTTTTAGGATGGTGCAGCCTGCTTCCTCCATTCCTTTGCACCTGGTCTGCTCTGCATGTGAGAGTGACGTGCATCCCCAGTGCTGAGAGTAATCCCTGAGTGCATGGGTTGTGACTGTAACTGGTCCTTATGCAAGGTATGCAGGGGATAAGGTAGTTCTTTGTGTTCTCCCATCAAGCACCTATGCAAGAGCCTGAGAAAATCTAACCCTAAATAGGAATTTTTAGTTAAATTCATTGGAGAGTGAAATTTGGGCTTTTCCCACATGATCAAAACTTTTACCAGACTTAGAAATAACATTTTTCTTTAGCTAAACTTGCCTGATTTTAGGTCTCTATCTAATAATAATAAATACTGTACATTTTCATTTAGGAGCCACATGTAATAACTTTCCCCTGTGGCTGCACTTGAAAGGTGGCTTTTAAATGAAGATACTATACTATATAAGTGAGTTGGTTTGTTTTTAACGGCTGCGAAAGACAGTGTAGGTACCCCATAGATAATTTTCTAATTAGCTACTGTATCTTGCTTTTAACACCTTTCGTTTCCACTGCTTTGAAAACTTGGCAGATGAAACAAAAGAATTAATTGAACTAGTCTCTTTAGAAGGGACATAAATAAATGTGCTGCTTTTGTTGCACTGGTTTATTTCTTGTTCAGCTGGAATACATTGATGATCCTTTGTGGAAGAGCTGAGGACACTGTGCCCATGGCTCATCTTTTTTGCTTTTATGACCCGTTTTGTCTCATTGTTTGTTTCCTCTTGGTCTCCGTCTGTTTTATCCATCTGTTGATGATAGTCTTACACTTAGTCCCTGCCCCAAAGAGCTTAAGGTCTTTTTTTGTTATGGATGTACAGTGCCTAGCACAATGGGCCTCTGGATGCTGTCGTAATACTAATAAGTTCAATCATGAAGGGTGCCAGGCTGACATCTGAGGAGGGTGACCATTGCTAGCCACAGGATAGGTACAACATACGTGGCAGCAGCGCAAAATTCCCCACATTGCCTTGACCTGGTGCAGCTGCAGTGGTAATAAAGTAGCTCAGAATCCATGCCCATTCAGTCTGTTGCCTTTCTGGAGAGACTGTCCACTTACGATGAAGGTGTAGTTTCTGTAGGTATGGTGGACAACGGTCCACTGAGAAGTGGGCTGGGAACACATTTATTTCACTTATTTAAAGTTCACCCAAAAACTCATTGGCTGTACGTTTCAATCGTTACATAATTGAGTTGGGTTTGAAGTGGTGGCCTAGAGGTGAAAAGGTGCTGTAATCCCATCACCAATCCCTTGAGCCATCCATTTTCCTTTTTTGAAAAACTGTGCATTTGTTCAAAAGAAATAGTCATCATTTTAGTTTGCTACACTATTTGAAAACCTACTCTTGGAGGGATATGTTTTATTCTTCAAGGTCTAATCAGAGCCTACTTTTCCTTCAGACATGAAAAATAAATTGTGAAACTTTTTGGGTCGTATACACAGTGCATCACTGGTATTTTCCCTGAGAGAAAAACAAATCTGTTGTTGCAAGACACTGACCTCTTTAGAGAAGTAGATTGAAAGCTGCTAATGTTTTTTCGCTGAGGATAATGAACTATAATTGTCAGTTAAATTGGGGTGTTTAATGGTGGTGGCTGCATCTTTACTTACTGTTTAAATAAAATGTTGCAATGAGTCTAAGGAAAGCTCTTGAGTAAAACAGATCATAACGTTTCTAGCACCTATGTGGGAAGATTTTTGCGTTCTGGCATCACAATGAGGAAATGGTAGTTTTATAAACTACCAACATAAATGAAACCAAGTGCTATTTATCAGAGAGACAAAACAGGTCAAGTAGGGCTGATGCATTTATTTTGTAATCTAGTTGCATCATTTTAACCTGTTTTGAAAATAAAGTAGTGAGTAAAAAGGGTGTGTTCAGGGTCATTTTGGACCCTAATATATCAGACATCAGTTAAAAGTCTAATAAACTTCTGGAATTTCTACAAGGGTAGGGGAATGACTTGCTGTTAATTTCAGTATTAACTGCAGGTTGTGACCTGTGCTTTGCTTGTCATATGATTAGCAAGTTCAATTAATTTAGCCAAAGTGATACCAGCAAACTTGATTAAACTAAAAAGCAGACTTAATGCTTACATGACAAATAGTTTTCATCATTTTAGTTTAATTCATGCTAGAAAATCTTTTTTGCATAATAAGGAAAGATGAGAGATCTCTTGGATATCTGATTTGACATGACTAATTACCACCTTATTTATACAACAGAAAGGTTGGGGCATGAGATTTTGTAGTCAACTTTATATTGGACATGTAGATTAAAGAGGAACAGTTGGAATATTAATTTTTAATTTCTGCATCTTTCACCCATTGTTCATTGGCAGAGAATTATGCAGAAAAAATAACCAGCATAATAGTGGTACTAAATTCCAGAGGGGTAGCCGTGTTAGTGTGTACACAGTAAAAAGAATGAGAATCCTGTAGCACTTTAAAGACTAACAAATTTAATTTCTGCAAGCATATGCTTTCGTGGGCTGTAACCCACTTCGGCACTTATGCGTGCAGAAATTAAATTTGTTAGTCTTTAAAGTGCTTCAGGGCTCTCATTGTTTTTGCAATATTTGTATTTTTTTTAAAATGAAGTTAAAAACAAAAAATTGTGATTCTATATTACAGCATAAACTAAATGACACAATTAGTAAAGAAGAACACTTTTTAATGTTAGGGTTGATTCAGTCAGTGATTAATATAGAAGTTAGTCATAGACTTAATTTTTTTCCTAGCATAGGTCATGTCTAGTTCTCTTTCGAGTGATTGCTCATATGCATTCCACTTAGGTGTGTGCGCGCCCTCGTGCACGGCCCTCGGAGAACTTTTCCTTAGCAGCCCCCCGTAGGTGCCGGTCTCAGCGCCCCCTGGAGTGCCGCCCTCATGCGGCGGTACATAGGGCGCTGCCAGCCCCTCCCCTCCTCAGTTTCTTCTTTCCGCCCGTGACGGCCAGTTCGGAACAACCCTTGCTCCTCGCAAGTTTTTTCCTTGCAAACGTGAGTAGTTAGATAGCAGTTCGCCCTGAACTTAGTTAGTTTTATAGTTAGTTAAGGTATCTAGTTAGGTATAGGAGAGCCTTCGGGCTCTTGGCGACCCGGCTATGCCAGGCTCACCAGGGTTTAAACCCTGTGCTGCTTGCGGAAAAGTTTTTTCCGTCAGCGACCCCCATGACCGTTGCTTGAGGTGCTTGGGGGAGCAGCACCGTAAGGACTGGTGCCCTATTTGTAAGGCCTTCAAGCCTCGTACTCAGAGAGAGGGACGTGAGGCTGAAGGCGATACTGATGGAGTCCGCGTTGTGTCCGGCGTCCGAGCCGTCGCAGACTCCCTCAGCACCAAGTGTATCCTCGGTGCAGAGTGCACCGCCGGCACCGCAGGCGTCTCGGCACCGACCGTCCCCGGTGCTGAAGAGGAAGAAGCGCCGTCTGCGCTTGCAACACTCCCCCACACCGCAGGAGCGGCCGGGGTCGAGCCTGGAGGTGCTTCAGCTCTCCGATGTGCCGCCTGCTCCGGCTTTGGCTCTGGCACTGGCACCAGTCAGGGAACCTCCCCTGACTCCTGGGAGTGGGGGACCCCCTGTACAGGACCCTTCCATGCCGGAGGCGTTCGAGGCGGCTCGAGCCTCGTTGGCCTTGCCCACGCCTCCGGCCCTCTCTCGGCTGAGAGAGTTAGGGCCTGTGTCCCGGGGCAAACCCGCGCTGGATGTCCCCGAAGGGTGGGTGGCCCCAGCACCGGAGGATCGGCTGCCCACCACCCGACACTGGAGAGTCGAGCTTGGAGGCTCCTCTCCCTCTTCGTTGTCAGACGAAGCGTTGCGGCACCGCTCCAGGTCACGTTGCCGCTCTTCGACATCCAGCTCCAGCCCGGCACCGAGACGGCGTTCTTGGCACCGCTCCCCAGTCTCCGGGAAGAGGCGTCACAAGTCGTCCCTCTCCCGGTACCGGTCGTTGTTGTCAGCGTCGTCGCGTCGGCACCGCAGATGCCGCTGCGCATCGGGATCGTCCGTTAGCGGGTCCCGGAGCGGCTCTCCCCAGCGTCATCGCCGGCACTGATCTCCTGGCTCGGGATCCCGGACCCGACACCAGGGGCAGGTACTTCTCTCGGCACTGCAGCTGGCACCGGCGTTGCCCTCAGCACCGGTGCCACCCCCGGGCTGGTCCCAAGCCCCCTGGCAGTGGCCATTTTGGGGCCCGTGGGCAGCCCAGTTGGGGCAGGGAACTATGTCGGCCCCTGCCTTGGTCACCCAGTTACCTCCCCAACAGGCACCTTCGGTGCAGGAGGGTGACCACTCCTCAGAGGAGGAGGAAGGGGACCCTGGGGAGGGCCCCTCTACTGGACCCTGCCACCCGTCCTATTCATCGTCGCCGGACAAGGCGGCTGTCAGGGACCAGGGGGCCCCTCTTATTGACTTCAGGGCTCACCAGGAGCTCCTGAAGTGGGTAGCCTCAAACCTTGGCCTGGAGGTCAAGGTTCTGGAGGAAGAGGTGGACCCTCTCTTTGGGCGTGTGGGGACACAAGGACCGTCCAGGGTAGCCCTCCCAGTCCATGAGAGGGTCCTGCGCCTGGCTAAGGCCGTTTGGCAGACCCCTTCCTCGGTCGCCCCTACATCTAAGGGCACCGAGAAGAAGTACTACGTGCCAGCCAAGGGGCACGAGTACTTGGATACGCACCCTTCCGCAGGTACTCTGGTTGTGGACGCTGCCAACTAGAAGGACAGGCAGGGGGCTCAGAGCGCCTCCCCTAAAAACAAGGAGGGTAGGAGGTTAGACCTTTATGGCAGGAAGGTCTACTCCACGGGGGCGCTCCAATTCAGGGTGGCCAACCATCAGGCCCTCCTGGGCAGGTACAATTTAAATTTGTGGGACTCGATGCGGAGGTTTGTGGAGTCCCTGCCCCAGGACCAGGCTGTGGACTTTGCCACGGTCCTGGAGGAAGGATTGACTGTGGCCAGTGCAGCCCTCCAGACTGCTTCTGATGCTGCGGACACGGCCAGCAGGGTGATGGCCTCCGCCATCACCATGCGGCGTGCAGCGTGGCTGCAATCCACGGACCTGTCCCAGGAAGTGCAGCACTCCATCCAGGACTCGCCCTTCTATGGAGCCGCCCTCTCCTCTGAGAGGACGGATGAGAAGCTGCACGCCCTGAAGGACTCAAGGGCAACGCTGCGTTCCTTGGGTCTCTACACCCCTCAGGCGGCCCGGTTACAAACCCGCCAGCAGCCGCAGCAGCCGCCACAGTGGCAGTGGCAGCAACCTAGGCCACCGCAGCAGGCACTCTCTAAACAGTGTGGTTACGGTGCCCTCCGTGGTGTTGGGGTCACTGAACTGGTGGCTAGATCCCGGGACAGTGCTGGAAGGGGTTTCCTTCAGGGCCCTCACCCCCTCGGTCACTCTGATCACAGACGCTTCGGACCTGGGGTGGGGAGCTCATATCTCTGGTGGTCTAACCACACAGGGACATTGGTCCCAGGGAGAGACTGCCCTCCACATCAATGCCAAGGAATTGAGGGCAGTCAGACTGGCATGCAAGGTGTTTCGCCACTCTTTATTGGGGAAAATGGTACAGGTATTGACGGACAATACCGTGGCGATGTTCTACATCAACAAGCAGAGGGGTGCGCACTCCTCAGCTCTCTGTCAGGAGGCGCTTCATCTTTGGGACTTGGCGGTGAGGTTTGACTTCTGTTTAACCTCCCGGGGGTCAGGAACGACGAGGCAGACCGCCTCAGCAGGTCGTTTCTCCCCAAACACGACTGGTCGTTGCATCCGGAGGTAGCGGCCAGGATTTTCCGTGAGTGGGGTGTTCCCCGGCTGGACCTGTTTGCGTCGTCCTGGAACACGAAGTGCCTGAGGTTTTGCTCGCTCTGGGGTCGCGAGCCGGGCTCACTTTCTGACGCGTTCCTCATCGAATGGACGGGGACCCTCATGTACGTGTTTCCCCCCTTCCCACTCCTGCCCAGAGTCCTCTTGAAGATCAAGAGGGACAGAGCGGACGTGATACTGATCGCCCCAGTGTGGCCGAGGCAGTACTGGTATAGCCTGCTGCAGGACCTCTCTGTCGCCCCGCCGATTGAGCTCCCGAGGAGACCAGGACCATAGTCGCCTGCTGCATCCCAGCCTGGACTCCCTGCACCTGATGGCCTGGTGGCTCTCTGGTTGACGGAGGAGAGAACCTGCTCGGAGCAGGTCCAGCGCGTGCTACTGGGAAGCAGGAAGCCCTCCACGCAGATCGCCTACAGGGCCAAGTGGAGGAGGTTCACCTGCTGGGTGGAGTTGTGGAGCGTAACCCCCGGTACGTCCCCCATGCAAGCTGTCCTCGATTACCTGCTGAAGCTTCGGCTGCAGGGTCTAGCGCTAGCCTCCCTCAGGGTGCACCTAGCGGCCATCTCGGATTTCCATCAGCTGATGGGGGGGTGGTCCCTGTTCTCCTACCCCATGTCGGTGAGGTTCCTCAGGGGGGTCGAGAGGCTCTACCCGCAGATCCGTGACCCGGTGCCTCCGTAGGATCTGAACCTGGTCCTCGATAGACTGACGGGGCCCGCCTTTGGTCACCTGTCCCCTGCTGATCCTGTCCTGGAAGGTGGCCTTCCTCATGGCCATTACCTCAGCTAGGAGGGTCTCTGAGCTAAGAGCTTTGACCTCGGAGCCCCCCATACCGTGTTCTTCCGGGATAAGGTACAGCTGAGGCCTCACCCAGCGTTCCTGCCTAAGGTGGTCTCTCGGTTCCATTGTAACCATTCCTCCCCGTGTTTTTTCCTAAACCGCATGGGTCTGAGGATGAGAGGAGACTACACACCCTCGATGTAAGGAGGGTGCTGGCGTTCTATCTAGACAGGACGAGGCCGTTCCGAAAGACCACGCAGCTCTTTGTCGCCGTGGCGGAGAGGATGAGGGGTTCCTCAGACTCTGCTCAGTGCATCACCAAGTGGATCACCGCCTGTATCCGGCTCTGCTACGAGTGTGCAGGCGTCCAGCTTCCTGGAGTGGTGACGGCTCACTCGATGAGGGCCCAGGCCGCGTCGGCGGCCTTCCTGGAGAGGGTCCCCCTGGATGACATCTGCAGGGCTGCCACCTGGTCTTTGGTGCACACCTTTGCCGCGCACTATGGTGTCGTCCAGCAGTCGAGGGACGACATGCAGGTTGGCAGAGCTGTGCTGAGGACAGCTCACCGATGACTCCTACCCACCTCCAGGTATGGCTTGTTAATCACCTAAGTGGAATGCATATGAGCAGTCACTCAAAGGAGAAAACATGGTTACTTACCAGTAACTGTTGTTCTTCGAGATGTGTTGCTCAGATCCATTCCACACCCACCCTCCGTCCCCACTCTCGGAGTCGGCAGAAAGAAGGGACTTAGGAGGGGAGGGGCCGGCAGCGCCCTATGTACCGCCGCATGAGGGCGGCACTCCAGGGGGCGCTGAGACTGGCCCCTATAGGGGGCTGCTAGGGAAAAGTTCTCCGGAGACCGTGCACAAGGGCGCACACACACCTAAGTGGAATGGATATGAGCAACACATCTCGAAGAACAACAGTTACTGGTAAGTAATCATGTTTTTCACTTCCAATCCCTGAGCAGTCAGTTACCTGAAGACTTCATTTAAATGATTTGCAATTTTATTTTCACCTGTATTGTAGATGTTTATACCAAACAGATCAATTCATTTAGCACTTACCAGAGTTCTCACTATATGTATGTTAGTACGTTTTTGATGCAGTTTTCTGAGGTTAATGTCCATAACTCACATGATGAATTGAGGACAATTTCCTTCTCATATAGACAAAAAATAATCAAGAGTATTTAAAGTGAAAGATGGAAGGAGGGGCCATGTTCCCCATTGTGTGTCCTTAGCCAAAGGGCTTTGCCACTCTGCCTCAGTTTCCTCATCTGTAAAATGTGGATAACATTTATATCACAAGGGTATATGTGGGGCCAGATTAATGTTAAAGTGTTTGGAGATCCTTTTAGGTAGAAAGTACTAAATGAGTGCTGAGTATTTAGTAAACTCATTTCTTGGTACCCCAGGCTGTGAGTAGGCATTTTTATCAAGGTCTCTACATAATATGTGTGAAGGGATTTCCTGTGCACTTTGTATGTTGAAAAACAGGGCATTAAGGATGGTGTTCCAACTTTATACTCTGAATTACGTTGACAATTTGATGTTACCTGTTTGAATGTTTTTGTAATTAAAATGTTTAACTACTGTAGCTTTCATATAACTCATTGCAGAACAATGCATTTTGAAGTTGGAAACTTGCTGAATGAGCTGGCTTTCTGAACGTCAAAGAAAACCCAAATCACAGAATGTGTAATTGAATTTTGACACACAAACCATATACACTAGATACTGTTTGCAGAAGTTATCAGATATGTTGCCTATATCCTACAATGCTGGCATGTGAATTTAGTGACCCTGTTTTGGTTTTTTGTTTGGTTTTTTCAACTTCAAAATTTTTGTAGTGGTTAGTAGCAGTAGCTTGTAATAGCAGTGGTTTTGGTTGCAGGTGTTCATGCATACATTACATTTCAGTCATGAGGAATGCATTCTGAGCATTAGTTTCACTCTAAGCTTTGGATTTGAAGGAATGCAGAAACCCAAAGTGAAATTCAGTTCAAACTCCAGCATTTTCATCAACCCAGGTTCATCTGAAGGATGAACAATTGTTATGCTGAGCTTTGTTGTGAAACCCAGTGGCAAATAGCCTTTATGGGCATTTTTTGCTTTTCATTGTGCATACTTCTGCTGAACACAAAAACGATGCTCCAAGGCTAGAGGGCCAAAGTTCGGCATATCATTACAGTCACATGATCTGAAAATAAACTCTTTAACTTCTGTCACATTATTAAGAGATTCATTACCTGGTCCCTCTGCTGGCTTGGCAGCAGGAGTTGAAAACATTTATTTCTGGAAGATTGCTGACCTCACTGCATGATTACTGGTGCATTTTGATATTTGGGATGATCAGGTCTGTGTATCAAGGTGGTGAGTACGTTGTTTTCTTCAAACAGCAATCCTCTTAACTTCAGTTCAAAACAGGCTTTGGCTTAATGCCTGTCATATAGTGATTTACCAAATATATTGAAGTAATAGCTATTTATCAGCCATGAAAAGGGAGTTGACTTATTTTTTTGCTAAGAAATCACTGGGCTTCCCTGAAACAGGAAAACAAATATTTCCTCAATGTTTTGCTGTTTAACTATTTAAGGCCTCAGTATAAAACCATGATTCCATCTTGCCCCTACCTTGTGCACAGTCATCATTGATGAAAACTGCTGCATGACAGCTGGGTGGTATAAATAATATGTATTATTATTACTGTGGAGATTGCTTTAGAAATATGTATTGTGACAGGGCCAGGCCAGATGGCTATGCAAGGGTGCTAGAAGGCATGTATATTAGCCCCAGGCTCAGCAAAGCCTTATTCCCTGGGTGATCCAGCTGGGGCTGCTTTAAGCTAATTAGGCCAGCTGGGGCTGTTTAGGCAATTAGGATGCCTGGGGCCAATCAAGGAGCCCCGCCCCAAACACTTAAAAGCCTGCAGGGGCAGGTAGGCAGTGTGGGTTGTGGAGTTTGGAGTGAGGAGGTGTGGAGTTGAAAGTTAGGAGTTTACAGGTTACAGTTTTGGAGTTGAGAGTTTGGAGCTTGCAGTTTAAAAGCCTGCAGCTTGGTGCTGGCAGCCTGGAGCTAGGAGACTGCAGCCTGGCAGCCTGCAGTCTGCAGAAGCTTGGGAGCTGCCACAGTTCCTGCCACAGCACTGGAGGCAGGCCACCAGCTGGGGAAGCAGGAAGTGGTCCACAGACTACCCCAAGGGAAGGTAGCAGTACTCAGGGGCAGAGCGGGCCCCATCCCCTCCCTAAACCTTCCCTCAGCTGCCCCACCGGCCGGGCCGGAAGAGCGCAAGACCCACGAGGGCGGAGTACATCTGTTCCTCCCCCCCTCTGTTACAGTATATTAGTATCCCTTTCCTTTGATTAAAAAAAAATCCCCTTTGCATTAAAAAATGTTTTACTCTCCAAGAAACTTAAAGTAAGCTAAATATGAAGAGTAAAAAAAACTAAGAGAAGGTGAAAAAGGTTCCAAAACTCTTCTCCCTGACTTTCAGTATAGATCAAGACAAAATGTACAAGTAACAATGGCATTAGGGTTGTTAGGGAAGCATCTGTCAATAGGAGCTTTTCAGTTCTGTGGCAGCTTTACATCATTTATACATACAATACAGTATGTATGGGGCATGTGGTTATCATAGAGGAGATGAAAAACAAAGGGCCAGTTCTTGGCAAAAAGGTCATCTACGATGTGAAACTCGGAGAAGCTGTGTAATCCACTGGGATCCTTCAGGGGAGGAACATCTCCTATGGGCCAGCTCCTTTACCACAACCACAATTGAGTGAACTCTGGCTCTTTGCTCAACCCGGCTGCCATAAATACAGACAGGTTCTTGGGGAAGAAGAGGTAGCTCCTCCACGATATCCCCGGGTGTTAATCTAGGGGGCTGAGATGGAATCGGCTGTGTGGTCTAAACACTTGACTTGTCCTGGGTGATTTCTCTGCAATGGAGCTGCTGCCAAGTAGTAGAGATGGGGACCCATTAGACAGAAGATCACCCCATCTTCCTGAAAGGGGGAGTGCTATCAAAGGAGAAAAGCCCCAGAGGATACCCAGATCCACCCAAAATACTCCCATATTTAAAAAGAGAGAGAGAAAAAGGGGAAAAAGTCCATTGTTCCTTTCCCAAGATCCCACTGTTAGAAATAACCAAGCAGGTTGTCCCTGGGGTGGATTGGGGAGACGGAACCCTTTATTGCCTGCTTGTTCTACCTCGAGCAACGAGGGGGTTACTTTACAATTCTTTTATCCATAACAGTATGTAAATGCATAAATTTTCAGCAACTCCCCATAAACCCTTATTTGGTTACACTGACACCAATAAACTGAATATTAACTACTACGTGATGAGTACAATTATACCTACCTCTGTTTGTTGTTTACCGGATTATCATACAGAGGACAGGCACGTCACCTTAAAAAACCATTAATTTTACACTAACATTCTTTGAAGTAAAGGCAGGGAAAGGAAGGTAATGCTTTCTTCCCACCCTGCCTTGTGCAGGAGTGACGATTAGTTATTTTTTTAGCCTCATCCCCTGCATAGATGGCCAGGAAGGGAGGAAAAGAAGAGCGATAAAAGACTTTAACTAGAATTCATATCAATTAGCAGAAACAAGGTTTGTCTGTGCCATGACCCCATTCCCTGGACCTTAGGTCTGACCATTTGTCCAGCTTTTAACTCTTTACTCTCCTACACCCACCATGGGCAGGGAAAGGTCAGGACATGTATCATAATAGTAAACAATACCTAGCTCTTATAATGTACTTTATATCGGTAGATCTCAAAGCACTTTACAAAGGAGGTCAGAATCATTATCCTCATTTTACATATGAGGAAACTGAGGCAGAGAGGGGGAAGCATGGAGCTGCTATGGGGTAAGGAAGCTTATTTGCATAAGCTCCTGTTGCCAAAATAACTCCATGACATCTATTCACAGAGCAGATATTTTTCATCATCTTGCCTCCCTTCCAGTGTATAAGCCTGAAGTACACCCTCAACATGGCTGATCAGCCAGTTCACAAGGCTGTATGTTGCTTGCCATGTGTAAACCCCGGGTGAAGATTTGGCCCATAAGTTCAATACAGCCAGGATTCCTCATAGTTTGTCAGTTAAGTTTGTAAAGTGCTTTGGATCTTGGATGGAGGAAGCTGTATAAATAAGTTTTTAAAGTATGTTTTTCTTTCTGGGGCTAATGGAATTTGCCATGCTTCTTCTTCAGAGATTCAGGTGGAGTGTCATAAGAGCATCTTTTAATAATCCACTTGGACAATAATGAATAAGCAAGTGGGTGCATGGGGAGAAGTAACCTGAGCTGTCTTATGATCCATTTGAAAGACTTAATTTTATCCCTCTATTTTGTAGTGAAAGGAAATGTAACAACTTTTTAATATTTAAAGAATTTACTTGAAAAAAAAATCTTGCATCAGGAATAAAAGTAAATAGATAAGCCCAGCCTGAATCTTTGGCAATGAACAGATATAAAACAGACCACTGGGTTCCAGTCTTCCAGATAACATACTTCCAAAAACGCCTTTGAAAGAGAGCTTACAACAGGTACAAAGCAGCAATTGAATCAGTGTGTGCAGCACCGTCTGGTACAAAACCGTTAAACTGCTGCCAACACACTCTAAATCAGTCTTTCAGATCCTCGCTCCTTGAATTGTAATTCCTATGCCATATTTAGCTTTTTCTTTGTCCAGTGGCTAGTTCTGTCACCTTGTTCTATAAAAGAAATGAATGGTCATAACACAAAAAGCTTCCCTTTGGCAAGGTGAAGTGGAATGTTGGACATCGCATAATGCATTGGTGGTTTGAGTTAGTTCCCTGTTTTCTCCTTCGTTAACAGGTTAAGGTCTGGAAACGACTCCAGATTTAAAGTTTTGCACATCAGTTCAGTTCTCTGTGTATTGTATAGTCATGTTTGTATTGCATTACTGTCTCTGCCTACTACATTAGTAGGAATACATTAGAAGAACTATGTATTGTATATTTCTGTTAAGTCAAAAACGATCATTAACTTTGCCACACATTTTATGACAACCATACCTTAGCTTTTTTCCCCCTTCCCCTTTCTTACTGGAATGTACAGAATCTGAAATTCTGTAGTGAATTTAAAGAGGTAATTTTCTTCTGTGGAGATGTACTTCCATATTTTGTTTGCTTTAAATTGCAAAGATCAGTTCTAAAACTCAGCCAACTAGCTACTGAGATAGATGGATATAAGACTTCATTTTAATGTATATATTGAGAGAGAGAAAATTGTAGAATCTTGCTGTTTATTATCTATCTTGTCTAACATTTATAGAGGGCCTAGCACCGTTATATTTAATAATAAACCTAGATAAATCATATAACCAAGATATTGGCTGATATGTCCTTTTGATGGCATTTGGTATTGTAAAGTGTGTTTTATCCTGCACCATGCAGATGTATCTGTTCCCTAGTTTACATCACTGATGGGTAATTTAGCGCTCCAGCTAAACCACAAAAGTTCACCTTTTCCAAAGTAACAGAAGTCCAGATAAATGTCCTGTGGTATAGCAAGGGCAGAGGGCACTGGGAAAGTTCTAGAAGGGCGCTATATAAGTGCTAGAATGATCCGGGCTTTATTCCCTATAGACTAGCCAGAGTCACTAGAAGGTAATTAGTGTCAGCTGACACCAATTAAGGCCCCACCCAGGTGCCTGATAAAAACCCTCTACTCCTGAGAGGCAGGGTGGGAGTTGAAGGAGTAGGTATATGGTGAGCAGAGGAGTGTGTGAAGATTGTGAAGAAGAACAGAGTACAGTGGTGTGTGGGAGAGAGGTGGAGTCCTGAGGAAGGTACTGGGCTCAAGAAGCCAGACAGACAGAGGGGGGAAAGTAGCCCGGGGAAAAGCCTGCACCTGCAAGTAAGGTGCCAGTAGCACTTAGCTGCTACTCATAGGGCCCCTGGGCTGGGACTCGGAGGAGCGGGAGGGCCCGGGTCCCTACCCCCCCTCCCTGGGAAGACGGTGTAACTGGAAACGCTCTGGTCCACTAAGAGAGGCAAAAGTGCGAGACCCACTAGGGAGAAGCTGGCCATTTGCCACACATGGTGTCAGCAGTGGGATTTATCGCACAGTGGGCTTAAACCAGGGCGATTTTAGCCCACCCCACTCCCAAGATGGAGGACATGGTAAAAGCCTTGATACAAGCCATGGCTGCCCAGCAGGAAGCTACCCGTGTCCAGGCTGCCGCCCAGCAGGAGGCTGCATGATTGCAGCAAGAGACTAATCACCTGCTGATGAGCCAAGCCGCCCAGGACCGGGCCCTCCTTCAGGAGGTGGTAGGCCAGTTGAAAGCCCTGATAGAACGAGGTTGCAGCCAAGGCAAGGCACAGACCATCTGGGTCAGCAACTGCCTGCAGAAGATGATGCCAGATGATGATATAGAGGCGTACCTCCTGGCCTTTGAAAGAACAGCCCTGAGGAAAGCCTGGCCCCGAGATCAGTGGGCCTGCATCCTCGCCCCTTTCCTAGGAGGAGAGGCCCAGAAGGCCTATTATGATATGGCAGTGGAAGCTGTTGTGGACTAGCCCCAGCTGAAGGCGGAAATCCTGGCCAGATCTGGAGTGACAGTAGCTGTGCGAGCCCGGAGATTCCATGAGTGGCAGTACAGTGAGGGTAAAGCACTGCGGTCGCAGTTGTTTGATCTGATCCATCTGACCCGGAAGTGGCTGTGCCCTGAGGCCCTCAGCACCGAGAAGATGTTGGAGTTCCTGGTGATGGACCAGTATACAAGGGGTCTACCATCGGACCTCTGTGCTTGGGTTGGACAGAATGACGCCTCCACCTACGATGAGTTGGTCTCCCTGGTTGAGAGACAGCTGGCAGCCCATGATCTGGCCCCGACCCTCCGGGAAAAGACATGGTGGATTCGGAAGCCAGACCCCAAACCCAGTTCCTAGACTCCTCGGGGACCCAGGAGAATGGGAACCGAGCCCAAGGATGCTGAGGGGCGGCCTGACATTGGGAAAGGTTCAGGGAACTCAGGAAGCAAGGACATGGGGGGGACGACCAACTAGCACAAGGCAGAGGGGGGCAGCCAGCATAAGGTACTGCTGCTATGAATGCGGGGAACTGGGGCATATAGCAGCCCAGTGCCCCAACAGGGAGGAGCCCATGCAGTGCAGTCTAGGGGATTATGGGGGCTGCTGTGGTCTCCTCGGTTTGGTAGGGGTAGTAACAGCCCCCCATAGGTATACAAGGCCAGTAAAAATGAATGGCATCGACACCATGACCCTAGTAGATTCGGGGAATACAGTGACGCTAGTCTCTGGGAAATTGGTTAGGTGAGACCAGCTGACCCGGGCCAAACGCACAGGGGTGACCTGTGTACACGGGACTGTAAATCTGTACCCCTCAATCCCAGTACAGATCGACATCCAGGGGAATACCACCCGGGTAATGGCAGGGGTGGTCCCAAGGCTCTCCTACCCGGTCTTGATTGGTAGGGATTTTCCAGGGTTCAAGAACCTACTCCCACCTATGGAGCTTGGGCTGGGCAGCAAACCCCAGGCAAAGACCGAGGCACAGGCAATCAGCCCTTTCCCTGTTTTTGCCGAATTCGCCCAAGAACTGTTCTCGCCCCCAGGAAGACCCCGGAAATCCCGGCGGGAAAGGAGGACAGATAAAAGGCTAGGCACTCGGATACTGGCTGGGAACCAGAAAGCTGCCCTGGTTGGTAGGCGAACCCGTTTGGGAGGCCAAGAGATTACTCAAACTAGTGAAGACCCAGGGGCGGAACCGAGCACTAGTAGGAGCAACCCTGGAGATGAAAATGAGGTTGGGCCCATAGAAGTAGGCCAGCTAGGTCCCCTACGGGGAAATTTTGGGCAAGACCAGGCCATGGACCTGTTATACACGAATGTAAGGGAGGACGTAGCAGAGATAGATGGTGTGCCCGTGGAGGGCAAAACCAAGGGCCCAGGCCCATACTATATCCTGAGACGTGACCTGCTGTACCGCGTGGCACAAATACAGGGGGAGGAAGTGGAGCAACTCTTGGTGCCATGGAAACACACCAAGGCAGTATTGGAGCTGGCCCATAGTAATTTGTTCTGGGGACACTTAGGAGCAGATAAGACCCTGGACCGAATTCTGATAAGGTTCTACTGGCCAGGAATATGGGCGGAGGTCCAGCGATACTGCCTCTCCTGCCTGGAGTGTCAATTGCACAGCCCCCGGCCTCACTTGAGAGCCCCGTTAGTGCCCCTGCCCATTATTGAAGTTCCCTTTGAAAGGATCGCCATGGATCTGGTGGAGCCACTAGAACGATCAGCACGTGGTCATCGAGGACTATGCCACCTGGTATCCTGAAGCCATTCCACTAAGAAACCCCACGTCCAAGGCAATCGCAAAGGAACTCCTGCAGGTCTTCGCCAGGATGGGCATCCCCAAGGAGATCTTGACAGATCAAGGGACCCCCTTTATGTCCAAGTTAATGAAAGATCTTTGTACCCTGCTGCGCATCCAGGCCCTGCGGACCTCAGTGTATCATCCACAAACGGACGGCCTAGTCGAGATGTTTAATCGCACCCTCAAGAGCATGATCCGGAAGGTAGTGGCACAGGATGGGAAAGACTGGGATGCCCTATTACCCTACCTCATGTTTGCAATACGAGAGGTTCCTCAGGCATCCACAGGTTTCTCCCCCTTCGAGCTATTATACGGTCACCATCCACAGGGTATATTGGATATAGCCAAAAAGGACTGGGAGGAACAGCTCAATCCAGGGAAGAATGTCATCGAGCATGTGGCACAGATGCAGGACCGAATAGCCCGGGTGACTCCCATAGTGCAGGAACACCTGGAGAAAGCACAGGAGGCCCAGCAAACCTACTATAACCGACGGGCCAAGGTACGGAGGTTTTAGCCAGGAGAGCGAGTGATAGTGCTGGTGCCAACAGCAGAGAGCAAGCTCCTGGCCAGTTGGCAAGGACCATACGAAGTCGTAGAAGCAGTTGGAGATGTAAACTATAAGGTGAGGCAACCAGACCGCCGGAAGCCGGTACAAATATACCATGTTAACCTACAGAAGCCCTGGCGGGACCGGGAGACATACCTGTTCACCCGAGAAGCAACCCCCCACACGGGCAGCCCATAAGGGGAGGTGAGAATATCCCTGGAACTAACTCCAGATCAGAGGACGGAAGTTATTGATATGATCCAGCGAAACCAGGACGTGTTTTCCAAGCAGCCTGGTCGTACAATGGTGGTCCACCATCACATCATCACCAACCCTGGGGCACGAGTAACAATAAAACCATACCCGATACCAGAGGCCAAGAGGGAGGAAATTAGGATGGATGTACGAAGGATGTTGGAACTTGGAGTTATTGAAGAGTCCCAGAGCCAGTGGTCCAGCCCCATCGTCCTAGTCCCGAAGCCTGACGGTACCCTGTGATTCTGTAACGACTTCAGGAAGTTGAATGAGGTATCTAAATTTGATGCCTATCCGATACTGCGTATCGACGAGCTAGTGGAGCAGTTAGGAAAGGCTCGATACCTGACCACCCTGGACCTGACCAAAGGCTACTGGCAAATCCCCCTAGCTGAAGATGCCAAGGAGAAGACCACCTTCTCTACCCCCAATGGCCTGTTTCAGTATATCGTCCTTCCCTTTAGACTCTATGGGACCCCCGCAACGTTCCAAAGGCTGATGGACCACCTACTGAGACCCCACACCAGGTATGCAGCCGCCTACCTTGATGACGTGGTCATCCATAGCCCCGACTGGGAAACGCACCTGGGAAAAGTAGAGGCGGTGCTCAACACCTTCCGGAAAGCTGGCCTCACTGCAAACCCCTCAAAGTGTGCAATAGGGCTGGCCGAGGCCAAATACCTGGGATATGTGGTAGGGAGAGGTCTAGTAAAGCCCCAGTGGGACAAGGTAGAGGCCACCCAGGCCTGGCCCCGACCGGTCCGCAAGAAACAGGTCAGGGCATTCTTAGGGATTGTGGGGTATTATAGGAGATTCATCCCCCACTTTGCCACTAGAGCAGGACCCTTGACTGACCTGATAAAAGCTCGAGGCCCAGATATGGTGAAGTGGACTGAGGCGGCCGAGAAAGCATTTGTGGATTTAAGGACAGCTCTTTGTAGCTACCCAGTGCTTATAGCCCCAGATTTTGAGAAGGAGTTCATCCTCCAAACGGATGCTTCGGAAACTGGGCAAGGTGCTGTCCTGGCATAGATGATAGATGGCGAGGAGCACCCTATCCTGTATCTCAGCAGGAAACTCCTCCCTAAAGAGAAGAGGTATGCGGTGGTTGAAAAAGAATGCCTGGAAGTTAAATGGGCCATAGAAACCCTCAGATACTATCTACTGGGGAGGAAGTTCACCCTGGTGACAGACCACGCCCCACTACAATGGATGCACACTAACAAGGAGAAGAATGCCAGAGTGACCCGATGGTTCCTCTCCCTGCAGCCTTTTCACTTCTGGGTACAGCATAGGGCCGGAAGCCAACATGGCAACGCTGATGCCCTTTTGCGCCAGCACTGCCTCACGTCCCAAGTAGCCCAACCCCGTGGTGTTGAGCCGGGGGGGCGGGGAGGGGAATGTGTGGTATAGCAAGGGCAGAGGGCACTGGGAAAGTTCTAGAAGGGCACTATGTAAGTGCTAGGATGATCCGGGCTTTATTCCCTATAGACTAGCCAGAGTCACTAGAAGGTAATTAGTGTCAGCTGACACCAATTAAGGCCCCACCCAGGTGCCTGATAAAAACCCTCTACTCCTGAGAGGCAGGGTGGGAGTTGAAGGAGTAGGTGTGTGGTGAGCAGAGGAGTGTGTGAAGATTGTGAAGAAGAACAGAGTACAGTGGTGTGTGGGAGAGAGGTGGAGTCCTGAGGAAGGTACTGGGCTCAAGAAGCCAGACAGACAGAGGGGGGAAAGTAGCCCAGGGGAAAAGCCTGCACCTGCAAGTAAGGTGCCAGCAGCACTTAGCTGCTACTCATAGGGCTCCTGGGTTGGGACCTGGAGGAGCGGGAGGGCCCGGGTCCCTACCCCCCCTCCCTGGGAAGACGGGGAAACTGGAGACGCCCTGGTCCACTAAGAGAGGCAAAAGTGCGAGACCTACTAGGGAGAAGCCGGCCATTTGCCACAGTCCCGATCTTCACCTTGTCTCCCTGGGGTACAACCATCACTTTAAGGTTTGTCATTCTTCTCCTTTATTCTGAAAACAGCAGCAACACCCCCTGCTAGTCCCTCACAGTCAAAAGTGAGTTCTCGCCCTCTCTTTCTATAAGAGCTACCTTTGGGGACCCCAACAATGAAGCTTGTGTTGGGTCTAACCATCATCTCTCCCCCTCCACAAGGCTACTGCCTTTGCCCTGCCATAAGCAATACCTCCTCAGGATACATTAGTCCTCTGGCTATTTTCCCAGACTTTTACCATCATCTTAAAAAGCTTCCCCTTAAGCTCTTGTCCAGGCCCTCTGATGGGATGATCTCTCCACCCCTCCCCCCCCAGTCTCGGCCATTAGACACAGCAGGTCTTGCATCTCCCAGAATTTCTTGTTCTTGGTGGAAACCAGGGGCACAGCACCATGCAGGGCCTACAACCTGCCTCCCTATTACATATATGTCTTTAAAATCAATTAAGTACCTCTGTGTTGTGATTTCTGAGGAAATGGCAATCTTGAAAATGTGGTGTATTGAAAATTGTCATCTGTCATTTTAAACTCTCTGGGCTTTTCTGGGCCCTGATTACAAGAAAAGGGATTTGTAGGGAAGTCAGTCAGTTCTGCAGACCACCTAAAGTAAGGTGGGGTGGTTTGTGCTGCTCCGTTTTAGGAAGTAGCCTGCTTTGTGTCTCTCTCTTTTGGGTTCTTGTGTGTGTGAAGTCTAAACCGTAGTATAGCATTATGTTTCAGCCTTCCAGCAAGAGTGTCATATGTTTCATCTTACATCTCTGTATGATAAGTACAGCAGAAAACAGTGGGATAGTTATTTCAATTATTTAAAAATTACTTCTTCGCTTCCTCTGTTATGAAAGTTGCCCTATTTATAAGCTAGGTCACTCCTTGGATTTTTAAACCTCATGGGGTATTGAGGAAGCTGCAGGTGTGGCAGGTTATCAGCCACCTCTTTTGCTGGTGTGGGAGCAAAGAGGGTTCACTGGCAGCAGGTGCTTCAATGGCATTCTGTCAGTGGTGGTGATGGTTATGGATCTCAATGGCTAGCCAAGGGCCAGCACTGAAAACTTTGAGCTCCCTCGAGCTCTTTCTATAGCAAAAATACTGAGGTAAAATGGCTTCCAGCCACATGGAGATATATTAAATGTTTTTGTTCTTCTTTGAGTGCTTGCTCATATCCATTCCGCGATAAGTGTGCACTCGCCACCATGCACTGGTCTCCAGAACTTTTTTCCCCTCAACAGACACTGTAGTGTCGGCTTAGGTGCCCCCTGGAGTGCGCCCTCATGCTGCGGTACCTAAGGCACTGCCGACCCTGCAGCCCCATATTCCTTCTTTCCACCCATGATGGTCACTGGAATATCTCTTGCTCCTGCAAGTAGCTATTCCCTCATTTGGACTGTTGCTGATTGCTGTAGTTGATAGTTAGTGTTAAATAGCTAATAGTTTAAGTTAGGTAGCGTTAGAAGACCTCCTCTTAGCAGGGGGGCTTAGAGCCGGGCCAGGCCCGGTCCTTCTCTGTTTAAGCCTTGCACAGCCTGTGGCAAGGCTTTCCCTGTCAGTGACCCTCACGATCACTGTTTGAAGTGTTTCGGAGAGCAGCACGTGAGAGAGAAGTGCAAGATCTGCCGAGCCTTCAAGCCTCGCACCAAAAAAGAGAGGGAAGTCAGGCTGAAGGCTGTTCTCATGGAGGCAGCTCTCCGCCCAGCTTCGGAGCCACCTCGTTCATCTTCAGCACTGAGCGTCTCTTCGGTACAGAGCGCTCCGTCGGCACCGGAGTCTGCCTGTCGTCCCTCTCCGGCACCGAAGAGGAGGCGACACCAACGCGCGGAGTGCTCGTGCCCCCCACATTGTGGCCGCGCTCGGGGTCGAGCCCGGAGGTGCTGGAACTGTGGCCTGCCAAACCAACCTCTGGGTCCGCACCTCTGCGCAGGGAGCCTCCCCCAAGTCTTGGGGGTAGGGGAGCGACCCTGCAACAGCTGTCGATACCGGAGGCTTTTCAGGCAGCACAGGCCCTGTTGGCATTGTCCACGCCTCCCCCTCAGCCAAGGGATCAAAGGCCGGTGTCCCAGGAAAAACCCGCGGTGGGTGGCCCCGGTGGATGGTTGAGACCAAAGTTGAAGGAGAGGTCTCCCTCCAGGTGGACTCAGAGGGTGGAGCACGAGAGCCCCCCTCCAAGCTCCGACTTGGATTCGTTGAGCATATCAGCATCGGGTCCTATCCCCAGCACCGCGCCCTCGTCGGCACCGCGGTTGAAGTCCTCCCGCTCCTGTTCCTTCAGGTCAGGCTCGGCAGCGAGGAATCGGAGACGGCACCGATCACAAGCACCAGGGGGCAAACAGCACCGCAAGTTATCGGTGCCGCGGCACCAAACGTCATCTTCCTCTGAGCAGGACGCATCGCGTCAGCACTGATGGTCCTCATCGTCCGGCTCCTCCAGAAGTCGGAGCAGGACCAGCAGACTGCACTGGTCAGACAGCTCCAGGGAGGACTGGCACTGCAGAGATGCCCAGCCTCCGATGCCAATGTCAGCACCGGGTTGGCCACAAGGGCCCTGGCAGTGGCCGCCCTGGGGCCCATTGGGGGCACAGGTGGGGCAAACGACTGCTTTGGCCCCATCAGTGGTGGTGCAACCTTCACACCCCATGCAGGGATCTGCAGAAGGGATTGCCTCCTTGTACAAGGAGATGTACCCTGGGGAAGGGCCCTCCATGGGTCCCATCCACCAGTCCTCCTCCTCCTCCTCCTCCTCCTCCTCAGACAAGGCCACGTGCAGGGACTATAAGACACCCCTGATTGACTTCAGGGCTCACCAAGAGCTCTTGAAGAGGGTGGCCTCGATCTTGAATATTGAAATAAAGGAGTTGTTGGAGGAGGAGGACCCCCTCTTTGGTGCGGTGGGGTCAGAGGGGCCATCAAGAGTGGCTTTGCCGGTCCACAAGTGTGTCCTGAAACTGGCAAGGGCCCTCTGGCAAACCCCGTCCTCGGTTGCTCCAACATCAGAGAGCGCCGAGAAAAAATATTACGTGCCAGCGGGGTGTTTCGAGTTTCTATTTACCCACCCGGCCTGGGGACCTTCGTGGTGGACGCGGTCAACCAAAAGGACAGGCAAGGGTCCCAAGGCGCCACCCCGAAAACAAAAGAGGCAAAGGAAGGAAGGTGTATTCCACCTCGGCCCTGCAATTCCGCATCACAAACCATCAGGCGCTGATGGGTCGCTATAATCTGAACCTGTGGAACTCTATGAGGCGGTTCGCAGAGGGGTTGCCACAGGACCTTGTTGCAGACTTCACCACTGTCCTGGAGGAGGGGACTATGGTGGCAGGAGCTGCACTGCATGCTGCCAGTGATGTGGCGGATAGAGGCAGCAGAGCTATAGCCTCGGTGGTAGCCATGAGACACTGCTCTTGGTTACAGTCATCAGGGCTATCACATGAGGTCCAAAATGCCATACAGGACCTGCCGTTCAAGGGAGCGGCCCTGTTTTCGGACAAGACGGACAATAAACTGCATGCCATCAAAGACTCGAGGGCTACCTTGCATTCCTTGGGTCTCTATACCCTGCAGGCCTCGAGGCGGCAGCCTCGGCCTCAGACCTACCGCCCGTTGCAGCAGCCATGGCTGTTGCCAAGGGCGTCCCAGGCTGGCAGGGGCAGGTACAGGAGCAGAGGATTCGGGAGACAGGACAGGTTGAACTTCTCTGCAGCCACCCAGGGCGGGCAATCTAAAAGTCCCGGTAATAATAAAAAGCAGTTTTCATGGTGTGCACGGAGGTGTGGCACTGTTTACTGTTCCCATGGTCCATCTCTGTTATTCCTAGATAGGCTGAGGCCTTTTTTATCCCGAGAGTGGCAGGGTATCACCTCAGACCGTTGGGTGTTAGAGGTAATCCTGTGGGGCTACGCTCTTCAACTGACTGCTATCCCCCCAAAACGCCCCCCATCCCATCCCCTTCCAGGGACCCCTCCCATGAGCAGCTCCTGCTGCAGGAGGTGGAAACCCTCCTGGCGCTGGGGGCAGTGGAACTGGTGCCACCGCAGAAGAGGGGGAGAGGATTTTACTCCAGGTATTTCCTCATGCCCAAGGCAAAGGGGGGGTCTCTGGCCCGTTCTGGACCTGCGCTGCCTCAGCAGGTACATAAGAAAAATAAGGCTCCACATGGTCTCCCTGGCCTCTATCATTCCTGCCTTAGATCAGAGAGATTGGTTTGCGGCCCTCGATCCGAAAGATGCATACTTTCACATCTCGATCCGGCCTCGCCACAGACAGTACCTGAGGTTTACAGTTGCTGGGTCTCACTACCAGTTCACGGCCCTTCCCTTTGGTCTATCCGCTGTGCCCAAGGTCTTCACCAAATGTATGGCGGTGGCGGCCCACCTGAGACCACCAGAGGGGTTCAGATCTTTCCGTACCTGGGCGATTGGCTGATCAGGGGCAGATCCAAGCAGCACATCCAGGACAGTGTATCCCTCACTTGCGCCATCTGCACCAAACTGGGCTGCTCCTAAATGAGCAGAAGTTCACTCCCACCCCGGTGCAGCACATAGAGTTTATTGGGGCTGCTTTGGATGCCTCCAGGGCTAGAGCCTTCCTCCCGCTATCCCGGTTCGAGGCTATGGTGTCCATCATTGGCCAATTGCGCAGGTGCCCCGCTACGACAGCACATGGCCGCATGCACCTACATGGTGAGGCTTGCTCGCCTCAAGCTCAGGCCTCTCCAAGCTTGGGTGCCTTCGGTGTAAGCCGCAAGCAGACACCCCTTGAACAGGGTAGTCACGGTTCCCCCAGAGTCCTGACCTCCCTGGAATGGTGGAGAGACCCGAGGAAGGTGTTGGCGGGGGTCCCCTTCAGGGATCTGGCCCCCTCGGTCACCCTGATATCCGATGCTTTGGACCAGGGGTGGGGAGTCCACATCAGTGTCGGGCTGGGCACCCAAGGGACATAGTCAGAAGAGGAGAAAAGCCTCCCCATCAACGTCAAAGAGCTCATAGCGGTCAGGTTGGCCTGCAGGTCATTCCTCAGCTTCTTGAAGGGCAGAATGGTTCAGGTGCTGAAGGACAATACCGCAGCAATGTTTTACATCAAAAAGCGGGGGGGAGTGCGTTTCTAAGCCCTCTGCCAGGAGGCCATCTGGTTGTGGGACTTTGCGGTGAGGCACAACTTTCATTTATCTGCCTCTCACTTCCCGGGGGCCAGGAACGACGAGGCGGACCGCCTCAGCAGGTCATTTCTACCCCGCCACGACTGGTCCCTACACCAGGAGGTAGCGACCTCCATCTTCTGAGAGTGGGGTGTTCCCCAGCTGGACCTGTTCGCGTCATCCTGGAACAGGACGTGCCTGAGGTTCTGCTCACTCTGGGGTCGTGAGCCGGGCTCCATATCTGATGCGTTCCTTGTCGACTCGGGGCGGGGAGGGAAAGGGACTCTCACCTACGCGTTTCCCCCGATCCTATTCTTGCCCAAGGACCTCTGGAAGATCAAGAGAAACAGAGCGGACGTTATACTGGTCGCCCCAGCATGGCTGAGACAGCACTGGTACAGCATGCTGGTGGATCTGTCGATCGCCCCGAACTCCTGAGGCGGCACGACCTCCTCTCCCAGGACCAGGGTTGCCTGCTGCACCTGGAGCTGGGCTCCCTGCACCTGACAGCCTGGAGACTCTGTGGCTGACAGAGGGGGAGAGAGCCTGCTTGATGCAGGCCCAGCAGATTCTGCTGGGCAGCAGAAAACCTTCCACCCAGGTCGTATACCGGGCAAAGTGGAGGAGGTTCACCTGTTGGGTGGAGTACCGGGGTATCCAACCTAGCGTCTCACCCATGCAGGTGATCCTGCTACAGCTGAAACTCCAGGGCCTGGCGCTAGCCTCCCTAAAGGTCCACCTGGCGGCCATCTGGGCCTTCCACCGGCCCTTGGATGGGAGATCCCTGTTCCTCCCACCCCATGTCGGTTAGGTTCCTTAAGGGAGTGGAGAGGCTCTACCCTCAGGTTCGAGATCCGGTGCCTCCCTGGGACCTAAACCTGGTGCTCTCCAGGCTGACGGGGGGCCCCCTTCGAGCCGATGGCCACATGCCTGCTGCTCATTCTGTCATGGAAGGTGGCCTTCCTGGTAGCCATCACATCGGCTAGGAGGGTCTCCGAGATTAGAGCCCTGGTCTCGGAGCCCCCTTACAGTGTTCTATAAGGACAAGGTACACCTGAGACCCCACCCAGCCTTCCTGCCTAAGGTGGTCTCGCAAGTCCACTATAACCAAGACGACATCCTCCCTGTGTTTTTTCCAAAACCGCATGGGTCGGAGGAGGAGTGGAGATGGCACTCCCTGGATGTCAGACGGGCCCTGGCCTCCTACATCGGATGAAGGGATCCCCTGTCTCCACCCAGCGCATCTCTGTGTGGATCACCGCCTGCATCAAGTGCTGCTATGAGCAGGCAAACGCACCGCTCCCAGGGCCCATCTCGGCGCACTCAACCAGAGCCCAAGCGGCGGCTGCCTTCCTGGAGAAAGAGCCCCTGCAGGGCATCTGTAAGGCCACCACCTGGTCGTTAGTGCACACCTTCACGTCCCACTACGCCATCATCCAGCAGACAAGGGAGGAGGCAGGATTCTACAGAGCCATGCTGAGGGCAGCTCATCGGTAACTCCTACCCGCCTCCGAGGTACGGCTGTGTAATCTCCTATAGGGGAATGGGTATGAGCAATCACTCGAAGGAGAAAACGTGGTTACTTACCAGTAACTGTTGTTCTTCGAGATGTGTTGCTCATATCCATTCCACACCCACCCTCCGTCCCCGCTGTCGGAGTCGGCAGAAAGAAGGGACTGAGGGGCTGTAGATTCGGTGGTGCCTTATGTGCGGCATGAGGGTGGCACTCTAGGGGGCACCTGAGCCAACCCTACAGTGTCTGCTAAGGGGAAAAAAGTTTTGGGAATCTGTGCACTCTACTGGAATGGATATGAGCAACACATCTCGAAGAACAACAGTTACTAGTAAGTAATCTTGTTTTTTGGGGCTTAACTCTAAAAATAGGCCTCTTACAGAAGTATAATATCGTGATGGGAGGCTCCAGGGTGCACCTTCTGAGACCATTAGCCCTAGGATTTGGGGTTTGGGAAATACATGTGGATTTATTAGTAAAATTAAAGTAGCTTTAAGAGAGAGAAACTATTTTGAAGATTATCATAGGCACACTAATTGTCTGAACAAAATGAAAATACTGTGATTTATCTTTGTGGTAGCAACTCACAATGTAGTAAAAATTTCTCTTGTGATATGTCTTTACATTTTTTCCACCTCTCTAAAGTAGTGAATGACCACATTGGTTGCTAGAAGTGTAGGCTTTGTATGCTTAACCCTGAATCTGTTGAAGAGGAAATATCCGAAGCCTCTTGCTTTCTCTCATACCAAACTAACAAAGACGATCTTCAATTTACTGAAATAACCCTGTGAAAGATACTCAGAATAACTACAATGTTCGTAAACAAATGTTACCTACACACTCTGATGGAAGAAGAAATTAACCGAATCTCTGTGTTCAGGGTAGAAATGGGTGAATGCACTTTTTCCTTATTAAAATGAAACAAATAAGGTGGATGGACTCCACATAAGAAAAAACTTCACCCTGAAGCATTCCTGAACTGGCACATTTGGTTTCTCTTCTCCTTAAGACATCTCCTTAAAGGCCACAATAGATGAGAGACACAATCTGGCCATGATGCTGTCAGAAGACTTTTCTTTCCAGCCTACACCTTCTCCTCAGACTCTTGCTTCCAGCCTGCCCAGGCTGGACTGCCCCCTTTCCTCCTATTGCTGAACCTTTGATCTTCCTGCCAAATGAGCAGCCCTTGCTCATATCAGCCAGCAACTAGCTGCTGATCCTGCTCAATGGCGTGCAACATCACTGCCTACCGTGCTGCCCTCTGACCTGCTACTGTGTCTGGGCCCCAAAATGTGTAGCATCAGTCCTATAGATCCTGCCAGTTAGTGAGACTTGAGCATCTTATTATCAGTTTAACACATGGGATGAAGACGACAGAGACAGTGTTTGTTTTCCATTTGAGCTCTTGGCGTTAGACTAGACACACTCAGAATAACACTGTCAAGTAACTTTTTCCCTAGCTATCTACTTTTGTATGTGGTGTTCTGCAGTGCCATTTTTAGAAACCTCATATTTTTTTCCACTTATCAGATTTTGTCCCTTTTCCATCTGGCAAATACGTTTATTCCTAGCTGCTGACTAGAACTCAAATTAACATAGTTATTCTTGTTCAAAAGCTTGAGGCCTCTTTCCTGCAAAGGTATCAGGCAGAAGGGGCTGCTCAGGCAATGTGGAGTCCTGCTGCCTTGAGAACAAGGATCCACACGTGGATCAGGGCCTTATCTTGACAGACTGTCTTTGTGTCTCAGAATTGTGACAGAGGTTAGCAGCTGCAGGAACTCTTAGATGCCGCTGCATCCATCAGTGCAAAGCTGGATCTACAGAGCAATTTAGTGATTTTTTTCCTCCTTAAATTCACTTACAGGGTGGTAATAGCTTAATTTAGTTGATGATTTCACCATGCTTTGACTACTTATATCAAATGCTTGTGTCTTACATTAAAAATACAATTGACCGGTGTGTTGCCGCATTCTCGCCTTTAGGAATCAAAGAAGCTAGTTTTTGGAAAACCAATTAGATCGTCTAGCCCAACTCCCTGCCAATGTACAATTGTTTCCTAGTGTTTTTATCCAGTCTAGTTTTAAGAGTTTTAGAGACAATGAGCTTTCTACCGCTACTCTCACCAGACTATTCCATAGCCTAATGCATCTCATTGACAGTTTTCCCTGATACTCAGTTTAAATATTCCGTCTCTAAATGTCATGCATTTCTCCTAGGTATGCCTGCATGTGCCACATACTATATTTCCTTCACTCATTTGTGTTTATACCCTGTTGAATATTGATAGACTGTTATCTCATGTTACCCCAGCCATCGCTTAGTCAAGCTGTATGTATTTAACCTTCAACACATTATATTTAAATGCGGCTGCAGCAGAGCCATAGAGGGACTGTTTTTACCACCCTGCTCAGTGATGTTACCTTTTGTATACATGGCCCAAAGTACATGTATTTTTTTAGCTATCATACCTCATTGCAAACTCATGCCTAATTTACCGTTTCTTAGATTAATTACCCTCTTGTGGGGGCATGGGAGGTGGTTCATGGAAATAATTTGTTTTATTCAACTAGATTCTTATCCCCTGAATTTTGCTTTGCGCTTCATGTTTGAAAGCATGTAAAGTCTCAAGGAGGAATTGAACTGAAGCCATCAAATTTCACTGGCTTCATTTTGATGACCAATGTGGGGTAGAATCTGTGAAGGGCGGTAATGCTGCATCAAGTTGAAAGTTTGCCTGGTGCTCAAGGGAGCATGCTGCTGGCTTTCTCATGTTCTGAATTGTAGGCCTCCATTTCTATGGTGTGCTCTCTGTAGACCCCTGAGATTAAAGGCAAGTCCACTGCAAAGCATTTTTGTCTCCTTTGCCTCATTGCTGCATGCTTTTGATGATCTTGGCCAGTAGAGAGAAATATGAGGCCCATAGTGTTTTTAAAAAAAACCAAACATATATTGGGAATAAACAAAATGATTTGTTTCTAGTCTGTAGTTCCTGCTTTTTCTACTCTTACCCTTTTACTGTAGTCTCCTATGTCTTTAACAGTCACTTACATATGTCACCAAGTTTCTCCTTCATCCTGTATGATTTCTGATAGTTTTTTATGCTTGATAAGTTACCTCAAACTTTGTGCTGATTAATAACTTAAGATTTCTTGTTGGTTTTTTTTTTAGTGTCAAAAGTTTGTATGGATCAACTTGTTAATCAGCGGTACAGTCTGAAGAGCTTCAATAAAGATCAGCATTAAGTCTACTTTTCCAGTGTGAGTAATCCGCACCCTGCTGAACCATCCTCATTATTGGCATTTTTAATGGCCATAGTCAGCCTTGTTGCTTGTACATTATCCCCTCAAGGGGCTATTGAATGTTTCCAAAGTTAGGGAAAGTTTTACTGTATAAAATTCCTTTAATTAATTGTAAATTGATATCTGCCTTAGTAGTAATGCTGCCTCCTTTGATTTGCAATATCGTTTTGATTTGGTATCACTTAAGAGTCTCGATCCGCCAATTTATGCAAGCAAAACTTCAATTCTGGTCAGTGAAAGTTTTCTCCCTGCTTTAAGGCAGTAGAATTGGGATCTTAATGTGCAGCCTGCTGTTATATCACTGTATTGTATATCATGTGATTACTAGCACATAGCCCTCCATAGGGATATGGCCTGTAACACAAACCCAATGTGGCTTGTTAGGTGTCATATTCCTTCAAGTGTACTGGTCTTCAAAACAGCCACCTACTTCTTGTTTTTGTTTTCACTGTCGGTAGGGGACTTGATTCCACCCTATCGCTGAGTTCATCCTTCCCTCTTTGCCATATGCACGTGCACATGGACTATATATGTTAAAAAAGATTAATTATGGTTAAGGTTGCCAATACACGTCAGTAGCCTGAATGCTAATTGAAGAGCGTCATCGTTTGATTTGATTCACTGCTAGATACAGTGAGACGTAAGGCCACATAAACACTGCAGTTCATTCTTGTCTTGCCTGGACAAGCCCTGGCAGATGATGTGTTGTTCATAGTATGAATGAACTTAACCTCAAATTTGAGGGAAGGAATTTGAGATAAAGCCCGAACAATATCTGAAAGCACTGAACACTTGCTGCCAATTCCATTCAAGCTCGGAAGCAAAATTCCAGCACATCTGTGTAAAGAAGACTCTTCCTGCTATATGGAATTGATATGTGCAAACGAAGCATTGTAAGCTCCTTGAGACTAGTAGTGGTGGGCCTGTTCTACACATTCATTAAAGTGGATTGTTCCATTCTTTCCTTACTGATGGCAGGGGGAGGGATGACTGAATTTAAAAGGGGAGGGGGGCTAATGGAGCTTCATTCCTCCCTCCCCCCTTTTTAACAAATGCTTGCAGAAAATTGGGTATTCCTGAGCTTCATAATGTAAAAATGTTTCATTAGTGTTTTAGGCAATAGAAATGCTCTGTTTTTGCCTTCTGTTCACCCAGAATACTGACCATGACCCTCCAATACAAAGAGACGAGGGAAAGTACATAAATATTTAAGCACACTGCCCCATTTATCTAGTATGTGACCTCTTTGTAGAATAGTTTTTTCTTTTCCTCTCCAGTTACTTATTAAATTGACATCTCCAATACTGGCAATCACTTCATATTCAGAAATTATAAATTCATCAACTTCAGAGCCTTTAAATGATTTTCATTTCCCAGGGATGTTGTTTTCCCTCTTCAAGACTGAGAGAAACTTTTCATATTTATTTAGACAAGCTTATTCTGCCAACAGAAAGTCAATTGAGTGATACTTTTCTTTTCTTGGCTACATAATCCCATGAAGTTTATGTGGTTGGAATAATCTTTCTGAGTTTAAAAAAAGGTTATGCAATCTATTCTAAAATGTCCCACTTTCTGAGTATCTCATCTCATTAGAAAGAGTTGTATGTTTTTTTTTTTCCCTTTTAAATACCTTGAGGGAGAAAATACGTTGTTTCATCATCTAATAATGCTACTTGGCACTTACATGGCACTTTGGATCTTCAAAGAGCTGTACAAACGTGAAGTAATTAGTCGTTACAACAAAACTGTGTAGTAGTTAGTAATTATTGTTTGCCTCATCTAACAGGTGGGAAACTGAACCAGAGTGGTTCAGTGACTTGCCTTTGGCTACGAAACGGAGGGCAGGGCAAGTCATTTTCACAGTGAAATTAGAACTCTAGAGGTACTGGCTCTCAGTTCTGTGCTAAAACAGTACCACATCCTTTGCAAACTTTCTCTGCTAATGAAACTTTCTTTAAAGAAAGGTAAGATTAATTTATATCAACAGTAAATGAGGAGAGAGAAATACTCAGATACTTTTGAGCAGATGTCTGTCTCTTATTTTTTAAATGATTTAGCCTAGCCTTGTTAACCATTATTATTAATTACTTACTTGTAAAATGATGATGTGATTTGCATAGTGACTTTTGCAAATTCTGAAGAGATGGTCTCTGCCCCAAAGAAAATGACATCTCAGGTCTCCAACCTGCAATTGGATTCATGTGGGCAGAGCCTTATTGACTGCATGAATCTGCTTGTTTGGATCTGATTACAGGAATCTGGGCTACATAAACAATGTACAAGTGAGGGATGGGGCTTGAAATGTGACTAAAAGGGGAATGAGCAAGGAGTGACCTGATCAAGTGATGAAATGTCTTGTTTCATGATGGCTTGTTTTTTATTTATTATATATAGTGTTTTGATTATTGTTGATTTGATTGGGTGACATTTCTCAATGTGTTTGGGTGGTTGAAGAGGAGTGGCTAGTGTTAGCCTAAAGAGGTGTTTGATTTACTAGAGTGTAGGAGAAATAAATAATTATGGACTAGTAAACCAGTTCGGAGGAATCCTCCTCCCTACACCTCCCAACCTGTTCCTTCCATCCCACTCCCTGCTTCAAACTGTCCCATTTGTAAAGCTGAATTCAAAATTAACCTTTTTTTGGGGTGTTCAGAAAATGTTTATTATTTCTGGAACTAGTAATGCTGGAAATAATAGGGGAAAGCTTTGTTTTAACAAGGTCCCAGCCCAGTTAAGCAGACCCTGAGATTTTTCAGCTAAGCATCTCAATCTTTAGATACTTCTAGAAAATGAACCTGAATTATAGATCTTGGGCACAGTACAACTCTCGGAAATCCATGGGTTTTTTCCCCATTTTTCCCCCCCAACTTCAAGAGAAGTTGTTGGATCAGGACCCTTTTAAGATTCTCATCAGCAGAAGCAGTCTTATAAATCAAAAACAACTAGAGACCTGTAGCACTTTAAAGACTGACAAATTTGATTTCTGCAGGCATAAGCTTTCATGGGCTGCAACCCACTTCATCAGATCGAATCAGTGACTCTGGCTAAGGATTAGTAGGGCATGCATCAGATTTAGAGTTGTAGGGTTAGTTTACAGTTCCCAAAAGTGCAAGAGGCACTTTACCGAATAGGTAATTCACTTAACTGAATTATCAAATTAAGACGTTCCCAACAGATGAGACACACAAATCATACTAATAATCTTCAACTGCTACTGTTAGTTATGCTTAAAATAATTTCTTTGGCGAAATGGAGCAAAGTTTTATTTGGTTGTTTCACAAAGGTTAAGGAAGATAATCTGAAATTTGAATAATGTCAGAGCCAGATAATCCTGTTGGGAAACTTCAGATATTTCATCTGGTGAAAAGGGGCGGGGGCAGAGAAGTGGAAATAGCATTGGGAATATCTTCATCTTGTTTAAAAAAAAACCCAAAAACTAAAACCTTGGTGCTTCCCACATGGTGCTCCAAAGTGGCTTGCACTGCTTATGTCTGGCCCACACTGCCACACTTGATGAATTTTTTCTGACAAGGATATTGTGTTACTAACCAGCCTTATCATGGGCATGCTTCATTTACTGGACTGATAATGATGAAGGCTGGAAAGAGGGCTTTTTCAGCTATCAGCTCTAATTAAAAATATAAAATCCTACCCACACATCTTTGAGTTCAAGACTGAACTACTAGAGCATATCCAATTGTCTATTCCACACCAAATAGCAAGGGTAATGTGAGCTTTTTATTTCTGAAGCTTTTATTTCTGCATTTCAGGCAGGAAATATAGTAGTCTCTCGGAGGGGCTAAACTTCTAGCTGGGGCAGACAGATTTTTTTGCTTCCTCTTTTTAAAAGCATGTTATAAAGAGACTATTTTAGTTTTCAATTTTCCATTGGTAGTAATACCATATTATTTAATCCCCAAATTTTGTGTGCACGCATGGCAAGGAGTGGGGGAGCAAGAATTGAGGCACTCTCACATGCATGTATATGGTATCTACACTGGCATAGCTGAGGGCCAGATTTGGCCCTTAGTCTTTTTTATTCGGCAAATGCTGATTTCCCCTCTTTTTATTTTCCTCTCTTCCATTTAGAATGTATTCAAAAGTACTATGGATGTTATGTTCAATTCCTACTACATACTTCAACTTAATAGTGTCTTGTTACCCCACAGTGCCTTTATTCATGTACCTGAATCACTGACAGATGACAGTACAGCTCTGAGGATTTCCATGTGGACTGTGGGGAACCTGTAACCCTCTCCCCACTGAACTTGAGGAGTTTCTGGTTGTGAATAGGAACTGCTCCTCTAGTCAAATGTAATTTCAGGGTCAGCACAAGAGCACCACATAGTAGTACGAAAGTCTATAAAACTAATGGCTGATGTATGTGCATTTAAAATTTTGACATGGTGCTGTTTATCTTGTGTGTATTTTAACATGCATACATTAGCAACTGACTTTATTTTAGGTGGTTCAGGTAGCTCCACCTATAGCTTATGGTTGCGTGACATTTCTCATCATTAGACCTTGGTTTCAGTTGCTTATAACTGTATCAAACTTGAGCCCTCCAGTAAGAAAACTTCCAAAAAGCTTTAGCCTGAGGCAGACACCCAGCATGGAAAGTTCCAGCAAAAATGGTTTGTGTTTGTTTGGGGGCAGGGGACATGTGGATAGTGTTTGGGGGCACGGGACATGGGGTGGGGGTTGGATAGGAGCAATGGGGGGAGTGATTTGGAAGGGTATTTTGGCACAGATGGGGAGGAGGATAGGAGCAGACGGATGGGGCTCAGGAGTTGGAGGCTGGGGAGCAGGGTAAGAAGGGTCTATAACCACCAGAGCATATTTCCCTCCAGAACCTGAAATCAAACCCAGGGGTCCTGAGTGTGCTACTCTGTTGTCAGCAAGTAGCAGTAAATTCCAGTGGTAAAGTCATCCCCCTCTAGTTCACAATCCATGCAGTCAGCCTACTTCTGCCACTGCTTATTTTGTTCGTTCAAGTGGTAGAAGTTTGTCCTGTGGATTTAACGATCCATACCCTGCTGCTGATCCAATTTGTGGGTCAGTTTGTGGTTCCACAGGATGTAAATTTGGTTTGTCGTTCCCCCCCTTCTTTCCCCCCGCAAGTATGTGTTGGTTTTTTAAGTTGCGAAATTCTATTAAAAATATTTAAAATAACAATAAGGTTGCAAACTACAGCATTCAAAAGTTAGAAAGTCCCAGCCTCAAGGCTCCCTGTACTACCTTAATTCAGATCTCCTGTGTGTGCGCATGTTACGATGGCCTTTAATGCATGTTGCATTTACTCCTAAAATATTCATTTAAATATACTATCTGTAGAACTAAAACCAATGTAAAATAACTCTACTATGTGTGTTGTATTTAGTGAAGTACCTGAAGTATGATATATACGTTTCTAATGGAGCATGCAAAACCCAGAGGTAGGAGTGGTTCTTTCTGTGCAAGAAATCACATCAGCTAGTGTCAGAAAAATATTTAATTAACTTGCATAGCACCATCCAACCCGATGGATCCAAACATGCTTCACAAGCTGTGCATCTTACACATACATGCATCCCTGGAGTGGAGTATGCCAGCCAACCAGTGCAGAATAATGCTGGACAATGCACTGGGTTTGGGAGACTTTGTTTGCCAGGGGCACCAAAACAAGCTCCTACTCTTTTTTGGAAAGGGTCATGCAATCTGTGAAGATCTACAGAGAGCAGCAGATAGGACCTGAGCTTTTTATGATCTTGTCAGTAACATTTTCACCCAGCAAACTGCATGCTTTTCAATGCTCTCTATCTCGAGAGGATGAGTTGATGCTGCCAAGATTTGAAACAGTGATTCCTAGGAATCTAAAGTTCCAGGGTGGTAGGCATGTTAGTATGTATACAGTAAAAACAACGAGAGTCCTGTAGTACTTTAAAAACGAACAAAAACACTTTAAAGACTGCAGAAATTAAATTTGTTAGTCTTTAAAGAGCTACAGGACTTTCATTGTTTTTACTAGGAACCTAAGTGTTTGTTTCCAGTCTGATGGTTAAACCAATCAGCCTTCCCTCTGACTTTAATCAGACTTCAATAAACCTGATTAAGGTTTAGGAATTGGAAAAATGTCAAGGTGCGGATGATAAGGTATAAAATTGATAAAATTACTTTAAATAGCAATACAGATTCTCTTAAAATATGCTTGTCAAATGGTCATTTAGAATAGGAACCACTGACACTCTTCTAGTTATAGAGTGTTTTTTTTCCTGAGCATGACAGTATTGAGGTGGTTCTGTCATATGAACATAAAGCAATAATACTGGTGAAAATTAGAGACTGACCGAGTCAGGAACCCCAAGGCTTAAACCTCTCAAATAAACCTTGCTTGTTTTGGGGAGGGGGGAGGAGAGGCAGTTCAGATCTGGATTCTATTTAAAATCAAACCTTGTGGCTCAGGCCTGTCTCAACTTTTTAAAACTATATGTACTTATGGGAAGTGTAAAAATGGGAATAGATTTGTTCGAAAGTTTAAAGTTTAAGAACCTCCTAAAGTTACTAATGCAGTATTTGGAGGTTAGCCAGAATCATGCTGTGTCTTCACGTGTTTTCAGGAACAAAGCACATTTCAAAATCATAGTATTAAAATAATTGGCTTTCAGCCAAAGAAGTGGATATTGGTCATATACCAAATGACACTGGTCATCCGAAATGCCTCTAGCACTTTTCTCATCCAATATATAAATGGCATAGTTTATATCCACAGGGTCTTGTATCTAAATTTTAGCTTATCAGTACATTCCCACCCACCCCCACACACAATAAATGCCATATAGAGTTATAAGCACCATTCTTCATTGAGACACCAGCAATACATGCACAAAAATATCACATGAAAGTAGCAAGATGAAACAATTCAATTTTATTGTCCTATAAATAAAATAAAATTCTACTGAGTGATTTGATAAATATTTTACCTTAAGACCATGCTTTTAAAATTAAAGCTACCTAATTGGAGCAATGTAAAAACTGCCAACCCCCATTTTTTTAAGGGAGAGGGTTGGAATATTGAGCCTGATTCTCCACTGCTTTGTACCTTACACCACCATTTATACCTGTGCAGAGAGAGAGAGAGTGCGTGCGTGTGCGTGTGTGTAAAATGCTACCAGATCAGAACCGTAGCATTTCATGTTGACTTTGTGCAGCTGTTCAAAGCTTAAAGGTCTAGTGATGGTGCTTTTAACTGCAGTTGGCTGGCCTGCTGGGGAAACAGGCTACAGTTTGAGTTAGCACAGCTCATTAGCTGCTAACCCAATCACTGTGCAGCATCAGTGTTATTTCTCAGGGATCAGGTGTTACTGGCTGCGCAGGAGGCCCCTAAGCTCCACTGTCATGGACCAACTTGCCTACCCCTGTAATACTGTGGAGGGCTCCATGCACTGCCGCAGAAACCATTCAGCAGCAGGTTAGCCTTCTCTGTGGCTGGGGGCTTGTGGTTGTCCTCCTCCTCACAGTCTTGGCTGGGGTATCTGTGTGTCTGCTGTATTATTGGAACCCCTGCATTATCCGAATCACTTCCTTGTCCCTCAGCATGAGGAACGAGTTGCAGAGGCTAGGTATCTCCTGCTGGGGGTCAAGGGAAGGATTTGGATAATGCAGAGGTTCAGATAACAGGGTTTAGGATAAACAGGAGTATACTGTATAGGATTCCCACCTCCACAATAGCCCAAAATTGGAGGAAGGCTTTTCAGTAATTTATATTGGAGCATAATATACCAGTAAGGTAGAATAAGCTCTTATGGGTGGAAAAGAGGAAAGATGGTCCAGTGGCTAGATTGGTAACCTGGGACTTGGGAGATTCAATTCCCCACTTCTGCTTTGGATTTCCTGTGTGACTTTGGTCAAGTCACTTAGTCTGTCTGTTTTCTACCTGTAAAACAAAGATAACATTTCCCTGTCTCATAGGGGTTTTGTGAGGGTGTATATATTAAATATTGGAAGGAGTTCAGGTAATGGCAGTCAGATAAGTACCTAAGATGGATAGATAAGGTGAAGAACCCATCTTTTATCTGCCTTGTAAAGCGCCCCGTGTCAGCAACAAATATTAATATACAGTGAACAATGGTGTGTTGGACTCAGAACTATCCCTTTCATACATTTAAGTGTACTTGTCAATGTCTATTGATTTCTGCCACCAAAAAGTAATTACGTTTAGAGGCTGCATTATTAAAAATACATATTGTGCATAATTTACAATATGCTACAAGAGCCAAAGCATACTCCATAATCCATGCTATGCTGGATCTATATACAACTGAGAAAATATTTATTATCCATAAATATATTACAGCTTTCCTGGTGCTCCTGCTTCTTTGCTTGCATAAAATAAGAGAAGCATGTGCAGTCATATGACTGTCACTGTGCATTTGCAGATGGTATTTTGGAATCAGTAAAACCTAAGTGGTGTAAAAGGTCTCACAAACTCTACACAATACAAGCTTGCTGGCCTGCAGCCTTGCTACCTTGTTGTGATCCTGTCAGATCCCACAAACTAAGTAACATCAGGCTGGGTGAATACTTGAATGAGAAACCTGCAAGATATACTCTGATGCTGCAGAGATGCAGGAGACACTTTTGCAGTGCCCCATGTGTCTGTGCATCTGTGTTCCTGTCCTGTTTGGTACCTTTTTATATTTTTGTGTGTGAGGCATTAAATAACACCCAGAAATATCACATCACATACTTACTGTACCTTTTATTAAATTGAAGTCATAGTTAGACTTGAGATAGCAACACTGTTGTAGTGTTATACGTATGATTGGCTGAGCTGACCATTTTTGAACCTTGCAACCAATCAATTTCCGAAATTTCTGGTAATGTTCTAGGCATCAATAGCCAAATGTCTGTTGATTGGTGTTTTTTTGTTTTTGAGGGGGGGAGGAGGGGATTAGAAAACCAGTAGAGGGGAACACGTGAAGCCCCTCTCAGCTTTTTAGCTCAGTCTATACAAGCTACAGTGTTCGACGCCTCCTAGTTTAAGGTGCCATTCAACAGAATATCTAGGCCCAGGTGGAATGTCCAAATAGAAACCATTGATTAAAATGGCCTTGGCAATATAATTTTAAACTTTCCCACAGTGCAAGTCACATCTTTCAGCCCGCAGTTCAGCACAGAGCTGTATTCAACAATGGATGAACTCAAGAGACTAATTTCAGTCTTGGGGGAGATGTCCTTTACTGGATAGAGCATTGAGGTGGGCTCAGGAGACCTGGGTTCACTTTCCAGATCTGGCACTGATTCACTGAATGACTGTGGGCAATGTGCCTCAGTTTCCCTATCTGTAAATGGGTTAATGCTCAGCCATCTTAGCAAAGAGCTCAGATGTGTGGATAGAAAGTATTGTTCAGGTATTAACTTGATTTAAACAATAATACTTATTAGGAGTTGCATCCATTAACGCAGAATTTGTCCTTATGGGTATGTTTATACTGCATTAAAAAATCCTGCAGCATGGCTGCGGCTGGCCTGGCTCAACTGATTTGGGTTCTCGGGTCTCAGGCTGCAGGGCTATAAAATTGCAATAAAGATGTTCAGACTAGAGTTGAAGCCCAGGCTCTGAGACCCTCTGAGACTTGGTGTCGTGGCACTTTCTTGCCACATAGACACACCTGAAGTGCCTTCATGGATTAGGGAACTGGGATAATACTTGTGTGAAAGTTTTCCTCCAGCTGGAGCCATATGGCTTCATTATCTCAATGTTAGTTATAGACCTGAAAAAGATTTCTGTTCTAGGAAGAGAATTTGATCTGGCCTGTCTTTTTCAAGTGCCCAAGCCAGCCATTTTAGTGCTTGAGTTTTGTCTTTAACGACATCTCTCCTCCCAATCTACTGGAGACCATACAATGTTAAGTGTCCTTTCCCAAGCTGCCCATGTAGGGGATGCTTCAGTCTCTGGTTAGGGGAGAGCATTTCTGGTAGCCACTGGTAGCTAGCTGTTAGCAAACAAGGTCTTCCCTACTTGTCACATCAGGTTAGTGCTGTTCCTAGAGAGAGCTTGTAACTGCACTTGTTTCTCTGTGATGTTCACCACAAGGTGTAACAGAATGCAAATGGTTCCCCAACCCAACTGTCCTCTGTCCATCCCCCCACAACACCCCTTTCCCTCCTTTCTTTGGTGACCTGTCACTTTTTCTGATGGCTCCCCTGTTTCTTGGAGCTTGAGATCCTCAGTCCCTTCCCTATTAGTTCCCTAGTTAAAGGTCCTGTTTGACAGTAGAAAATTGTGAGCTCCCATCATGTCCAGCCTTAGAAGCCAGCTTCCCCACAGGCTGCTACGGGAGTAGAGAGTTAACCCAAGTCTTAAAAGCTTCCAGAGAGCTATCAACACTTCCTTGCTCCTATGAGGCTGCTGCTGCACCTGCAAGAACCTGTCGCAATATGGAAGAGTATTTGGCAGTTTTCCTTGCTCCATATTGCCTGTGCTCAGTTCCTTTTGCAGGCTAATGGAAGAGGGTAGAGGCAGCTCTGAGAGCCCCCATTCTCCCTGGTAGCAGCAGTGTTAACTCTTTCAAGACATCCCACGCTCAGCAAGGTTAAGTGCTATGCTAGGGATGTAAATGAGTCTGGAAGGCAGTGGAATGAGGATGCTGCTCCTTTCCATGCCTGTAAAAGCATCACCAGGAAATATATTGCACACACAATTGTTCCTGTTACAACTGAAAATGGTAACAGATGCAGGCATGTGAATATTTTTGGGACTGATGCAATTCTAATTGGTTTATACAAGGCATTTCTATAGAATGAATTTCCTCTGATAACCAGCTGAATTGCTTGTCCCATCTCTCAGCATTATAGGCAACATGTAATTTTAGCAAAGTCTTTCCGGCTAGAAAATGGACTGCTTTCTCCTGGGCCGAGACACTGTGCTGTTCCTTCCTCCTAAGCCCTTTTGAAGAAAGCTTGTAGTGGCACTAGTGTCGCGGCTACCCACGTCCACATTTGGGGAAAAAATGTTGCAGTGACGCAGAGCTTTTCATTAAAGGTCAGCATGTGATAAAAATAATACTCCGTGTTTGTGTAATGCCTTTCTCGAAGGATCTGAAAGCACCGCTAACAACTAATTCTCATAGCACACCACTGAGGGAGGGAGATATTTATCTTCATGGTACCAATAGCAAAGCTAGCCCATGAAGTAGTAAGCAGCTTGCCCAAGGTCACTTCCTGGGTCTGTGGCAGAACTGGGAGTATAGCTCAGCACTCCTGCCTTTCAGCTCCCTGGTTTTACCACTACATATAGTGGGGTTTGAGGGGGGGGAAGTGCTCGGGAAATCCCCTTTCCGTTCATCTCTTTAAGTAGTAATAATAATAGCATCTTTCTCACATTGGAAGACAGTGTGATCCTGCAGCTAGGGCATTGGACTACAACTCAGGACACTGAGGTTTTGGTCCTAGCTTCGTCACTGGTCTGCTGAGTGAAGATAGGCAATATATTTTTCTCCTTTTTCTTTCGATTGCACTTATTTAATGCAAGCAAAAGATTTTAATTTCTGCTACTTTCCAGTTTTTAATTAGTGATAAAGCTGATTCAGATTTTGCAATCTCTGCAAAATACTGCTCATTTGTTACAGAACCATACTTTTTTCTGAAGCAAATTCAAATAGAGAATTATTTTTTAAAACCCCACCAAGTAGATGCACAAAGACAAATGTCAAGAACGCTAACTTGTACTTTCTCTGAAAGCTACTTAAGATTATCTCATTAAAAAGGCAAATTTTGTGTGCAAATCAAATAATGTAGCAGAGATGATATTTCAGTAAAATACTGTATGAAGACTGAAAGCGCTTTTGATTTATGAAACTACTGCAAGAAATAGAAGTTTGCTAATTGGAACTGTCAAGAAAGATTTAAAATAACCTCAAAAACTCTGATTCAGAATTAAACCATTCAAAGTTCAGTACCCTGGCATTTTCCATCATGGGATGCGCTCCCTTTCATTATATTTTCTTCTGGGCAAAATGATGGCATTTTGTAAAGGGTATCTATGGCCAGACCTAGTTATGAAGAAGATGAACTTTAGAGTTTGAACTGGGGTTTAGGAAATCCGTAATAGCGATTACCACAAATTTAGATTTATTTCCAAATACATTACAAAAATGTGCAAGGTTGGGAAACTTTTTTTCTGCAGCTCTCTGTTAACTGCTGTGCAGACAGTGGATGGTACATCTGTTATGTTTTTTAACTGGCCTGGGCCTCCTGCGTATCCTCTCTCCCTTCCTCAACCCCAATAGAGGAGTCGGGCTTCTCTGAGAGACTCCCATTCCCTTGACTTTGAGAAGTGCGGACCCAAGAGTTTTGAAATCAAAAGATAACGTGCCATGTAAGGTCTGTAAAATTGAGGATAGTTCTCATGGAAAGCATCGTATTACTCCATTTTAGAAAAGCGCTGCATAGTGCTATAGAAGAGTAACTGAGAAATGCCAATGGTACACGACATTATATACTTGATACAAAACTCTGTACCAGTGTTTAATATCTTATTAATAATTTGCCCTCAGATTCTATTGTACGTACCCTTATGTTGGGGAACATAAGGAAAACCAAACCTTTTACAGTTCTCAAGAGTGTTCAATAGTTTTTTTTTTAATTAAAGCCTATCGTACTGAGAGAAATATATCCTTAATAGAATGTGTTACTTAAATGCCAAAACCGACTTTTTATTTTTGAGGGGCCAAACTGTTTTCTAAGGCCTGGATCATGCTCTCTGTTGCATGCAGCCTAATCCCTGCACACTTGTGAATCCCCAGTGGATTTGCATATGCCTTACAAATTGGATTGCAGCATCAAGGCATACATTTTTGTAGTAACATATTGTATAAACACAGGTTTTTGCAAAAGTAAGTTATGTAGCTAATTGTGTAAGCAAATGATTGCGCCTTGACAAAAGAAATTTCATTGGGGAAAGCCTTAAGAAAAAGAAGTCTTTCTTTTTTACATATATATTATTTATTCAGTGCGAATCAGCATTTCAACAGCTTGCCTTAAATAGTGCCTGCGTGTGAGCCATGTTACTCTGGTCTAGTTCCCCTGAGGCCAAGGATGGGGTTTAGCCCTAGAGCTTTAAGTGATTAGTTGGAAGGCCAACACCGTTCGTTCCTTGAATTGCAGCGTACAGCAAGAACAACTTCCCTACCCTGCTTTGACAATGGGCTGCCACTGTAACCTAGAGCAGGCTCCGTTGTGGCTGAGAATCAGATTCAGTCTTTCAGTCTGTCTGCCAAAACTGCCAACCAGCCAGTGTGCCAGTTATGACAGTGCACTGTTTGATTCTGACACCTCTTTAGGAAGAAGTGGGCATATTTCACTAATGAGGTGACAGAGTCTATCAGGGCCTTGCTAGTGTAATCAGATACATGTAAAGTGGATCCTGCTCACTTCAGTGCAGCTTTGTGGAGGCAGACTCTTCCATCGAAACAGAACCCTATTGAGGTCAACAGGACTACTTACATACTTAAAGTTAAGGTCATGCTTAAATTCTTTGCTGTCTTGGGACTTGAGTTCTCAGCCCCTGGCAGGATTAAGCCCTGTACCTGCATTACCATATGATCTTGATACCAAAAATAATGTTACTAAAAGCATCCTAGTAAAAAGCTGTTTCCAAGTGGAAATCTCAGCACAAGACTGATTTAGATACAAGGACAATCTGGGAGGAGATGCACTTTCAAAGCTTGCTTATTTCAGCCTTGGAGAAATAGCCTGACAAGAGCTGATAGGTAGGAAAATATTGGCATTTCAGTGAAATACGGAGACAAATTGTGAAAAATGTGTTCTTTTTCCTGTTCAGCTATTCTTTTAATTTAGTACTTAGTCTCTCAATGTCCTGGAAGGTGTTTTTTTTTTAAATAAAAATTTGTTTATTCACAGCAGAGCAGATATACTCACTCTTCAGTTCTTATATCAGACAATACAAGTGTGTTGCAAGTGGGCATGTTTGTTTAGAGAGAGATACTTTACAATAAAAATAAGTTTTCAGGTACCTCAAGTTTGTCTTGGCTGATCTATGCTAAAGACTTCTTTTGCTCAAAGTCAGCTTTTTGTGCCAAAACGGTGATGGTGGTAGTGTTGACTTTTATGGCTCCTGCTTTTGGAAAATGGCACCACAATTTGAAATTTTGTCCCTAGCTAACTGCATCACTATCCCAAACAACCGCCCAGAACCTTTTCTCAGCTTGAGTACCCCTGCCTCATCACAGGCACAGACACACAGTGCGACCGAAAATCAAAAAATTGATAGGCAGGAGAGGAGGGAAAACCAGGAGCGAGTGATAGCAGGTCATGATGGCATGATAAAAGCCATGGAGGAGCAAATAGAGCTGTGAAGGTCGCTCATAATGCTGCAGACTGAATTCAAGTGTGCTCACCTCCCTCTGCAGCCAAAACAGAATTGCTTTACATGCCCTCCCAATGCTCCACCCACACATTCATACCAAACTCCCAGCCCATCTTGGTACCCTGTTCACTCCACCACTTCAGACAGCTACCAGAATGATAGCTGGACTTGCACTCAGCTGTCATAGTCCACACTGCCCCTCACTGCTTTCTCTCTTCCCACCCAGTTTTCTGTGTTGTGAATAATTGTTGTTTAATGAAGACATACTCTCTGAAGGATAAACCATTTTTACACACCCTGGTTGCACCTCTCATTGATACACAGTGCAAGCTGGGTAGCCGTCAGCATGACACATTGCTGTTTAGAGACATCTTATTGGGGCTCATTGTCAAGAGTACCTCAAGTCTCCCTGATTTGAATGGCTCCCTCTAACAGCCCTGGCATCAGGCTGCTTATCGTCACCTGCAAGGTGATCCTCCTCTGCGCTCCAGCTCGGGACCAATATTTTTTCACTCTTCACTTCACATAAATTATGGAGCACACAGCAGGCGGCTATAGCCATGGGAATGTTGTCCTCATTGAGGTCTAACCTACCAGAAAGGCACCTCCAGCGAGCCTTTAATCTGACAAATGCCCATTCAACAGTCATTCTGCGCCTGCTCAAATTGTTATTGAAGTGCTCCTTGCTGCCAATGCGATCCCACCGTTCTGCTTGTCTTGCGCATCCAAAAGCGGTGGTGCATTGTGCACAGATGCTCTATGAATGCAAAGAGTAATCCGGTGCTGTTTGTTTGCATGGGACACAACGAATCAGGTTCCTCAGAATCCTCTTCCGATTGGAAGCTCATGATATGGTGTGTGACCAGCCACGGTATGTTCAGAACACTGACAACAGTGGAGAGCAGTGCAGAATCCATCCTTTCAGGTAGAGAGGGCGGGGGTGCTGGAAACTGGGGGTGTTGAAAAATGCCGGGAAGCGCAGTTGGAAACCCATGGAATAACGGGGTTGAAATCAGCGCATCATGGGACATTGAGCCTGCACCCATGATATGCTGCGATCCTCTGCCTTCCCACAACTCTTACTGGAACAAGGTGGCAAGTTGCACGGTGGGATAGCAGCCCACTGTGCACTGCTCTCACTGTTGATGCTAGAGTTCCAACTGTGGACACAGTATGGTGACAAAATGAGTGCTGTGTGGACAGGCATAAGTGTTGAAAATTATAGTGCTTCTTGATTATTGCTGTAACTTGCATCAACAGCACTCTAATGTAGATAAGGTCTTAAAGAGGCCTGGTTTTCAGAGGCCTGTTGTTTAGCACTTTCTGAAATGTGGGCCCCTTTAACACACCCCAGATAGAACTGGTTGGGGACACTTCTTGTTCCATGAACAATTTAGAAAAAGTGAAAATTGCTTTTTATTTTTTCATTTTCATCTAAAATTTTCTACTTTTTTGGTGTGCTGTTTAAGAAAAACAACAAAAAACCCACAAAATATTTTGATTTTCAGCAACTGAAAACCAAAAAAATTCATTCAGTTGGGCAAAATTTTTTTTCTATTTAAAAAAAAAATTGAGCATCCAGCCTAATTTTTTTTGCATTTGTTTAATGACAATTTAAGAAAATGGAATTTTTGCAAAGAAACACTCATTTTTATTTAAAAAAATATTTTCAATGAAAAATTGTAACTGGCTGTAGTGTCAGATTAGTCATGCAAAATAACTAGTCACTTTTGAAAATCTTGGCCAAGATCACTGCCCTAGAGATTATAATATTTGATGTGATGCAACAAGTGAGAATAACACAGAGTAGGGAGGGGATCTGGAAGGAGAAAGTAAACCACTTCATCATATTATAACCTCAGTCCAGGCATACACATCTGATAAATGTGTGTGTTTCCTGTTGGTGTAGAGTGAGAGTTTGGGAAGACTGACTGCTCACACAACTCCTTACATGAATTCTTGATAAAACATCTGGAATACAGACCCAGTATGAGCTAGAATCCCTCGTGTTATCTGCTAACAAAAAGGTTGTGTTTTTTTTTAAAAGTAAGTTTTCAAAGCCTGAGCTAGCAATAAAGTTGAGCAAATAGTGGGAAAGAAAAGATAGGTGCAGACATTCTAAACTGCATTTCAGTTTAGCTGGGCTTACTCCTTACTCACTTTTTGCAAACATTAATACAAGTACTGTTTGGAGGAGGAAGCTTTGTAAAGGATAGGTCATTCAGGTAGGGAACAGAAAAAATACTGTGTGTGTGGGGAGAGCAGTCACAGTGAATCATGACTGCTGAGTATTGGAATGATAGTTTTTATCAACAATCTGCAAACACTCCATGGTCTAAAGAAATTGGTAGTAATAATGACAAGTTCACAAACTGCTGAAAGGTCTACATTTGCTAGATAAATTGTTCATTGCCATTCTGACTGGGGGTAGATGTCTCTAAATAATGTTCCTGAACTTGGGTGTTTGTAAAGCCTACAGAGTACTGAGATGGAAACAGTTTATATTATACCTTAAAGAAAACAGAGGTATGCCTAATGCAAATCGCTAAATACAAACAGCTTGAACTTTGGGAAAGTTCAGATTTGGCTCCAAACTTTGCAGTTGGGCACATCCCCACAAGAAAAATTCTGGTTCCTTGAACATATGAATGTCGAGAGGGGGGAAGGGCGGAGTGATGGGGACATTTAACACCACTGGGCAGGGTTGACAGGAGACATGATTGGTTCATTTTTCTTTCTGCGGTGGGGCTGAGCTTCTAAATGTCTGGGAAATACTGAGTTATGCAGTATGAACCTAGGAAAATTTTTAAACCTTCAACAAATATTGGACAATGTAATAATGTATAGATAATGTAACTTAGAGATGTTTTCTGGTATATGAAAAAATGCCTCTTCCTGTATGATCTCCAACAAGATCCCTAGATATTTTATGTTTTCAGTTGTTGGGGAGTTTAATTTCAGTAAATGTCTCATTTATCTGTCAATGAAAACTAACTTCTTGATTTTGTGAAAGGTATTTTTACTAGAGTGAACACCTTACACTCTCAAAGGTATGTTTTAGTTGCCAACATCAAATGTTCAAATATCCATGAGTCAGGTCCCCTTAAATCATGAGATTTAAAAAAAAGTTGGGTTCTTTTTTGTCATCCTGTGTTTGAACCTCTAGAGTGCCCTCATATTACATTTTCTAATCATGAGGGATAGAAACATTTAAAGCTGAAATCTTCATGGATCACTTGTTTCCAGGAGTGGGGCTTTTTGCAAAATTCATGATATCGTGGGAGTTGGCAACAGAATTGGTTTTATGGAGAAGCATCAAACACAGACTGCACTATCTAAGATGTAGGCTAGTCAGCTCTCCATAATGGACCCAGCTTTTGCACACTCCATCATATTGAAGTGAAAGTTACCCTATGCACTTCTTGCTTTAATAACATTGTGCTCAACAGCCCTATCTGGGGGCAGCAACGTAAATATTAGAAACATAATAATAAAACAGTTGCTTCTAAATTCTCTGCCACATCTAAATATAAAACACTTTGCAGTCTAGAGTATTTAAACTATTCCAGTTTCTTCACACAACCCATTAAAAGAATTTTGTGTAAATTTTGCTTGCTATAAATTATTTGCTGAGGCATAAATGTTAACCATTTTTTAAAAAAAAGTAGACAGAGAAAGGGAATGCTAACATGAATGGAGTTGGGAGCTGAAAAATTTCTCCAGAGTAGGCGGTCTTAGAGGATGGACCGGCCATGTTTTGCCAAGCCCTTCCTGGTCTAGCCCATTGTCAGTCTGTACTGTACCATAATGGACCAATCTCTTATTTCTAGGCCACTGTGCAGGCAGTCCAGACATTGAAACCATATGAATGGTGGCAGCTCCAGCCTAGTGCATCTGGCATCCATACCTTTACTGACTGCTTCAGGTCTATACATTACATTTTATTTGTAGAATAAATTTGCTTCTAAAGACCAGCCATGTTTATGCTGAAAATCTACCACTGATGATAAGTTTTTGGATATAAAGGCCAAAATTCTTTCGCTAACATGACTTCCAGCATAGCACTTTCTATCATTTGCAAAGCCACAGACCGAAAGTTGCCTCTTAAAATGTTGGGACTTCAGTTACAAGTCTGATTTAAGTTTATGAAATAATGTAAAAGGCCCACATATGTGCCTGTCTTGATCTTCTTAAGAATGCCTCTCCATCAGGCTGCTGGCTTCTGACTCAGTTTCTGCAATGCATTCCAAATGGGTGAGAGTCAAAAGGTGGTTTTTTTCATTACCTTCAGTGCTTTGGCCATACTAGCAAACCAGTGAACATAGTGGCTACCTTAGAAATAGCTCACGGTATCTTTAAAGTAATCAAGACCTTGAAGTTACTGTTGTCTTCTGAGCTTAACATTTAAAAAGGTCTTTCAAAATAAATCAAAACTTTAAAAATAGGAACAATTTCTTTGTGAGATCCAAAATAGCAGGTTCAAGGGTGTGGCTTGTACAGTGCACAACTACTCTCATTTAAATTTTGTGTGAGTACTGTTGCAATTAGGCGACAGTGGCTGCTGAATAACCTAAATCCCTCAGAGCCCCTCACCCTGAGACCTGTGCAGGGGAAATTCCCCCTGGGCCCACTAGAACATGCGATGTTTTGCTTCCACTTTCCATGTGGCCTTTGGGAAAGCTGCTGTGGGGAGGAGCCAGCCAGAAGAGCAGCAGCTGAAGCAGAGACTTGGTACTGCTGCTAAAGTCATTAGTGATTTTTGTTTTGTTTTGACTGGACAGTCTGTCCCTTGTGCTGATTGGCTGTTTGCTCCAGCACGTTCCTGCCTCCTCAGCTGTCCTCATTTCAGTATTTCTGTTTACTTTATCCCCTCACAAATAAAGCTTACCCCGAATAAAAAAAGTATCGTGCTAACATGAGCTTTATCACCATCTCATTGTTCATTCTGCTTCTATGTTATACCTCTTTCTCTACCCTTTGTCTGTTCTATCTACTTATGCTTTCAGGGTAGGGACTGCACGTTCATACAGTGCCTAGCACAATGGGGCCTTGATCTTGAAGGTTGGTCCCTAGGTGCTACAGTAATAAACATGATTAATAAAAAATTCAGGCTAGCTATCTTTTATTTGAGTTCTTCTGCATTAACCCACACAACTCCTATAGACATTTTTTATTCTTTCTGCAATTCCCTCAGCTGTCCTGGATTCCAAGTCTGGTGTTATCAAAGAGAATATAAAATTTCTGATCCTGTGCAAATCCAGTGTACACAGAAGTTTGCCCTGCCATAGACCCATCCATAGATCTATCAGTAAACACAGCAATAAGCCCAGACAGCACTCACTTCTGCTTGTTTCTGGGCAATTGAATTTTTCTCAGTCTGCTAGACCCTACCTACATCTGTTCTAAATGACCTACTTGTGAATTTTCATAAGAAAAAGTTTAACAGCTACAACTAGGGGGACAGACTTGATGTTTGCCAGCAATATGCATAGAGCTCTGTGATGAAAACCCTCAGCTATATTTATCAGATGTGCAAGTATATCAAGAGGGATAGCAGAACCTTTTGTTAAACGTTATACTTAGTAGAGTTGTGGCTTTCGTTTTGCCAGACCCATAATGATATATGTGAATAGAGGTGAAAGACAACTTTAAAATAGTCTTCAGAATGAGAAACTGGGCAAGTCTGAAGTTAAGACTTGTGTGGGACAGTTGACTTGGCCCAGTAATGTCGAGGCATTACAGCACAGGCGGCTCTCTATCAAAAAAAACCCCCATAGAATGGGACACTTAAGAACAATGTCTGGTTGCACTAATAACAGGTTTTTTGCTACTCACCAGTAGGGCATTTTGAGGAGAGTTTTTTAAGCACTATGTTTTTGTTTTGCAGCTAACATACTGTTAGTTAAAGCCTGATCTTGGATAGTATTCAGCAGCTAGGATTTCATCCCCATTGAAGTCAGTAGATACGTTGCCATTGACTTTAGTGGGATTAAGACTTCACTATGGGAATTGAAGGTACTCCACACCGTGCAGGATTGGATCCTGAAACATGGTTGTGCAAAAAAGCCCATTGTCACTTACACTACTGTGCCCCCAATGAAAAAACAAAACAAAAAATTGAAAGTAGCCATGCAAACCTTTCTACTATCTGTCTGGTTCAAACTAACGTTCAGGGTCTAGCATAATGGTTTTGGAGGGTTTAAACTGCAGTATGAACACGGTAAATATTTTTCAAACCTAGAAGTTATGTCAACTTGAACTGTATATCTAGAAATTTTCAGTTCCCCTTGTCAAACATTTTAAGGATCCAGAGGAGATACTTCATTTTATTACAATGACTAAGGCCATCTGTTATCTAGGGTAAATTGTTTTGCATTAGACTCATAGTAATTAGAGAAGTAAAGATCAGATTATCAAATTTGTCATGTAAAAATAAACTGTTCATAAACCTCCATTACAAACTCCATTTACAAACTCTTAATAAAGGACTTTAAGATAAAACAATTACCACTCAACCAACCAAACCAAAAAAAACCCCCAAACCACAAAGGCATGATTTGAGTTTATCAGGACAGAATCTGAAAATTGGGCCAAAATGTGATGGGATGTTACGTTTTCTAGTTTATAACTTTTACTCTTTAATTGGAGAGGGGAAATTCTTGAAAACCAGGATCACACACACGCCAAATTTTATCATCCTTTAGTTTCAGAATGCCAAGGCAGAAGACCTAGAAACTCATGCTGTGTGGTGGAAATGCCTGCAGAGCTCTTCCCATAACAGTATTCCAAATGATTGGAAATAATGCAATTTTTACATTTTTTTATTTTTAATTTACCTTTTGGGATTTGAAACCTTATGGGTGCTCTCAGGTCACATTTTCAGACTTTTTCCTTGCAAACATGAAGGCTAGAAATATACTTACTTTTAAAGAAAGTGCTAAGTTTCTCATGCGTTTACTTGGCTTGCAGCAAGGTGGCTTTAAGAAACAGATCAAATATCATGACACTTGTGATAAAATCATAAGAGTTGGCAGTAGGGGCCCAATTTATACGCAAGTGTCAGCATATTAATCCACTGTTGTTACTGTTGCACTCTAATTTGGCATTTGGCAATTCTTTGGCAGTTTCAGGTAAATATTTGTTTGCCTGTATATTGTAATGGCTCAATAGCCAGTGTGCCACAGATTCTACATTCTCAACTGGGAAAGCTGCAAGTTTCGGCTCTTGTGTAGAAAACATTTGGAGCTTCTGGCACCTACATGTTAATAGAAGGCAGTGTGCGATCAGCACATTAACTGGATGCTTAATCTAAAATGTTCAGTAGGGCAGTAGTTAACATATTAACATTTAACTTGTCCTTTCTAGTTTTCATACTTAATACCCTATTGAGATTTGTGGCTCAGCTCACAATTTTGTCTTAGGACTTATCTACACACAACAGTTCTACCTCTTTAACTATACACTGGTATAGCTAAAGCAATGCAACTCCCCTAGGGGGGACACAGTTATGCTGGGGTAAAGGTGACTTAAATCCTTATACCAGTATAGGTTATCTCCATAGAGGAAGAGGAATAAGTGATATGGGTAGAAGGCTCCTCTATACCACTATAACTGGGTCCAGACTGGAGTGTTGGGTCCAGTATAATCATTTCATGAAAAACAGCACCCCTAACCAAGGTAGTTTTACTGGCACAAAATCAGTATGTAGCTCAGGACTTAAGTTTATTATTGCTGTCTCTCTGTAGCCAGAAGGCAATTCTGCATCCATTTATACCAGTTACTTTTTTTTCAAGGTTTTCTTCACAACCATGGGGGCTAAATACATGTTTTCTGAAAAAACTAAAACTGGAATTGTTGGAGAGCAAATCTATGGCATTTCATGGCAAATGCCCCAGCCAGGGAGTGTGTTGGAGTCCCAATCACAATACTCATCTATGTGGCAAAAGTGATATCTTAATAGTTTTGATGTACGTAGTGGGTTATTTTGCAGGGCCTGAAGCAAAACTCTCAATCTGAATGTCATAATCAGCCACATCAAAACCTTTGATCCAAACACTCATATAATTGCAGGTTTGAAATCCACATTTGAATTTTTTCAAATTATAGGGTTTATTTTCCTCCAATTTTGGTGTTTGGATTCATTCAGTTAAACAGCTAAAGAGAGAGGCATGAGCTGTGAAATCTAATCTGAACATGGCTTCGGATCCGCGATTCTGGTGTTCTCTAGTTTTTTGAAGAGTCAATTTTAGGAGCCTTAATGAACAATGTCTCTCTTGTTTCATGGACTGTGTGGCCACAGAATGTCAATATTGTGTTGATGGGGAATGTCTGGTATTTCCTTGCTTGTATTTATAGTCCAAGAGCTAGAAATGAATCTTTACTGTTTTTTCCTAATCAGCTGATCTAAACAGAATGTGTAAGAAAATGAATTATTGATTTCTCAGATTATTTAACATGAACCATTGAAAAGATTGACGGAATAATTAACCGATAAAATATCAACTGGATAGTATGAAGTACATCTATACATACTCCTAAGTTTCCCCTTGCCCTCAGAGCACTTGTAAATTGGCAGAGCTAATGGCAGAGCTAAATTCAAACAATGTTTACAGCCAAGAGTCTATTTAGTATGACAGACTATTACTGTATTTAGCTCTCTGAAATTCCTCCCCTGGTGCTAACTTGTCCTTCACCAAAGAAACTAAGTTGCCCTATACTATGTTTCTGAAATTCCTTAAAAATAGAGGGGTGCAAAAGCTAGGACAGACCAGCAACAAAAAAGACTTCAAAACTGCAGGCCCAGGTAAATAGTATATTTTGTAATTAGAGATGAGCCTAACCATAAACCTTGGATCTGAGACATTGAAATGTTTATGAATCCCAGTTTCTATTTCTATAACCTGTGCACTGTGTGTGTCTATCTGCCAAGGTATTTATACCATGCTAATCACTCTGGATCCAAATGTTGAGTCTTAATGCTATCTCTAGTTTTACCATATTTAATTTCTTATAATGCAAAGTCTAGGAAAGTACACTGGGGAGCCTGAGAAAATACATTACATGGCTGGAAAATTATTGCACATTTTAGAAGCAGAGCTGGTAGCTGGGTGAGAACTTTCCTGGCTTTCCCAATATAAATAAATAAATAACCGGACTGAATTGTAGGACTGCTGCCATCCTTTTGAATTGTAAAAAGTTATTTATCTTCTTTGTACATGGTGCTTTTTACTAGAGGATCTTAAAAGAACTTAAGATGTTTCGAGCCAAACTCTCTGCTGAGGTAAATGGGAACTGTCCTGTTGATTTCAAAGTAAAAAATTTGTACATTCTGTTTTAGATACTGTAACAAAGATCCATGATGAAATTCAGAGCAAAGAATCCTTAGATGTAAAGCATGTAATGGGATTTAAAGCTGGTATTCTTTAGCATTTGCACAAGCTCAAAATTATTTTGATGTCGGTAACTGGAGTTTGGCGACTATTAAATAAATAAATATTCTTGAGAATAAAATCCAGTGATTCTCTGAGTTGGTATCCATACTCCCCCTTTTACATGTTTATTTGTAAACATTTGCCTAAGTTAGTTTTTTATTTACAAGAATGTTTGTGCAAAGCAACAATATCTCAGGTAAACATGCAGATATGTTTGCATGAGTATACGTGGGAAGTATGCTCATGACCATTTAGAAAAGATGGTTTTTATTCATTCAAAAAATGGCAAACGTTTCACCAGAAAGTAAATTTGTAAAAGATCATGACCTGATTTTCAGATAATTGGTGAGCAGAAAAAAGAGACTCTCCACAGATTTAAAAACTTTGGTCATCCAGTGATGGTGCAGAAACTGTGCCACATAAGTAACTAATCACAGGATATAAATAGTGAAAGCTCATAGCAACCAATTCACACCTCATTTGAAAAAGCACATGACAGAATTAGAGGGGATTCAGAGAAGGGTGGTGGGAAAAGCTTTCACATGAAGAGAGATTGCAGAGATTGGGATTGTTTACCTTAGAAAGGAGGACAGGCTAAAAGTATAAAATATAATGAATGGTTTAGAGAAGGTAGATACATCTGGAACTTCTGTTCTCCCTGTCTCATAACACAAACAATTAAAATAAAAAGATGGCAAATCCAAAACTGATAAAAGGAAATATTTTTTCACTTGAGTAATTAGACTATGGAACTCCTTGCCACAGGAAGTCATCGAGGCCAAGAATTTAACAAGATTCAAAAAGGGATTGGGCATTTGTATGAATATCAAGAGTTATTAATGATACAATTTTTGAAGGGATGTTGAACCTCATGGTTCCAGGCTAAAGCCAATCTTTAATTATTGGAGATCAGTATGAGATACCAAGTGTAAGGGGCAGATTATCCCACACCTTCCTACTGCAAGGTTCTTACATTTTCCCATGAACCGTTTGGTGCTGGCTGCTGTCACAGACAGAATACTGGACTAGATGGATCTCGGGTCTGATCTAGTCTGGCAAATTCCAGGGTTCTTGCGAAAAGTCAGTGTGTAACTGATTCCAACAAAGAAGATTAAAATGGTTCATTGGACCAACATCAATGTCTGCTGTCTTGAGGACTCAGAGTTCTAGGACTGGTCTGTCTTTGAGTTCCTGGGTTGGCAAGAGATGGGAGTGTGGCACAGTAATGGCTCCCAGCTTGAGGAGAAAACAGTTCATCACAGTTGTAGGCTGCAGAACCAGAGCTCCCAGACCTGGCTCCCAGCCTCAGCAGGCAGAAGGAGGTAGGGGAGGGGGAGAGACAACCTGCCCCACTGCTCTCATTCCCCCTCTCCCCC
>ML675616.1:109124859-109136157 GCA_007922155.1 Mesoclemmys tuberculata
TCCCTGACTTTTATTAAAAATAATCATGACACATTCTTAACCTTAAGGATGGGATTTTTAACATCCCACAATAGTACACAAGAGCCTCCAAAATGTTTTTGTGTGGTGCCCAGATAAATCTTCATGCTCTGGGGATAGAGTGAAAGGACATTAGGATCTTACCTTGCAAAGCAGCTTTTTAGTGACTCGGAAACAATGATAGCAGGCTCTAACACGGGCTGGATGGAGTAGGTGTTCCGTATTAATAAGTATTCTGAGGGAAGTGCTCCTGCTGAAGAAGCAAGTTCTATGCTTTGTCATGAACATGTAGGTTTGGGAGAAGGCAAGGAGATCTGAGATGTCATAAATCAATATTGTTCACTAATTCTAGTTTAACAATGATCTTTCCAGTGAGCTGATCTGCAGTCTTGGAACATTTCTTGCCATTAGCCTGCCCACATTCCTCTTCTTTCTTTAATAGTTACTGCATGTCATATCTGAGTTGCACTTAACTTTTCCTAAACATGTATCTTTTCCTTTTAATCTGCATCTTTCACTTCCTCTTACTGTACGATCAGGTCTGCTCTGAGCACTTCTTTTGGTGTCTCTGGGATGACTTCCTCTTCAATGAAGTAATAACCTCTTTCATTCAGACTAACAATCTGGTTACAATTTACCTGTCCCAATACTATGATTTGAGCCTGCTACCCACATGTGTAATTTTCCTTTACTTGTTTCTCTTTGAAAAATTCCCTTACAGTTAAAATCAGGTCACATTTAATTCCTGTTCCTCAATCTCCACTTACCTTGTATATAGAATGAAAATAGTCTTTAATTACCTGATCCAGGGAGTGATAGACCCTGTGACTTTTTTCCTGTGCTAGCAGACTGTGTTACAAATTGCAATTTGGTTCTAGCTACAGTACATATTGTAGAATAACGCAAATGTCTTCCGTCGTCATTTTCATCACCTATTTGTTTACTTGCCTAAGGCACAGATTGTAACACACGGCTCAAGAAAAGTCTTGGGATAAAATTTGGATCATAGGCAGTTCATTTTTTCTGTCCTGGATTAAGATATATTTCCAAATTGTTTCCATTAAATTGCTGCCTTGCCAACATTTATTTTATTTAACTTTAAAGCTTATTTATTCTCCTTCCTTGAGCACTAGAGTAATGTTCTGAATACAGTTATACTGTGTTTTTTTCAGGTTTGGAATTTATGAAGGCTCAACAGATTTGAAGCGAAGCCTTTTTTATATAACTACTAAAAATACCCAAAGTAATTCTATAAAAAATCAATTACTTGTTAATTGTTTTGCTTCTGCACCTTTCACCTTTTCTCTGCCACCCTCTAAAAAACAACCAACCAACCAGATGGACTTTCTTTAAGAAGTTAATAGTAAATTTAAAAATAAATACAACCATGAGACTTTTTGGAGCTAGAAGATATGGAATAAAAATACCTCTCCAGGGGAAGGGTAGTGGTGGTGTCATTTCTTTGCTCTTGACATTGCCTTTAATAAACCAACATTTCATGTGTTTAATTATTTGCAGAGATGTGGTGTCATGCAGGGAGCAAAGCATAATTAACCAGTTGGATACTGTTTAACTATAAAACAAGCTGCTAGCTTTGTAGCCTTTAGAACATCCTGTGGGAAATTCTTCAGCTGACTGGGTATTTTGTGTTCAAAACAAGTGTGTTGATAATTGAAATGTATTGTACAAAGATTTCTTTGTAAAGTATGTTTTTTTGCTTGTTCTGGCTCTCCAGAGAGAGCACAAATAAACATTAATGTGTCTGAGATGACATTTCTTTTCATGAAATACAGCCACACCCAGCAATGCTGATAGAGTTAAGGATGTGGTGGTGTTTTTCTGCACTTAAAAAAAAAATCCCATAGCATCATCTCTTCTTAGTGGATTTTGTAACTTGATAGAATTAATTTGCTCTAGGTTGAAACTTGGCATATTGATTCTCCGCATGGAATAGGTTCCTCTTTCCCCCACCCCTTTACAAAATATAAATATTGATTTTTTTTTTGGGTGTGGATTTTTTTGAGATAGTCTGCTAAGAGAATAACCTTTTTAGTAGCTGTTCTTTCCCCTCTCCACCCCACCCCACCCCCAATTGTTTCCTCTGGCTAAGAAACAAATGTAACAAAGGTTGGTAATTACTGCGTACCACATTTTCAGTCTTAAAATGCATCAGAAAGGAATGTGGGAACTGGCTATCCAAAACATGCATCTTATATCACAATAAATGACAGTAATATTTAGTACTTATCTAATCCTTTGTTAGGGTTTTCTACTACTAGGCCTTCTCAGAACATATATAATGATTGACAGGTCACATATAAAGAGCAATCTAGATCGGTAAATTGGCGCAGACAAATGTGTTTCAATAAAGCCAAATGCAAGGTTGCATTTCTGGGGGCAGAGCATATAGTTCATACTTATGGGATAGGGGACTACGTCCTTGTATGTAGTGTCTCTAGAAAGCAGAAGGTCATGGTGGATAACCAACTGAACATGACCTCCCAATGCAGTCTTGTGGTTAAAAGGCTAAACATGATTCTTGGATATGTAAGCAAGGGAACAGAGAGTGAGAGTAGGCGTGGTAAGGTTAGTATTATTTTTGGCTACAGCATTAATAAGACCGTTACTGAAATGCTGTGTTGTGTGTCCACACTTCAGAAAAGGTGTTGAAAAATTGGGAAGGGTTCAGATAAGAGCTATAGGAATAATTTGAGAACCAGAAAATCTGCCTTATAATGGGAGATTGAAGAAGATTGATAAACTTTTTTAATAAGATAAATATAACTTAACTTGATTCTAGTTTGTAAGTACCTGCATAGAGAGAATGTTTCATAGAGGAGGGCTCTTTAATTTAGTAAGCAAAGGCATATGAGCTATTGTCTGTTGTTTTTTATATTGTCTTCATTGCTGTAGTATCTGTGCACCTTTCCAAAGTATGTTAAGCGTCGTGACTAACACTTGTTACGTTTGAAACTCTTTTTTTTTTTCTTCTGTCTTTTTTTTCTCTCCAGTGGGAATGTAGTAGTGTCCTAAATTATTATACCTCTTTGCGTGTATTGACCAGAAGAAGATGGACTTGATAGTGTAGCAGAGTGGGGGGGGGAAGGGATGTACCCCCCACTCTTGTGGGTCCTGCGCTCTCCCGGCCCGGCTGGTGGTGCAGCTGGGGGAAGGTGAGCCGGAGGGGAGACGGGGGGAAGCCCCCCTCTGCCCCTTAGTTCTGTTACCTTCCCTTGGGATGGCCCGTGGTCTGCTCCCTGCTTCCCCAGCTGGGTCTTCTGCCTCTGGGGTTGTGGCAGCAACTGTGGAAGCTCCAAGCTTCTGCAGGTTGCAGACTGCAGACTGCTAACTCCAAGCTGCCGGCTTTCAAACTGCAAACTGTAAATTCCAAACTATTAACTGTAAACTCCTAACTATGAACTCCAAACTCCACAGCCTGCCTGCCTGACCTGCAGGCTTTTAAGTGTTGGGGCAATCTCCTTGATAGGCCCCATGTGGCCTAATTACCTTAAAGCAGCCCCAGCTGGATCACCTGGGGAATAAGGCTTTGCTGAGCCTGGGGCTAATATACATGCCTTCTAGCACCCTTGCATAGCCGTCTGGCCTGGCCCTGTCACATATCCTCCCCCCCTGCTCAATCCCACTGGGTTGGGCAACCTGGGTCGCCATGCAGTGAACCCGGGACAGGCCATCAGCGTTCCCGTGGTGGCAGCCTGCCCTGTGCTGTACGGTGAACCGGAACGGTTGGAGGGATAAGAACCACCGGGTCACCCGTGCATTTTTTTCCCTATTCCGTTGCATCCATTGGAGCGGGGCATGATCAGTCACCAGGGTAAAGTGACGTCCCAGCAGGTATAGCGAAGGGCTTCCATTGCCCACTTGACTGCGAGGCACTCCCTCTCCATGACCACGTACCTTTGCTCCCTCAGGAGGAGCTTCTGGCTGAGGTACATTATGGGGTGTTCCTCGTCTCCCACCATCTGTGATAGGACTGCGCCCAGCCCTACCTCTGAGGTGTCGGTCTGCAGAATAAATTCTTTAGTGAAATCGGGGGCGAGGAGTATGGGGTTACTGCAGAGAGCCGTATGTAGGTCTGTGAAGGTTTCCTCTGCTGCTGGGGTCCATCGCACCGTATCTGGGCCTCGGGCCTTTATCAGGTCTGTCAGGGGGCTGGCTCTGGAGGCAAAATGGGGGATGAACCTCCGGTAGTACCCTACAACCCCTAAAAACGCTCGGACCTGCTTTTTCCGGGTGGGTCGGGGCCACTCCTGGATGGCTTCCAGTTTGTTAAGTTGGGGTCTCACCGTGCCCCTCCCCACGATGTATCCGAGGTACCTGGCCTCCACTAGACCGACGGCACACTTGGCAGGGTTTGCAGTGAGGCCAGCCCGCCTCAAAGTATCCAATACGTTTTCCACCTTCCTTAGATGCGTCCCCCAATCCGGAGTGTAAATGATTATATCGTCTAAGTATGCCGCGGCATAGTCGGCATGGGACTGGAACAACCCGTCCGGGGTTGAGAACGCTGTCTTCTCCTTTGCCCCCTTAGGCAGAGGGATTTGCCAATATCCCTTGGTCAGATCGAGGGTCGTCAGGAATCGGGCCTTGCCGACCCGGTCTACCAGCTCATCTATACGGGGCATGGGGTATGCGTCGAACTGAGACATCTCGTTCAACCGGCGAAAGTTATTGCAGAACCTCGTAGTTCCATCGGGCTTCGGTACTAGCACTATTGGGCTACACCACTGGCTGTGGGATTCTTCTATGACCCGCATCTCCAACATCTTTTCTACCTCAGCCTTAATCTCTTTCCTCTTGGCCTTGGGTACTCGATAGGGCCTCATCATGACCCTAGCTCCGGGGTTGGTGACGATGTCGTGTGATACCTCTGTCATCCGGCCGGGGCTTGTCGTGAAGACATCCTGGTAGCGGCTTACCATCTCTGATGCCTCGGCCCTTTGGTTCGAGGTTAGGTCGGGGGATATCTTCACTTGTTCAAATGGTGCCGCCTCCTGGGTTAAGGCCAAGCATGCTTCTTGGTTCCTCCAGGGTTTTAATAAGTTGACGTGGTAGATCTGCTCCTGCTTCCGGTGCCCGGGTTGTCGTATCTTATAGTTGGTCTCCCCTACAGGCCTGACTACTTCATAGGGTCCCTGCCACTGGGCCAGCAACTTGCTCTCAGCAGTAGGCACCAGTATCATCACCTGGTCCCCTGACTGGAATCGCCGAACCGTGGCTAGGTGATTATAGTGAGCTTGCTGGTCCCCCTGGGTCTTTTCTAAATGTTCCCGTACAATGCGGGTGACCCGAGCTATCCGGTCCCTCATCTGGAGCACATGATCGACAACACTCCTCCCCGGGGTAGGCTCCTCCTCCCAGACCTCCTTAGCTATATCCAGAATATCCCGGGGGAGGCGTCCATATAGTAGTTCAAAGGGAGAGAACCCCGTGGAGGCCTGGGGAACCTCCCGGATGGCGAACATAAGATACGGCAACAAGGTGTCCCAATCTTTTCCGTCCCGGCTTACCACTTTTTTTATCATAGCCTTGAGAGTCCTGTTGAACCTTTCCACAAGGCCATCCGTCTGCGGGTGGTAGACGGAGGTCTGCAGGGCTCGTACCCGTAGTAGGGAGCACAAGTCCTTCATTAGTCTTGACATGAATGGGGTCCCCTGATCCGTCAATATTTCCTTGGGTAGCCCCACCCGAGCGAAAATCTTCACTAGCTCGGTAGCGATCACTTTAGAAGTGGTGCTTCGCAAGCGGACAGCCTCGGGGTACCTGGTGGCATAGTCGAGAACCACCAGTATGTGCTGATGACCCCTGGCCGTTTTCTCTAAAGGACCCACTAGGTCCATGGCGATCTGCTCGAAAGGGATCTCAATGATGGGTAGGGGTACTAAGGGGGCCCGCAAGCGAGGTGGGGGGCTATGCAGCTGGCATTCAGGACAGGTGGCACAATAGCGCCGAACGTCCTCGTATATGCCGGGCCAGAAGAACCTTCGTAAGATTTGAGCCAGGGTCTTCTCTACACCCAGGTGTCCTCCAAAAAGGTGACTGTGAGCTAGGCTCAGCACAGCACTTTGGTGCTTCTGGGGCACGAGTAGTTGCCATGCCTTCTCCCCACTCCTCTCTGTGACCCGATACAGCAGGTCCCCCTTTACCATGAAATACGGCCCTTGGGCTCATCCCTCCACAGGGACACAGTTGACCTCAGCCACTTCCGCTCTGGCAGTGATGTATCTCGGGTCTTCGGCCTAGTCTCGGGTGAAGCTCTCCCGCCCTGCTCCCAATTGTCCCATCTCTGGGTGGGCGCCCCCTTCATTGGCTTCCGGTTCGGTGTGGCTCAGCTCGGGGTCCGCTATGGGCTCTTCTTCCCGGGCCGCTTCCCCAGCTGCTGCCCGGGTCTGCCTGCCTACTAAGGCCGGCTTCACCTCCCGGGCCAGGATTTTGGTACCCAAGGCCTTAGCCGCCCTCCTTTCTGACTTGGTTTTTCTGTTCTTCCCTGGGGCTGGAAATAGATCTGGGGCCATCTCAGAGAAAATCGGGGGGGTGGGCGTCGGGGGAAAGGGCTACCCCAGTGGCTTTAAGTTCCTCTCTTCCCCCGGCTGCCTCTGGAGGCAGGAGGGTCCCAAACCCTGGGAAATCCCTCCCGATGAGAACGGGGTATGGGAGCCGGGGAACCACCCCTGCCGTCACCCGTGTGACACCTCCCTGCACTTCTATGTCTACAGGGATGGTGGGGTAGTAGCTCACGGCCCCATGGACACACGTCACCCCTGTGCGCTTAGCCTGCGCCAATTGACTGCGCTTTACAAACTTCCCTGAGATGAGGGTAATGGTGCTTCCAGAGTCCAACAGCGCCAGGGTCTTCACCCCGTTCAGCTTCACCGGCCTTGTATATCTATGGGGGGTTAGGGCCATCCCCACGAGATGGATTAGGCCGCAGGAGCCAGCCCAGGTTCCCACGTTGCATTGCATTGGCTCCTCGGCATTGGGACATTGTGCGGCTATGTGTCCCCACTCCCCACAGGCGTAGCACCGGTAGGCTGCTCTAGGCGCCCCTTTGGCCCTAGGGCTAGGCGGCTTGGCTCCAGCCTCCCTGCCTGCATCACCCCGTCCTCCGGTGACCTCCAGTAGGCCCTCTGGGTCTTTATTCTTCCACCTGGCTCTCCCTGGGTGCTCGGGCATCCGGGTCCCTGGAACTGGGGCAGGTCGTCTGGCTCGGGTTAGGTCCTCCTTGGTCGGCTGAGAGAGGCTCCGGGCTGTCATTTGCCTTTCTACTATCGCCACTAAGTCATCATAGGAAGACGGGTCATTCTGCCCCACTCAAGCCCGGAGGTCGGCTGGTAATCCCCTCATGTACCGGTTGATAACGAGGACCTCCAGGATCTCCTCTGGTCGGTGGGTCTCCGGTTGCAGCCACTTCTGTGCAAGGTGAACAAGGTCAAATAGCTGTGACCATGGAGCCTTGCCCTCCTGGTACTTCCAGTCATGATACCTCTGAGCGCGTACGGACATCGTCACTCCCGACCGGGCCAGGATCTCCGTCTTCAACTGGACATAATCCGCTGCAGCCACTGTAGGTCATAGTAGGCCTTCTGGGCTTCTCCACACATTGACCCCACGGCCCGCTGGGGACATCAGTTGGCGGCTCCTTCATGGAGCCATGAGCACGGGCGTGTACTTGCCGCGGTTCACCTCCCACCCTGACACCTGCCCCTACTGCGGCACGAGGGAGACCCTGGCGCACGTGTACCTGGAGTGTGCCAGGTTGCAGCCCCTCTTCCGGCTCCTCCAGAACCTCTTGTTGAGGTTCTGCCTGCACTTCTCCCTGCACCTGTTCATCCACTCACTCCCCATCCGTGGCCCCACGAAGTCGCGGGACCTCCTTGTCAACCTCCTCCTAGCCCTGGCCAAACTAACCATCTACAAGACCAGGGAGAGGAGGTTGGCATGGGGTGCTCCCTGCGACTGTGGGGCCTATTTTCGTTCCCTGGTCAACTCACGTCTCCGGGCAGAGTTCCTCTGGGTGGCGTCCACTGTCTCCCTAGACACCTTCGAGGAGCAGTGGGCGCTGTCCGGGGTTCTCTGCTCAGTGTCCCCTTCCGGTTTCCTACGTTTGACCCTGTGACCCCCACGCCCTTTCCTGGTTTTCTCATTTTTTGTCCCACGTAATCCATTGGACCAGGGTCCAGTGGCTCTGCGCCTAGGCTGGGGGGGGGGAGCCTTTAGCGGTGGGTGGGCTCGCACCCACCCGCCTACCCCGGATTCCAGTAGGAGCACCCTTGCATAGCCGTCTGGACTGGCCCTGTCATAATAGCTATGGCTAATTGGATCATTTTTATATACATATTTTTCACATAGATGTAAGTAAGCTGGTGCTGACAGGAAATACAGAATTGGAGCGTTTACTCAAAGTAAATCTGGACATGGATAGATTCCTGAAGAAAATTTACAAATAGAACATGCTTATAAATATTTTTCTTGATGCAAGTCAGTATGTATTGAAGTAAACGTACCTTTAATCCCACCTATCCGCGGCTCTTTTCAGTTTTGCCTGAAGTTGAAAGAGCACAGTTATGAATATTTTAATGGTAATTTTACAGCACTTTGTGGTGTTTGCTGTGCAGAAGAGAGAGCAATCTTCTTGCCTAGATTTTAATAAGGTTCTGTGGGGCAGCTTCTTTATTTCAGTCAAGGGTAATTGAACTCTCCAACCATAATGGATACCAACTTTTGTGTTAATGGGAGAATAATTTGGTCCTGGGTATATATATAGGAGGGAGTTAATCATTTATATACATATAGGAACTGCAGACCCGTGTATGAAAGACCATGAGAACAAGTAGTAGTCATGCATAGAATTCTTAGATGCACTGAAAGAGCTTAATGACTTTTCTTTAAACCTGAAGGCCATTTCACCTTCTCTGAGCTCAAAAAAAGGCAACACATACCTCTCTACATTCTGCCAGGTTTTGAAGCTTTCTCTTTCAGTGAAAGCAAGACTTCAGACATTGCTGGTTTACCTTGAACAGTTTGGCAATAGGCCCCAGCCCTATGGTTTCTAATTTATCTGATGAGAACGAATTCCCAGGGGTTTTCTGCCTGAATTCCTTCTGGCCTTGGATACCTCCACTACTTTTAGGTTTCAAATTGCATATAGAGAACTTTTTAGGTGCCCCTAACAGATCAATATGTGGGCCCTGCACGTATTGTCTCTGCCCCAGTGAGGAGTTGTTTTTTTGTAAGAGGATGGAGCTCAGGCTTGGACTAAAGAACACTGGTAGACATTGACCTTTCTTCCATTAGCCACATCACTAAGTGCAGACTTCAATCATCTAAACATTTGGGCCATAGTTTTGCAAAAATCCACTAATTTTGGATGCTAATAATTTTGAGACAGTTGGAGAGTTCTTTTCAAAGGGGCTGAGCACCAAAATCTACCGCTGATTTCAGAGTACGTGTATCCAAAAGCAACGGCACCCAAACTAGGGCACCCTTTGAAAATGTTGCCACTATAGATGCATTTTAGAGCTAGAATAGTCAGTCTCTGGGAGAGAAAGTCATGTATAATTTTAAATATATATAATATGTTTAAGCACTTCCTTTTGGTTTGGCATCTTCATTAAGGATCCTGAAATCCTCCTTCAGGCAAATCTCCCGTTGAAGTTGATGTGAGCTTTATGTGAATGAATACTGAAGCATAAGCTCCAGGATGCTGCATATTTTGGCTTTCCTTGGGTTTTCTTGCAAAGCAGTGTTTTCTTTTCTCCGTGGTTTGTCTTTTATTTTCTCTTTTAAGTGGTTTGGAATACATCTGCACTGGTGAGGTAGCCAGAAGGGTTTGTGGTGATGGTGGGAACCAGCAAAAAGTATATTTAACAAGTAAGACAAAATAACTCCATATATGTAACAGCCAGAGACATTCTGGGAATGTCAACAACTGATAAGAGTCATTCTAACTGATAATAGAAATAATTGTAATTTGAAATGAACCCCCCCACACACCCTCCATACGGTTGTATCAGGGATGAATTCCATGTGTCTCTCTTTGTCTGTATGCAAGCGTCTGTTTCTCTCACCTTCTGTGTTATACATATGGACCCATCTGTTCTTACTTGATGTTTTTCCCTTTCCTCTCTCCTTATCTTTGTGAATAAGAGAAAATGATTTATTTTGTTTGTCCTTGTCTTCTATATTAGTTATGGATGATTGTGTGGACAACCTCATTGCTTAATAAAAGATTTCCAAGGGCACTGACTGCTTCACTACACCATGGGATTATTCAAATGGTTTTTTCCATCAGTGTTACCTGACTGTCTAGCTTTTTCTAGGGTTTGGTAGTGTTTTACCTCCTTTGGAATAAAGTAAATTAAAAAAAGGAACTATTCTATTCATCAACAAATATCATTTTTTTATATGCAGCCTAGTTAGATGCGACCCACTCTGTTTCAGAAGCCAGCAGTTTAATATGCACAAGGCAAGTGTGGCTACTATTTTGGTACATAAAATGGTTAGGAGTGCCTGTCCCAAAAGTGTATGTCCTGTATTCCCCTTTCCCTCTGCTTTATGTCGTCCCCCCTTCTTTTCCTCTCTCTATGGTGCATTATCTTTTCTTGCCTTGTTTTTTGTCTGTTGTAAATTCCTTGGAGCACAGTGTCTTCCTCTTCCTTCCTGTCATTTGAGTGCCATACATATAGCCGTGGTGCTATGTAAATAATAATAAAAGCAACTGTTTCTGGAGGAAGGGAAGAACACTTCCAGCATTCTTGTTCTCAGTGGTTTCACTTCCTCAAACCTAGATGATGCACTGTCGGGGGCGGGAAGAAAGAAAGGAAGAAGGGGAAGAGGAGAACGACCAGCTCATTATGTTCAAATCAATCTATGTTGGTTTTAAATAACCACTTCATAGAGCTGAATAGTTAGGGAAACAAGATCTTGCTATATAGTCCCCAACGGTCCTTTACCTCTCAGAATTTCCTAGCCTCTGGCCTGCTCACTTTGACAGCAGATGTTCTCTGAGAGGTGACCAGAGAATGTTTGGAGAAGTCTTTTGTTCTTGTTGGGTTACAAAAGGCAGTAATATTTCCTTCTTTTGCTTCACTGGACTTTATTTTTTTTAACATTTGCCACTGATCCTACCCCCAGGGCAACTCCTCTTTAGGAGATCTACTGTATACTGGCTGCCTGTGTTTTAAACACCATGTTGTCCAACCCTGCTTAGAGTAGGGCTAGATGACACTGGTTAAAACACTTATGCCCACCTGGGCCCTACCT
>ML675616.1:109136557-109212065 GCA_007922155.1 Mesoclemmys tuberculata
TACACTAGTACTTCTCACTGTTGCTCCTCTTAGTAAAGCTGTACGGATGGTAGCTTTGGTGGGGTCATTTTTAGGAACAGTAGCCCAGAACAGACAAAGTCTTTGTTCAGAAGAAAAATGTAGTAAGTGGGAAATGTATTTAGCTGAAATTTGTGAGATTGTTTTGCCCCGATGAAGCAAAATGGTTCATTTTTCATTTAGTGGTGGTGCCTAGATGCCCTAGCCCCATTGTTTGCTAAGCTCTGTACAAACATGTGAGAGACAGACAGTCCCTGCCCGAAAGATCTTGCGTTCTAAGCTTAAAGCAAAGAACAGATATTGGGTGGAGCACAAGAGAACAATGAGATGATTCTGCTCCTTATCAAAGCTATGGGCAGCATCTTGTCTGTCTTATTTCGTTTCTCCCATTCTGAAGGTCTTTACAGGAGTCCTGTTCCTGAGCTATGCTGAGAGCGTTTTATTCCCATTAAAACAAATGGCAGATCAGGGTCTACCTCACTTTGCAGTATAGGGCCCTTAGTCCACAGTGTGATAGGGAACCAGCATTTTGGCTAGCACGGAAGAAGTTCTGGTTTTCTCTTTAAGCTCTCTGCCTTAGAGGACTTGAGAGAGAACTAAAGATGACCATTCACATTCTCTATTCATGAAGATTCTTATGCTATATCTGGGAAGGGAAGGGCAGGAAATCCTTAATTGTCTAAGCAAACTTCAGAGGAAGAGGAGATCCCCTCTCCCCCCAATCAAACATGCAGGCAGCTGACTCAGAGATAGTTTAAGGAAGATTTACTATATATTATGGCAGGAAATATATTGTTTGATCTTTGTTGCTTTATGCCAAAAACCTGAAGCTACTTCTAGAAAGCTATAATTTTTGATTTGGTTATTCCTTTTTATATTCAGCTCCTCCACATGTTGCTTTTTCCCTTTCAAAAATTACTGCAGCTTCTGGAACTTTGGTAACTATGTAATAAAATGCATATGTCATTATGTAAAGCTATGTCTACACTAGAGACCTTATAGCACTGCCCTGCAGTAAGGTCCCTTGTGTAGCCACTCTATGCCAATAGGAGAGAGTTCTCCTGCTGGCATAATTAAACCACCCCCAATGAGTGATGGTAGCCATGTTGGAGGGAGAATGTCTCCTGCCAACATAGAGCTGTCCAATTTTGTCAGTGAAATTTCGTCAGTCAGGGGCATGTTTTTTTCACACCCATGGCCAGCATAAGTGCTAGTGTAAACAAAGCCTAAGTTCAGTAGTCTTTATTCCATCATTCAGAATGTATCCTTAAAGTTCAGACCCTCTTCTTGCTGATTTGCTGCAAGAAAAACTTTGATGTAAAAGATAAGATGCTCACTAGCCTTTTGTAGTGCAGCATTTCAGCAGAGATAGCTGACAGTCTGCAATAAAAGTTACCTAGCAGGTGGTTTATACCAAGAAAATGACAATTGTGTAGGGAAATTTCAGAATATTTTTGCATTTTATATAATTTACACCAAAGATTAGATGGATAGCTTTCCTTATTGCTTATATTAGAGCTGAATGTTGCCAATGATGCTGAAAATAGTTGACCTTTTGAGAAGACGATGTGGCAGGGTATGCAAAAGGTTAAAGTGATTTTCCCTGTCTGATTTTTGTTTAGCCTTATGCTGTATCTATGTTTATAGTACAAGTGTTCTCTCGCACAGACTAATGTGTACCAGATGTAAGCCTCAACATTCTAAAGTATCTCTGTGACTCGCATCTTTATTGTGCGAGAATAGAAACTACAGTACATCTCTGATCTCCACGGCTCTGATGCAGCAAAGAACTAAAGCACATGCTTAACTTGAAGCATGCAAATACACTGCCTTTGATGGACCTACTGATGTGTTTAAAGTTAAGCACATGCTTAAGTATCCATACTTGTGTAAGTACAGTGCATGTGTGTATAAACCCCCTTTCAACAGGGTGACTTGCCACTCTGGTTAAGACAACTGCATTTTTTAAAAGATGAACATGGTGCTTATGAAGGGATCCGGATTGAGAGTGCTGGAGAGTCCAGTCTTCCAGCCATAAAAAATATGTGTATGCTGCTGGCGGAGGTGTCATTTCCAACTCAGGTAGGTGTACACATGCTAGCTCTGATTGAGTTGGTGCACTAAAAGTAGGGTAGCTGCAGCAGCCGAAGTTATCCACTGGAGGACAGTCCATCTGAGACCTTAGCTACATACTCTGGTGGCTTGTTGTGCAGCTGTGGTTACTCTGTGCTAGTTGTGTGTGGCACGCTAGCTCGATCAAAGCTAGCATGTGTGCATCTATCCAAGCTGGAAATTACATGTCTAGTTCCAGTGAAGTCGTACCCAGCGGTAAGGTATGGGAAGCAGCAGCTCAAACTTTTGCACACCGTTGTGATACAGACTTGGCTTGAAATGGAACCAGCCCTAAGGGCAAGATGCTGGTTCAGTTTTCATGGTCATTCAATCCTTGGCCTCTCAGGATACTCAGCGAGGGTAACAAACATGGTGGGTGGTTTTCACAACAGGGCATGTGTATGATAGAAACTGAACTGACATACTACCTCATTTGACATAGGACAGTGAACAGCTTTCAGACATTAGTAACTTTTTGTCTCTGCTGGTCTGGTCTGAGATTTAAGCTTTGACATAGAGGTGGAAGGCTCCTTATTGCATTACTGGCCCCTTGTCAATCCAGTCACCCAGCAACTTCACTGTTACCCATATATGTGCTTCAGAGTACCCATCTGCCTCTCACTAGATTTTCAGCCTTGGAAATTAGGTGGTTAGAAAAAGGGAGGAGAAGGAGATGTGAGGAAGGGAAGAGGATGGTTTATGCTGTGTTGACTCAGTAGTCTGAAATCTTAGGGTCTTATTGGAAGTATTGTTCCACTAAGAGTTCTAATAACAGTGGTAGCCCAGATTTTTCCTTTTACCATCTTCAGGTGTCCTCCTGATTTTGCAGTTAAGGCTAGGGTGACCAGATAGCAAGTGTGAAAAATGGGGACAGGCTTGGGGGGGTTATAGGCGCCTATATAAGATGAAGCCCTGAATATTGGGACTGTCCCTATAAAATCAGGACACTTGGCCACCCTAGTTAAGGCAATGAACTGGGAATTAGATCTGGGTTTAATCTTAGTAATGCCATTGCCTTCTTGTGTGACCTTGGGCAAAATACTGAAAAGACTTCCATTGATGTCAGTGGACTTTGCATCAGGCCTTTAAACTCTCTGTTTGTGAGTTCTCCATTTGTAAAAATGTGGCTAAAATACCTCATAAAGGGTTGTTGTAAGGATAAATCATTGTTTGTGAGGTGCTCGGATAACATGGTGAGATCATCCATATATGTATCTGGATAGATGAGAATGCTGAGTATACGTCTGTGTTGATTTCTATGCAGTTTAAGTGTAATAGTAGCACAATAATTCATTGAAAAAGAGTTGGTGGCCTAATGCCCTAAGCCTTCAGTATAAGGCAAAGGAGTCTCATGTTCTTCCCTGGGTGTAATAAGCAAATGTAGGAAGCTCTGAGATAGCAATCATTTTGGCTTAGATTTTATGTTGGATACAAGGATCTTTTTACATAAGAAGTAAATACTATCTGCTTTGTATGGATGTATAAAATCTCCTTCACAGCTGCAGGATGTTTTTTGGCTTGTATATGTATGTATGTTTTTTTGTTTTGTTTTGTTTTTTTGTTGCTTTCTAGTAGACTATGCCAATTTGTCTCTGAACTTCATGGAGCATTAGACTTAAAATGAAAGTGCGTAAGCTTATTAATTAAGCAAAATTCAGTAGCTGTAAATACTTGGGGCAATTCTTCCCTTCACTTAGTTTAAAGTAAGAGCCATAGAGATCTGAACTCTGGCACACCAGCTACTCCTAAGATTGCTGCCATTTGTGTATTTGACTTTGGCCCCTGTTAATTTCTGCTAAATTTGGGGTAATCCCCAGTTGCCTCAGCTAGGCAGAGTAAGGAGAGACTGTTGCTGATCTTGCTGTTCATTCTGGTCTGGGCCTGCTGTGAAGCAGTCAGTTGAAATTGGTGAAAAGGAAGGCATCTTTAAAAGCCGCATGTTGATTTTTTTTTTTTTAGTTGAATGTTCTCATGAGCGAAGGGATAACAGGAAATAAGAGTGAGTTGTTGCAGCTGGAAAAGTGGGTGTGATTCAACAAAGAAATACATTTTGAGGACCAAAACTTAAAAATACTGCTTCCTTCTTTAAATCACCCACTTAAATTCCAAAACTCCCAGCTCATCGTTTTGGGAAGTGTGTCCAGCAGATTAGCTTTTCCAAACTCTACTTGAAATGTCTCTCTGTGAAACAATCCTGCTTTTAGAAATTGAGGAATGAAGAGGGATGTAAACATTCTGGGTTTAGATTAATTGTGGTGTAACTCCATCGTCTTCACTGCAGTTGTCCTATGGGACAGTTTGATTCACACACTGCTAACAGTTGTTAAACGATAACAACTAGAAGCACTCTCCTTAAGCGCAAGAAACAATTTTTTGTATTTTCATTTGCTAATTTATTTTATTTGGTATTTGTGAAGAACAATGGCATTTCTTTTATTTTGCCCTCATTTGTCACTTTTGTTTCTACGAATCCAGTCACAATAAGGCAAGTGATATGTATTTGGAAGCTTTTAGCGAAGTTCTAAAATGACACATGGTCTGTTTTGACGCTGTCTTTATTGAAGTAACATGCAGACTATTAGACCCCGTCTTACCTGAACTCCTGTTCCTGAAACCTGGATTATCTGAAATTGGGTTCTTTTCCCCCAGGTACACCATTGATATAGAACAGTGCCCTATTATCCAAAACAGTTGTTTTTCCCTTTCTCATCCCGTGAGAGACTGTCTTTGATTCATGACGGCCCTCAGAAGAGAAGTGGGGCTGGGAGCCGTAGGGAGCTGTAAAGCCTAGACTCAGGCTACCGCTGCAATTGAAGCTTCATCCTCAGCTTACCTCCCTTCTGGCAAATTTCAGCTGGCTGTCAAAACATGCGGTTTCTCCAGTGTGAGCTGTTTGAAGCTTCACATGCCACTGCTGGTGGGAATTAGAGGGCAACCAATGTTCTATGAAATAGGCAGTCAGCACATATGGACATGACTGTGAACAGACCTGACAAATGTAGGGACCAGTCCGTCACGCAAAGGCTTGATTTCCTAGCAGCTCAGTTGGGGCCTGGGTGAGAGGCACCTGTTGATACTGCCAGTGGCCAGGAAGGAATCCTACCTCTTAGTAAGCTTCCTAAAATTAGAGGACACTGAGTAATGCTGTGATAATTGGATTTACAAAAGTACCCTAATTGTTGCTCTCTCTCTCTCTCTCTCACACACACACATATGAAAGGTCACGTGATGTTGCAATAAGTGAGACCAAAACACTGAATTAATCTAAACAAATAGGCCTATTAAGATAACTCAAAAGATTGAAATGCTTAGTAGTAATAAAAAATGTGGAACCAAAAATTAATGAAACAGAATTGGTACATCAGATATTAGACCTAATTGGTGGACAAAATGATGACAGGTGGGCTATTCCACCCACCACTCCTGTTTTGGGTCCTTAAAAATGGAATTTTTTCAGCGGAGAGCGGGAGAATAAGGACAGACAGAGGCTACTGGAGCAACTTTGCCATCCTGACTGCTCCCCTCTACCCCGGTGACTCCTGTGACCCTGTCCCTTGTCACCCTGATCCTGAGAGATGTCCTGACCAGACTGGGCCAGAGAGAAGGATCCAGATGGCACCATCAGCCCTACCAGCTCCATCTGAATCCCAAAGATCATCTGAAATAAAATGGGATTGGACTTTAACAACAGCAGCATCAACAACAGCTCCAGCCCATTTCAACTAACTTCTTTTTTCCTCAAAAGGAGAGTTGTTACCATCTCTAATACCATCTTAAGAGACTGTCACACAAGGGGCGTGAGGGGACGTTCTGAAAACTCTCTCCAGCTAAAGGGAAAGGGAACAACAGATGTTGCTAAAGTGAAAGACTGACTTAATACCTTTAATTGCAGGGGCTTTAACTGTTTTCCTTCTCTGTATCTTTAATAAAAATGACAAGGATTTTTAATGGTTGTTTGCCAAACCCCAGAACTTGTTATATACTGTCTAATGTTGGACAGTTACTAGGTTATGTGAACACTTTTGGCCCATGTATTCCGTCTGAATTAGTACAACAGTGAAATGAATAGCACTTGCAGACTGATTTGCATAATTGAGACTTTTGAAGTATTTGTGTCCATGTAACAGAATTATCATATTTCTTGTTAGGGTTTAGCAGTGAGTACTCTTGAGAAGCAGGAAGATGATGGGTGATGCAAGTGACATGCTGGCTGCAGCTTTGGAACAGATGGACGGCATTATAGCAGGTAAAACATTATGCTGTTTGTTTAACCAGTTCAAATCCTCCTTTCATATCTGCATGACTGAGTTCCAGTCTAAAGAGGATACAAATAGGACTGTTTCTGATGACTCCCTACTAACTGTTTGTGAAACTCAAAGGGTGGAAACAGATTTGAAAGAGGATGGCACAAATCCATGCAAAAATGTAGTTCCAATTCACTTGCAGCTTTTCTCCTACCTCCCCATCACTGTACTTCACAAACCCATTGGGCAGTGTGGTTCAACTTGAAGAACTGGAATAGCCAAGGATGTTTCAAATGAGGATTAGAGTATGTTTGAAAAATAGAGGGCTTCAGGAAGGAAAAACTTGTCTAGCACTGTACCTACTTAAGTCTTTAGAGAAATTAATTAAATGGGCCTGAATGAGACAAATTCAGATCAACAAGTGAAGTTTTGATCCCTTCAGAGTAGGAGCTTTTTGACTTAGGGCTTTGGTTTGGGCTTCTTTCTAACTTTAATGTTTTCATAAGTATAAGCAATACACTTGTAAATTTTTACTCGGCTGGGGAGAGACATCAAAAAGTATATTACTTCCTGAACTCTTACAGTTGTGTCCAGTGAGCTGTGAAATAATACAGTTATATAGAAGTCAGAGAAACAAAGCAGACAGAAGTTTTTAGTTTGATCCCATTCCAACAGAGCTATCCAAACAGCTGTTCAAATGGAAGTATTCTGCGTAGGCAGCATCCGAGATATGAAGGCTTCAATAGTCCCACTTATAATAATTTCCTTTAAAAAATAGTTTAAAAAAGTGCTTGTTTTGCTGGAACTGACTTTTCTCCACAATGCTATCTTCTTAAAGATCTTTGGTGCATGTGCAGCGGATACAATGGGTCATAATGATGTACTGGTATTGATATAGCCTATCTTTAAAAAAATCTCTGTAAGTAGAAGTTGACATACAGATCTGGTCATAAATCTGTATTATGAAGGGCCCTAGTAGGCCTGGACAGCATAAGGTTTAAAGTAAAAATCAAGTGTGGTTACCAGGTTTAAGTCACCAAAGACTTAGTTACATGTGTCTTTATAACCTTTAAAATAATATTGCAAAAGAGTTGTTAAATCTATCCTATCACCCTTCTATGCTTCTGCAGTGGATTTTTCTCTAATTTTTTCAAAGATAATTAACAGTTGGAATGCTTGCATTTGCCAGACTGGCAGACAAATGAGAGCTTAGCAGGAAGTGTATATTCTGCATGTATCTGCAATATCCAAACAGTTAACAGCACAAAAGCTGATACTTTGTCATTAATATGTCTCATCGTGCCTCAGCATTACAGTATTAAGTCATTATAGACATGACAGTCTCAAATCAGCATGTTGCAATATTCAGGCAGAATTAGCTAAGCTAACTTAGCCTTCACTCTGAATTTCTCTGTTTTTTATTTAACCTTTAAATTAAAGTGAACAGCCTTTATGTTCATGAATGATGACTGTTGCTTATTAATAAGCAGGTGCAAACACCACAATATCCACCTTGTTTGAGTTTAGCATTTTCATTTTAGGGGAAATCATTCAGTATTTCCTTTCTCTCTATTTTTTTTTAAAAGGCTTCCAGGACCTTTCATCAGGATAACCTGTCTTTTTGAGTGAAAAATGTTGAATGCAATTCCTTATGGAACCCTTCAGTGTCACTCTTGGGTCATGTAATCACTACAGAGTGACACAGGGTTACAGCTAGGACTGAGCATGGTAGCTTGCAGAGCTGTGCCTTGAACTCCAGAGAGCTTTGTATTGGTATATTATTCTACTGCAAGCCAGTCTTAACAGCCCTTGATATATCGTGTTAGATTCACTATGCATTAAAATGTAGAAAAGATACAAGTTATAGGTAGCATCAGGGTGCCAGATCTATTTCAGTGAAGAATGGTCTATGTCTGTGTTATAACATAGAGATGAGCCTGCATCCAAACATCCTTAAAATCTGAGAGGTTCAAAATACAGATCCAGGTCTGAATTTTGTAGGTATTAAATATTTGTTGCTAGGTATCCCTGTAGGTACCTGACTTCCTAAATGTATTATAGGAAGTCTCATAATTTTATTTATTTATTTATTTATTTAATTAATTTACTCTTGTGGCTTTTCTAATGTAATCATTGTCCTTTTACCTTGCTTTGTCTAGGTTCCAAGGCTTTGGAGTATTCCAATGGTATATTTGATTGTCAGTCCCCTACCTCTCCATTCATGGGGAGCCTACGAGCACTGCACCTTGTGGAGGATTTGCGTGGTTTATTAGAGATGATGGAAGCGGATGAAAAAGAAGGATTGCGATGTCAAGTCCCAGATTCAACAGCAGAAGCTTTGATTGAATGGCTCCAAAGCCAAATGGTACAATATCATCTTGTCTTTCTTATAAAATATTGGTGTGCCATTTACATGCTACAGCTGGTCAGAAAATGGGTTTATATTTTCTACAGAAAATTTTGAATTCTCAGCCAAAAATTGAAAACCAAAATATTTGAGACAAAATGGGAAATAATTTGGTTCAGAAAAGCTGCTGCACAGTTTCATGATCTCATTGTCCTTATAATGTGGTCAGACTACATTTTCCATGATGCACCACAATGTCTCCTCTGACTGAGAAGCTTTTCTATTGATTGGGCTTTCAATATTTTTATGAAAAAATCCAAATTTCCTCTGGAAAGCAGACACTGTTAGTGAAAATTTTAGGTTAGTTGAAACCCACTTTTTTATCGAAAATTAGTTTTGATGGAAATTTTTTTTATCAGACCTACTATTTAAACTTTTTGGTATTAATAATCTATCAGGAAAACTTTTAGAATGATAGCATCTTTAACTGATTCTTATGTCGGTTTACAAAGGAAATTAGTGGTATATCATATTATTCAACATAAATTGCATATTAGAGACCAAAATCTATTCCAGTTACTTTCTATGCCTGTGAATTCCAGGTTTTGACATCCTCACTTTGAAAAATCACCAGTGAGTACTTGGCAGTTTTACTTGTCCCTTGCCCCTGGTTTGTTACCACTACATTTGAGAGCTGAGCGTTACTCTGTAGTACAGGTGTGACCTAGGAGAAAGCACTAGGGTGGCCAGATGCCCCAATTTTATAGGGAAAGCCCTGATATTCAGGACTTGGTTTTATATAGGCACCTTGTACCTCCTCCAAACCCCTGTCCTAATTTTTCACACTTACTATGTGGTCACCCTAGAAAGCACAGAGGAAATAATTATGCACAGTAAATATAAGACATAATATAGGGAAACATTTTCAAAGAGGCCTCAGCCTGACCGCTAATTTTGCATCCATTATTTTGTCATTCTAATCCCTTCTAGTTGCAGTATTCCTGAAGTACAGTACTTGCTTGCAGGTTGAAAGAATATTAGTGTCTTCCTTGTCTGTGGTTACCTTTTGGTGCTGGTTTGGTGGCTTAGGGGAATGCATATCTCAGGGAAGCCCTGGTGGTGGAAGTGAAAATTATACATTTGACTTCATACTTCAGCATTCGTCAATCTCTTAAGTGTTAGTGAGATCAGAATGACATCTAATGCAAGGAAGGATAGAGGGTCCCTCATGTGCCTACTGCAGAGTTTTGCAACTTCCCCTGAAGAATCTAGTGCTGTTTGCTATTGGAGACCAGATACCAGACTAGGTGGATCTTGGGGCGACTGTTCTTGTGTTCCGAAGACTGCATTCTATTAGTAACTTTCACCACACTGCATGCAAAATTAGGGGCCATTTTTGAAAATTTGCCCTTTTAAGAATGCAGTGCTTTTTATTGCTAGAATTTTCAGATGCCGTCTAGTTCTATGAAATCTCAGTTGAGAGATACTGGTCCTGGGAATAATACAGCTGACTGAACTTCTTCTCTTACTGAAGGTTCTAGGAGGAGAGCTGTGTTTTTTAAATAGCTTTTGCTTTATGCTATTCAAGCGACCAGGGCCTGATCTAAAGCCTTCTGAAGTCAGTGGAAGTCTTTTCACTGACTTCAACAGGCTTTGGATCAGGCCCCCTCAGTGTTGAAATCTGTGACCAAGACCCAAAATGCCATAACACACGCATGCCAGAAGGAGGAGATGGAATAGTACAGGATTCAGTTCTTCAAAATATATAAAGTTATCTATAATTTCAGCACCTCTAAGGTCTGTAATTTACAGTAATGAACATCAACTCTAGCTAATACCAAGTCTGTGGAACGGATGTAAACATGGGACTTAATCATGTGCTATCCAAGAGATTGATTTTAAAATTATATATATATATGTATTTTAAAGATTGTGAAAGGTGCTAAATAAATTATGTCCATGATGAATGAAAAATCTCTGCAGGTAAAGCAAGGACAGTACAAGTTTGGTTATGTTGGTCTGCCAGTGGTATGCCTTACACGTGAGCTGGAGGGGCCATCTGTAGCAGCGAGACAATAGTTCTGTCTCCAGGTCCATGCAGTTTCTCTTCTAAGACTATCAATAAGATGCCAAATGGTGCCAGTTTTGGCAATGGTTTTGTGATGCAGATATGCTTGCCTATTAGGAACTGAAATGAGATCACCAAATTCATTTCACATAGACCACCAAACAGCTGTCAGATAGTAGACATTCAATTACTGCTGTCACAGATGGTAATTTGAACTAGTGACCTAGATGGGAAAGGGTCTGGATTAGCATTCCTCCAAGTCATCAGTTCTGTATAAGGAGGTACAGTCAACAGGTATTTCTTTCAATCCTACAATATTAAAATCAGCTGTCTCAAGTTATTCTCATGGTTTTTCCTGACCTCAAACCAAATCTTTCCTGCTGTATTCACACATGTAGACCCGTTAGGATGACTCACACAGGAAGGACATCAGGATGTTATACAGTAAGCATTTAAAAACAAAATGAAATAATGGTTTAAAATGTCCTTTTTATACAAAGGGACAAGTAGTTAAGTTACAATACAAATGTGAAATATTTTAAGGAGAATTGTTAAGTGTGCTAACTGACACTAACATCTGCTGATGGAGTTGTTTATGTAAAGTGATCAAGTAGTTTCCATGTGGGAATTCAGAGGTAAACTAATGTTTCCATTGAACAAAATGAACTCTTAACATCTCCATTTGAAATCTACAGTGTTCTAATTAACTAAGTGGTATAGATTTAAGCTGCTTTTCAAACTTACATGAATAAAAAAATATGCAGTGGAAATCATACATGCTTTTCTCTATGTGCATGCTGGAGCTGGGTAGATTTATGTGATTAAAATTAGAGATGGGCCCAATCATTCCAAGTTTGGATTTGGATCCAGGCTTCCTCAAAGTTCAGAAGTATTGGGATCCAGTGTGTCTCATCATAGACACAGGGAACAGCTGTGAAGTTCACAGTGAGATCATAACCCTTCCAGAGTTTCAGGGATTTTAGCTTGTTGCTGATATTAGAATAGAATGAGAAGTTTTATTTGTGTATCTACTTAATCAGTTTATTTGGTGCCCAGTGCAAAGCATTTAGTCACAGTCTCTTTTCTCTACAAATTGATTGGTTTTTGTTTCTCAGTGCTTTCCAGCTCAGATATGGTCAATTTGCAAGTAAAAAGATATATTTCCAATTATGAGTCCCACAAATTGAAAGGCAGTCCAGTTTTTTTCCTTCTTGCATATTGTCACACTGGTTAGGCTGGTGGAGGGTGGGTGGTGGGGGGCATTTGTCATATTGGTTGACATTAATATGTCAAACTCATAACGATGCATGTAAGACATGCCATGTCAGGTATGGTTATAATGGGCTGAATAAGATAATAATGTTTATGTTCATGTGTTATATCTGTATGGGAAGCTATGGACATCTTTGATATACCTGTATTTCAAACTATGCTGTATAAGACACCCCCCAGACAGAGAAGTGGCAGGACAATAGCCTGCTTAATGGCCCATCAAGACCTTTACAGAAGCAAAAGGCCCAGGAAAGAACTAAAGGCATGCCTGAAGAGTTACCAGGATTGGCCCATGTGACTCTGGACTCCATTATGGCTCCTGTAAAATTCCACAAACAGCATGACCAGAGGCAGAGGGTATATAAGATCAAACCACAGAAACCATTTTGTCTTTGTTCCAGTCCAGCTGCAGACACACCTCTGGATTAATTCACTTTGGAAGTGAACTGAGGGACTTAGACCCATCCAGGTACTGGATGTATACCAGAGGGACTATACAAGCCTGCAACTTCACAATTCTTCTAAAAACCTGATGTATATGGACTTTCAAATCATTTGTATGATCTGATTGTGTTTGTTTCTTTATTTTTATAATAAACCTTTAGTTTTAGTTACTAAAGGATTGGCTGGCAGCATGATATTTTGGGTAATATCCAAACTTATTTTGATCTAGTACTTTGTCTGGCCTTTTGGGATCAGAGGGAACCTTTTAGTAAAGAGCACAGAGTTTAAATAACTGGTCTCTTTACTGGATCTACTGGCAGTTTTGGAGCCAGAGACTGAAAAGCAGTAAAGGGAGCTGTTTGTATTTGCACAGTGGCTTCTTGATAACCAGTGCGGGGGAATCAGAAGCACTGTGTGGCTGGTTGGGAAGTCTGACTTCAGTGTCACCCATCAGTGTTGGGAGAATCTTCTCTTCCTTTTACAGCCTGCCCTGACCTTGGCATTATCAGGTGGCTACCCTGGACATGGATGGGTCACAGTGGCATAGTCTGCAGAATCCACAGAACCAGAACATGTGGGTTTTGGATCAGAACCTCATGCTATGCCAAATTTTAAAATTTGATATCGAGAGAGTTGAAGATTAAAGTTAGACAGAATGAGTGATTCACAGTCAGATAAAGCATTCAAGCTGCAAGCCTTATGGTATAGCCAGCGTCTGCAGCGTGAGAGAGAAATGGCGGAACTTCGCTTGTGGGAGAAGCAAAAGGAAACTGAGGCAAGAATTGCCAAAATTCAAATGATGGATGAACTGAAGGAGAGGGCCCATCAAAAGCAGATGGAAAAAGCCAGAATCCAACTCCAGATCCTGGAAAAGCAGAAACTGTATCCACCTGAAAGTCAAGCTTCTCTTAACAGCGATTGGGAAAGAATCTTTCCAGTTTATAGCAATTTTGATAGGTATGATACTGATGTGGTAAATTTATGTAACCAGGTTAATGCCACCCAGTCCCAGCGAAAGTATAAATATAAATCTTCTGTGCTGCCTGTAATCAAAAGGGAAGTTTGTGAAGGGGGGCTGCATGTCTCCAAGTTGTCTGTGTCTAGCCAGGTATGCTGTCACAAGGAAGAGAGTGTCTGTAGCCTTGGGATTGTGGAAAATAGCAGCTTGTCTATTAGGAATGGCTGTTTGCCTGTTAAGGAAGCATTCCCGCTCTCCCGGAGTTTGTCTGTGAACAGCCATGAGGGCTGGGGCAAGGGGGTCGTGTGTATTTGTACAGTGGCTTCTTGATAACCAGTGTGGGGGAAGCAGAAGCACTGCTTGTGGCTGGTTGGGAAGTCTAACTTCAGTGTCACTCACCAGTGCTGGGAGAATCTGCTCGCCTTTTACAGTCTGCCCTGACCCTGGCATTATCAGTGGGCTACCCTGGGCATGGATGGGTCACACATATCATCATGGGTAATAAAGGTATTTCAAACCAAACTCGGCTCTTAATTGCACCAGTGCAACTCTGTTTCCATCAGTTAGAACTTGATACATAATTCAGTTGATGAATCACTAAAAGAAATAGAATTCAACTCACTCTCTCAGAGTTGGCTCCAAGCTGCTAATAAGAGTTAAATGCAGCAATATATATATATATATATTTAAGTTACTAAAGTGAGCAGCTCTGGCTGGGACACATACACAGGGAGCAAATCTTTTGAGTAAGGAGGTATAACTTTACCTAATCACTTTTATGAGTGGAGCCTCACTGTAAGCAATGTAGAGTAAAAATCAAATTGAAAACATAAAATCTAAAGAGACACCTGTCAGTCAAAACTGCACCTTCCTCTTACTAGGGCTGGCTTGCTCTCTGGGTAGCAGACACTCATGTGCTGCCAGCAAGCTTCTTAAAATGCTTTCCCATAACCATGAGCATTGCCTCACTCTTCTCTGAGTTGAACTTTCAAATAAAAATTGGACGATTTGTTGCTGCTTTGTAAGTGATATTAAGTATTGATTACAGAAGAAAGGTGATCAAGTTAAGTGAGTATCCCAAAGTTTAGCTCTAACCCTTTCATCCGTGGCTCATCTCTGTTGTTGTAGCTATGTCTGCTTGAAATGATGTGCCTTTTGTATAGAGGAGCCAGTGGCGTTCAACAGCCCGTGTCTTTTTAGCCAAGTTACATGTTCACCGTGTCCATGTGTATTTTCAGCTTGTGCACAGAGGTTCATGAGTTTACTTGGGATGCTGATAGTGATGTGCTGACTCCATGCTTGTAGCTGTTGCACCATGAAAAAACGCGGTCCTCTCATAAACTCAGCTGCGGGTTCGGCTCCTCTTTAATAAGTTAATTCTTTCAGAAAAGGCCAGATTACCGGGTGCTCTTACAACCAATAGTATTCTTTATGAAGGCATATTAGGTTTCAAAGATAAATTTGCTTGTCTGAAATAAGGATGCTGAAATAAATCAGCCTTTTTAAAGATGTGGAGTGGTTCCCATCTGGCGGAAGTCAATCACTAGCCAAGAAACATTAAATGTGGCTTATTCATGGGAAAAATCCTGTATTCAAGTGAAGATTTATTTGATTTTCTTACTGTGGAAATAAGGTAGATTTATTTGAGTTAGACTGTTCGGGTAGATGCTGAAAGCGTTTTATGATAGTATGGGACACATTAATCTCTCACCCCTTACGACCTGAATTCAAATTCTGCCAGAGATCATGGGTTGAAAGGAGTGTGGCGATTCCATGCTAAACCCTAGTGGAAAGTGCCCATATCACCAATTGTGATATAATTGTGAGTTTTTGCTCATGAGAGGACTAGCTGCAGAGTGCTCTTTAACCACAAGATTATCCTTCTTGCTAGGAATGACTATCAAATCTGGTATGTCTTTGATAAAATGAGTGATCTGAGGATCACAGGTAACCATCTACCCTGCTGCTTCTTTGCTTGGTATCTTGGTACACCCTCTTTGATAAGTTCTCTAGCACTAAGACAACATATACACTGTACCCTGTTGTTATTGAGCAGTCGCCAGGGCCGTACTACCAACCCAACACATTAAGGCTGGGTCTACACTGATGGCAGAAAATTCGCCACCATCAGATCGATTGCTCTGGATCGACTGAGCCGTCTCTGTAGACCCGCTCAGTCGATCCAGAAAGCAACGCAGGAAAACCACCCTGGTAAGTGGCATAGTGTGTATGGCGCATGGAGCAGATGCAGTGAAGTCAATGGGAGATACACAAGTGATTTACATCACTTGCGTATCTCCTGTCAACTTCTGCCGAATCCCAAAGGTAAGTGTAGACCGACCAGGCCTTAGAACTTGTGAGTTGGGACCACAAATTCATGAGATTGGCTTTAAAGTCATGAGAGTTTAACAAGTAATAAATTAGGGGTTCTTTTTATTTGCCTTCTGGTGTTTGACTCCTTTAGAGTTCAAATTTTCAAGATTTTTCTCAAAATGTTAGGCTAGAAACTATTTTAAATAATAACAACGAAAGTTGAAATTTTCAGGTCATCACAAGACTCCAGGAATTGAGGACTTAAGAAAAACACTGAATATTATAAGATTTGCAATAAAATTGTGAGATTTAGCCAAATTTTTAACTGAGTTTAATGATTGATTTGGATTACTGAGTGTGTAGCAATTTAAGAATGAAAACACTGAGGTATTTCGTGGTGTTGTGAGGATACTGCATAACCTGACTCCCAAATCTTCTCCTAAAACTTTAAATAAACCATGTTTGAGACTTGAGAAAGTTCAGCTATTTTTTTTTCACTTATTTTTTATTTTTGCTTGGCCTCTGCACTTGGGAGTTGCACCTAGTCTTCCACCTCTTAAAATAATAGTTCATTAGTAAAATCACAGAAAAAGACCTAGTGTTTTTTAACCATATTTATATCTTGATGCTTGTAAGCAGGAAACAAAATCAGAATCCTTATTTGTAACTGAATTATTTCCATTTAAAAGGAGGCTCATCCTGATTTTGGTAGAAGCTGGGTGGTTGGGAAGGGAAGTGCTTGTATAGCAAAAGAAGCCAAGGGAATCTTTATTACTCTCTTCCAGATGAGCTGTGAGTATGGGGAAGGGAGAATGACTAATGGAGGGAATGTGTGAGGCCCTCAGCTGTCTCAAAGGGGAAGCTGATCTTTGTGGGAAAGTGCATTGTTTGCTGAAATTGTGTAGTGGGAAGGGGCTTTGGTGTCTCAGATTTGATGTCTAAAATCTAGTGAGGAGCTACTTTCCATGCATGAAGGAGCAGGTGTCCTGCAGCCTCCTGTCTCATCTTAACCCCACATTCTATACAAGCGCCAGGTAGATGAGGAAACCTGGCCATTGTTAGCTTCCCTGAAAAAGTTTCTGCACTGGGGAATCTTGATGGCACACAGGTACCAACGTGTACATATTGTGGTACAATAACTGTCTGCATCATTAGGTGCTGCAGCTTTCAGTCTCTAGTAGATGTAACGTTCAGTCACAACTGTAAATGCATTAAGATAAATGTGGCCAAAATAGAGTGTAACTGGAATGTTCATATGCACTGTTTGTCTAGAAAGGGTAAGAACATCTATGTATGTTCTGACTTGCATATCTATCTGGGTAACAAACTATAACATTATTGCACGTAACACTGTTACAGTAAGGGTTATGTCTTTGTGTTGTAGCAGAATCTGAATTGTTAACAAAGGAATTGACAATCCTGAAGCAGTTTCCCCTTCCAATCTCAGCAGCTGCTTTATTTATTTTTAGAACACATTTTAGGTAAATTCTAAAGTTTTGTTTGTTTTCCGTCTTCTCTTAAGTTTTTTTTGGTTTGGGTGATGATGGTGGGAGGGGGGAGATTCACTTTCATTTCTGCTAACTCTTTTAAAAGTAAAATTAATTTAGTATTTTTTCTTTTTTATGATGAAATTTCACAGAAGCTTTTAGTAAACTTTTAAAAGAGTACCGTTTAATAGTGGATCACTATGGTTATAGTTGGATAATTTATGTCTGTGATGAAAATCACAAGGGCCATAAGGAAGAGCAGTTCAAAGGAGATGAGGGCTTGCAGGAGAGAGTGCGAACTTTTGTGCATACTAGTTAAACTGATAAAAGCAGTGGAAGCTATAGCTAGATATATAAGCCCATTAAAGTAAATGGGAGGAGGATTCTGTGTGTAAAATCATGTAGTGTGGTCTAAAAGTTTTCTCAGTTTGAGTCTGGGATAGATTCATTACTCATGAATGGTGAAGCTATAAAAGATTGTTGTGGGCCATCCCAAATGAGTGCCAATAATACCCTTTTAGGACACAGCACACCATCCTGTGAAATGGGAATAGGGAGTGGCACAAAATGATGTAGGTTAGTCAGGACTAGAGAAAGCCTGAGGGACTCAAGAGACCCAACAGAGCTAGAGGGAATGGGCAGCATGGTGACAGATATTTAGTGTTCACAAATGCTAGGCAGAATGTGTTTGAAGGAATAATTTGAGCTACTTGCACATATTGATGAGTTCTGAGTTAATGCCAACCCTCAGGAAAGAGACATGAGTATGTCACTGGACAGCCCATTAAAAACCTCAGCTTAGTGTGCGACAGTGTTGAAAGTAACAAACAAAGTGTTAGGATGTACTATATAAAGAAAGGTATAAAAATATTATAATGGAATATAACACAATGTAAAGCAATGCAAGTTTTATAATGCCCTCATATACATCAGTGGTACTTCCTAGTTGGAATACCGTTTTCAGTTATGGTTATTTTATCTTAAAAAGTTGGGGGATCCAGAGATGGACAACAAAAATATCCTTCATAGGCCACAAGTGAGGCATAATTTTGAGGGAAATTCTGCATTTGAGGGAAAAGAAGGAAACACTTCTTTGGCAGATTGCTTTAAAATGGCACCTGTTTGAATCTGCTGTGTGTTTTGGAATGCTAAAATAAATTCTAGTAAGTAGAGGGCAGATTAAACAGTGATAGGTGCTTGATATGTTTGTCACCTGACTGTCACCTCCATATTCGGTTTGGTGGGAAGGTGTAAATAAAAAAAATCCATGCACGCTCATTTAAAATGTATATTATTAACTAGTAATGGCTTGATCCTGCATGGTTGGAAGTAAGCCGGACCTGATCCTGCAAAACCCTTTAAGCACATGCTTAACTTTAAGCTTGTGAGTAGTTTCAATGACATCCTTAGGATTGCTCATTCTTTTATAGGACTAAAGACAATATTAATAAGCCTGCATTCTCTCTTCCCACCAGGAAATCTTTTTTAACACAAAAAAACCCCCAGACTCCTCTTAGTAAATTCTAAGTTACTGAGAGAGGAAAGCTTTCTTTTAAAGGAGGAAAAGTTTCCATTTTCGTTCACATGTACTTTGGATTACATAAAGTAGCACAGAATTCCCAAACTGCAAATCCTGCCTACCTAAACTTCTCATATGGTTTCTATTGAAACAAGTATTCTGAACTTGCTTTTCTATACTGTTGTGTACCGTTGGTGTGCACTGCTAAATAGCTGCCGTGATCTACCCCAAGGAGGCAACTTTTCAGCAATGAGTGAACATATTATTAGAGCTCACTTGGTTGCTTCTGTAGGGTAAGCACAATGAACACATGAGCGGGTCTTTGCATTCCTGCGTTCCCTGCCCTTCCTGAGTAGCTTCCTGTGCATCACTCTCCCATCCCCCTCTACTTCAGGGACTTCCTATAACCCTCGTTCTTCCCTCATGCCCAGTGTTCCCCTTCTCCAGACTTCTTGTCTCCCCTCGCCCCCATTTGAGCATTTCTGGCCCCCCACCCAACCCATCTGTGCCCAGGGTAGCCCACTGATAATGCCAAGGTCAGGGCAGGCTGTAAAAGGAGAGCAAATTCTCCCAGCACTGGTGGGTGACACTAAAGTCAGACTTCCCAACCAGCCACAAACAGTGCTTCTGCTTCCCCCACACTGGTTATCAAGAAGCCACTGTGGAAATACACACAGCCCCCTTTACTGCATTTCAGTCTCTGGCTCCCAAACTGCCACTAGGTCCAGTAAAAAGACCAGTCATTTAAACTCTAAGCTCTTTACTCAAAAGATTCCCTCTGATCCCAAAGGACCAGCCACAGTACCAGGTAACTCACTATAAGTTTGGAACTTACCCAAAATACCACGCTGCCAGCCAATCCTTTAGTAACTAAAACTAAGGTTTATTATAGAAAGAAAAACAAACAATAATAGAAATGTTAAAGGATTAAAGCAATCAGATACATACAAATGATTTGAAGGTCCATTTATATCAGGTTTTTAGAAGAATTGTGGAGTTGCAGGCTTATATAGTCCATCTGGTATACATCCAGTACCTGGATGGGTCTAAGTCCCTCAGTTCACTTCCAAAGTGAATTAATCCAGAGGTGTGTCTGCAGCTGGATGGGAACAAAGACAAAATGGTTTCTGTGGTTTGATCTTATATACCCTCTGCCTCTGGCCATGCTGTTTGTGGAACTTTACAGGAACCAAAATGCAGTCCAGAGTCACATGGGCCAATCCTGGTAACTCTTCATGCATGCCTTTAGTTCCTTCCTGGGCCTTTGCTTCTGTAAAGGTCTTGATGGGCCATTAAGTGGGCTATTGTCCTGCCGCCTCTCTGTCTGGGGTGTGTCTTCTACAGCACAGTTTGAAATACAGGTATATCAAAGATGTCCATAACTTCCCTTACAGATATAACACATGAACATAAACATCATCTTACTCAGCACATTGTAATTTTTTTAACAGTACCTGACATGGCATGTCTCACATAGATTACCATGATTTTGACATACTGATGTCAAATAACACACATGCTGCCCGCACGCCCCCTCCAGTCAGCATGACATCCCCATTTCCCCTTCCTGTCCATGCCAGGGTCTCCTGTTTTCCTCCCCTTCTCCCCCTACACTTTGCCAGAGGCTTTGCATGAGCCCTGATTCCATCTCTTTCCCTCCAGCATTCTTATTTCCTTGTCTTTCTACCTGGGAGACACATCATTCAGGGCCTCCTCCTCATTTCAAACTCTGGAAGGATGGGAAGAGGTGGGGATATTGTTGTGCTGGCAAGAGTTAATAGGAGCCATCATCCCAGTCTTTAAGATATAGGCAGTTACACAGGTGGTTGGAGCTGGATTCACAGGACTCTGGATTTTCCCCATTTCTCTCTTTTGGTGTTTCCAGTTTTCGTTCAAATCAAGGGGTTCTGCCCACTGATGCCTAGAACATTTCCTGAAAGTAAGGAATTGGTTGAATGTAGTATTGTATGATAGACAGACAGAGAAACCCCATCAAGTTGAGCATGAGACCTTGGTTTAATCAGGTCTAGTCTACACTACTGTACCTATACTGGTATAACGACGTCAGTCGGGTGTCAAAAACACACACCCCTGAGCAACTTCCTTATACCAATCTAACATAGATAGCTAACATATCGAATAGATAGCACTATGTCAGAGAAAGACCTTCTCCTGTCGACATTGCTACAGCCTTTTGTGGCGGTGGATCAACTAAGGCATTGTCTACACGAGCACTTATGCCAGCAAAACTTTTGTCGCTCAGGGGTGTGAAAAACATACTCCCTGAACGACATAAATTTTGCCGGCATAATCACTTGTGTGGACAGTGCTATGTCAGCAGGAGACACTCTCCCACCAACATAACTACTGTCGCTTGTTTAGATGGTGGTGTTATGTCGCTGGGAGAACTCTCTCCCAGCGACATAACGCAGCGACACTCTTACAGTGGCACAGCTGTACCAATACAGCTATGCAGCTCTAAGTTTTAAGCGTAGACTAGCCCTAAACTGATGGGAGAGCTGTCTCCTGTTGGTTTAGAGCATCTTCTTTGAAGCTCTGGAGCAGCGCAGCTGCACCGGTGCAGCTGTGCTGATGCAGCGTTTTAAGTATAGACCTGTCTTCAGTGAACAGTATCTGTTTTTACATAGGATTTACAAAGAATTTCTGAAGGTTGGTTTTTTTTTGTTTTGTTTTTTTTTAAATTTGGCAGTTTTTTGTTAAAACCTGTCATTACCTGTAAAAGAAAAAACCTGTTGTGGGAGGAAGAGAGAATACAGACTTACTACTGCCCTAAATGGGATGCACATCTATTTACTGATGGTTTTTTTATGATAATATATTTTAAATGAAATCTTTTTTTAAATTTCTCTGCTCCAGATATGGTCTGAACTCTTTTTCAACAGCAATGTGGAAAAAATTCACTGCTGGGCACAGACCAAGGCATGGGCCCTTTGGGACAGAAAGGAAACTTTCTGAGAAATAAGGCACTTGCATACAGAGCTTAGAAATGAAGTGTCATAGCAGATTGCTATACTGACTAACAATGCTATAACACCTCATGAGTTTTCACCAGATTTGGAAGACAGTTGTGCTTTAGAATAAGTACACACACACAAAAAAAGGCTCTCTATGTCGATTTCTGTTTTAGTCACTGTATTGATTTTGCATAGAAAAGAAGATGAATGAGCCAGTGGTTAGGGTACTAGTCTAGCACTTGGGAAACCTATTCAATTCCCTGTTCCAGTGTGACCTTGCGCAAGTCTCTTCATCTCATTGTGCTTCAGTTCTCCATCTATAACATGGGGATAATATGATTTCCGTCCCTCACATGGGTGTTGTAAGGATAAAGATATTCTGAGGATCTTGTGGTAATGGGTCTGTATAAACACCAGAGAGAGAACTTTCAATGGATACACAAGTCAAATGACGAAACATCAATATTTTCACCATTGTGATTACAAAAAAGCTAAACAGAGATCTATTATGTAATATTCATCTACAGAACAGCAACAATGTTTATGAAAAATTGTTTTTCACATTACTCACACACTATGTAAAATTATGTAATTTAAAAGAAAATACTTCTCTTAGCAATTAAGAAGAGTTTACATGGGGGAGCTCTTGGACTTGTTTGGTCTGTTTTTTCTCACTGGTCTGTGAGTTAAATCCTGATTACTTCAGCTAAATTCCAGTGAATGCCAGAACAATTTTATATAAACACAGACTATGGCTAAGCCTTGCCCTGATGCTTCAAATCCAGCAGAATTGGGATGAGCAGAGATACTGTCAGGTTATTCCTGTGCACAAGGAATCCTTCTGGCACAGAAGATGCGCACACATGATGGACAGCTGCAGTGTACTCTGGGGCACGCTTCCTGCTCCTCTGAGAATATTAACCCTGGTGCCAGTATTGATCACTTGAGTATAAGACAAAAATTCTTGCCTTCCTGAGAAAGTGGTGCATGTTTCTAGGCACCCTGGCATGCCAGAGAGATACTGCCTGGTAAGAAGCAGCACGCTTTCTGTCACTACACTCCAATACAGCAAATGGCAGGGTTTACCCCAGTTTCTTGAGGGTTTAACCTTTAACTGCTTAATGTTGTCTATACTTTTGATCTGTAATCTTCCATTACCTTTTGTACGTTGTACTGCAGTTTGCCAGAGTGCAACAGGATGTCTGATTCTAGGAGCGTGTACGGAGTTGCAGGGGTGTTCTGCTGACTTGTGCAGGCAGCCAAAACAGGTGGTCATTAGACCCAACCCAGAGAATTTCTTTTATTGCGCACTAAGAAGACAAAAAGAAGGAAAGAAACGGGCCCTGATTGAAAGACTACTGCAGTCAATGCAAGTCTTTCCATTGTCTTTGTTGGGTTGTATCAGGCTTCCCTGCTTTCCCTGGTGATTTATATGATAGGAAGAATGTTTTTAAAACAATGTAATCATTGCTGATATTGTAAAGTGCTTTGCGATGACTTTGAGAGTGAAAGATCTGTGTGAATTAAATCAGATTCTGTACTCTATTAAGCTAGTTTAAATTTTTCTGTTGGAATAATTATGAAAGGAGGAGGTCTTTCGGATGATTCATTTTCCTGATAGGGTTTCAGTTTCTGGGCTCCTGGGTAGCATCAACACATATTTTTTCTTCTTCAAGCTGAGGCAACTTCTTAAAGGAATGTATTTTCAATGCAAAGTTTTGCATTATCCAGTAAAATGCATCTGATGTTGTGAAGGGATACATTGTATTGTGTGTGTGTAAAATAAATAAATTAAATAATTTTAAAAAACCCCAAAACCTCTGTACTATCATTCAGCATGTTGCTTGTAAATAATGGTAACATTTGAAAGAATAATTAGTTTTCTTTCACCTTAGATAGGATATTTTGAAGCTGTGTTGTTTTTTCACTTGGCAAGTTTCTTGAGGTACGCATCTCTTGAGGTCTCAGAATGGTAAATCATGCAGGCATTTTTTAAAATGTTGAATATGCAGTAAGTGAATTTGTGGAATTGGGTCACAGAGGACCAGTTTCTTCCTTCTCATCTTTAAATCCCCACACTATAGGCCTGTGTCTTCTGTTTGCCTGTCTTTTCTTTATATTGTAACCCTTTTAAGCCAGGAAAATGTTAGGAATAAAATCTGTTTTTAAACTATGCAAGTTAACACCACTATAGAATTGTTATTCATAATAAATATATGGACTGGTATCTAAGACCTGCCTAGGCTGCACAAGGAACTGAACCTTAAAGCTGAGTAAATTTAGGTTCCGTCTGTTGCTGCGGAATTACAGAGCCAGTGCTTTTGCTAATTATGTGCAATCTTTAAGGAAATGCTTCTTTACTTTTTATATGATCGTTTGCTGGAGAAAAGTGACAGATGCTATTTTAAATAAATTAAAGAGATGCTCATTTTGAATGAATAAATACTCTTAAAAAGCCAACAGGAGCAGTGCCTTTGGTGGGGTTTCGTAGAGCACAATCTACTCATTTTTCTTGATTGCTTCCACTTACATTAATCAAAATCTATATGCTGAAAATAATACTTTGTGGGCCAGATTCTCTGCTACGGTAACATGAACTCCATTGAGTTCCAGGAGCAGAGAATTTGTGTCTCTGTGTTCAGATCCTCAGTTAGTATAAATCGGCATAGCTCCATTGACTCCAGTTTATACCAGGTGAGGATCTAGCCTTTTGGATTTTAAACTTCTTTCTTGAAGTAACCAGCAATACTGCATTTAGCTGGAGTTTCTAGGGTTCCATTATTTTGAATTTATATTGATGAAAAATGCTAACAACATGATAGCATATAAACCAAATTTTTATTTCTTTTTCAGATTAATGGACATATATCTGGTAATGGAGATGTCTATCAAGAAAGGCTTGCACGTCTGGAAAATGATAAGGAATCTCTTGTTCTGCAAGTAAGTCCTCTCCAAAGTTTATTTTTTTCCCTTCTTGTGTATATAGATTGTTTGCGTTAAATGACTGAATGAAAAGTTTTGAGGGTTGATCTGCAGTTATGCCACCTTTGGACTGTGTGTTTATTGAATCGTGCTATTTGAGCTTGTTTATGAACCCTCTACCTTCTCTCGTTCATATCCCCTTCTTCAGACCTAAATCTTCCTTGACACCTTAAAGGAATCATACAACTAAGACACTTATATATTTTTATTGACTATTATTTTTTATTCAGGAAAGACTCCTAATTTTACTGTTGTTGTCCTGGTCCTTCTTGCTTTTACTTCTCCCAGTTGTTTTTGTTAACCTCCTTCATTGCATCATGTCTGAAAATTGTAAGGGTAAGGATCATGCCATCTTACCTGTAGTATGATGCAGCTAGTATCATGAGCATTGTAAAGTAACTAATAATAGCTAAGCAAGATCAGAGCTGTTCAATAGCTGGATGTGCTAAGACAAAGTGTCACTGATGATACAAGATACCTTTGAATCTGATTTGGTAGCAAAATAACGATGTAGCATGAGCCTCAAAAGCATAGTGCTGGTAGACATGCAGATTCACAGGCAAAATTAAAATGAGACCTTGCCCAGCTGTTCCAATTTAAGATCCCATGGTACATTTCAGAAAGGAAGTATAAAACTCTGGGATCCTGGCTGAATTGCAGGTTTGGACAATTACTATCTGCCATACCCCTGAGCAATGTAGTTAAGATGACCCACTCCCCAATGTCAACCCTATCTGTTGACCTAGCTCCCCCTCTCAGGGAAGTGGATTACCTATGCCTCCTGTCTGTGTAGGTAGGTCTACACTGAAGTGCTACATTGGCGCAGCTGTAGTGCTATAACTGTGCCACTGTAACATTTCAAGTATAAACAAGCCCAAAGTAGCCATGGAATCCAGAGAAGGTCCTCTCATGGATCAGTAACTGGTTAAAAGATAAGAAGCAAGGGTTAGGAATAAATGGTCAGTCTACACAATGGAGAGAGGTAAACAATGGGGCCCCCAAAGATCTGTACTGGGACTTGTGCTGTTCAACGTATTCATTAATGATTTGGAAAAGGGGATGAACAGTGACATAGCAAACTTTGCAGATGATACAAATTAATTCAAGATAGTTAAGTCCAAAGCAGACTGGTAGGAGTTACAGAGGAATTACAAAACTGGGTGACTAGTCAACAAAACAGCAGATGAAATTCAGTGCTGATAAATGCAAAGCAATGCACATTGGAAAACATAATCACAACTATGTTATGCAATAATGGGTCCTAAATTAGCTGTTATCACCTAAGAAAGAGCTCTTGGAGTCACCATGGATAATTCTCTGAAAACTTCTGCTTAATAGTCTGCAGCAGTCAAAAAGGCTAAAAGCATCTTAAGAACTATTAGGAAAGGGATAGAAAATAAGACAGAAAATATCATAATGCCCCTCTGTAAATCCATGGTGTGCCCATACCTTGAATACTATGTGCAGTTCTGGTCGCCACGTCTCAAAAAGGATATAATGGAACCGGAAAAGGTTCAGAGAAGGGCAAAAATGGTGATCACAGGTGTGGAATGACTTTCATATGAGGCGAGACTAAAAAAAAATTAGGGTTGTTCATCTTAGAAGAGCGACAACTAAGGGGAATTATGATAGAAATCTATAAAATCGTGAATGGTGTGGAAAAAATATCTAGAGAAGTGTTATTTACCCTTTCACAGAACACAAAAAACAGGTGTCACCTGATGAAAATAATAGCTAGCAGGTTTAATACAAACAAGAGGAAGTATTTTCTTACTGTGGTGACAAAGGGTTAAAAAAACTTTTTAGTTCGTCTATTTGCCACGCCTTAGACGAGCGGGGGGCTTGGAGGAGAAAGGGAAAAAGTGAGGTTTTTTTTTTTATCTTATCTACTTTTACTAATTTATGACTCTGTGTCAGTTTTACAACTTGAAATGGGACTTCCTATTCCTTGCTTAAAACAGTGGATTTTCTAAAGAGATTAATTCTTAAGACATACACTTGCAAGCACACATTTATACAACTTAGGTTTGACTTATTGAGGAATCCGCATCGTTTCAGTTTCAGCCTGTAATACTGCCGAGGTGAATGAATCCGATAACGGAACGCTTATTTAGCGGGAGGGGGGTGGAAAGGTACAGACACGCATAGGGTGTTAGTGCCCTGCTGTTGCAGCTCTACTGAGCAATGGAACTGCAGGGGCTCATGTTTGGAGGGAGAAGGAATTGTCCTTTCAGTCCACACACTCCGCCTGCCCGTTGGGTCACTAGGTTCAGACAGGCCCCCCTTGCTATTCACCCGACCAACTTGTGGATGGATGAGGGCGGCTGGAACCTGTCTTAGATTTATAAACCATTGACCAGATCTTGGACTATCATTCATTTATACAATAACACACATTTTATATCCAATCTAAATCCACTGTTTATTGAGAGTTTGTACCTTACCACAAATTATCTGCTCTTATTCTTTTACAAATTCTTAACACACAAATAAAACTTAAACAACTGATTACAATAACATATGTACACAAAACAGTTAGAATTATTACTAGTTTTACATTCACACTCACTACTCACCACATATATGAACGAACTCAGCTGCAGCAAAAAAACAAACATACCATGGCCAGGTTCTCCTTACTTTTATGCTATATTTTCATCCAGGTGGAACCTCTATCATATTCACACCCAGGTTATCATCCGCAGAACAAAGCCCCACGGGTTATCAGCTCTGATACCCTAACCTATTATTTTGTCGACAAGCTGGAGAGAGGCGAAATGGTTGATCAGACCCTTTGCGCAGTCTCTGAGTCCCCCACACATGGATTTTATAGCTTTTCTCAAGATGGACTTGGGGCACTGATTTTTCAAACATGTTTTTACCCTGTTACAGCACTTACAACACAGAACTGACCTGTGGAACTCCTTGCCATTGGATGTTGTGATGGCCAAAAGTATAACTGGGTTAAAATAGGTCTATACATGGCTGTTAGTTGAGATGGTCAGGAATGCAACCCCATGCATAGGATGTGCCTAAACTTCTGGAAGACAAGGGTGGATCCACTCCTTAATTGCCTTGTTCTTTATATTCCCTCTAAAGCTCTGGTATAGGCCACTGTCAGAGACAGGATACTGGGCAAGATGGACCGTGGTCTGACTCACTATGGCAACTCTTATGTTCTTCCTCAGCATATACAGCATAACTACTGCAGAATGCCTCCTATGTGCTGTTACCTCAGAGTTGCCTCTTATTATTTGTTCATTGTCCTTCAGGGTGATAGGTGCTGTATACATTGGAGTTAGTTATGGATTTTCATATTTCTGTACTCTGCAGGTAAGTGTGCTTACTGACCAGGTGGAGGCACAAGGAGAAAAGATTCGAGATTTAGAGTGCTGTCTAGAGGAGCACAGGGAGAAGCTGAATGCCACAGAAGAGATGCTGCAACAGGTATTGTGAGGAAACCAGAGCAATTTCATTTCTCTTGTTGTCTGTGCTTAGCAAGATGTACAGTATCACTGAATACTATTTTATCTGCTTCAGTATAACTAGTCTATTTAGTATAAAATTTTGGAACACAAAATTTTGGAACAGATGATGAACAGAAACTTCCTTATTTATGTTTTTACTTAGATGTTAAAATTTTTCTAATTCTTAGTCATGTCCATACTGTCTCCCAGAGTAAGGATCCAGTTCTACTCTTGTTGAAGAGTTTTTCTTAACCGGGTGGAATTGGGCGTTCCTGGGAAAAATCCCTGGATAAACTAAGGTTAGACGCTGAGTCCTGATTGGAGAGAGAAGCAGCATTTAACAGTCAAGATAGTCATTCAGTCAACCAGGTTAATTGGGGCTGGCGTCCTTTGGCTTCATAGATTGGAGGAGTCCTGCCTTTCTACACAAGAGGCCTCTAGGTGCAGGAAGGCCACTTTCCTTCCGTCTGATTTTTGGGGCCTGTCTTCATGTAAGCATGTAATTTTTCCTCGTCAGAAGAATAACTCTGTTCCTCTTCATTTTGAATCTTAGGAGCTTTTGAGTAGAACATCCCTTGAGACTCAGAAATTGGACCTTATGGCAGAAATTTCCAATTTGAAGCTAAAGCTAACGGCTGTAGAGAAGGACAGATTAGACTATGAGGATAGATATGGAGACACAGAGGTGAGTAAAGCAGATGGATTTATCCTCAGAGCTTCATGAGGCTTCATGTTGCCTCATTTTCTCTCCGTTTTACAAAAATGACTTTCAAGTCATTCTTACTCAGAAAGAAAAGGGATTTAAGATGGACTTTCTCATGGGCAAAATAAACAGGTACGTTGCCTTGCTGTGTTCCAAGCTGGCAGGTCACACCCTTTCAGAACGTGGCTAATGTATGTCATGGTAGATTTTTCAAGCATGTTGCTCTTGCAATGCAAGACTTTGCAGTGATGTTCAATGAGAGCCATACGATATTTCTCTGGTAGTTCTTTTCAGTCTCACTCATTCAGTGAGTCAGAATGTAAATCCTGGCCCTGTTGAAGTCAGTGGGAGTTTTGCCATTGACTTCAATGGATCCAGCATTTCACTAAGAGTATGAGATGTCTCAGATGTCCAAAATGCCAGCAGATCTTCACTTAGGTCAGGATTTCGTCAGACTTTTACATGGGTGCATAGGGATGGGAGGTGGGGGGAGGTGACTATAAAGGGCCCTCCTCTCCATGAACAGCTTGAATCAGGCAGAATTGCATCCCATGGCTCTGCTTCTTCTGGCTGCACATGGCCTAATAAGTGGCAACTTAGAAATGAGTATGCTACCACTGTGTACCTGGGAGATGTTGGGCTTGTCTTTACTGCAAAATGTTTACCATTTCTGAACACCAAATGCCACTCTGTGCTCCCAGTGAGGGTGGGGAAGGGCACCTCTGCACTTCCCTTTCAGGCAGCATAATCAAACCCTTAATGAGCGCAACAAGCATGTGTTTTAATTTCTCCTTGGAAGATGGAGTTCTCTGGTGAAGCTCACCAGCAGGTAAGCCAGTCTGCATGCTGCTTGTTGGGCACAGTGCAAGCACTTATTTGGGCTTAATTTTTAAACTGACTATTTTATAGTGGTTTTCTGTTACAAGGATCAAACTGGCCAGACCAGTTCTGTGTGGTAACAGTAAGGGTGAGATGGAGCTATCATGCAGCGGTGAGCTTATACCACGCCAGCAATCTTCTGGTGGCTGCACACATTATTGAAAATAATCTAAGCTCTGACTTTATGAAAAGAAACTTAAGTTCTCCTTCGAGTGATTGCTCATATGCATTCCACTTAGGTGTGTGCGTGCCCTCATGCACGGTTCCTGGACAACATTTTCCCTAGCAGCCCCTGTAGGGGCCGGTCCCGGTGCCCCCTGGAATGCTGCCCTCATGCAGCGGTATATAGGGCGCCGCCGGCCCCTCCCCTCCTCAGTTCCTTCTTTCCGCCCGTGACGGTCGTCTGGAACAACTGTTGCTGCATTGCAAGTATTCTTCCCTTTACTGTGTTAGCTAGTTAGCAGTTCTCCCTGAACTCAGTTAGTTTAAGTCAGTTAGGAATAGTTTAGTTAGAGTAGGGAGCCTTAGGGCTCTAGCGACCCAGCCATGCCAGGCTTGCCTGGGTTTAAACCCTGCACTAGCTGCGGGACGGCCTTCCCAGTCAGTGATCCTCATGAGTGCTGCCTCAAGTGCCTTGGAGAGCAGCACCGTAAGGATCAGTGCCGAATTTGTAAAGCCTTTAAGCCAAGGACTCAAAAAGAGAGAGAAATTCGGCTTAAGGCTATCTTAATGGAGTCCGCCTTGCGTCCGGCATCTGAGCCAACATGGACCCCATCGGCACCGAGTGTCTCTTCGGTGCAGGGCTCTCCACCAGCACCACAGGCACCTCGGCACCAAATATCTCCAGTGCTGAGAAAGAAGAAGCGCTGCCAGCGCGTAGAATGCTCTCCCTCCCCCGCACCACAGGAGCGGCCGGTGTCGAGCCCGGAGGTGCTGCAGCTCATGGAGCAGCCACCGGCATCAGCACCATCTCACAGGGAACCTCCCCCGACTCCTGGGAGTGTGGGACCCCCTGTCCAGGACCCTGCGACACCGGAGGCATTTGAGACGGCTTGAGTCTTGTTGGCCTTGCCCATGCCTCCAGCCCTCTCTCGGCTGAGAGAGCCAGGGACTGTGTCCCGGGGCAAACCCGCGATGGGTGTCCCTGAAGGGTGGGCACGCCCGGCACCAGAGCAACGGCCACCCACCACCTGGCGCCAGAGAGTTGAGCTGGATAGCTCCTCTCCTTCATCTTCATCCTTGGATGAGTCTTCTCGGCACTGCTCCCGATCGTTGAGACGGCACCATTCCAGGTCCCTGTCACAGGCTGACCGCTCTCGGCGCTCTAGCTCTGACTCAGCACTGAGGCACTGCGCTCGGCACAGCTTACTGACACCGGGAAGAGACGACGAAAGTCTTCGATCCCGCGGCACTGGTCATCTTCTTTGCCCAAGTGTCGGCACCGCAGACGGCACCACCGCTTCTCGGGATCGTCCGACAGCAGACAGTGTTCCCCGACTGGACCTTTTCGCGTCATCCTGGAACAGGAAGTGCCCAAGGTTCTGCTCGCTCCAGGGTCACAAGCCGGGCTCCCTCTCCGACACGTTCCTCATCGAGTGAACGAGGACCCTCATGTACGCTTCCCCCCCATCCCGCTCTTACCCAAAGTCCTCTTGAAAATCAAGAGGGACAGAGTGGACGTGATCCTGTTTGCCCCGGCGTGGCTGAGACAGTATTGATTCACCATGCTACAGGACCTCTCTGTCGCCACGCTGATCGAGCTCCCAAGGAGGCCGGACTTGCTCTCCCAGGACCGACCGAGGTCTCCTGCTGCACCCCAGCCTGGACTCCCTGCACCTGACAGCCTGGAGACTCTCTGACTGACGGAGGCGGAGAGAAGCTGCTTGGTGCAGGTCCAACGTGTTCTGCTGGGTAGCAGGAAGCACTCCATGCAGATTGTGTACAAGGCCAAGTGGAGGAGATTCACCTGCTGGGCGGAGTTGCGGGGCATAACCCCCGGTACGTCCCCCATGCAGGCCATCCTGGAGTAGCTTAGGCTTAGGCTCCAGGCGTTAGCGCTAGCCTCCCTCAGGGTGCACCTAGTGGCCATCTTGGCTTTTCATCAGCCGATGGAGGGGTGGTCCTTGTTCTCCCACCTATGTCGGTGAGTTTCCTCAAGGGGGTTGAGAGGCTTTACCCGCAGGTCCGTGACCCGGTGCCTCCCTGGGATCTCAACCTGGTCCTCGCTAGGCTGACGGGGCCCCTCTTCGAGCCCTTGGCCACCTGTCCCCTGCTGATCCTGTCCTGGAAGGTGGCCTTCCTCGTGGCCATTACCTCGGCTAGGAGGGTCTCTGAGCTAAGAGCTTTGACCTTGGAGCCCTCTTATACCGTGTTCTTCCGGGATAAGGTTCAGCTGAGACCACATCCAGCTTTTCTACCCAAAGTAGTCTCCCAATTCCATTATAACCAAGACATTTTCCTCCCCGTGTCTTTCCTAAACCTCACGGGTCGGAGGACGAGAGCAGACTACATACCCTGGATGTGAGGAGAGCCCTCGCCTTCTACATAGAGAGGACGAGGCCTTTCCGGAGGACCATGCAACTCTTCATTGCGGTGGCAGACAGGATGAAGGGATCCCTGGTGTCCACCCAGTGCATCTCCAGTGCATCTCCAGGATCACCGCCTGCATCAAGTTCTGCTACTAGCGCGCAGGCGTCCAGCTTCCTGGGGTCATGACAGCGCACTCAACAAGGGCCCAGTCCGTGTCGGCGGCCTTCCTGGGACGGATCCCCCTGGACGATATCTGCAGGGCTGCCACCTGGTCGTCGGTCCACACTTTCGCCTCGCACTACGCTATCGTACAGCAGTCGAGGGAGGCTGCACGAGTCGGCAGAGCTGTGCTGGGAGCAGCTCACCGTTGACTCCTGCCCACCTCCAGGTATGGCTCGTTAATCACCTAAGTGGAATGCATATGAGCAATCATTCAAAGAAGAAAACACGGTTACTTACCAGTAACTGTTGTTCTTTGAGATGTGTTGCTCATATCCATTCCCCACCCATCCTCCGTCCCCGCTGTCGGAGTCGGCAGAAAGAAGGGACTGAGGGTCCGCATGGCTGGTGGCACCCTACATACTGCGGCATGAGCGCGGCACTCCAGGGGGCGCTGGAGCCGGCCCCTACAGGGGGCTGCTAGGGATAAAGTTCTCCAGAGACCGTGTACGAGGGCACGCACACACCTAATTGGAATGGATATGAGCAACACATCTCGAAGAACAACAGTTACTGGTAAGTAACCATGTTTTTTGAAGTCAACATATAGCAAAAAACCCAAAACAAAACAACAACAAAAACCCCAATCTAGTCTGATAAAAGCAATACACAAATCTAAGGCCGGTGTGCAGGGACTGGATTGAAATCTTCAACATTTTTCATGAGCCAAGCTACAGTTCAAGATATTTAATCGTGTATGTTCATAAGAAGACTGACCTGCTCTGTCAAGTCCCACTTTATCTCTAAATTGACAATTGGAAATGGAGTCATAAAGTTGTACACTGACATACAGATCATTAACAGGCTCTTAATCATCTCCCTTTTAATTAACTTCTAGTTCTGGTTAACTTGCATGGGGAGTAGCTATATACTCTGACCTTCCAGTCAACTGTACATTTTTTGAAGTAGAAGAGCTGTATTATATGGCAAGTTTTATAATGTTTTCCCGTTACTTGGTTAATCAGTTTAACTACAAAAACATAGTTCTTTCATAGTTCACAAAAACATAGTTTTCCTTCGAGTGATTGCTTAGGTGTGTGCGCGCCCTCGTGCACGGTCTCCGGAGAACAGTTCCCTAGCAGCCCCTGTAGGGGCTGGTCTCGGCGCCCCCTGGAGTGCCACCCTCATGCGGCGATATGTAGGGCACTGCCGGCCCCTCCCCTCCTCAGTTCCTTCTTTCCGCCCGTGATGGTGACTGGAAATAGCCTTGCTCTCCGCAAATACCAGTTCCCTTTGTTTGTGTTCGTGTTAGTCAAAGCTCTGTAGCTAGTTGTTAAGTAGTTGTTAATTAGTTAGATAGGAGTCCCTGAGGGACTTAAGGTGGACGGGCATGTCCCGGCCACCTGAATTAAAGAACGCCCCCCCATCGGTGCCTTAAGCGTGGGTGGGGAGGGGAAGCGGCACCGTCGAGCCGTTCCCCGCTGGCGCCAGGCTTGACTCGGTACCGAGCAGCACCCCTGGTGCCGAAGAAGAAGAGCAGCACGTGGAGCGCGGACACTCCCCTGCACCGTGGGTATGGGCAGGGTCAAGGGCGGGGATGCACCAGCCATGGCCTGTCGAGCCCTTTCCGGAGCCTGCATCCCCGTGCAGGGAGCCACCCCCGACTCCTGGGAGTGGGAGAGTGCCCCTGCCAACGCTGTCAGCACTGGAGGCTTTTTGGCAACAAGAGCCTTGTCGGCCTGCTTATGCCGCCTCCGCGCCGCGCCGCGCCATCCCCACCCCCCCACCCCTCCCCGGGCCGAGGAATAAGGGGCTGGTGCCCTGGGGCAAGCCCACGTTGGGTCCCCCCGAAGAGCGGTGGAGACCCCCGGTACGAGGAAGCAATCTCCCGCTGGACAGCAACAGGGGTAAACAAGATGCTCCCCCAGGACGGACCCATCACCGAGGAGTCGCCCAGCAGGACCTTGGTTGCCGTGGAGCACTTGGCCCCTCCCCCCCTCGGCACTGAAGCGCGGCACTGGACCCGGTGCCACTCTGCTGAAGGCAGGGCTGCGGGTCCCCTCCTCCCGCTGCCAAGATGTGGCACAGGTGCAGGGGCCGCTGCAACGCCCTACGCTGGGGGGTCCACCCTTGCATGGTGGCGCAGTGCGGCCCCAGTGCCGAGTAATGGCTCGGCAAGAAAAGGAAAGAAAAAAAAAGGTAAGCCAGCAGCAGCAAAGTGCCACTGCAGGGCTTGGCGCTGGGGCGTCTTCTTCCCTCCCCCTTTCTCCCCCGCCACCCTTCCGCACTGGGGCAGGCGTGGGGCCTGGTGGCGCCCAGGGGGCCTGCCCCAACAATGTGGGGTCCACCCGAACAGAGGTGGTGCGGACCCTGGTTGCTAAGCAGAGACCACGGCCAAGAGTGCTCATGGCAGGCTTGGCACCACAGGAATTGGGGCAGCGCTGGACCCAATCACCAGGGGGTGAGCGACACTGCGGAGCCCTCGGTGCCAAGGCAACACGTCAGTGTCTGGAGCTCCCCGGAGCGTGTCTCCTCCCATCCGCACTGCCTGTGGTGGGAGAGGCGGTCTTTGTCGTCCTCCATGCCGGGAGAGGTGGGGGGATGGTCCCCGGCAAGGCGCGGCACCTGAGGTGCAGGACAGCTAGGGCCCACGGGTGTGGTGGCTTGGGGTCCCACAGCAGGGGGCACGGTCGACCTGCCTTGGCTCCAGAGGCAATGGTACAGTGGTGACCTTGTTGGCCCCTATGGCCATCCGGATGGGACCGGGGCTGCCCATCTCGTACAGTGGGGGTGCGGTCCGCACTTCTGGCACAGGTCGGGGCAGGGACACCGCTCCTTGGACGAGGAGTTGGATCCCATGGAGAGACCCCCTGTGGGTGCATTCGTTTGGTGTGCGGGGAGCACCGGCGGGATGTGCTGTGGCAGTCCTCTTCCTCCTGCCCGGGAGGGCAGTCTTCCGGGATTGCATGGCACCACCGGAAGGTTTCGGGGCGCACTGGGAGCCAAGGTTGCCTGCCTCACTGTGGGTGGCCCTACCGATCCACGATGGGACTCTTGAGGCGGTGAGGCCCTGGGCCCCCCGCCCTTCGTCGCCTGTACATCAAGTTGGGAGCGGGGAAGTGTTATGTTCCGGCCAAAAGGTCTAGGCTGTTGATTACTCCAGACCCGGCCCTTGGATTCATAGTGCTGTGTCCCAGCTCATTGTCCGCGGCAGCCCTGCAGGTCAGGATTGCCAACCATCAGCTCTCCGGGGTGGATAGGGATTTCACTGTAAAACGCCCTCCGGCGGTCTGCTAAGACCCTGCCATGGGGCCAGGGCACAGACTTCACCACTGTCCTGGATGAGCGATTCGTGGTGCTGGGGCAGTACCCTAAACATTCAGGAACGCTGCTGATTCAGCGGCTAAGGCCATAGCCTCCGCCATTACTGCACCGAGGCGTTCGTGGCTACAATCCTTGGGCCTGTCCCAGGAAAGGCAGTGATCGTTTGGGGCTTCCCCTACGATGGGTTGGTCTTCCTCTCTGATCGGACCACTGTGAAGCTCCATGGTCTGAGGGACTCCGGGGCCACACTCTGCTCTCTGAGGCTCTACATACCAAGGCCTTCTAACCCTTTACACGTAGGGACAGGAATGGGGGCTTATGGCAGCTCCTAGTTCATATCTGCCTGTAACCAGCAGACACAGGGCTGTAGTGGCTGCCCACTTGAGACGTAGTGTAGGCCGATATTCCCTTGCCGGGTTGTCTGGGTGGCATGGGACAGATCCGGGTCCCGAGTGTGGGAGACCGTGGCCCTCTCTTACTCTTGCTCCACGTGCAGCAGGCTGGGATTACTCATTGGCGAGCGCTTCCCAAGCCAGAGCCTTCCCGCCTCAGCCGAATTTCGAGGCTATGGTCCATACCATCTCCCAGCTGCACCAATGTCCACGACAGCATCTAGGCACTGCCTGCAGTTATTAGGTCCCATGGGGGCCTGCATATATGTAGTGTGACAGGGTCAGGCCAGACGGCTATGCAAGGGTGCTGGAAGGCATGTATATTAGCCCCAGGCTCAGCAAAGCCCTATTCCCTGGGTGATTCAGCTGGGGCTGATTAGGCAATTAGGCCACCTGGGGCTGTTTGGGCAATTAGGCCACCTGGGGCTGTTTGGGCAATTAGGCCACCTGGGGCCAATCAAGGAGCCCCGCCCCAAACACTTAAAAGCCTCCAGTGCAAGCAGGCAGTGGTGGGTAGTAGAGTGAGGAGTTTGGAGGGAGGAGGTGTGGAGGAAGGAGGTTGGAGTTATAGTGATAGTTTGGAGTTACAGTTTACAGTTTACAGGTGGGAGGTTGGCAGCTCGAAGCCGGCAGTTCAGAGTTGGCAGCTTGGGGCTGGCCAGCTGCAGCCAGCAGCCTGCAGTCTGCAGAGGCTTGCAGCTTCAACTGCTGTTACCACAACACAAGGGGCAGAGCGGGCCCCGGCCCCTCCCAGGGCCTTCCCCCAACCGCACCACTGGTCAGGCCGGGAGAGCGCAGGGCCCACGAGGGCGGGATATCTCTTCCCCCCCCCGCCCCACCTTGCCACAGTAGCAACACTAGGCCGCTGAAGACTCTGATTGCTTCAGTTGTAGGTGGCCTCAATATAGGCACCAAACAGCCACCCAATAGATTCCCCACCCGCGCTAGCCTCCCTGCACTGGTGAAGGCCTTGCGAGGCAGTGTTGCGGGGCGTCCCATTCAGGGACTGGTTCTGTTGGTCAGGGTACAGGCGCCAGCACATCAGCACAAGGGAGGGGAGGAGCATACTCCCCGACCCTCTGCAAGAAAGCCCTTTGTCCGTTGGGTTTCACAGTGAGGCACAATCGCTGCTTAACAGCCTCTCACCTCCCGGGGGTCAAGAGCGATGAGGTGGATCGCCTCAGCAGGTTGTCCCTTCCCCACTGCGATGGGTCGTGGCATCCGTAGGTCATGCCTATGTTTTTCCCCAAAGTGGGGTATTTTCCAACTGGACCTTGTCGCGTTGGTCTGGGAGACGAAGTGTCCAAGGTTCTGCTCGCTCCACGGTAGCGAGACTGGGTCGCTTCCAAAGCATTCCTCATTGACTAAACAGGTACACTCAGGTACGCGTCTCCTCCCACTCTGACCTGACCCGGTGTCCAGCTGTGCAGGTAACGTAAGTCGGGGCGGACGTCTTACCGATTGCTCCAGCCTGACCAACACGGGACTGGTTCAGTATGCTGCTGGACCGTCCGGTAGCCCCGACAGGTAACTCCCCCAGGACCTGGGGTACCTGCTGCACCTGGACCTGCTGACAGAGGGATGGAGGGCCTGCTTGGTGCACGCCCAGTAAGCCCTGCTTGGCAGCAGGAACCCTCCACACAGGTTGCGTATCTGGTTAAGTACATACGGTCCATCTCTTGGACAGAGTCCTGGGGCATCCCGCCAAGACTCTTGCTGGCACAGGCAATCCTGGAGTATCTGCTCCAGCTAAAGCCTAAGTCCTTGTCCTGGCCTCATTGAAGATTCACTGGTCACTTGTCTTGGCCTCCCATCAGCTGCTCGAAGGGATGTCCCTGTTCTGGCTCCCCCAGATCAGCTACCTGCCTCAAGGGGGCAGTGAGATTTATCTGCAGGCACGCGACCCGGTGACTCCTTGGGATCTCGACCTGGCCCTCTCGAGACGCTCGGGGCCCCTTTTGAACTCATGGCTCTATGCCCTGGCTCATGCTTTCACAGAAGGTAGCCCTCCTGGTGGCTATCACTTCGGCAAGAAGGTTCTCCGGCAGTAATGCCGGGACCTTGGAGCCTCCTTATACAGTATTCTATAAGGACAAGGTCCAACTTTGCCAACATCAGGCCTCTCTACCCAGGATGGGTTCCTACCTTTTGTTGTAATCAAGATAAATTTTCTCCCCATGTTTTTTTTCAAACCATATGGCGGGAAGGAGGAGAGGAGATCACATTCGCTGAAATGTAATGAGCCCTAGCCCTTTGCATCGGGCATACATAGCTGTTCCAGGAAGTGAGCCCCTTGTTCCAGCGGTGATCCAGATGAAAAGGTCACCTATCTCCATCCAGCGCATCTCTCATGGACCACCCCATGCATCAAGTACTGCTATGTGCCGGTGAAACGCACCACTTTCAGAGGTCATCACAGCGCCCTCAACCAGTACCCGGGCCTCATCCGTGGCATTCCTGGAGTGGGCACCTTTGCACGACATCTGCAAAGCCACCGCCGGGTCGCCAGTGCACACCTTCATGTCGCACTACGCCAGCAGACGAGGGAGGGCGCAAGTTTCGGCAGAGCCGTGCTGCAGGCAGCTCACTGGTGACTCCTACCCACCTCCAGAATATGGCTTGGTAATCACCTAAGTGGAATGCATATGAGCAATCCCTTGAAGGAGAAAACATGGTTACTTACCAGTAACTGTTGTTCTTCGAGATGTGTTGCTCATATCCATTCCACACCCACCCTCCGTCCCTGCTGTTGGAGTCAGCAGAAAGAAGGGACTGAGGAATGGAGGGGCCAGCAGCGCCCTATATACCACCGAATGAGGGCGGCACTCCAGGGGGCGCCGAGACCGGCTCCTACAGGGGGCTGCTAGGGAAAAATTTCTCCGGAGACCGTGCACGTGGGCGCGCACACACCTAAGTGGAATGGACATGAGCAACACATCTCGAAGAACAACAGTTACTGGTAAGTAACCATGTTTTGCCTCCTCTTCCCCCAGTTCAGAATTGCAGCTTCTTCAGTTCTGTTTGTGGTTCACTATTGAAATTTACAATTTTAAATGGTCTGAGCTTTCTTAATTGACCTGGTATTGTTGTCAAGGGCCTTAATTTATGTCTCTTAGAGACATTAACTACATTCACAGCAAATCCATTTTGCAGAGTGCATGCTCCAAAGACACATGCATCAGCTGTTTCAAAGCGGCAGGGAGGGCCACAGCTGTATTGAACTATGCACCAATGGTTATCTAAAACTAGACGGCAAGAAACGATGAAAGCCATTCGGATGGGGAGATGCCTGGACATGCTCCTCTCTATTCCTGTTACTGCTTCTCCATTCAGGGAAGCAGCCCAGTCCCCCACAAGTCTGATACTGATGTAGTGCTTGATCCTGGCTAGAGGTGCCACGAAGCTTCCCAGAGAGCATGGGTGCTTCTGCACGACACATCAGTCCTGGATAATAAACCTGATTCCCATTTGGCAGGAGGGTGGCATGTTCTATCATCTTCCAAATGAAGCAAGGTTAAGAGACTAGAGCTCTCAGAACCCAGCATATGACCCAGTCAGAGACCTCGTGACCCTGGCTGTCAAAGGTGCCCACCGTCCAACAGAAATGGTTTAAATTAAGTTGCAGTCATGGTTGATACAATCAAAAGTTGATTAAATTCCCTCCCCCCTTTTGTAAGATTTATCTACCTCCTGCTTCCTGTCTGATCTTAGCTAAGAAATAAAAATATTCCTACGTGGTCTTCAGATTCACCAGGTATCTAACACAGTACAACTAGTGAACTAGCTAAGAGGCAGGTAGGTGGAGAACACCTGGAACAGAGACTAGAAGGCAAGTCATTCCAGCCGCCCCTAAATGTCCTTGAATGGAACTGATGGGGAGGCTTGCCCTCTGAGAAGGGTGCCTGTCATTGGCAGGAGTGAATGAAAGTAGATTGCAGCACCTTACGTGGGAAACGGGTAAAACTGAGCACCATGTTGTCCTCTGGGGCTTGAAAGTTGTTAAACTAGGAGGTTTTAGTCATTTTTCCATCCTCCTGTGCCTGTTTCCCAGGACTCATAAAAAGCTAATATGTTTTTCTTGAATGCTTTTCAGACAGACCAGCATTACAGTAGCTGCGGTGCATTTTAAGAATTCACTTGTAGCCAAAATATAATACTTAGCTGGGGATCAGTGTGTAAACCTCAGAATAACAAAATAGATGTGATGAAGAGAAAGCTAGCTAGAGGCTTTTTTCGGGCCTCAGCACTCGGGTAAATGTTTTCCCCTGCCAAACAGGAAGATCAGTACCTTTTATGATGTTTTCTAGCAGTCCAGGCTTTGTTTATTTTTATGGCGAGAAATTTTGTCCAGTGGCGAATGTTCCGTGTTAGAAACGTTTAGGATTCCAAATATGCTGCCCATTTCTCCTCCAGGTCATTCACTTGGTTTAATTACGTGAGGATATTTATGTAATCTAGTGCATAAATCCTCTCTGCTCCGCAAATACAGATACAAGGGATGCACCCTTCCTTTTCTTTATAATTAGAGATGAATACCCTTCAAAGGTTTGGCAGGTCAGTTTGGAAGTTTATCTGAGAGAAAGAATAGTCTAGTGGATAAGGCACTGGGATGCTTGGTTTCAGTTCTGGCCTCTGCCATAGACTTCCTGTTTGACCTCGGGCAAATCACTTAATCTGTGTCTGCCTCAGTGTAAAACGGGGTGCTCATCATCATCATCAATACTTCCTTGCATCTTGCTTGAAACACAGTCAACCTTGTCTTTAGTCTGATCTCTTTTAGCAAAGACTTCTACAGCTGGTATTCCACAGCTAAGGATGCTCTATCCTCTGAGTTCTAGAATTTCGAAACCTGCTTGTTGCTAGCTGCCTCACTTTTTGTGGCATGTAGGTGCTTCAAAAGGGTCAATAAGGGTAAGGCAGTCTTCTTTGCAGAAGTCAGGTCCCAATCCATTATGGTTAGGACTGAGAGCCTTGTTCAGAAGCAACTGGGGAGTCAGTGGAGTTCACAAAGCCCACGTGACAGTGTCCGCAGCAGATTTTCTTGCTAATAATGCACTCAGCTCTGTGGTGCACAAATTTTAGCCTTTTTGTTGCAGTTGAATTCAGCCCCAGGTAGAGTGTGTTGCATTCCTGTCTAACTTAATGTGACTAGAGACATGAGACACTGGATAATTTCCCATTCATTTCAGTGACAATATATGTCATCCATTGGGACTACTTGCACAAAGAAGGTGAGCATAATTCGGGTTCACATTGTGTAATCTTTTCTCACTGCTCTACAGTAATAGGTCTGTTTTAATCTTCTTGTTAATAGTCTTGGTTAAATGTAACTTGCTTATATATTCACATTTATGAAGCCAATGGCTTTTATTGTGGGTGACGACTATTTTATCGTTTATATTTTAAAGATAAGACCAGAAATGGCCTCATTTAATAGAAATATTGATATTGAAGAGCTACTGGGACAGATTCTCCATTTCCTTTGTTATTCACACCTGTGCAAAATGGGTATCAAATGCTACCAAATCAAGACAGTAGCATTTGACATGCACGTTCTACTCACTTTACACAGGTACAAATGACTACACGAGGTGCAGGATGGGGGAGGATCAGGCTGCTATTTTAATTAGAAGTTGATAAATCAACTGAATGTTGCCTGCATGCTTTAATTTGATGCTTTGAAGAAGAAACCGGGAAATCCATGGACCTGATTCTCAGTTACGTTAGGGTCTCTTTATGCTTCTCTGGAAATATAAAAGGGCTTTAAAAGGGAGGTGTATGGACTGCTCTAACTTTACATGGGGGCCAGAAAGAACACAGGGAGTGCATCAGCCACTGAAAGCTACCTTTCCCTCTCTTGCTTCTCTCCTTCATTCCTGGATTTAGTGCAGGAATGTAGGAACTTGGAATTGGAGCCCATGGATGGTCCACCAAGCTCTGTGTTGCTTGAATATTTGTCCTGGGCTAATTTTGAACTTTGAAGTGTCTGTATGCAGAGTATGTGGGGTTGTTGTTTTTATTGCTTTGTTTTTATTTCCCCACTAATGTGTGGTTGTTGAGCTGTTGTTCTACTTTATTTATTGAATTTTTCCTGGGTTTTTTCTTTTTTTTTCCTTTCACATAGGGTTTGGTGCAGGAAATCAATGAATTACGGTTAAGAGTGGGAGAAATGAATAATGAAAGACTTCAGTATGAGAAGAAGCTTAAATCTACCAAAGTGAGTTACACTGAGGGAAAGAGGGGAAAGATGGGTGTAAGCTGCAAACTTTGGAACTGGATCTGGTCTTCAAACATCCTGAAGTCTTCAGAGTTTGCCAATCCAGGACTTTTGTGGTGCTCATTTAAAAAAACAAACAAAAAAATAGGGGCCATTACCAAATATCGTATCAGGTTCTGATTTCAAAGCTCAACACAGAAGTTCAGGGGTGTTCAGATCAGGGCCACTGCTTCAGTCCCATTTCTGAGAGGTACTGTTGCATTAGTTAACTAGCTGATAGCAGCAGTTTTTGTATTTAAATTCTGTTTAGATATTTGTATGCTTGTGGGTCAGGGAACTTTGTAATGAGAAAGGCATGGACCACGGGTGGGATGAAAACTGAGCATTATTTTCTTTTAAATGTGCTATAAATGATCCATGTTTACCCTGAAGAGAAAGCAGTAACCTGAGCAATTCTAGCATGCCATTTCTCTAAGTATCTAACTCCCCTATGAGTTCTGTTAGCTGTCTAGTCTTGTTTCTTTTCTGTCATTAGTTTTCTCTCACTCCTCTGTCTCTGTTACCAGTCTTTAATGGCCAAACTTTCTAGCATGAAAATCAAAGTGGGTCAGATGCAGTATGAAAAGCAGCGGATGGAGCAAAAATGCCAGATATTGAAGGTGTAGTAGGGCCTGTTTTGAATCCTTTCTACACCACTGCTTTGTGGTCTGTGTTGCATCTTGCTGTTATGCTGTCTGTGTTCTTTATTGATTACTTTCTGTTGATGTGCAGTGTGCTCTTTCTGCTTGAAACTAAACCTTCTGAAGTGAGATGTTCTTTACAAATTATTTTGAATGCATAAATTGGACTTCAGAGGGATTTCAGTGGTGCACAGGCCTTGGGTGGGTAACCCACAACTTAATTTTAAATTTAAATGATCCCTCTTCAAAGGGGTAATTTTCACTCCTCCACTTCACATTGATTATTTAGAAAAAGCTCTTACTGATTTCCTAGAAAAGTAAAGACATGCACACTGATTTCTCAGTAATTTCTTACCAGACTGGTTAATGTATTTTTAAACAAGAAAATAATTGTAGGAATACATCACTATGGGATCATTGGGAAAAGTACCCTGCATCAGAAAATGAATGCAACTCGCTTTTAAATCTCAATTCTTATACTAAAAATGCTTAAAGGTTCCAAGTTGGGCCATGTTTGTGGAAGAATGTAGGTCCCAAACCTGCATGCCCTGTGCAACCAAACCTCCCGCTGAAATCAGTACCAGTTGGGAGTGCCTGGAGAATGCAAGATCAGGCCCTTTTTCTGGAAATGTTGCCATTGTCAATAAAGCTTAGGAAGGTATTTAAATCCAAATGTTACAGTTCAGTTTATTAGTCTTGGAATTTAATAGAACAGTTAGAAATTGCAAAGACAAGTTTGATGTTTTTGTTTTTAAAAAGAAAGCTGAGCAAGTACCATCTTATAATGATAAAATATGTGCCCACAAAGGATAAAATCCTGTTGTAGCTACTCCCATCAGAGTCCCATTGAAGCCAAAGGGACATGTTATTAAGGTGAGCAGAATTTGGCCCAAATTTGGAAATAAAACTTAATCTGGGTCAGTGTCATGGGCTAAATACAGATCAGAAGCATTTATCAGACCACAAACACCATCTGAGCTTTGAATGTTCCAGTGAAATGGGACCCATATTCAAGCCACCCTCTCTGATTTTTGGTTCTACAAAACCAAATCATTGTGGAGGTGTTGCAATAGCAAATCCATCTAAAGTGCAAATTGTAGACAAACTCATCTTTGTAGGTGCAGTGGCCTAATCCTTAGATGGAATATCTGTTCCATGAAGTTTGGTTTGGTTTCCTTCTTTAGAGCTTCACTGCTAAAACTTCCTGTGATTTTTTTTTTCATTTTGTTTGAATTCCTTTTCAGAGTGTGTTGCTTTTATTATGCTATGATTGATTTTCTTTCATAGCCAGTTGTATGTATTGATAAAACTGTTCATGGCCTGTTTTGAGACAACACTGTATTTAAAGAGAATTAAGCAACATCTATTTACCATCGAACGCATGCAATAAGTATACACATCCTTTGTGTTCAATATTACTTGATAACATACTATGCCGAAAATACAGCATGAGTGAATTATTATTATGAATAATAGTTTTTACCATTTATGCATGCTTCAGAAAATACCCCTTTTTTCCCCGTGCTATTTTTTATTCAGACAAAAAAAAAAATCATGCATTTAAATTGGTATTGGAACTTGTATGGAAAAGTTTAGGGCTGTCTGTCCTGTTACAGAGAGAGCAGCTTTGCTGCAACGTTCAGATGCAAAGTTCTGGGGTCAGATTCTCAGCTGATGTTAATTGTTGTTATTTCAATGGGTCTATGGCAAATTGCATCAAATGAAAACAACAGACTAACACAGCTACCCCTCTGGAACTTTGCATCAAATGAGGCTCTTCCCCTTGGGCTTCTTAGGAGCTTTTGATTGGGAGCCATCTCTAACTTAAAAGGTAAAAATATACTTTAAAATCCTCTTCAAAACTTAAACCTAGTTCTTCTTATGGCTAAATGATTATGTATCTTTACAGGATGAACTGGCATCTTTGAAAGAGAAATTGGAACAGAAGGAAACAGAAGTAAGAAGATTACAAGAAAAGTTGGTTTGCAAGATGAAAGGAGAAGGAGTTGAAGTAACTGAGAGAGGTAAGAACAAAAGAGGCTCTCTGTTAAGTGTCTAGAGGTGTCTCTTGCTCAATTGTATAGTTCTGGCTTACCTGTTTGAAATAATTGTTTGTGTCAGTTGTTATAAGGGAATTATTGTGTAAACCTCAATTTCCTTACACATTTTGCCAGCACATTTATTTCTTTTTAACATATTCTGCAAGTATTTGCAGAGCAATGATAAAACCTACAATAATAGGTTGTTGATTTGCTTTAAAATAAGGTAATCAAGTGTTTACAATTCTAAGCCCTTGTCTACACGAGAAAGGGTTTGCTGGCTAATTCCCTGCCCTCCAGTGGAGACAAAGCTTATAACGGCCAAAGTATAGTTTGCTGCTCTAATGAAGTGATACTGGCACAAGGACTTTTTTGCTGGTATAACTGTGCCTATGTGGGGGCTTTGCATAGCCAAAAATTTTAAATGTAGACCAGGCCTAGTTGGGTGAAATTCAGGGCCTGCACAAGGCTTAACTGCACTACTTGGAAGTCCCACTTACACCCTAGCTGAGCCCTAATTAAACTTGAATTCTTATGGAGAATTTTCATTGTAGTCAACATTTCTCAGTGGAAAACTGGAAACTCAAACTAATTTTAATTTTTTTTTAATAAAAATTTTTAAAGTTGGTTTTGTCAAAATGTTATGGGAATTTTAAAAGGGAACCCCAACCCCTTAAAATTTGCCACAAAAAATAATTGCCATTTTTTTTTTTTACCAGTTCTCGCTTCACTTCTCAGCAACATACACCTGCTGTTGTCACGTTTAAGATGACTAAGATTTCATTAGTTTTGTAAAATATTCTTCATTACATTTGCTATATTGCTGTGAAGTATTGTTATACTTACAAATAAATAAAACCGGATGACAGTTGCCAAGATGAATGAATAAAATACATCGTATGCATTATTCTTGTGATTTTTGTTTGTTCACTTACTCACTAATTTACTATTGTTTATTTTTATGGCATTTATTACTCATATTGAGGTTTTTCCAGAAGGTTCTGAGCATCCTCAGCTTCCATGCTCCCATTGACTTGTGGTACTAAGCTATAATTTGCAAAGTTCAGTAATGCACAAGAATCTCCCAGTCATTTCTGTGAATGAACCAAGGTTCTGTTCTGTTTGAACAATATTAAATAATGCTTTTTTTGCAATGAATGCAGTAGAAATATTTGCAGATTATCTGCCATGTTTGCAGATTTATTTGCAGACCTGAACAATTATGTTCTGTCATATGCTATTAGTTGCTAGTGCAAGTGTCAGATATTTCATGTGTAGTGTTAAGGTAAGAGCAGTCTTTTGGAATAAGTACTATATAAGACAATGTATGTGAAAACATACAGGTGGACAAAAATACTCAGGTCTTGTATAAAGCCCAATCTTAATATAGATTCTCATGCTAGTAACCCTAAGAAAGGAATTCAGTTTGACTTCAGCGTGTGAGCAGGGACTACTTGTGCGCAAGTTTATAGGATTGGGCCTCTAAATTGTAAATGTTGTTTATTTTGCTCTTGTTGTCAGAGGGTTAGGAACAATTTACTGAGGACTCCAAAAGTAACCGCATATAACGTTAAATTGTATTTAATATCATAACCTCTATGCTAATTTCAAATCTACTGGGTTTTCCTGCACAGATGAAAATTGTAAAAAGAAGCTCAAAGACAAAAGTAAGATTTCCTGGTGTCTTTCCACAAGCATTTATACTTCAGAAGTTCTTTCCAGTATAGCTTTCTGCATGTATTTTTAAAATGGCTTTAACAAAAGCTGACAGGTTGCCTCATCTATAACCCTTAGTTACATTATTAGAAATGGAGAGGTTAAAAAGATACTGACTTTCAATATGAATCCTTTTATTGAAAATCTACTAAACAAAATCTTTGGTTTCCTGAAGCAGCCTGAGAGAGAGCTTGTTCATTTCTGCTATACTTGTTACACACCTGCTAAATATAGCTCTTGGTAGAATGGCTAGTAAAATATTAAATTGATCTGTCTAAAAAGTACTTTTACAGATGGTTGAATAATTAGATTTTTCTTCATAAAAGGCACATATAAATAAAAATTTTCCCTCTATATTAAGTTCAGTCACATGCTCTTCGGGCATAACTTGATCAAAGTCAGTGGAGTTCTACCAGCAGAGAATTTGTATATCTAATTTTAAACAGCTGGATTTATCCAATCATGCACAGGATGATATGTTTTATACATCTTTCTTTGGTCTTATGTTTTGCTGAGAAAGAACTTTCTTCACCCCTTTAGCAGTAACCCATAGTAGTTATATTTGTTCATGTGCGAATCAGTAGGAGGTTAAAACACCAATCTGATTTTACAGAGCAGAATTTTTTCTTGTTCATGCTTTTGTTCACTCTTCTACATTTGTAACATTTTAAAGCTTCATTTGCTCATTCAAAATAGGTAGATTTCTAATTGAAACAAAGAACATCCCCATCTCTTTAAAAAAAAAATCCTCTTTGATTGCCAAAATAAATGGTGGATTTACATATTTTGTAAGTGAGGATTATAGATGAAGCACAATTTGTTTTCATCTCTGTTTTAAGGATCCTTTTCCAAATCTAAACTACAATACACATTCTAGCATGACTGTTTATCACCATGAATACATATACCATTTCATCATTCTGTTCTGATTTCTACATCCATTCGGGGTTATGTCTAAGCATCATGACACAATGCTTTACTCACCATGTCCACAATCCATTGCTTAAATTCCATTGCTTTGTGTAACTGGGTTTATAAAACACCTTATTATGGAATGTTTGGCTGTTTTCATAATGGACTGTTTTATTGCACTCCTGTTGTACTATTTTTATTTTGGAGCTCTTATTTATAATTATTCCATTATTTAAAGGATTAAAGAAAACAGGAAAGTCATCATTCATTGATTTAGCAGTTTTCTTAGCATTGTTTAGGATATAAATATTTGCTAAATTCAGTCATTTAGTTATTGAAAACTGCTTCCATGGAGAGAATGTTCTGAATCTTGCTTTCTATTTCAGATTGAAATAATTTTAGTGGTTTGCATTTTGTTTTTTTCTTGTAAACATAGCTTCAGAAATTGTCAGGATTTTTGTTTCTTCCATTTACTCTCTCATTTAATCTGACTTGTTCAATTGTGTTGTGTATTTTTAGATATAGAGGTACAAAAAATGAAGAAGGCTGTGGAGTCTCTAATGGCAGCGAATGAAGAAAAGGTAGCAAAAGAGTCATTAGTTCAGCATTCATTGTATGAAGTTACACCTCTAGTATGGTCAGCACATGAGCTGGATGTAAATTATCACAGTCCATTTTGAAGATTAATTAGTAAGGGGTCCAATATAGACTTTCGTTGAAGTCTATAGGTGTATTGCAATTGCATCTCTTGGGACCACAAATAGGCATTTATAAATTGTATACTGCAAACTTTGTCCATGTAAGTAATCCTTACTCACACAAGTAGTGCCTTTGAATTCAATGGGACTACCCACATAAGTAAAGGTTTGCATCTCAAGACCTTCTTGTAAAGTGCTTTGAAAATGTAAAGCATTACATGTAAGTGTCGTGAGTTGTTATGGTCAAATTTGAAAAGGAGCTTCCTATAAAGTATATAGCACCTGTGGAATGTGGATGCACACCATTTGCAGATGCATATATAGTTTTGTGTATGCATATAAGTTTATGTAAATTTTTCAGATATTATATTTACATTTAAATTGCAAATTTTACATGAGCTGCATCCACATGATATATGTACTATCTGTATGGCTTTGAGGAGGTTACATGGGCCGCAGCTGTGTGCTTATTGGGCCACAGGTTGAGAACCACTGGTCTAAAACAATTGTCTGAGGCCATGTCTGCACTAGCACTTGCGTGCACAGCACCATGTTGGCGGGTGACGCTCTCCTGCCGACATAACTACCACCACTTGTTGAGCTGGCTTTATTATGTCAACGGGAGAGCTCTTTCCCATCGGCATAACGCAGCTCTGCCATTAACAGCTGTACAGCTGTGCCACTGTAAGCATGTAAGTGTAGACATGGCTTGAGTATCCATTTCTTTAAAAATGTCAGATAGTATCCTAACAATATCTATCTATCTGGTGGTTTAGTTTTCTATTGGAGATGGGATGAAGCTGAAAATTTGGGATCCATCTTAAAGTTTGGGGGTATTTGAATCCTCTGTATTTAGATCCTGAGTTTTGGTTACATCCTTTATACAGAAACCAGCTTTTACCAAATATAGAGCCAGTTTTGGATTTCTAGCACTCTTCAAGCTCTGAGTTTTTATCCTCCTCTAGTTTCTTAAAATCTGTGAGACAATTTAATTTTATTAGGTTTTTATTTTTTATTTTTGACTCTTCATAAAAGAAATCACAATCACAAGATGGATCCTCCCCTTTATTTTAGGATCGGAAGATAGAAGAGCTGCGACAATCCCTGAATCGGTATAAGAAAGTACAAGACATGGTAATATTGGCTCAGGGTAAAAAAGGTACAGTGCAAGTGCAAAGATTTCCCACTTTGCTAGCATGTAAGCTTTGCACATAGTGTGGTACCAGTAGACATTTAACTCTTGGATTTATCATCTTTCCAGATAAGAGTACATTAAGAGCAGCTCCTCAACTGATGTGAATTGGTATAGTTCCATTGCAGGCAATGCAGTTATGCCAGTTTATACTAGCAAGGATTGACTTTGATGATTTCACAGGGAGCAGATAGCAACTCCTATAATTTAGGTTCCCTGATGCTTTTCATTGTAAAAGATTCTTGTGACCTTTTTTCTTTTTGAGAAGCTTTGTCACCTCCATTGGTTGCCACAGGCCTGTGAAATTCATCAAAGGGGAAGTCTTTGGGCTAGAGAAGTTCCTCTTCTTTGTCCCATGAAATTTCATTGAGGTTTAAACTGTAAAAAAACAAACAAACAAACAAAAAAAGCATCCTCTTCCCCTCCACCCCCCGCTCACATTCCTCAGGGAGACTTGGTAGCCTGCCAAAATAATAACTGGACATGAACATTCTAAAGAGCTGAGCTCACACCACCACCGCCGCAGCAGCAGCATTCACCACACTGCCACTGTCTGAGGGCTGCCGGAGCAACTGTCCCAGTAGAAAGACAGAAGAGAGCCAGGCTTGGGCTCTCCCCGTCCTCATCACAATCTCTGGAGCCAACATGTTGCCTCAGGATCCCGTCATCCCTCTGACATGACTTGGAACAAGACCACCTCCTCCCCCCATCTCTTTTGGAAGATGGGAAGAAAGAAAGAACCATGCTGGGCCAGGCTCCTCCTGACCATCTTTTAGAGCCAGTACATGGTTCCAGTTCCCTTCTGGAATCACAGATTTCTCTATTGCCGGATCATGTGCTTAGTCCCATAGCTCAAGTGGTAGAATTCTGTGCTTAGAAAACGTAATCAGGTTTCCTATCAAACACTTAAAATTTAGAAAATGCCAGAATTAAGGTTCTTCGAGTAGTGTCCCTGTGGGTGCGCTACTGTAGGCGTGTCTGTGTCCCTGCACTGCAGATCAGAGAACTTTGGTAGCAGTGTCCATTGGGGCCACACATACTCTGTCTTTCCTTGTGCTGTGCCACAAAACTAGCCAGCACACACAGGTTAAACATCCTCGGTTTCTTCTCTATTGCCCCTGCTAGAGACAGAGCTTTACCTGTTCCTTCACAGATCGTTAACTTTTTTTAAAATTGCTAATGTTTAGTTTCCTTTGAAGCCTTTTTTGTTTTCTTTCTTTGTTCTTCTATTGATTTGGCGGTTGCCAACAAAAAAGAGAAAGGACTTTGTTCTTTTGTCAACCCCAGGTGGGGGGACTCCTCTGGAGTAGGGTGTGCCTGGCTCTCCAGGCTTCAAGAAGTACCGCTTTTGCAGTGAGGCAACCCCATGGACAAGCACTCCCAGTTCGTATGCTGCCTCAGTGAGTGCCACATCCAACAAATGTGTTCCTTCTTGCAAGAGCTCCAACCAAGTTCCTGCAAGGACAGAGAGCTTCCCCAAAAAAACATCTTCATGGAGGAATCTCTCCAACCCCAGCCTTCGGGCAGGCATGAGTCCTCCCCTCAAACTTCATCTTCAAAGGATAATGGGTCAAAGAAATGGACCAGGGACTCCTCTCACAAGTCAAAAAAAGAAAGCAGGAAGCCCCCTTAGCAACTCTAGGGATAACCAAAAGCGATCGCCATCTCATTTGGTATTCTCGAAATTGCTGACACTGAGGCCACAGTATGGCACCTATGCCTCATGGTGACAGTCAATATCTGATACTGCTGACAGGCCCATGGACCCTTTGGGTACGGGCACGGAATCTTCGGTACCGAGAGATAAGGGCAGACATCCTAGGAAGGCACTCCTGGTACGCGAGTCGACATCTGTACCATCAGAGACTGGAGACCCACCCAGCACTGGACAAATTGGTACAAATGAGGTCTCCGTCTCCCCTGCCATTGCTGCTAGGACAGTCAGTACTGGCGGAATCCCACCATGCCGGTGACCTAGGCATGACAAAGGCAACCGACTCTCTGCCCTTCAGTACTGCTGTGGCACTGAACCTTTGCCTGGCATGGGGCATATCTCTGCAATCATATCATGCTCATCCATTGTCAAGTGAGGGATCGGATAGTGAACCTGAGGAGGTTTCACAGTACTCCTCCCATGCTCCATATGGGATCCAGTGTCAACAGGGTCTGGTAATTGTGGCAAACTGCCAGCTCCCCCTCGTGGGTCTTGCGCTGTACCTCTGCCTCGTGTGGTTAGGGCACCCCCAGCTACCTTACCTCCCCTGGCTGTAGCGGAACTCTGTCTCCTGACAGGGAGAGAACCTTCTCCTGCTGTTGCCCCAAATCTCCTGGCAGCTTTGCCTGCAGGTGTTCCCTCTCCTTCCTTTAGGGAAGACAGGGTTTAAATACCCCTGGCCCCACCCTTCATTGGGCCCAGGTGGCTTTAATTGCCCTGCTGTACTTTTGCCCCTGCCTACAGGGCAGAGGGTTTTTAACCCTTTCGGGCCCTCATACTGGCCCGGCACACCCTTTCAGAGCCATCCGGCCTGACTTTATCACATAATGTACTTGCAGATGGCAACACCACCCGCTCTCTGATATCCTGCACTCTTTATCCTCCATGAAGATCGTCCTTCCAATCAATGAAGCCATCTTAGACCCTGCTAAAATGGTGTGGCAAACTTCAGAATCGGCAGCCCCGATGTGCAAACGAGCAGACAAAAAATGGTATGTCCCTACAAAGGAATCAAAGTTTCTTTTCTCCCGCCCACCCCCCAGTTCCATCATAGTAGATATTGTAAACTCTCATGGCCAACAGCATAATTTCAGGGGAATGCTCTTTGACAGGGACTGGAAGCCCCTTGATCTCTTTCACAGTAAGACATATTCCTCAGCCACCTTACAATTTAATGTTGCCAGTTACCAGGTGCTCACTGCAAAATATGATTACACAAACTACCAGAGACTCAATGAGTTTATTGATAAGCTGCCAGAGAGTCACCAGGAATCCTTCAAAGCCATCATTCAGAAGGGACAACTGGTGGTAAAAAACATCACTGCAGTCAGCCCTCGATGCTGCGGACACAGCAGCCATATCCATCTCCATAGCTATGGTGATGAGATGGGCTTCATGGCTCCACCTGTTGGGATTCCCAAAGGAGGTGCATACCATAGTGGAGGACCGCCCCATTGAAGGTTTGAAGCTCTTTGCTGAGAAGGCCAACACCTCCCTCCACATTTGAAGGATTCCAGGCCTACCCTCAGGTCATTGGGAATCTATACACTAGGTCAAAAGAGACATTTTAGCCCCCAATCCCAACACAGACCTTGTTCGTCTCAATTTCCATCACAACGCCATTATGGGCCACAAAGAAAAAAGGGAGAATTCCAGAAGTATAAGCAGTCTGGTCCACAATCTTCGACCCAGCCCGCTGCCTCTAAGAACCACTTTTGATGGGCAGGTCGAGGTGCAAATCCCTAATAATGTCTATGACCATGCATCCATTTGTCCACTGTTTGGCAGCATTCCCCAGTGCCTAGGAATGTGCAATGTTGGAAAGATGGGTCCTAGACATTGTCTGATGCAGGTATTCCATCCACTTCACCTCCCTACCCCTCCCACAAAAACCTTCCCAGTCCCTCTTCTGCGGCCCTTCTTATGAGAGTCTACTATGACAGGAGATATATCTACTCCTCCAGCTAGGAGCTGCAGAATGAATCTGTCAGCATCTGTGAGGCAAGGGGTTCTACTCTGGCTACCTCCTGATATCAAAAAGGAAGGGAGGTTGAGACCTATACTGGACCTCGGCTCTCAACAAGTTGGTCAAAGCTCAGAAGTTCTAGATGGTCATCTTATCGACGATCATTCCGTCACTGGAACAGGGAGACTGGTTTTCCGCCCTCCACCTACAGAACGCCTACTTTCATATTTCCATATTAATAGCTCTCAGACAATTTCTCAGATTCACTTTGGTTCATGACCATTACCAATACAGGGTCTTCCCATTCCAGCTCTCATTGGTCCTGAGAGTATTTTCAAAGTTCTGTCAGTGGTAGCCACCCATCTACACTGTCAAAGGATAATGATCTACCCACACTTGGGCGATTGTCTCCCCAGAGCCTGATTGCTCCAGGAGGCTCACTGAGCAATTGACAATGCGATACACTTGTTTGCAGAACTGGGCTTTCAGACCAACACCCAGAAGTTGACCCTCATGGCTGTGCAATAATTGGAATTCATAGGGGCTGACCTGGATGCTCTACAGGACAATGCCTTCCTACCTCAACACAAGTTCCTATCCCTAATCTCACTCATAGACACAGCTCAATGCAATCCTCAAGTACCAGCCAGACTCTGCCTCCAACTATTGTGGCATATGGCAGCAGGCACGGCTGTGATACCGCAGGCCAAACTCCATCTGTGACGCCTCCAACTATGGTTCACTTTGGTTTACAGACTAAACACACACAGTTTGGACAAACCCCTGTCACTATCTTCCAGGTTCAAAACTCCTTGGACTGGTGGAAGAACCCAACCAATGTATGCAAAAGGATCCCCTTCTCACAGATGTCGCCATCAACGCTCCTTACCACCGGCGCATCACTCATAGGATAGGGTATGCATTTAGACGGCCTCACTATGCAAGGCAAATGGTTGCCTGCGGAGATATTTCTACCTATAAATCTCCTTGAACTGAGAGCTGTCAGGAATGCCTCCCACTGATAGCAGGGTCATGTACAAAGATCCTAACAGACAACATAGCCTGCATGTATTACATCAATCGTCAAGGAGGGGCCAGGTCGCCCTCCCTATGCATAGAAGCAATGAGACTGTGAAACTGGTGCATCTCTCACAATGTCACCTGGTTCGCGGCCTATCTTCCAGGCATGCAAAACTTGGTAACGGGCAACCACAAATTCCCATGTTCATGAGTGGGAGATGCACCCATCAGTACTCCACAATTTGCCCACACTATGGGGAACACAGTCAATAGATCTTTTTGCCACTTACCAGAACAGGAAGTGTCCACCCTACTGTTCCAGGGCAGGAATAGGACAGCACTCACTGGGCAGTGCTCTTCTCCCCTGGGACGAGGACCTTCTTTATGCCTTTCTCCTGTTTCCTCTACTGCTGAAGGGTCCTGCTAAAAATAAAAAGGGACAGAGCTCACGTCATCCTGTTTGCTCCTACTTGGCTGAGACAAACCTGGTATCCTTACTGGATGCAGCTCCTGACGTGCCTGCCAATCTCTCTTTTGACCATTCATCGCCTCCTCTCACAGGACAGAGGATGTACTCTACATCCCAACTTGGGGATTTTCCACCTTAAAGCATGGCTCCTATGTGGTTCTGGCACCTAAAAAGCTCATGCTCAAAGGAAGTACAAGAGGTTCTGTTACACAGTAGAAGGTCCTTCACATGACACACTTAACTGCCGAAATGATTCAGATTTCATATTTAGTGCATGTTTTAACAAATCTCTCCAAGATCAGCAACTCTTCCACATATTCTGACGTATTGCTCTGACCCTTAAAAAATTGGGGTTATCCCTAATCTCTCTCAGGGTCCATGTAACAGCTATCACATCTTTTTACCAGTCATAGAGGGTTACTCAATACTATCACACTCAACCACTAAAACATTCCTTAGGGTATCATGAACCTCTTCCCGCAACCTCAACTTCCAACACCCTCATGGGATCTAAACCTGGTAATGAAAGGGCTGACCAGGCCCGTCTTTGAACCTATGGCCACCTGTTTGCTAACATACCTGTCAGTGAAAACGGCCTCTCTATTGGCAAGTACATTGGCTAAAAGAATTGGGGAGATGGCAGCTTTGATGGTGAAGTTTTCTTTCCAGACAAGGTTACACTTAGGCTGCCTCCAAAATTCCCCCTTAAGGTAACTTCCTTATTTCACCTTGTTCAGTCAATCCACCTTCCTATCTTTTACCCCAAGCCTCATCAAGACAATAGGGGGGCCACACTACATACCTTAGATGTGAGGAGAGCCCTGGCATTCTTATCTCGATAGAACAAAGGCCTTCAGAAGGTGCCTTAGACTTTTTCTCTCTGTGGTGGAAAGATCCCAGGGCTCAGCAATATCAGCCTCAAGACTCTCTAAGTGGGTCTTGGATTGCATCAGACAGTGCTACGAAATTTTCAGTGTAACCCCTCCGGACTCGATCCATACACATGCCACAAGATCGATCTCCTCATCTGTCACCTTCTTCAAAGATGTGCCTATCTCAGAGATCTGCAGAACAGCAACAAGGGCGTCCGCTCACACTTTCTCAGAGCACTGTGCGATCACTGGGGACTTGGCCTTCGATGCCATCTTCGGCTCCACAGTACTGTTGTCTGAAACTAACCCGACTCCGAAGTCCCTGCCCTCCAACAGGGATAGTGCTCAATAATCACCTACCGTGGAGCACCCATAGGGACACCACTCAAAGAAGAAGTTACTCACTTCATTGTTTCTTCAAGATTTGTCCCCCTAGGGATGCTCCACAATCTACCCTCCTCCCCTCTACTATGTAGTTCTCGATTTATGACTCTGCAGTTGGGAAGGAACTGAGGACGGTTAGCCCACACGTACTGGCTGGCTTCATGATGTGGCATGAGGAGAGACAGTGCATGTGCGGGCCCAATAGACCCTGCCACCAAAGTTCCCGATCAGCAGCGCAGGGACGCAGACACACCTACAGTGGAGCACCCATAGGGACACATCTCAAAGAAACATCATTACTGCACAAGATGAGTAACTTTTTATCTGTGCAGTCTTAATTTAGCCCCCTTGCACATATGCATTATGATACAGTCTTTCACTACATGATCACATTACTATATTTTCCACAAAATCCTGCCTCATTTATTGCATAGGTTGCATCTTATAGCTCATGTATTCCTAAAAGATTTAGTCTTGCTCACTAATTATTAAAATAGATGTTGGCATGTTATCAGCTGGAAGGCTGCCTAGCATTTTTCCAGTAGACATTGAGAGTATACAGACTGCATAACTTATGAAGGCAGCCCAGTGACTTACGGTGCTGAATTACCTTGCATCGGGAACATTTTCTCATGCTGAACCTTCGGAAGGTTCCAAAGGACTATTGCCAAACCTCCGCAAGACTGAGAACTGACTTGTTAGTCCCTGGCCAGGCTATTTTGGCTTGTTGCAGGTGTGGGGAAGGGGGGATGTGTATTAAGTCTGTAGGTGACCCCTGATGAAGATCCTAAGGCTCAAGTTTGAGGATTCCAAAGATTGCTGGGGGTGGGATGTGGGGGGCTGCACTGAGCCTCTCAAGGTGTGAAGATTGGCAGTGGACAGGGAGCAGAATAGCTAACTTATTTCAATGGAGGGTTCAGGGTTTTCAGTCTCTGAGTAGAAAAGGGGCATTACTCTCTATGTGCTAGGTACAAATGATTGTGACTTGATCACATTTATATTGTGTGAGCAGAGTAAAGTCCAGCCCGGTGATGTATATATGGGGTGCTTTAATAGGGCCAGTTTCACAAAGTTTAAAACAGTTATGAGCTAGATCAGCTGGGAGGAAGAAATTAGTCAGAAAAATGTGAATGATAATTGGGAATCATTTAAGGGCACCTTACTACATGCCCCAAAAGCCATAATTGTGGAAGAAGGCCATGATGGTTAAAAAAACACTTGTTTTAAAGGGGAAGTGAAAGCAGCTATAAAAATTATATATAAAAAAACAAACGGACAAAAGGGGAAGTTTATAGTAATGAATAATAATCAGAAGTTAGGAATTGTAGAAAATGGATAAAGGAAGCAGAGGTTACAAGGGGAAATATGTGGCTAGTAGAGTTAAGGACAATGTGATAGGCTCTGGGTTCTAGGCAGTGAAACCCGGTGGTTGGAACTGTGGCTGAGAACAGGTACCAGCTGTAGAGTTGTGACTGGGCCGAGGGCAGTGCTGAAACTGTCGTCCGGGGACAGGCTGTGGATCAGAACCAATGTCAAGGTCTGTAGGCTAGCCAAATGAGTGTCACAGTCAGACTGCGGATGCAGGCCAAAGGTCAAAGCCAGGTTGGAATCTGTCTAGGGTCCAGGAGGCAGGGGCAGGGCTGGAGTGAATCAGTAACAGGGCTGGTGCAAGATAAGATTAGGGCATGGACAAGGCTGGAGCAGGCTTGGACAAGGCTCAGGCAAAGCTGCAGCAGGAACAGGAACCGAATCAAGGGCAGACTGGAAGCCTAGGGAGTCAATAATACTGCAAGGCAGCAGGAGGGCTCCTGTCTGAGTAGTGCTGTTGCACAAGCTAACTTACAGCTCTGGTGAGATCAGGGAAATACCTATGCCTAGGGATCCTCTGATCTGGGCCTGCTGGGATATAGGCTGCAAAACTTGTGGGTTAGCATCAGGATGCATAAGGAAGAATCTTCCCCTTCCCTCTCTCCCCCCCATTTTGCTGACTCCAAAGCCACCTGCTAGCCTCACTTCTGCAAGCCTTAGGAGGAGAATCCCAGCCATTAGGAAAGACTAGAAGGAAGTCTCACTGCTGTGCTGCTCCTAAACTCTGCAGAAGAGGAGCCTTCGTCCTGAGGACCTTCAGAGATCCAGAGGAATTGGATCATAGCACAGGATGGTGTGTTGGGACTCTGATTTGCAGGATATTTTGTGGTCAACAGAATAAGGGGGCTTCTCCCCATCCTCCTAAGAGCTGTTGGATCTCCTGGCCCTTAAAGGATTTGTAGGAGCAAGGCTCCTCCTCAGCAGCTCCTAGGACCATTTTTAAAGGAAAGAGAGAAATTTCATCAAGGTGAAGTCCAAGTTGTCATTTGAGTGCGTTTGACTTTTCAAAACATTAGCGTTAAACACAAATGAAAAACCCACAGTGCTAAGGTTTCATTTTTGAAACAAGGCACCCAATCGATCTTCTCTGCCCCTGTTGCGATGTCCTGAGAAAATTACCAGTTCATACTGCATTAGCCACTCATAAGAAGCAGTTGCATTACATCAATGATCACTGAAATGCCCTCCTGTTAATGAAATAGTGAATATGCTGCTTTACATCATCGTTATCATCCTACATAATACACATAGAAGCACTTTTACAAATTTCTGTTTAGATAAGTGGCATGGCGAAAAGCAGTCATGCCTCACTTACTAAGAGTCTGAGCCTAAGTCCGTTGAAGTCAGTAGCGGTCATTCTGCTGACTTCAGTGGGCTTTGGATCAGGATGAAAGACCATGATCCTTCCGGGAACTGAGAGCAGTCAACTCCTCATGGCAGGTGATTTATTTACCAGTGTCATTAGACCCCAGCTTGCATGTCTCTGTATGCAATGGCACTGTGCCAAGTTACATCAGTTAAGGATCTGGCTCATAGTGTGAATCTTTACTTGCCTTTTGTTGCATTGGCACTGCAACAAAAATGATACTATCACTGCCTACAGGGTACTTGTGTACTGCTTTGGTACTGCTGGAATTGGAGCTCCTGCTGTTAAGCACTGATGCATGTTTTTATTGATGGAGTTTTACTTTAAACTGTGTTGGGAATTCGTCATGCCTGTCAGGAAGGGGTTAAAGAAGCCATCCATTCCAACCTTACACCGTCTCATCCTATCACCATCATCCCGCACCCTGTTGCCCTGTTGAGCATGTAAATAAATAAGATCCCTGGCTTTATCCACGAGAACAATACTCATATGTAGAGAACTAAAGCCAATATGTTTGCATCTCTCTTCTGTCAGGCAAAGAAGGTGAATGTGAAGAATTTTTAAATTCAGGATCTGTTTCAGCGGTTTTATTAGACATGCAGAGTTTAATTGATCAAGAGAAAAGCCCATCTCCTATCCCAGTAATCAGCTCTCCAAGCCATGAAGAGTTTAACACCACTGATCCCAAAGAGGTATTCTTCTATATTTTCTCTCAGTGTATCACTACTTGATAACATTACTCATGCTTCAGAAACCAAACACCTGCTTTTTACGTTTTCTCCATGGTTAAGCAGTTTCAGTAAAACTTCCCCATTTTGTTTGGAAAGTCCTCACCTGTTTAGAATTTGTGTGAAAGCCACCAACTCTTAAGAATTAGGTTTTATTTGAGTTTTTTTTAAAATCACAGAACCAAATTTGAAAATAAAAAAAAAGTCATATTTAATTAATTAAAAAGTCCAGAAATTATTTCAGTATCAAACTTGAGAGTTCTTGGAACTGTATTCTCATATTTTTATGTAAAATCTTATTTAAAAGCTTATTTTCACTTATCTGAAGTAAACAGACTTCTAAACCAGCTAAAATATATACTACAGAATATTTAAAGGGGGACAGTTAAAAAAAAAAAAAGTTACAAATAGTTTATGATCCACCCCATGCCAACATCCCTGATTTTACAAGCCTGTTTTCATATATTTAAAATATTTATCTCTCCCTTCAAAGCACTCGTGCAATGGGAAATTAACTGACTATACCCGTTAACATGGCTGTAAACCAAATGCTATCAAATGCATTAAGCAAGCAAACTGAAAGATACTGACAAAGTGGGTTTCTGCTCATGAAAGCTTATGCCCATATAAATTTGTTAGTCTTTAAGGTGCCACAGGACTCTCGCTGTTTTGAAAAATACTGTCGTTTTCCCCCACTCCTCCATCCCACACGTTTCATCTACAGTAATCTTCAGGGTAACTTGTAATGATAGTGGGTCAGAAATTTTCAGAGGGAAGTGTGATTCTTGTGGTATAGCAAGGGCAGAGGGCACTGGGAAAGTTCTAGAAGGGCGCTATGTATGTGCTAGAATGATCCGGGCTTTATTCCCCCTATAGACTAGCCAGAGTCAATAGAAGGTAATTAGTGTCAGCTGACACCAATTAAAGCCCCACCCAGGTGCCTGATAAAAACCCTCTACTCCTGAGAGGCAGGGTGGGAGTTGAAGGAGTAGGTATGTGGTGAGCAGAGGAGTGTGTGAAGTGGAGGAGAGCAGAACGGAGTACGGTGGTGTGTGGAGTCGTGAAGGAGAACAGAACGAAGTACAGCGGCATGTGGGAGAGAGGTGGAGTCCTGAAGAAGGTACTGGGCTCAAGAAGCCAGAAAGACCGAGGGGGTAAAGTAGCCCAGGGGAAAAGCCTGCAGCTGCAAGTAAGGTGCCAGCAGCACTTAGCTGCTACTCAGAGGGCCCCTGGGCTGGGACCCGGAGGAGCAGGCGGGCCCGGGTCCCTACCCCCCTCCCTGAGAAGACGGGGTAACCAGCGACGCCCTGGCCCACTACGAGAGGCAAAAGTGCGAGACCCACTAGGGAGGAGCTGTCCGTTTGCCACATTCTTTTAAGTTGATAATGCCCCTTTAAACCTAGGGCTTGGCCCTGCTTTCCTTCATCTGGAGATCCAGGTGAATATGCAGTGCAAGATTGGGCACTAAGAATGAGTGTTGTATCATGACAGCTATGTATAGTGTCAGACAATATCTTACACTGAGATAACGTGAAGAACATGATGAATTCTTCTCTGAATAGCTAAATTTGCTGTGTCTTCAAGACTTTTCAATCCTTTTCTTCCTAGATATTTATTTATACTTATTTCCTCACACTGCCCCATCAACTTCTTTAAAAAAAATTGTGATCTTAGAATATGCAAGCTGTCTTGGCTTATCTGGTGCCTTAAGTGTGAATAATTGCTCTACCATTTATTTATAAACTCGCTCACATTAGCACATTTTAAATTGTCTGAGAGGATCTTATAATTACTTGCAAAGGTCTTGATCTGCCAGACACGTGCAAGTAACATTATATTGAAGAGTAAGCCTCGTTGACGTCTATAGGATTACTCACATGTGAAAAGTTACTCATTTGTGTAGGTATTAGCAGGATTAAGGCCCTAGTTTTTATTTAGTGTATTTACAAGTCCAGTGCTTCTGCCTTCTAGAAGTCTCTGAACAGGTTGGAATAGGGTGTTTGCCTCCATGGGTTGAATTGATATATTTGCACATTGGTATTTTTATAGAAATAGAGAACAATGGTGGAAATTACTTTAGTACCTAGAAGCACAATTCATGGACTGGGACCCCATAGTACTGGAGGCTGTACAAAGCCAGCCAAAATCCCTGCCCCAAAGAGTTTACAATTTAAATATAAGATAAGAGACAACAGGTGGAGACGATGGAGAGATCCAGCTGCGTTCTACCAGCAGTTTTCTTCACAAGCATGTCTCACATTTGCATTGTAAAATAATGGGGATCTTTTTTAGCTGACATTATACTGACCTGTTATGCATCATATATTTAAACAATTTTTTGTTTTTATTAATATCTGAAATATATTTAATTTTCAATTTTTATAATTTTCTTTTATCTTTTGTGTTAATTTATATATTGTACCTCTCTGTTTGGGCTTCATTTCTGCAAATCACTTAAACACATGGTTACATCTCACTGAAGTTACATTTAATGGGACTTGAGCACGTGCAATGAGACTTGAGCACCTGCTTGAGTGCTTCACTGTCCAGGGATGGATTTACATAAATGCATAAAGTGAATTCAGCTATTAACATTATGTAGATATTTAATAGGATGTTAGAGAAATTACTTTAAAAAATCCCCACAGAATTTAATAGAAATAAAAATAACTTTTCTACAGGATGTTTTGAACCCTGCTATATAATTGAAGAAGCTAGCATATAATTGTTAAATCCTACAGAATCTTTCAAATAATGTATAGGAAGGTTACAGTTTGCTATTAGATTCTATAGGAATCTTCCAGGTAGTGCCTTTATCTTTGAATGTTAATGTTATGGATACAATTTAATGTAATGTTCTGATATGCATGTAAGTAGTCCCACTGAACCCAATGGGATGGGTCCCATGCATAAAGTTATGCATGCAAAAATCAAAGTTAGGTTTAGGGCTAAGGCCCAGATTCAGTAGAGTCCTTAAGCATGTGTTTAAATGCTTTGCTGAATCAGGGCCTCAGTGCCTGGAGCCAGAGAGAAGCACTTTAATCGATCTATTTATTTTCTTTAAAATTTAAATAATTGGCACCCTTTGTCTCAGAGCAGCCGAGGACTGGACAAAGATGGAGAGTGAACTGTTGTTTAACACCAATGGGTGGGTCCAGGGAGGAGACACATGGACCAGGCAGCATCAAGGGGCTTATGCTGCTTTGATTGATCCTGTTGTACCTGCTCTGTATACCAATAGAGGGTTTTAAGCGCCAGTGTTGTCAGCCTGGCCCATCTTTATAAGCCCTAAACTATGTTTATAGTAAAAAGAAAATAAATTGAACCATATGTCCTGGAGACGCTCTGTGTCAGACTTTTATTTTTGTAGCTGTTACATTTGATTCTTATTTTCATTCAGTGATTGCATAGTTTTTGCCCACTGTAATGATGTATTCTTTCTTCTTTCAGAATTCCCTACAGATTCACACCAGCATCTTGCAAGTTTCAATCCCTTCTTTTTCACCAACAACCAAAAGCTCAGAAGTAGCAACAGAAAAAGTGAAAGCACAGCCTAACCCAGACATGGCAAGTGAAGTGAGGTATAGTTATTACAAACTATTTCTAACTGGTGTGTGAAGCCAACATTTTGTTGCAAAATGTTAGGTGAAATTGTTTTTGTTAGTGTCTGGACAATTAGACTATTAAGTCAGTTTCCTCAAACTAGCCCTGGCACATATTATAATGTCCATCTAGGATTAAACTGTATACTCACCATACACGTTTTTACCTTTCGAAGTCTAAAAAATGGGCATTTCTGTTGTCATTGTTATTCATTATAGCACCAATAGTGTGCTATGTGCTGTCCAAGAAAGAAGACATCAATAGCATTGTTGTGAAGTGTGGTTGGTCCATGGCGCCCTCTACTGGCTGAATTTGTCATGATAGGTGCTCCCTGCCTCAGTTTCCTTTCCCGAGGTGGGTCTCCTCAGCTCATACCAGTCAGTGCTGAAGCTGTAGCTGGCCAGAGCAGAAACAAAACTTGACTTCTTCTGGGATAGCAAAAGTCTAACTAAAAGAACCATAACTGAGGTACCAGGAAGAAGATGAATCTTTGTTTCAAGAAGTCTAAGAAATAGATTTCCTTGAGGCTGACATACGATAATGAAATTGTGTTTTTCTTGCCTGAGGCATAGTTGAGCACAGATTTTAATAAGGAGCATTGGTTGAATTTTCAAAGTCAATTAGAGAATTACAGCCTTTAGTTAGCCACAGAACTCCCAGCAAATCGAATGGCTAAATTCCTTAGTTGGCATTTGAAGATCTGAACCATTATTTTTATCTATAGTAATGTCGGACATTAGGAATCCAAACGCCATGAAATCTCATTGACATAAGACTTTGTCTTTGACTTTATTGTAAAAAATAGAGCAGACAAGTGTTGAAGTGTGCTTTTTTTGGCCCTGATCAAGGAAAGCATCTCCATCCAAGACAGCACTTGTGCTTAACTGTTTTCCTGAATGAGGGCCTCTGTCTTTCTCTGCTCTCCCTCCCACCTTCACACTCTTCCACTCGTTCCCATATTTCTTCATGCTGTGCTGCAATTCATGTAGCTCTAATCTTCAAGCAATGATTGTTCATTTTCTCTATTTTTAAAGAAAACACTTTGACCGGACTCATTGCTGGAGTTTCCATCATAAGCTGCTTGTGCCCTCAATTATTGCAATGGCATGTAAGACATTATACATACTGTGACCTCTTAATTTACTCAGACTCAATACCTGAATATATTGATCGGCCTGCAATGCTTGCCGTGATGTAGGAAGTCTTTGCCTTGCTTCTTGAGTTCACTCCCACCTTTTTTTCTTTTATAACAGGAGATGACAGAAGGAAAGATTTGATCTGTGGTAATATTTAGCCATTCAGATGAAAAGAGAGAATTAAAATTCACTAGTTGAGACAATAGGAATTCTGTATCAATAGGATGTATTGATGAGATTCTTGGATATCAAATACTGTAGTTCCGTATCTGTTTTACAGTGAAGGGAAAACACCAGATTCCTCCACAGAAACTCAGCTGAATGATAGTCCATTGTAAGTACTGTATCAGCTAAGGAAATGATTCTACTGAGACACACATTTTTAAAGAATTATTTTAATGATCACATGAAAATGGGTGTAAATTCCAACCTTGTTAATTCATTTTAAAAAAATGTAATGATGTTGATGATTTTCTGCTCTGATCATTTTAGTGTTGACTCCCATTTCCTATGTACCTCAATGAAAGTTTCGTTGAGATCTCTCAGGAGGATTTGAGAGACATTCCTGTGTACATAAACAAACTGCTCTGCATGGCCTCCCTTCCCTAACTCTACAGGGGAATGGAAAGCAGATAGCAATGCTACTGCTCTTTGTTCTACTTCTAAAGCAACTACATTAATGAAAAGTCGCTAGCTGCGTCCTGTTAAGTTGAGGGTGCCAGCGGTATATCACTGTGATGGGAAATACATTTGCACACTGACCCAAGGTTCCTTCCCCTGCACTGGGCTCACCCATGCTCAACTTCTGTGATTGACTTAACTGCAGTGGAATCTCAAACATATCCTGGCTCGTGTTGGAGCTGGACCCCTGTTAGAAGTCCCTCATCTTCCTCCTCATCCTCACTGCTCATGGCAGGGGTATGTGTCTTGGTCTCCTCGGAGATATCCACAGCAGTCTGGGGGGTGGTGATGGGGTCTCTGCCAAGTATGGCATGCAGTTCTGTGTAAAAGTGTAAAGTCTATGGCTCAGCACCGGAATGAGTATTCATCTTCTTGGCCATCTGATACACCTGACACAATTCCTCCACTTTCATGCGGCGCTGCTGCTGGTCCCTGTCATACCCCTTCTCCATTCCCTGTGGAATCTGCTCGTAGAAGTCCATGTTTCGACAGCTGGTCCTTGGCTGGGCCTGCACAGCCTCTTCTCCCCACAGGCCTTTGAGATCCAATATCTCTTCTTCAATCCAAGCAAGAAGGTGTTTGGCACGTGTAGCCAGCATGGTCAGCTGGGCAGGCATGCTCACTAAGCTGGATTTGGGAAAAGGCATTTAAAAAATTCGCAGGGATTAAAAGGGGTGGGGAGCCTTTTAGTCTCCATGACCCTGGGCAGTGGAGTTCACAATTGTGCTCAGAGCAGTTAGTGTCAAGCTTTGTGGGACAGCTGCTGGAAGACTATTAGGGTCAATATAAATAAGTCAATGTCTGCACTCATGCTGCGTTGACCTCGGTACATTGAACATGACTCAATGCTGCTCAGGGAGGTGGTGTTACTATGTTGGCATAACGGGGCGCTTATATCAGTGGGAGACAAATTTAAGTGTAGACACATGCACGTTCTTAAAGATGAAATGTGGCAAAGCCTGTTGTTGACCATGGTGGTGTTTCTTTCTTTTAAAATGTCTCCTAGTTTAGTTTTTTTTCAATTTTTTGCAATCTAAAATTGGTGTGTGCATTTTCCTTATTTGATTGTGATCCCAAATCAGTTTCTTTTCTGTCTTTACTGAAATTCTAAAATAAGTGATTGATTTTACTTCTTCGAGTAGTGTCTCTATGGGTGCTCCACTGTAGGTGTGTCATTCAACCCTGCACTGCTGATCGGAGAAGTTTGGTAGCACTGTATGTTGGGCCTGCACATGCACTGTCTTCCCTTGTGCTGCGCTAACCTTGAGCTAACCATCTTCAGTTCCTTCTCAATTGCCACTGGCTGGAGACAGAGCCTTTAACTATCTGTTAGCAGATTGTTAAAATTAGCAATTAAAAAGGAGACTTTAGTTTTTAGAAACCCTATTAGCCGCCTTTGATTTCTGTTTGGCTGTGCCTTTAGAAAAAAAAAAAGAGAGAGAAAAGACCTTATTTTTATGTTGGCCCATGGAAAGGGGACCCACCACCCCCTGGACAAGGATATGTCCGCTCTCTGGGCTTCAAGAAGTATCGTACTTGCAGCGAGGCGATCCCAGTTGCAGTTAAGCATTCACTGCCAGTAAATTCACCCAATGCATTCACTGCCTCAGCGAGGGATAATCCAACAAAAGTGTACCCTCTCCTAAGAGCTGCAACCGAGATCCTGCAAGGACAGAGTGCTCTGCTAGAAAATTATATTCATGGAGGCAGCTCTTCAACCACAGCCTTTATGCAGGCGTGAGTCTTCCCCTCAACCTTTGACTTGGAAGAATATTGGGTCGAAAAAACATTCTGGGGACTCCTCTCACAAGTCGAAAAAGAGACTGGGAAGTCTCCTCAGCAAGCCCAAGGATAACTGAAAGCGATCTCCATCTCATTCAGTATCCTCGGCACTGTAGGCACAGAGATCATTCAGCAACCATGTCTCACAGTGACTGCCAATGTCCAGTACCACTGATAGAGTCATGGACCCTTTTGGCACAGGTACTGAAGCTCTGGTACAGAGAGACGAGAGCAAGCACTTTAGGACGCTCCTGATATGTGAGCTAGTGTCTGTACCGCCAACAGCATTGACCCATTCAGCACCAGAGAGATCAATACAGACAAGGTCATTATTCCCCCCATCACCAACATCGGGACTCTGTGTACTGGCAGAATCCCATCAGGCCGATGACCGGCTGTGTTAGAAGATCGCGACTCCCCACACTTTGATACCAAGATCCCAGAACCGAGCCATGGCCGATCAAGGGGTTTTTCCCCACAATCATGCCATGCCCCTCTGCTGTCAAGTGAGGGATCAGACAGTGAGCCTGATGAGGTTTCTGTATACTCCTCCCAAGCTCCATATAGTACCCAGTATCAACAGGGTCTGGGAATGTACTGCCAGCCACCGTCTTTGTACAGTTACCCAGGGGCACCTCCACCAGGCCCTATGCCACCACAGTGGTCAAACTGGAACACCTGGGCAGCGCGCCAACTGTTTGCCCCAGAGGCACCAAGCATCACTCAAGAACTTCCCAGACATGCCCCCTCAGTTGCAGCATTGCAGGCCTCAGAACCCCAAGAGGTGGAGGAGCAAGAGGTGGACACAGAGGAAGAGGTGACACCCAAGGCTGTATCCTCCTCATCCCCAGACGAAATTGTCATACTGTCACACCATCCATGGCAGAAGACTTCCACTTGTTCCAGGAACTGGCAAAAGAGTGGCAGATACTCTCCCCATACCTTTGGAGGAGATTAAAGACATGCGCCATCAGCTTATCAACATCCTCCATGCTTCAGCCACCTCCAAAATCGCCCACCCAATCAACAAAGCTATCTTAGACCCAATTAAGACAATGTGACCAACTTCGCCTTGGTAGCCCCGACATGCAAGTGGGCAGACAAAAAGTATTCCATCTCCATAAAAAAACTCAAAGTTCTTATTTACCCACTCGCCACCCAATTCCATCATGGTGGACACTGAAAGCTCATGGCTGATAACACCTCTCCTGGTCTACACCCTACGATGGAGACCTTTTGATAGAAAGGCATACTCTTCAACCATCTTACAACTTCAAATTGCTACTACCAGGCACTCATGGTGAAATAAGACTACACGAACTACGACAAACGACATGATTTTATTGATAAATTGCCGGAGACCTCCTGAGACTCCTTGAAGGCCGTCATCCAGGAGGGGCAATTGGTGGCAAAGACATCTTTGCAATCAGCCCTTGATGCTACTGATACAGCTGCTAGGACCATCTCTGCATTGGTGGTGATGAGATGGGCATCATGGCTCCACCTCTTGCGATTCCTGAAAAAGGTACAGATCATGCTGGAAGATCTCCTTTTTGAGGGTGTGAAACTCTTCACTGAGACGCCTCTCTCCATTCCTTGAAGGATTCCAGGGTCAGCCCCAGGTCTCTAGGAATCTGCACATCATGGCAAAAGAGACACTTTAGCCCTCAATACCAACAAAAGCTTAATTTATCTCAGTTTCCATCACAGCAGGGCTATGAACCTCGAGGAAAAAGGAAAAATTCTTGAGACATAAGCCTTCCAGCTCCCAGTCCTCAACTCAACCAAGTGCCCCGAAACACCACTTTTAATGGGCAGGTCAAGGTGCTGCGAGGCCGCTCCCCAGTCCTATCCATGCATCCATTTAGCCACCATTTGGCAGTGTTCCGCTGTGCCTGGAAACGCATAACGTTGGTCAGGTGTATCCTCCAGATCGTCAGATCTGGTTATTCCATCCATTTCACCTTCCTACCACCTCCACAACATCCTTCCCCATCCCTCTTCAGGGACTCTTCTCACGAGCATCTGTTATGGCAGGAGATACCGTATTTTTCGCTTTATAAAACGCACCTGATGATAAGACGCACCTAGGTTTTAGAGGAGGAAAATAGGAACCAAAAGGTGGGCTCTGGGCTGTCACTCACCCAGGGACTTTAGGTGACAGTGCAGGGGATAGTACAGGGCGACAGAGGGCCACTATAACTCCTTTCCTTTCTCTCTTCCACAGAGCTCCGCTGCGCCTGCTGTGGAAGAGAGAAAGGAAAGGAGTTACAGCTGTTACAGAGCTCAGCTGCTCCTGCTGTAACAGCTGTAACTCCTTTCCTTTCTCTCTTCCACAGCAGGAGCAGGAGCTCTGTAACAGCTGTAACTCTGTAACAGAGCGGGAGGAAGGGAGTAAGCTGATTGGTGGAGGCGGTGGAGCAGCAGCAGCAGTTCCCCAGCGCTCACCACCAATCAGCTGTACTGCGGGCAGTGCAGAGGAGAAGAAGAACTGCTCTCCTCTCTCCTCCTCCTACCCCTCCCCTGCTATGGAGCAGACCAGCCAGCAGCTGTGTGGTAAGGATCACTCCTGCGATCCTGCAATAGTGCCGGCCACCTTGATTTTCGGCACATTCGCTTTATAAGACGCACTGACTTTTTCCCCCCACTTTGGGTGGGAAAAAAGTGCATCTTATAAAGCGAAAAATACGGTAGATTGCTTCCTGCAGTTAGGAGCCATAGAACCAGTACCTCCACATCTTCAAGGCAAAGGATTCTATTGTTACTTCCTAGTACCCAAGAGGAAGGGAGGTTGAAGACCTATCCTCAACTGCAGAACTCTCAATAAGTTCATCAAAACTCAAAAGTTCAGGATGTTCACCTTATTGACAATCATTCCATCACTAGAACAGGCAGATTGGTTTTCGGCCTTCAACCTACAAGATGCCTACTTTCACATTTTGATACTACCAGCTCTGATATTTCCTAAAATTCACCTTGGAGCATGACCATTACCAATACAGAGTTCTGCCCTTTGGACTGTCTTTGGCCCCAAGAGTGTTCTCCAAAGTCCTCTCAGTTGTGGCCGCGCATCTACGTTCATGAGGGATAATGATCCACCCTTACTTAGACAATTGTCTCCTCAGACCTCGTTTACTTCAGGAAGCTTGTCGAACCCCCGAGGACACAATACGCTTGTTCACAGTATTGGACCAGCAGATCAATTCCCAGAAGTCGACCCTCACACCAATGCAACATTTAGAGTTCACAGGGGCCGACCTTTGGCGCAGCAGGTCAAAGCCTTTCTACCTTGAGACAGGCTTCTATCCCTGGTATCACTCAGAGACACAGCTCAATGCAGTCCTCAGGTGCCAGCCAGAATCTGCCTCCAACTCCTGGGGCATATGGCAGCCAGCACAGTGGTGATTCCACATGTCAGGTTGCATATGCAATGCCTACAGATATGGTTTGGCTTGGTTTACAGACAGGAATAGTGTAGTAAAACCCCTATCACTAACCATCAGGATAAGGAACTCCCTGGACTGATGGAAGAACCCAGCCAATACAGGCAAGGGCATCCCCTTTCTTCAAACACTGCTTTATCACACCGTACCACCGACACATCCCATATATGATGAGGTGCACATTTAAATGATTTCACAGCATAAGACAAACGGTCACCTGCAGAGAAATCTCTACGTATCAATCTCCTTGGAGTGAGAGCAGTCAGAATGCCTGCGCCCATTTCCTCCTACTGATAACAGGCTCACATATAAAGATCCTAACAGGCACCATAGCCTGTATGTATTATATCAACTACCAGGGACAAGCCAGATTGCCCTATCTGTGTTCGGTGGTGATGAAACTATAGAACTGGTGCATTTCTGACAATGTCACCCTGTCCACAGCATACCTCCCAGGCACGCAAAATTCAATAGTGGACAAACTGTTGCAAATTCCTGCATGATCACGTGTGGGAGTGTACTCCGCTGGGGCGGAGGGTTCGTGATTTATTTGTTTGTGATCTCGGTGGTGGAAGGAAGCAGACCGACAGCGAAAAATAGCTAAGTAAAAGTGTTTTATTGCATTAACAGAAGCTGGGCACAATTCCAAAAGCAGTAGTGCTAGCAACCACCCCCTCCAGCTATCCCGAGCGGGAGCTGGGCAGTTCCAAAGGAGTAGCCCTAGCAACCACCCTCTCCAGCTTTCTTGAAGCATAGGAAGAAAGCACCTACCAAAAGCAATAGAGTGGGGAGACGCATCAACCACCCTCTAGGTGAGTCGCCAACAGGGAACCGATTTGCCCGGGGCATCCGGTAAGCGCTTGACGGATCCACGGAGAGTCTCTCCGAGCGGTTCCCGGGGCCACTTGTTATACCCCCGTCTCCCTTTGTCTTAGCAAAATTTTTCTTCTAGCAACACAATACGTCGCTCTCAATCCCGACTAGGGATTGGGTCTTAAACTTGTTTTCCATTAGTCTATTGGTTAGTAATTACAGGCAACTAGGCTGGCAGCAGGAGAGGGGAAGCTGCCCGTTACTGATATTTATTTTAGTTCTGCAGTTAGACATCTTGCTGGCCTGTGGTCAGTCACCCACTGCTTATCTCAGACACTTTCCGCACAGCCAGCTATTTTATGCTGAAATAGCAGACAAAGGTTAGTTCCGCTTTTTAGTGCAGGGGCTATCCAAGCAGTTACAGGCCTAGTCTTGCTCACAGCCTAAGCTAGATTTTTAGGGCCTAGCCTTGCCAACTACACTGGCTCCGCGTGACAAATTCTTCCGAGCCCTACAGGGAGGTGCACCCAGCAATATTTCACGACATGCTCTCATAATAGTGAACGCCATCCACAGACTTGTTCACCACTTACAAGAACAGGAAGTGCTTGAGGTACTGTTCCAGGGCATGGACTGGTCAGCACTCTCTGGGCGATGCTCTCCTCCTTTCATGGGACAAGGACTTTCTTTACCCCTTCCCGCCATTTCCTCTTCTGCTAAAGGTTCTGTTAAAGAGGGATAGAGCCTATATAATTCTGATTGTTCCCATGTGGCCGAGACAGGCCTGTACCTTTACCCAATGCAGCTCATGATGTGCCCACCGATCTCCCTTCCAGCAACTCTGCATATTCTCTCTCAGGAAAAGGGGGATACCATACATCCCAACCTAGAAATCCCCCACCTTAATGCATGGCTCCGAAGTGGTTCCAGCACCTAAAGAGCTCGTGCTCAAAGGAAGTACAGGAGATTCTACTACACATTAGAGGGTCCTCCATATGACATACTTACCTAGAGAAATGGTCCAGGTTCCAGATTTGGTGCACATCCCAACAAATCTCTCCAGTCTCGGTAGTTCTTCTGCATATTCTGGAATATGCCCAGATGCTTAAAAAAATGAGGTTTATCCATGAGTTCCCTCAAAGTCCACCTGGCAGCTATTACAGCATTTCACCAACTTGTGGCAGAGTATTCAATTCTATCACACCCAACCATTAATAGCCTCCTGAAGGGAATAACTAACCTCTTCCCTCAACCTTGACTTCCTTACCCCCTCGCGGACTAAACCTAATGATAAAAGAGCTGATGAGGCCCCTTTTTGAACCTAAGGCCACCTGTTCACCAACATACCTCAATAAAAACAGTCTCTCTGATTGCAGTTACCTTGGCTTGAAGAATTGGGAAATAGCAGCCCTGAGAGCACATCCCCTATACACAGTGTTCTTCGCAAGTAAGGTTATGCTTAGGCTGCATAGATTCATCCCTAAAATGAACTCCTCATTTCACTTGAATCAGTCTATTCATATTCCAGCCTTCTACCCTAAGGCTCACCAAGACAATATGGGAGCCATACTGCATACCTTAGATGTCAGGAGAGCCTGGCATTCTACCATGATAGGACAAAAAGGCCTTCAGGCAGTCTCCTAAATTATTCCTCTCCATTGCAGAAAGATCTAAGGGCTTGTTGATATCAGCCCAAAGACTCTCCAAGTGAGTCTTCAGTTGAATCAAACAATGCTACCAAATCCATAGCATGACCCCTCCAGACTCAATCCGTACACATTCCATGAGATCAGTCTCCTCATCTATTGCCTTCTTTAAGGATGTCCCTGTCTCAGAGATCTGCACAGTGGTGATATGGGTGTCAGTCCACACCTCCGCAGAACATTATGCAATCACCCGGGACTCTGCCTCTGATCCCATCTTTGGCTGTACAGTACTGTCATCTGTAACTGACTTGACTCCAAAGTTTCAGCCCTCCAAAAGGGGTACTGCTTGGTAATCACCTACACTGGAGCACCCATAGGGACACTATTTGAGGAAGAAGTTACTCACTTTGTGCAATAATGATGGTTCTTCGAGATGTATATCCCTACGGGTGCTCCACTACCCAACCTGCTCCGCTCTGCCTCGAAGTTCTCATGGTTCTGCGGTAGAGAAGGAACTGAGGATGGTTAGCTCACGTGCACATGCTAGCCTCATGGCACAGCACAAAGTGAGAGAGTACATGTGTGGGCCCAATGGATGCTGCTACCAAAGTTCTCCAGTCAGCAGTGGAGAGATGCAGACACACCTACTGCAGAGCACCAATAGGGGGACACATCTCGAAGAAACATGGTTACTGCACAAGGTGAGTAACTTCTTTCCTTTAAGGACTGTCCTTTAAAAATATTTATTTTGTTTTTAATATGTATATACAGTTCTTAAAAAGTGAAATAACATTGAGAGAATTTTTAAATGTCCACCTAAATTGCATGACTGAAACTTGTATAAAATGGTTACTGTATGCATGCAAATTAAATACTAAGAGATTAACACATGCAAATTAAACACTAAGAAATTGCAAGTTATGCATGCAGTGTTTTTCCTGTGGTACGTGTTTTCGCTGTGTGTGTTCAGCTCATCTCTTGAAAAATATAACTTAAAATAAGAAGTGAAGAATTTCAGAGGTAAACATCCAGTCACTCCAGCATTAGCTCATCCTCTTGTACCTTAGCATAGCAGTAATTCTGCTAAGGAAGATCTCCTGGCAATATCCAGCCACCACATGGGAGGAATTAACAAGGGAGTGCTTGCCTTAACTAAAAATTCCTTTGCTGTTGACGATTTTAAATTATACTGGAATACAATCTTTATATAGTTCTTGAGAATACATTTGCCTTTGAGACAATGGGGTCTAGCTCCATCAACTCATAATTATTTTAATTTTTATATTCTTATTGTAGAGCTTCAGCCCTGCAAAAATCCAGCAGTCTGGGCAATTTGAAGAAAGAGGCATCAGAAGTGGTTGGTTTTGTTTTGTTTTGTTTGTTTATTCCTTTCTTTCCCCTTAAGACTGAGGACCAAATTGTCTGTCTTAGTTCTGGCCCCCTGAGTGGTGCAAGCGATTGGAATCTGGCTGCAACTGGCTGGTTGAGAATTCCAGTGGTAGTGGTGGAGGTCTCTTAAGTGGCATGAAACAAGTTCATCCACCAACTCTGCCTGCCCGCCCTGGATTAGGTTTGAAACAGAGCATAGCTCTGGTCATTCAATTTACATCTAGCTATGGTCTCATTTGCAACAAAATCCTGTGGATATTAGTGAAGGAGAAAATCTGTCCTTGAATATTTAGGGGTCTATCCTCTTACTGTAGAGTATTTACTTAAGTAAATCTCCTGCACTCCAGGGCTGTGTCCTAATTAGGTAAAAATGCGTATTCTTAACTAGAGGCAAAATCCTTGTAAAGATGAGGCAGTTTGTCATTTTCATGTAAATTAGCAGGTCAAGTTAAAGATAAGGGACTCACAGCATCTCAGCAGTAGTGATGGGTGACTATGGAGAGGGTGAGTTTTTCTTAGGATTAAAAACCTTTATCTATCATGCCAAAAACCAAAACTCAACAGATGGCTTAGCTCTGAGTCCCATTTTATCCAAATCTCCAAAGCTCAGGTAAGTAGTTGTAGTGCAGGCTGCTATTTGCAGAGCAGTGGTGGGGCAAACCTGCAATTATACCTCAAAAGATTTCTTTGCACTGTGTTCAAAGAGAGACACTTCTTACCAGCACTGCATTAATATTAATTTTTGTAATTAAAACCAATCTTGGTTGTGCAAAACTGTTAATAAATCAGGACCTAAAAAGGACTACATTATGAAATCCAGAGCCTAAACAGAACTGTGTGCATGGGGGAAAATAAAGAATGGCGTTAATCTAAGGGAAGTATAGATCTTACGTGATTTCTTTTGAAAACTAGAAGAGGAAAAATATCTCAATAAGAACTTGACTATTTTTCATTTAAATTAATTAAATAACTTTGGTAAATAAGAATTTTAACACTTCTCAATCCTTCCCAAACAGGACAAAGAAACTGTACAGAAACCAGCAGAGGTAACCTTCATATGCATCCTTGTGTGAAACAATGCAGAGAACAGTGTGTGTTTTAATTAGCATAGTTTTATTAACATTTAGTGTCAGAAATTTTAAGGGAGAATAGCAGACCCTCAAGCAAGATTGTGGAGTGTGATACAAATAATCTATTTGGGTCTCCACCATCACTTTGTGTCAAGTTTATATTCTTTGTCACGCTCTTGTCTTCTCATACATGGCTCATCATTTTGATTGGCTGAGAATAAATAAAATCACGCATTAGCTATTGTTTGTTCCAAGAGAATGTGGGGAATATCTTCAAATCACTCTGAGGTGTTGATGTTTTCCTGTCACCTTTACTCACTCCTCCCCAAAGACACCCCTTATTGTGGTAGGCTGTCCAGGTTAGTAGGCTGGGAGGAGGTTACTAGCGGAGTCCCTCAAGGATCGGTTTTTG
>ML675616.1:109212465-109252351 GCA_007922155.1 Mesoclemmys tuberculata
GCTGATCGATTCCCTGCAGCTTGAGGTCTTCAAATCTCACTTTTGAGGATTTCAATAACTCAGTCATGGGTTCGGGGTTGTTATAAATGTGTATGGGTAGGGTTTTGTGGCCTGCCTTGTGCAGGAGGTCAGACTAGATGATCATATTGGTCCCTTCTGACCTATGAGTCTATGAGTCCATGGGGCTTACAGCCAAAACCATTGATGCAGCCAAAGGATTTCTCACAGAGCAGCACAAGCAGCTCCTGTTCCCAAATGGCAGCGTACTCTGCTGCTTCAGCTTGCTCGTCCATTGTCAGCCCAGGAACAAGGGATCAAGTGTCTTCAGCTCTGTAACCCTGTACAGTTACACATTGCTGTACCACGAATTAACAAAGCCAGGTCTCAGATTTGTTATTAGCTTTGTAGCATTTTAAATTAAGTAGCTTTTGTTCCTTAGAAACCTTCCAAGTTCACAATGTATTGTAGTCGAGTTGCTGTTTTCTTTTTGCAATGGCTACCATTAAAAAGTAGCCATTTATCAGCCACTGCCATGCAGTGATACCTAGTGTGCAGCCGCTATTTCCTATTCTAAGTAATGGAGAAGAATCCTAGTATCTCAAATACCACTTTTAAAATCGTGACTGTGATTTTTCAGCAAAAAGAGAATTCTTGTGTTTGGCGAAGTAAACGCACTAACATCACAATCAGTCAGAGACCATGCGAGGTTAAAAACCATATGTTTAAAAAAACCAGAATAACTAAAAAGAGAGATGCTTATTTATTTTCAATTATCTTAGATTATCAAAACTGCCAGAATTATACAAATATAATTTATGTCTCACGACTTATGCCGCTTACTAGCTGCTTCCATTTCTCTCCATTGGACAATGGAAATAGGCTACTAGTCAAGTGGTTTTCATACTCTGCTCTGCAAACCGCTGGTGGTCCGTGGAGACTTTCTGGCAATCTGCAGAGAACTGGCCAGTCATAAGGTGCTTGTTCTTCCTCCTTTTTTTCCAGAGACTTCTACAAGTATCAGTGGGAGATGAGGGAGCTCAGGACTTCACAGGACCAAGCCCTGTGTGAATGTGTGTTCAATTTATTCTTTTAAAGTACCACTTTTGCAAGATTTGAAACATTTTAGTACAGAAATGCTAGTGTTGAAGAAATAGTAAATATAACTGAATTCTGAACACACTTAACTGAAGATCTTGCTTATTTAATCCAAAGTCAGTAAATGCATGCTATTTTACAGTGAAAGCACTACCTTTATTTCCAGATTTACCTTTCGAAATTGATAGTGCACAATTCAAAGATATTTTTATAGTGCAATAATATTGAGTTCAAAAGTTTTGTTTCCCTGACTAATCAGAGTAAAGCTCCTGTGGAAGGTAACAAAGGTGGAACCCTCCCTCCAAAATCCCCAAGCCATAGTGGCACCGGTGATGAGGATAGTTTTGGTTCCCGGAAAGCCAGATCTTCATTCGGACGAGGCTTTTTCAAGATAAAAAATACCAAGAGGACAGCAAGTGCACCGAATTTGGGTAGGTACCATGCTCCTGAAAGCATCTCCAGGGTATTTTGAATAGGAGCTCTTAATAAGAAATGAGGGTTTCTTTTTATGCATGTTGTAGCTGCTATAAACGGGCAGGGCCAGCCCAAAAACTGTATGGAGAAACTGATGGTCGCACAAAAAAAGTGCTGTGCTATTGCATACCAGTTCAGTTCAACCCTGGCCCTGGCCTTTATGCTCAGACCCTGTAGCATTCAGCAGTTTTCTTACTGAAACACAGCAGCTCATAGGCATTTTTCTTCCACCCCAATCTCTGCTCCAGACCGTAATCTTATCACAAAAGCAGTGTTGTTACCACAGTCCAGTATTCTACCTACAATAGCACCTCTACTCAGGTCGTCTTCCATCCTCTTATTAAAAGTGTTCGTAGAATTTTTGTGCACCTGAGACACATCCACCCAGAAATTTTAATTTTCCCCCTGGGAGAGCAGCGGTGAAAAGCCTCCATCCTTCAGAAGTTTAAAGGGGATTATTGCCTCCTTGTCCAAAAGAAAAGACTTCCATTTAATGTTTTTTCTGATCCTTTGCCCCTGGGAATTAATTTACCCACAGCCTCATTATATAGGGTCCATGTCTTCCTCTCCCATATGTGTTATAAAAATTGCTTGGCCTACGTGAAACAGATATATTATCCATTCAATTATTAGACCAGTTGTTTCATCCCGTTGAGATGTTTTTGTGCCCATTTCTTCATATGACCACTGCAGTGTAACGAATTGCAATTTTAAAATAATCCTTATTATCTAAAAACAGTGGGGTCAGAGTAGAAGAGAGGGAGATGGGAGCCTGGGTTCTGTTCCTAGCTCTGCTATGGATTTGCTTTGTAAATTTGAGAAACTCACTTACATTGTCTGTGCTTTGATGTATCCATCTGGAAAACTAGTCGATAATACTTGTCTCTCTCACAGGGTTATTGTGAGGCACAGGCACAATTAATTATTATTACACATTACTATTATTTTCTTGTGCTCAAACGCTGACTGAAATCATCAGGATGTTGTTTTACCCTCATTAATATATAGCTTTGCTATATTACTTTTTGGTGAGGAGGGGATTAACAGTTATTAGTAATCCTAATCTTCGTGTGAATTCAGTGCTGTGTGTGGTGCATGTGTCTGTTTTACTTTTCTCCCCTTGTCTTATATTTTGCCAATGTACATTTTGATATGTGTTTTACCTTGTCGTTCTGCGTGTTCTCTCCCATTGTGCTGCGTGTGGTTATGTGCATTGTTTGGATATCTGAAGATCGCAGTCGAAGTGCAAGTGCACCTACTTTAGGTATAGTAGTCCTGCATGTCTGCCTGTACCAGTGCTCTGTTATGATTGCTGCTAACAGCTGGTTATGGCCATGCACTTTTAAAACAAAACTAGAAATAAAATCTCTATGTTGAAACTTTTATACAACACTAAAACAAATTTTCTCTGTAACGCTGGCCTACTACTAAAAGTCTGCTGCATTGTTTCATGATAACCAGTACTAATGAGACATGTTGTGGGTAGGCTTGCAAAGGTTAATGAACCTCCGAACACAAAGATTACCCATCAAGGCAAAAATGAAGGTAGAGAATGGATGGTAATTGCATAAGTGTGTGTAATCTACAGAGGCCTGGCCACATATTCTGCTCCCTTTTATCATAATGACTTGGTTGTTAGTCAGATCATTATCTCTTTGTGTTGTCATCCAACTCAGTGCTTCTGGAAGACGCTAACAGGTAATGCAACATGAATTTTGGAAGTATTTGTAATGCTTTAACTGAGGTGGCACTGAGGAGAGGGATATACAAGTCCTCTTTTCCAAATAAGTAATGTGATAAACATAAGGGAGAAAGAACCATACAAGACAAATAATAGTCTGGTAGTTCTGGCAGGTACTCAGCTCTGCTGGTGACAAGGGCAGTATAGGAACCAGAATGGAATGTTTTGCCTTTATGTATACCCATGTAACCCTAAATCAGTGATAGTAACGGAAGGTGAATATGGTCCTAAGACATGACAGAAATAGAGGCAGTCTCCTTATTTCGCATTAGCGTTCCAAATTTCCAAACGTCTCTGTCATAACTCAGCTATTCAAAGGATTGTTTCAGAGAAGGAGATACAGTAAGCAGGCATTCTAGTACCCACAAACTTCTGCTTCTGATTCATTCAGCCATGTTCTGATATTCCCCACCACGAATGCTGCTTAAATGTGTTTTTTCCTACATTAGATTCCTTTCTAAAATACCCTACCTGTACCATAGCTCTATCCCCCAGCACAGAAGACCTCATTCACCCAACAGTAGAGGTGAAGTGGTCACAAACCACATGTTAAAATAAATGATATAGTTGCTTCTCTTCATTCCTATAAAATATGGATATAAAATTGATATAAGATAGTGCTAACACGGGACCCCTAGGACATCGAAACTTTGCCCAACTAAGGGCCACAGTGGTGAGTTCCCAGGAGCCACAGGGCCATGCCTGACTTGCATTAATTGGAGCAAATTGCATCCACCTTCATCATTAACTCTGAGGTCTTAAACTGCAAGTCCCAGCATACCATGCTCCATCTTGACCCAAATGACTTGCAGTTGCTTCACTGAATGCTATTTTCTCTGGAAAGGCAATAAAGAGTTTATTTTTTAAAACAAATGATGGTGCCTGTAGCTGCCTATCCATATTAAAGATGAAGATGACCACAAACTGCTCTGTGTACTCTTGGGTCTACATTTGGGCAATGGCTGTTTCACCATAACAGACTCGGGCAGTAGATTTATATTCACTCTTCTTTAGTTTTGTTTTAAGCTTCCATTAGCAAATAAGTGATGTAAATAAACTCGTCATCATTTGTTTGCCCACAGCTGTATGGCACTTGCTGGCACATTTCTGCTTAAGTAGAATATTAGATTCTGCAATTTATTTAATCATGTGTTGAGCACTTTTCTCTATTGTTTACTTTTCCTTTTATAATTTTGGTTACCAAATATCACCTTGAGCAGTCCTCAGGTTTACCTGGACTGGGTATGAAGTCTCTGTAGACAAATACAGGATAAAGATGTAAGATTTCCATCCTGGATGGTAACATGTTGTTTTCCAATGCAGTGGTGGATGTCAGATGCAGCCATCCTTTCTCTATTAAATAAGAAGCAATGGCTTTTTAGTAAGGACACAACCCAAAGTTCATGGTACCTGTCTGTAAAGGAGCAAAATATTCCACTATGTGCAGAAGTGGATGGCCCACTTTTCCCAATTGCATTTTTGAGTCAGAAGTAGTTGACTGTTGATAGATCTCGCTAGATGAGGATCAGATCAGAAATGGCATTTTTTTATCAACAGCACTTTATATGCTTTATAGTGGTTAGTACAATCCTGCTGTGCCACTGGATTTCTGCAGGACTTCCTTGTGCCTCAGTGTATCCATCTGTAAAATGGGGGAAATAATGCTTCCCCGTAGCCTAAGGCTTTAATTTATTAATCATTTATAAAGGGTCTTGCCCACTTTTGGTGCAGTGTAATTAATGAATGCTATTGATGGTACTGACTGAGTGCTACCAGTTTTCAAACAAGACACCACAGAAAGGAACACATTTTATCTCCTTTGGCTCGCCGTCTTCTTAAATTGATGAGTCACAGTAATTCCAGACGAAGTGATTACAGAATTCAGAAATGTGCTCATAATGTGAAATACAGATGAAGTACTGCCAGGTGAAGTTCTACCGGGGTTTGTTTTGTAATAGCCGAAACAGAAAAGGGATCTGCAGATCATTTGGACCTAGCTGGTTTGCCCCCTCGGCCAAAAGAAACTGATGGTGGGCAGATGTCTCCCTCTTCTCCAGACTCCAAGAAGAAGGCCAAAGGAATCAAGAAACTATTTGGAAGGTAAGATTTTTGTTCGTTTGTTTGTTTTAAAGGAAGAGGGAACATCGTGTAGGTCTGGTTCAACGGAGGGGGTTGCTATCGAGATACATAGCCTTTCATATCTAAGTCACCAGAAATGCAGCTCAAGCTGGACATACCAAAGCCGCTCCCATTTGAAATCTCTTGGGTGTCCTGTGTGGAATCATTTAGTGGTCTCAACACAGTTCCTAGTGAATAGTTCTCCTTATCCCAAAGTCACTGCCACATCTGTCATATATTTGTGGCTTTTTATTCTTTCGGTCTTATTTCTTTGTCCTCAGCTTCTCATCTTTCTTTCCGCTCCCTCCAGCCTAGTAGCTCTGGTCTACTTTCCCAGATGAAAAGGTGCAAAATGTATTGCAGGTTATTTCAAAATTTCACAGTGTATTCTGTGGTTGTGACAATAAAGGAATTTATTCCTGGTTATCAGATGTGATGCAAAGAATATTAAATGTGCTTTGCCTCCTTTACTTAGGCTTAAAAGAAGCCAGTCTACCACATTTAACCCGGATGATATGTCCGAGGCGGAGTTCAAAAGAGGAGGGACAAGAGCGACTGCAGGACCAAGACTGGGCTGGTCTCGAGATCTTGGACAGTCTAACAAGTAAGAGGAACTGCACTGAACCAGAGCGTGCAGTGCTTTTCCACTTCAATTTGCCTTTGTAGGCTTTCATTTTACTACTGTATTAGGAGGAATTGTGTTAGAGTAACATTATCATTGCTAGCAAAAGGAAATAGGCAAGCCTTGGCTCTTTGGGACATTGCCCTCCTTAAGAGGATGGTCAGGAAATTAATGTACTAAGGGCTGGTCTACACTAAAGAGTTTTGTCAACAAAAGCCAGCCTGTGGGGTTCCCGGCAGTTCCCCCCACACTGCCCCTCTTAGGTCAGAGGAAGTGCTGCTGGTGAGGACACACTCCACCGACCAAAGGAGGGTAGTGTGGACATCTGCCACCAGAGTAATTACTGCAGTGGCTGTAAGTCGACATAATATATGTTGATTTATTTTTGAAGTGTAGACAAGGTCTAAATATGGCCCACAGTCCTGCCGTGAGATTCACATGGTGGAATCCTGCCCCTGAATGCAATCCCATTGACTATAGTGGGACTTTCAGGTGAATGGGCTCAGGAACTGCCTATATGGAGATACACTGAAGTGAATGGGGCTGTACAGGGGGTGCACGTGTCAGTCCCATCACATGGATTTCAGGTATGATCAAGGCCTCGGTCAATTCACACTGTTAAAGTTCCCTTCATTATAAGGTAGGTCACTGAAGTATCTTCAGTTATTTTAAGTAAATAAAATATTTCAGTTGGATTTTGAAGTTTTAGCCAGCCTGGAGCACACAGATTTTGATGATTAGTATTCATCATCATCATGTTTATTATAGTACTGCCTCGTACTCAACAATTGAGATGAGGGTCCCATTTTGCTAGTCATTATATAGACTCAGAGCAATAGATATACCTTCTCCCAAATGGCTTACTGTCTAAATAATACAAGCACACATCTTTTGCTGTATATGGTTTTTGCTCTCAAAAACACTATGAATTTGTAATATTTTTTCCTTGTAATTTTTTTTTTAAATTTTCTTCTGCTTTAGTGACCTGGATATGCCATTTGCTAAATGGACAAAGGAGCAAGTTTGCAACTGGCTCCAGGGCCAGGGTTTAGGTTCATACATGAATCATGGCAAACACTGGATACTGTCTGGGCAGACTCTCTTGCAAGCTTCTCAGCAGGATCTGGAAAAGGTAAGAAATGTTAGAAAAATATTTATACTGGGATAAATGTTAAGCATTGGTGTACATTTTGTGTGTGTGTAAGTCAGGGCTGTCAGATGCAGCAATGAAAATCGAAAAGCCCAGCAAGTGAATCTTTAAAATACATTTATCTTTAGTAATGCAAAAAAAATTGTTTTGTGCCTAATTTTAGTATGAATTTTAATGTTCCATAATAAAAGAAGTAATTAAATGTCTGATTTAGCTGCCATAAACATTGGCACCTCAACTAACTCATGTGTTACCTTTAAAAATATATATTAAAATAAGGTAATCACTTGTTACAATACCATTGATTTATGGTCCTGATTCTCCATTTTCTTGCAACTTGTGCTTTTATTTACACCAATGCAAGGTGAATGTAAACGGCTATTATTCTGATCTGGTTGTATGCCCCACCCACTTGGTACTGTTGTGAATGACATTGCAAGGTGAAAGACACTGGAGAACCAGGCCCTCAGTTTATATAACTTTTAAATTTAAATTGTCCAAGCCACAGTTTTTCAATAACATTCAGGTGAGAAATAGTTAATTCTTTTCCTGCTTTGGACCCACAGCATTTCTCATAGTTTACTTCAGTCATGAGTCTGGCTGTACTGAATTTTTAGCTTTGTTTGCTGTTATAAACAAATAAGGCATCCACTTCCTTAAGTAGTCCTGGGTTAGTTCAAAGCTGCTATTCAAAGCTGTGGTTATACAGTATATTTAAATTTTTTATTAAAAGATAATGTTTCAAGTGAACAGTACAAAGTTTAAAACAAAAGAGCAACAGACATCTAGGCAGGGTGTTCGGGGTATAAGAGGGTACAGAGTTGGTGGGGGTCAGGGAATACAGCAAGAACATAACCCGTGTTGTCCTGGATGGGGTGAAGAAGTGGGATTACAGTAAACAGAGCATAACGGGGATGAGGAAGCATCACGTGTTACAAAGGTTCCTTGCGGTGGGGTGAAGGGGAAGCACATAAGTCCGTAACAACAAGTGTCCCTCATTGAGTCCGTGGGGTGATGGGCGAGGTCGGTAAGACCATAAGTTCCGCGTGGCGGCGCTCCGGCTCACTCCTCATCGTACTGTTGGTGTCCGGTGATGTGTTCCACGTAGATGTCCTGGGACCAACGGATGCAGCACGCCCTCGTTGCGGGGGTCCCAGGTGCCAGGGCTCCCACAATCAGGACGTGGACCTCGTAGCCCCTCGCTCTCAGGGCGTGGGCCAGGGGGGTGTACTTCTCTTCCTTCCACTCCCGGGCTGTGTGGAAGGCCAGGGACCGGACCATGACGTCCACCATGACGACTTTTTTCCGCTCCTCGTCGGTGACGACGATGTTGGGCCTCAGCAGGCTGTCGGTGCCGGGGACGGTGGAATTGATGGCAACCGTGCCCAGCCGGGCCAGGATGGCTTTCGCCAGCCGGTCCTGGACCGCGTTGTGCTGGAGCTGCCAGGCTCTGGAGTGGGGCTTGCAGCCGCAGAGGACGTGGGGCAGTGTCTCGTTGGCATACCCGCACTTCCTGCAGCGCTTGTCCCGGTTCCTGTGGACATCATGCAACATCAGAAAAACAGTTTATTTTTAAATTAAAAATGGATATGGCCATAATAGCCACTTAGCCTACAGATGCCCCCAGGTTTGTTTGATATCAGTGGTTAGTTAAACAATGAAACACTGTGTTCAAAGAGCTCCTGTGTCGTATGCCTTTGGAAGCACTTGTTCCTTAGCGTTTATATAGTACTTCATGTTTTCAAAGTACTTTATAGCCAATAACTAACTAAATAACTAAATCTCACAACCTTACCTGCCTAAATTTGAGGTAGGTAGAGAAGTATATTATCCCTTAAAATACAATGATGAATACCACCACAATTCAGTGAGCAGACTGTTTTTGCCCCACATAAGAATGCTGGGGCCAACAATCACCAAAGGGATGAGGCATCCAAATCCATTAGGCATGTAAATAAGTGGCCTGATTTTCAGAAGTGCTGAGTTGTGCTCCCATTGACATCCTGGGTTATGGTGGGTGCTCAACAAACATCAAGGTGTGTTCATATAGATGCGTCATTATGGATTTATGTATCTAAATTTAGGCATCTGACCAGATCTGTCCTCAGATACGTGTGTGCACATAATACTTGTTAATTTAAACAGCAATTGCTGTGTGTGTGTGTGCGGGCAAAATTCAGCCTGTAGTGTTGGAGTTTGTATGTTAGTTTGTGGGTTGGGTAAAATGGATGTTGGTTATTTTTACATTTTGATTCTGTGTAGACCACATAAAATCCATGTGCTGCTGCACTAGAAATTAAGTGCTTTGGTTTCTTTGTCTTCATAGGAACTTGGAATAAAGCATCCACTGCATCGGAAGAAACTTCAGCTTGCTCTTCAGGCACTGGGGTCGGAAGAAGAAAATAATCATGGAAAACTGGATTACAACTGGGTTACCAGTAAGATTCATTGCACTTTAAAATAATAGCATCTGTGCGTTCTAAAAGTAGGTCTACACTGCACACTACTGGCAGCAGCATGTAGGCTGTGCATAGCTACAAGCAGCAGTGAACATCAGGCTGTGTCCATATGGTAGTTTGTAGCTAAACATGGCAGTACAAGGCTCTGTCAGGGGGAAGGCAGCTGGGACGTGCTGGAGCCTTCTGATGCTGCCAGAATCTTTCACTGTGGCGGAGAAAGTATCTGGCAGCTCCCTGCTGCTGGTATATTTCCCCGCCACAGAGAGCAGCCAGAGCCTTCCCTGTGACAAAGAAAGGCTCCGGCAGCTCCCTTCCCACTGCCAGAAGTCTGTCTGCTGCAGGAGCCTTTCCCTGGAAAGGAAAAACCCGGCCAGTGGGACTCCACTGCTAACAGTAGCAGTATAAAGGGGGAAGCACTGCTTGGGCATATGGAGAACCACATAGGGTATATACCCTAAGGGTTCAGGCATGTCGTTACTCACTTAAGCAGTGCCTCACTATCCACGTGGCTATTTATACCCATGTTGGGTGAGGGGGTGCTGCATATGTAATCTACATGCCGCTGTAAGGCGTGTACAGTATAAATGTACCCTAAAATAGGGGCAAGGAGGTTAAGGATTCTGGATAATTCAAGTTTCTATGAATACCTGAGAGTAATGATAACATGGAGAGTGCTGGCTAGATACATAACTGTCATTAGTCTAAAGGTTTTCTGACTTAGTAGAACATGTTTTTCTTAGGGTGGTTGGATGACATTGGACTTCCCCAGTATAAGACTCAATTTGATGAAGGAAGGGTGGATGGTCGAATGCTTCATTACATGAGTGTTGTAAGTAAACGGCAGGCTTTTTTCTGGCATTTTTTTGTGTTCTTGGTTTTGGTTGTTTTTGTTTGTTGAGGTTTTTTTTTATACAGAATAACACAGTTCTAAGTGGTCAATTGGAGACTCAGGTCTGGGCTACACAGTCAGTGGGAGATACACTAGTTATGTTATGGAATTAGCGTATCTCACATCAGCGTACTTAGGTTTACACAGTGTGGCATCTTCACGACACTATGTCGACAGGAGAAAGTCTCCCATTGGCTCTGCCTTCCACCTTTCGGGGAGGTAGGCTAATTGAGTCAACCGGAGAGCACTCTCCCATTGACTGAGCGAGTCTACACAGGCCCGTTCAATTGATGCTGCATGACTACAGTGCAGCAGCATTGATTGAGCAAGTCTCCCATCCACTGAATTAGTCCACCTCCCTGAAAGGCGGAAGGCAGGGACGCTCTGCCGTTGACGTAGCGTCGTGAAGACATAAGTACGTTAGCATGAGATACGCTAGTTACATTACATAACTAGTGTATCTCACATTGACCTAGCATGGCAGTGTCCACCACACCTCAGTAACCTAAAGAAACTTGCTCTTCCTGCTGTGTATCATGGTGATTCAAAAAGTATTACCAAACTAAAGTTTATTTTACCATGCACTCAGAAAATGGAAATCAGTAGGCTTTTTCCTTGTTATTTATCATCTATGTAGTAACTACATAGAGAGTAATATTCTCCCATGTGCAGAAGGCCAGCAGAATGCTTATGCATGACTTAAGCCAAGTCTGAGGGTTTAAGAGGGGACTTAAATGGTGATAAGTCTTGTACCGGCCCTATATAAGGGGTGAATTTCCCAAGAACCCTACTATAAGGAAGATAACTACAGTTCACGGAAGTGAGCAAACTTAGCAGATTAACCTCATTTGCTTTTACAAAATCTATCTGAATAAAATCGTTCAACAGAAAAGCATCTTATTTGCCTTGTGGGATTTTCTGCAGGTAATATTAAAATTGTTGAATTTTCCAAAAATGTGTTCTACAAATATGCTGAATAATAGCAGAGTAGTGTTTAATAATAATGTCAGAAATTTCCCACAATTTGAAATGAGTTTTGAAATCAAATATTTATGTAAAAGCATATTGTAATGGTCTGTGTTTGTCCTCCCATAGCGTTGTGTGCAAATATCTTGTATTAGAATGTCAGACATTATTAAGTGTATTCAGTGGTATGCTGCTTTCTAGTAGCTACATCCTACAGAGGATGTAAATCCAAATAGTACTACATATGTGATTGTTTCACAGGTTATCACTAATATGGAATATTTTAAGGGCCAAGTTTTCAAAGATAGTAACGTAAAGTATACTTACAAAATATACTTACTCATCTCCATTGTGCCTCAAAATTTGAGAATTGTGTACATGCAAATGGGGTAACCCTGTACCTCTTCAATTTGCACACAAAACTGCATGATTTTCAAATGTAAGTGGAGTGTTTGCAGACGCATTTTGTGTATTAACTAATTCAAGTAGATGGACTTCATTCTTCTCTCTAAGAAATTTAATCTTAAATGTTCAGTATATTGTTACTGTTTGGATGACTAAGGCAGGAAAATCAGCGCAGTTTCCTTTAATCTTTAACATATGATTATTAACAATAAAGATTAAGTTTTATATAAGTCAGTTGGTATTTTAAAAATATATCAGACCAACTTCTGATCTGGTTCTCCCACTTACAACACCATGAGTGAAGTTGGCCCAGAGTGTTTTGTTTGAAGGCCAGGTAAGGCATAGTGCAACTGAGGAGGCAAGGTTCTGTTCTTTCCTACAGATCTGAATGGAAACTGAGGATCATATACAATACGTGCTTTTTTAAAAAAAGAAATGAGTCACAAAAGTATTTTCTAATATCCTGTGCCATGACCATGCTAAATGTTACCATCTCCTGACAAGGTATTGTTTGTATATACTTTGTGCATTCTGTACACTAGCACAGGCTCTAGGATCTTCCCATATTAACTTATTTACAGTGCAAATACTGAGCTACTGAGGAGCTCAACACGTTCCATTTTGGCACTTGATAAATAATGGTGATTGTACATGCTGCTCAGTTTGCTTTTCCAAATTCATATGAACTATTGCAGAGGAAAAAGAAAAGGACATGCATGCAGTGAAACTCAGTCCTGTGCAGAGGTTCAGCAGAATGCATATGTGCCACGCAAGCCCTTAAGTGCTCTTAAATCAAGGGAAATTGTGGTACAGCCAGATTTACGTAGGCATTAAGGCGCCTAAAGATGCAGAGAGGTATCTAGTGGGATTTTCAAAAGCAGTGAAGTAGGTTAGGAGCCTAATTCCCATTAAAATCAATACGGTCTTAGCGCTTTACTCATTTAGGTACTTTTGTCAATCCCAGTAGGCACTTATCAGCTTCTTTAGGTGCCTAAATATGTTTAGAACTGTGGGCCATGGTGAATTTGGGGTGAATTTTACCCGGTGTGAGTTAGCTGTCTGCCTCATGCAAATTTTGAAAAAAATGTGCTAAATACTCTGTTTCTTACATAGCATATTTTTCTGAATTTGCCTTCTTCTCCTTCGAGTGATTGCTCATATGCATTCCACTTAGGTGTGTGCACGGCCTCATGCACGGTTCCCGGACAATTTTTTCCCTTAGCAGCCTACTTAGGGCGCCACCGGTCCCACAGACCCTCAGTTCCTTCTTTCCGCCCGTGACGGTGACTGGAAATAGCCTTGCTCTCTGCAAGTACCGATTCCCTTTGTTTGCGTTCTTGTTATCCAAAACTCTGCAGCTAGTTGTTAAGCAGTTGTTAGTTAGTTAGATAGAAGTCCCTGAGGGACTTAAGGTGCATAGACACGTCCCGGCCGCCTGGATTAAAGCCCCCCCCACTTCCCCATCGGTGCCTTAAGCGTGGGGAGGAGCGGAAGTGGCACCGTCGAGCCATTCCCCACCAGCGCCAGGCTTGACTTGGCACCGAGCAGCACCCCTGGTGCCGAAGAGGAAGAGCAGCGCGTGGAATGCAGACAGTCCCCTGGGCCGTGGGTACGGGCAGGGTACAAGCCTGCGTTGGGTTCCTGCGAAGAACAGTGGAGACTCCTGGAAGGGGGGAGCAATCTCCCTCTGGACGGCAACCGGGGTAAGCAAGACGCTCCCTCACGACAGACCCAGCACCGAGTAGTTGCCCAGCAGGACCTCAGTTGCTGTGGAGTACTCGGTGCCGAGGGGAGGCGCTTGGCACCGAGGAGAGGACTCAGCCACCGAGGGACCCTGTCGCCGTTAAAAGGTCTTGGCACCGAAGGATCCACCCTGGCACCAAGGTGGGCACAGGACCTGGTCCCCACCCCCCCCGGGCACCGAGGCGCGGCGTGGGATCTGGTGCCGCCGCAGGACTCGGAGCTGCAGGGTTCCCCGCCCCCTGTGCCGAGGCACAGCGCAGGACCCAGTGCCTCTCTGATGAAGGCGGTGCTGCAGGGTCCCCTCCTCCCGGTGCCGAGACACGGCACGGGTGCAGGGGCCACTGCGGCGTCCTGCGCTGGGGGCGCGTCACAGACCCGGTGCCGAGTGACGGCTTGGCACTGGAAGAAAAGGGGAGGGGAAAAAAAAAACAGGAGAAGGCAGGGTCCCCACACCAGTGCCACTGCGGGGCTCGGCGCCAGGGGGGACTTCCCCCCACCCTGCACTGGGGTGGGCACGGGGCCTGGGGCTGCCGGGGGGCCTGCCCCCACACCGTGGGGTCCCCCCACACAGAGGTGGTGCAGACCGTGGTCGCCAAGCAGAGACCACGACCAGGGGTGCTAGTGGCAGGCTTGGCACCGCAGGGCTTGAGGCGGCTCTAGACCTGATCACCAGGGGGTGAGCGACACCGCGGAGCCCTTGGTGCCAAGGCAGCTCATCAGTGCCGGGAGCTCCCCAGAGCGTGCCTCCTCCCATCCGCACTGCCTGTGGTAGGGGAGGCGGTCCTTGTCGTCCTCCACACCAGGAAAGGTGGGGGGCAGTCCCCAGCAGGGCGCAGCACCCGCGATGCTGGACGGCCAGGGCTCCACGCGTGTGGTGGCTCGGGGTCCCACAGCGGGGGGCGCGGTCGGCCTGCGTTGGCTCCAGAGGCAATGACCGGGGCTGCCCATCTCGTACAGTGGGGGTGCGGTCCCCACTCCTGGCACAGGTCAGGGCAGGGACATCGCTCCTCGCATGAGAAGTCGGATCCCATGGAGGGACCCCCTGTAGGTGCACTCCTTTGGTGTATGGGGAGGCACCCATGGAACGTGCCGTGGCAGTCCCCTTCCTCCTGCCCGGGAGGGGCAGTCTTCCGGGATTGCATGGCGCCACCGGAAGGTTTCGGGGCGCACTAGGAGCTGTTCAAGAGGTTGGCCTCTCACTTGAGGCAAACATTGCCTGCTTCGGTGTGCTGGCGGCAGTGGCCCCAGTGTGGGTGGCCTTACCTGACCATGATGGAACTCTTGACGTGATGAGGCCCTGTGAAACCCCCCACACCACTCTTCGTCGCCTCTACATCAAAGGTGGCAGGCGTTATGTCCTGGCCAAAAGGTCCTAGCTTTTGATCACTCCAGACCCGGCCCTTGGATTCATAGTGCTTTGTCTCAGCTCATTGTCCACGGCAGCCCTGCAGGTCAGGATTGCCAGCCATCAGCACTCCGGGGTGGATAGGGATTTCACTGTGAAATGCTCTCAGGTTGGCTCTAGGCACTGCCTGCAGATGTTAGGTCCCATGGCAGCCTGCATATATGTAGCGACACTAGATCGCCGGAGACTCTGATTGCTTCGGGTGTAGGTGGCCTCGATATAGGCACCAAGGAGCCACCCAATAGATTCCCCACCCGCGCTAGCCTCCCTGCACTGGTGAAGGCCTTGCGGGGCAGTGTTGCGGGGCGTCCCGTTCAGGAACTGGTTCCGTCGGTCAAGGTACAGGCACTGGCACATCAGCGCAAAGGAGGGGAGGAGCACGCTCCCTGACCCTCTGCAAGAAAGCCCTCCATCCCTCGGGTTTGGCAGTGAGGCACGATCTCTGCTTAACTGCCTTTCATCTCCCGGGTGTCAGGAGTGATGAGGTGGATTGCCTCAGCAGGTTATCCCTTCCCCACTGCGACGGGTCGTGGCATCCGTAGCTCATGCCTACATTTTTCCCCAAAGTGGGGTATTTTCCAACTGGACTTTGTCACGTTGGTCTGGGACACGAAGTGTCCAAGGTTCTGCTCACTCCAAGGTAGCGAGACTGGGTCGTTTCCAAAGCATTCCTCGTCGACTAAATGGGTACTCTCAAGTACGCATCACCTCCCACTCTGACCCGGTCCGGTGTCCTGCTGTGCAGGTAACGTAAGTCGGGGCGGACGTCTTACCGATTGCTCCAGCCTGACCAACACAGAACTGGTTCAGCATGCTGCTGGACCGTCCGATCGCCCCGACAGGTAACTCCCCCAGGACCTGGAGTACCTGCTGCAGCCGGATCTGCTGATGGAGGGATGGAGGGCCTGCTTGGTGCACGCCCAGTAAGCCCTGCTTGGCAGCAGGAACCCTCCACACAGGTTACGTATCAGGTTAAGTAAATATGGTCCACCTCTTGGACGGAGTCCTGGGGCATCCCGCCAAGACTCGCTGGCACAGGCAATCCTGGAGTATCTGCTCCAATTAAAGCCCAAGGCCTAGTTCTGACCTCATTGAAGGTTCACTGGTCACTCATCTTGGCCTCCCATCAGCTGCTCGAAGGGATGTCCCTGTTCTGGCTCCCCCCGATCAGCTGCCTGCCTCAAGGGGGCAGTGAGACTTATCTGCAGGCACTTGACCCGGTGCCTCCTTGGGATCTCGACCTGGCCCTCTCGAGACGCTCGGGGCCCCTTTTGAACTCATGGCTCTATGCCCTGGCTCATGCTTTCACAGAAGGTAGCCCTCCTGGTGGCTATCACCTCGGCAAGAAGGTTCTCCAGCATTAAGGCTGGGACCTCGGAGCCTCCTTATACAGTATTCTATAAGGACAAGGTCCAGCTTCGGCAACATCCGGCCTCCCTACCCAGGATGGGTTCCTACTTTTCGTTGTAATCAAGATAAATTTTCTCCCCATGTTTTTTTTCAAACCACATGGCGGGGAGGAGGAGAGGAGATCACATTCGCTGAAATGTAATGAGCCCTAGCCCTTTGCGTCGGGCATACATAGCTGTTCCAGGAAGCGAGCCCCTTGTTCCAGCGGTGATCCAGATGAAAAGGTCACCTATCTCCATCCAGCGCATCTCTGCACGGACCATCCCCTGCATCAAGTACTGCTATGTGCCGGTGAAACGCACCACTTTCAGAGGTCATCACAGCGCCCTCAACCAGTACCTGGGCCTCATCCGTGGCATTCCTGGAGTGGGCACCTTTGCACGACATCTGCAAAGCCACCGCCGGGTTGCCAGTGCACACCTTCATGTCGCACTACGCCAGCAGACGAGGGAGGGTGCAAGTTTCGGCAGAGCCGTTCTGCAGGCAGCTCACTGGTGACTCCTACCCACCTCCAGAATATGGCTTGGTAATCACCTAAGTGGAATGCATATGAGCAATCACTTGAAGGAGAAAATATGGTTACTTACCAGTAACTGTTGTTCTTCAAGATGTATTGCTTATATCCATTCCACACCCACCCTCTGGCCCTGCTGTCGGAGTCGGCAGAAGGAAGGGACGGAGGGTCTGTGGGGCCGGCAGCGCCCTAAATACCGCGGCATGAGCGCGGCACTCCAGGGGGTGCCGGAGCCAGCCCCTACAGAGGCTGCTAAAGGAAAAAAGTCCGGGAACTGTGCACGAGGGCGCGCACACACCTAATTGGAATGGATATGAGCAACACATCTCGAAGAACAACAGTTACTGGTAAGTAACCATGTTTTTTTGTTTGCGTTTGGGACATTAATATAAAATACGATACATACTTTTAAGACCTGATTTGCTCCTACTGTTTAAGCCTCTGTTGAAAGCAGAGGGCCAGCAGGTCCCCTGGAAGGCTGTGTTCAATTCAGCAGTGATTTAAACAATGGTAGAAATTATTCAGGGGTTGAAAGTTGTTTATAAAGAGGTATAATCTATTTGCACCATTTGGCATTTAAAACCAGTGTAATTTATGTGTAAAGAGAAAGAAGTAGGTGTGTGTAGCAGGGACTGTACCTTCTTAATTTTAAATCCATTACTATGTTTTTAGACAAAGTCCTAACCATGCTCAGGGACCTAATGAATTGTAATAACTGAATTACCCTAAATAATTAACTATAAATAGAGATGTCTGCAAAGTCAAAATGAAAATTAAAAACCACATGAAACTCACTTGGTTCAAACTCAAACAAATAATTCAAACTCAAAATTCAGGCCACATTAATCATAAAATTCAGTAAAGCTAAAGCTGGTGAAACATGAGTGAACTGAGCTCATTTTGAATTCACCTGACCAGATTTTGGGGTTTTATGTATTAAACCATGTGAAAATCTAGGTGTTGTATGACATTGACATGAAACCAGGTGAAGGTGAGCAATTTTAATGAAGTTTCATGTTGGTTTTTTTGAGTAATTTGAGCCTGAAATTCAAAGCAACATTTTTTCAGGATCTATGGGGATTTTGTGGAAAATGCTGCAACGTGAAACCAAAGCAAATATATGCATAAAGTGAGCTACTGGATTTTCCAAGAAATTTTCTTAGTTATAGTTCCCTGAACATACAGTGGTTAGAATGGAAGTTAGAACACAATCTGAACTGTAGTATTAATTGAATATAAATAGCACTGAAATGTGTGAAGCGAGATCGCCTGTCACATAATAAGTGTGTCTAAAGCCATTGAAGGCAGTAGAGTTGCATCTACTTACATCACCATTTAATTAAACTTTGTGATTTAGACTTTGAGATTTCAACTCAATAAACATTGCTTCATGGCACTGTTCTGGTTGAATGTGCAGCATTAAATTAGACATCTCCTGATTTTGAGTTCTTAACTATGCAAAAATGCAAAAATATTGCAATAATGTAACTTGTGCATTTAATATTTTATAATATTGGTAATGTAATTTCAGATCCTTCAGAGTGAAATGTGGTATGTGAATGTAAAGGTATTTTTATTAACACATTTGTTTGAAAATACAAAATATAAGTAGCTATGAGCTGTAAAACTTGGCTAAGCATATCACATTCACCTTAGTTCTAACAAAGGGTGCATGTGTGTGTGAGAAAGTGAGAAATTATTGTTCTTTTCCTGATGTGTGAATCTTCTGAGGTTTGATGCTGAAGTGAAAACAGATGTGGAAAAGCCAAGTGTGATCTTTCACACTGAATAAATCTGGGTGTGCAGCTGAGTAACAGTCACAAACATCCCTGAAATATAAACGATTAAAAATTCTGGGTGCATCCCTATTCACCGAATAATCCAGAAGGTGGATATGTTTGATATGTACTTGAGCAAGTGAAAATATATCATTTCTCTGCTCTGGAAGAAAAAGCTTTATCTGTCTGGTCATTAGCTGTAGCTAGGTTTGAAAAAATCCTGATTTGAGAGGATGTGAGGGGAAGCTGAATGAGGTCAAAGCAAAGTCAGTGCATGTAGTCTGCTATTGTAGTTGCAAAGTGGCTTTAAAACTTGAGTTTGTCATTGAGATTAAAATGTCTATCAAAACTATAGTGAAGAGACAGCATAACCTCCTTTCAGTTGTGTCACTGACTATGTGCAAGAAGGACTGTATTGTACTTGAAAGGATATGAGCCACTGTCATTTTTTCTTCACCTTCCTAGTGAAGTATAAAGTGTGAATTCAGAGCTCATGTGAAAGGTGCCACTCTGACAGTCTCAGAGAATTAAATCTTCTCTTTCTTCACCAAATAGCTAGCATGAGCCTTAGCCATGGCCTGGAGGTGAAATGGTAACTCAGCCTCATCCCGTTCAGTCCTTTGTGTCTCGGGGAGACTGATAATAGGATGCCACTTTTGATGGTAGTGTAAAAGAGTCTCTCTGGTTTGCTCCTCTGGCTCGGTTGTGGCTGCTCACCACACCCAGTTTCTACCACAGAGTTGGCCTAGAACAGGCCCACAGGGTGCCTCTGTAGCAGACAATTGCCCCACGGCACAGCCACAGCTGACCCAGGTCAGCTGCCTCAGGCTGCAGGGCTTAAAAATCGCTGCATAGACATTGGGCTTTGGCTGGAGCTTTAGGTTCGGGACCCCCCACCCTTGCAGGGTCCAAGAACTAGGCTCCAGCCTCAGCCTCAACATCTACATAGCAATTTTTCGGTCCTGCAAACCCTAGTCACCTGGCCAACTACGGGTGGTTTATCCCCGTTGAGACATACATGTAGTCCTGGGGGTGGCCCCGCTCTCGTGGGCCTGTTTACTTTACTTCTGGGGAGGGGATGGGGTAGGCAAAAGTTCAGGTCAGCACAAACCAAACCCCTCCAGGGGAGGAGGGGTGGAAAAGGTCAGCAGCATCACCGTACTTCGGGAGTGCCTGGGGGAGTCCTGATGGCTGGGTACCTGAGTTGGCCCCTCCCTGTCGGGCTTACCTCTGGGAGTTGATGGACTCCTCCCCCGGCTGAGAGGCTTCTGGCATGAGGATTCCTCCTGCTGTTGCAGGAACTCTCCAATCACTCCCTTCTCAGGGCTTCCCCCCTCGCTGATTGCAGCTTCCCCCGGTCAAAGCCTTCCTCCCTACCATGCATAATTCACAGTGGCAGGGCTCTGTCAGTGCCGGGTTTGTGCGCCCATCACAGGTGGTTTTAATGATTTAGTTCATCTTGGCTTTATAGGTGCCGACAGCCACCAAAGCATTTCACACAGACCTCTCACCAGCCTTTAGGTAGCAGCACTTTTCCTCCCCAGTGAGCTAGCGGTCAGCTCTTGCTGTCAGTCACTTGCCCATCCAGTTCCTTATCAGAAGTGCCTGAAAAACATTTCTCGCTTACTGTGGGCTTGAGACCAGTATGTCTCTTTTTTTATTTTACTGGAGGAGGTGCCTCTCTTCACAGGGACTCTCGTGTTTTCATCTTAGCACTATGGCTGGATTTTTTTTTCTTTTTTTCCCATGAGAAAGCTCATGCCTGGGCTGGATTAAAATTTAAAATGAGTTTGATATTCTGTGTTCAGAAAGTTATATTGTTGCTGGTTGCATCAGTGATGACAAGTTATGGCATTCTCTTTCCTAATCGTTCCCCAGAATCCTTTGCACTAGCTTCTGTGCTGTTTGGGAGGAAGTTGCACAACAGCTGGTGGACAGAATTCTGGGAAATGTAGGGGGAAGGCGGGGCTCTCATCTGGCACAAATATTTTTTTTATCCTTCAAAATTATCAGAGGGAGACACTATCCCAGCATTTCTTAAATGGGTCACTGTAGGCAGACACCTAAATCTATCTTTTCAGGGCATACTTTAGTTAGATTCCAAAAGTGTGTGTGTTTTCACACCTTTTTAATTTTTCACAGGATGACTTGCTCTCCTTGAAAGTTGTTAGTGTCCTCCACCATCTGAGCATTAAAAGAGCCATTCAGGTCCTGAGGATAAATAACTTTGAACCCAATTGTCTGCGCAGGAGGCCGTCTGATGAGGTAACCAGTTTTAAGTGAAGGATAAATTATGGAGAGTAATCCACTGGCTTTCCTTACCAATGATTCTTGGTCTGCTCACCCCCAGCATTGACTGCTGCCTGTTCCAACCCTTCTCTGTCCCTTATCTTGTTCCCTTCCTTCAACTTTCATGTTGTGCTTTACCTATCTGGAACTCTGGCTCCTTTTCTTCCCCCTATCCCAGCCCATTGAGTCACTTTCTCTTGTCAAATGTCTGTCTTTAGTTTCTGACTGACTGTTTCTGGAATATATTCTGTGTTACGCTGTTTTAAGGACGACGGTGCAAGCTATTAATTGTCTTGAATTGAGTGCACCGTTCCTCTGAAGCCTTGTTAAGTCTTTATGAAATCTGTAGTTTTCTCAATATTTACCTTCTAAAATGGGTTGAACCTCATAATCAAACATTATCTTGGGCTACTGCTGTAGCTGTGTTTGTCTTAGCGTCAGCTTGTTCTTCAGATGGAGTTATGAAACTAAGATAAGGCCACCTGAACAGTGGTTCAAGATTCATCATAACATTCACAGGAGCAGGAGTAGCTTTCATCTCCACATTTCAACACGAGTGACGTAAGCCTGTTCAACACACATTTATAAATGATCTTGAAATACTGGACTCAGAGATGTGGATGGTGAACAAGACACGGAAGTCAAAGAGGATGGAGAAGGACATCTGTTCAGCTTGTCAGGAACATTATAGGGTGCCTCCTAGTACAGCATCTCTAATGAAGACATGGGCTGGACCCATAAACATTAGATCTGATTTGAAATTTCCCAATGTTTAAGGGGGAGGGGTTGGATCTGGGATTTTGGTCTAGACTACTGGTCCCCAAACTGTGGGGCACGCCCCCCTTAAGGGGATGCAAAAGGGGTTTGTGGCAGGCCCAGGTCAGCCCCCACAGGGAGAGGGGAGGGAGAGCCACCCAGCTCTGCCCCTAGCCCAGCTCCAGTGCCCCCTCCATCCCCTTCTGTGCCCCCACACCGGCTCCGCCTCTAGCCCCAGCTCCTAGGCACCTCTCCCGTCTGATGGCATGAAATGCCACAAAGTACCAATCAAAAAGAAAAGTGTTATGCGTTTGAGAGTAGAAGGTTGGTTAAAGTTAAGGGAAGAGAGGGAGTTGAATTAAAGGAACTAAGAAATCCTCATGACTTCAACTATTCCTGTTTACAGAATAACATCGCTCCATCAGAGGTTACTCAGTGGACCAATCACCGGGTCATGGAGTGGTTACGCTCAGTTGACCTAGCAGAATATGCACCTAATTTGAGAGGAAGCGGTGTGCATGGTGGACTTATGGTAAGGGTTTTAGTTTTTCACTTATGAGAGAGTTCAGATAATATTTTAAAACTAAATATGGCTAAAATCAAGTGTTAACTAAGTTTTGCCATTTTATCAACCTCCTTTTCACTTCAGTCTGTACAATAGGCTGTCCTCTTCAGTAAGCTCCTTGTTGTTAGGAACTTTTATAAACCCTAGCATGTTGGCCATTTAGGTAATTATGTTTCTGTACCCCTAAATTTTCCCTTGCATTCCCATTTAGGTAAGGCATTCTCCACTTCTTGCCCCAAACTGTTCTATAACGTTGCTGCATGCTGTTAAACAGCTGGATGTGCTTCTGCATTAGGTGAATGTTCTGATTCCTGTGTATAATATGTACATCAGTTTGTAAAGTATGTTGGGACCCTTCTGGATTTCAGGCACTGCCATTAGTAGAAATCTTCTTCCTATAGTAATATTAATCTCTGCTGGCTCAGATTCCACAATCAAAAGGGCCGTATAAATAACTAGGCTGGTAGATAGGATTCTTATACAGAAACTGATTATAGAATGCAGAACTTTGCTTTGCTCTTTGAGAAGCACGCCACACAGAACACTTTCATTGTATGCCTGTTCACTTTCCATTATCATTGCTGTTAAGCTTAAATAAAGTATCCAACCTTAAAATGGAGATGAAAATTACACACGAGCATATTGTTATCAGTTTATAAAGAGATCTCTCCATCTCCCTCTCTCCATCCCTTCTCGGTATTTTTTTTTCTTTCTTTTTTTTTTTAAAGGAGGTGGTGGGAAAATCTTTTGCAGTAAATGGATGCATATTTTAAACATGATGGTGGCTCAGTCTGTTGCTTTCTTGTGCTTACTGGTCCGTTTCCAGTGAGAACTCCGCAAAACCATAGGAGTAACATTTTCTAAACCAAACAGATGTTAAGTCTTTTGTGGTACATTTCCCCTAAAAATGGCTTACGAAACCTCAAAAGTGCCCGTCAAGTCTGGCTTGGCCGCTGGCATCACTAGGGCCTAATCAAAAGGTATTTATTTCAGTTTAAATCTCCATGGTCTATTTCATAGGTCCTGGAACCTCGTTTTAATGTGGAAACCATGGCACAGTTGCTGAACATCCCACCAAACAAGACGCTGCTGAGACGCCATTTGGCAACCCATTTCAATTTATTGGTTGGTCAGGATGCCCAGCACCAAAAGCGGGAAGCCATGGAATCTCCAGACTATGTCCTTTTAACTGCTACTGCCAAAGTAAAGGTAGGTCAAGACTTGTGACTGTCGGGTGTTTGTGTGTGTTCATTTTCAGCAGCCAAGTGCCACTTTGTTAGACATGTTGTGGTTTTCCAAGCAGTCAGAGTGCTGTTCCCTAAGACCTTGTGGGGGAGAAGGGAGGAAAGCTAGCTCAGTTAGTAGAGTATTGGGCTTTTAATCTGAGAGCCCAAGATTCAAATCCCTGCTCAGGGACAAGTGCTTTTTAGAGTGGGAGGCTGATCAGTCAGTTCCTGGCTCAGCCACAGATTTTCTGTGAGACCTTGCGTGATCTCTGTGCCTTAGTTTACCAACTATAAATGAAGATAATACTTCCTTTCTCCTGCCTTTTGCCCTGACCATATATCATTGTTTGGGGGAGAGACACTCTGTGTGCTCAGTGTTTAACACAATGGGACCCTGATCTCAGTTGTGAACCTCTAGGTGCTTGCTGGTACACAAATAAGAACAATGAGGATCTGTTTCTTCCAGGTTGAGACTGCAGTGAAGTTTGAAATAGTCAGGCCAACGTGTTTAGAAGACCTGTTGGATCTGAGTCTCCATTATGTGCTTGCAGTTAAATAAATGATGCAAGAATAAAGGTTTTATTGGATCCAGGCATATGTAAATTACTGAGTTCCTTATTTCATGATATTTTTTTCCAACTTTTTAAGCCAAAGAAGCTTGCCTTCAGCAATTTTGGAAGTCTGAGGAAGAAGAAGCAGGATGATGTGGAAGAGTATGTGTGCCCGATGGAACTGGGACAGGCATCTGGAAGTGGGTCTAAGAAAGGATTGAAGCCTGGCTTGGATATCCGAGTGTATGATGATGACGATTTGGATAGATTGGAGCAGGTGAAGCAGCTTTTGCTGTTTAGATTCTATGCTTGTGGTGTTGCCTTTGAATGGCGTACCCTTATTGTTTCCGTGGTGTTCATCTTGGCTTGTTTTAACTCCTCCTAGCGCTAGCAGTCCTGGAACACCCTGATACTGCCAAAAATACGGTTCCTGGCACAAGTCCATAAGAACTACTCATACATAAAATGTGGACCTTAATTTGGCATAAAGAACCTTTTCCACAATGCTAAAACTTACTCCCCAAGGTCATCTTATCACGTATGCCATAATGTAGCATGTTTGTTATTTAATGAATTTATTTAATCACCACCACAGATTAGCGTAAATGATTATTTTCCTGTGAACTGTTTCTTGTAGATGGAAGATTCAGAAGGAACAGTGAGGCAAATAGGAGCATTCTCTGAAGGCATCAACAACTTGACAGTAAGCTTTAAAAATATTACTAAAAGAGAAGTAAAATGTCCATGCTTTGAGTATAGTACAAAACCTTAGCCAACCTCCTGTATTAAGAGATGGCCCAAAGTATTGCCCAGCATGCTGAGTACAACTCTGCTTCGCTCTTAGCAAGCCTTCAGTGTTGAGGAGCTGATTTTTTTCAGCCCTTTGAATAGTTGCTTTGGACAGGTTTCAGTCTATCATGGAACTTGCTGAAAGTTAGTTCTGATATTGTGAAACTCCATCTATACCTAAGTAGACTGAAAAATCCAGAATTATCATGCAAATCAAAGTTCTGATTAAAGCGAGCGTCCACAAAGAATGTCAGATGTGTTGTTTGGTTGGTTTCCTGTAAAATAATGGGCTCCAACCTGAACCTAAATCAAGTCCTTTTGCACCACATGGCAAAGGGGCTAAACAATAGCCAGATACCCTAGCTGAAGGTTCCCCTGGTGGGGAGGTGTCCCCAGGGGGTGTGTAGAGCCTCCTGTAGCTCACTCCTACATCACTACTGGTGTAGGAGCAATCCAGGTGGGGAAGAAGGGTGTGGCCACTATTCTCTGGCAATCCCTGGCTGTTAGATGGCCCTTTATGGGCCAGAGCCAGCCAGGACTACTATAGAGCAATCCTGCCCCCATCCTGGACCAAAACAGCCCCAGGATCAGGGAACTGCAAATGGTTCTCCACTGTTATCTACACCCTGCATACACTGGATGTAGCAGAGGCCTGGGGCCAATGACTTCAGCAGAGGATTCACTACAGTTCCATGGTACGTTCTTGGGACTAGACAATTCTGAGTTCTTAATTTTGTGAACGTCTGTGTGTTAATTCTTTGTTTTCGTTCCAGCACATGTTAAAAGAAGACGAAATGTTTAAAGACTTTGCTACTCGCTCTCCTAGTGCCAGTATAACAGACGAAGATTCAAATGTGTGACAGTAACTGTCAAATACCAATCAAGAATTCAGTTTCTTATATGCCAGAAACATCATCGCTATATGTGATGGACAGCAGATCATGTACATTACCATTGCCCTTGCTTCCGTTGGTTAGAAGTGATATTTTTGGGTGGGTAAGGAGAAAAGGTGCCTATTCTTAAGTTGCCATAAAAAAACAAACCAACCAGACACTCATTAGTGGCAGTATAATTGATTTGACTGTATTTAATGTACAAACCTGTGACACAGATTTCAAAGTATTGCATTTAAAATTTGTTCCCATCATGCTCTGCATGCTTATTCATGTAGTGAAATGTATTGTTTCAAAATAACATGAAACATTAAGTAGAACGTTCAACTTGTAGATAACCTGCATCAGCATTCACTGCAGCTTTCAGGTGAAAAAAAAGAGATCACTGGTTTCCTATTTTAATTGATTTGTCCAAAGTAAGTACCAGTTCCTTCCTGTAGTATCCAGTGTAGGCCTGCAGGAGCCAATGCCCTGGTCAAAACGCAAGGTAACTCTTGACTGTTGCTGTCTTATTTTTATACTGTTTTATATAAAAAAAAATATTATATGAAGTGCATGTAAAGCAGAAGTTTTATTTTGTGACAAAGTGGTGAAAGGTTCAATTTTTTTGTAAAGGGATGATCCCAGTTTGCAAACCAGCTGGTTACTGGAAAAGTCAGACTGATCTTTGAACTGTTTGCTTCCTTAAGTTTTAAAGTTTTGCTCAGTGTTGTCAACATTCTTAGGTTTGGGATGAAGCTATTGTGAAATGTAGGTCTGCTTGCATCATTTCTAACTCTATAATATCTGAGATTTCTTTTATTTTTCTCCTCCCCTCTCTTCTCTTCTCCCCCCCCTTCCAATTAGTGGTTATAGCTTTAAAATAAGGTTTCAGGTTTTTTAAAATATTCTGGAAAATTCACAGCTTGAAACTGAAGAATGCTCATTATGGGGAAGGATATTTTTGTGTTGCATTTCCAATAGGATGGCTTGTATCATTGCAAAAGTTATGTAAATATATAGGAAATGTATAATTTCACAGTATTAAACCTAGGGTAGGATTTTGCCTCAAAATAAGTCAATACCAAAACACACATTGCCTAATACTTATGCCTCTGTAAAGCACAACTTTTTTTTGCTTTGAAATAATTAGGTTTCTAAAATTCTAACTAGCCAGTGAAAATCCTTTGTCACGTGTTTTATAGAACATGATAGTTCTTGCCAAAAAGGCTAGCTCTTTGTCTGTTACAATGATTATTATTAGGGTGTTGAATGTTGCATGTATTGTAGCACAATGGCATGATGCTTCATTGTTTATAAAGAAAAACTGCATCTTGAGTAATTAAATTACTGTGTTGTTTCGCTTTAACGGAAGGGTTTCATCATACTTTTCATCATACTTCTTGTTACAAGTGTTGGGAAGGACACTGTTCTACACAAATTTCTTATATGAACAATGCCAGACTTATAGCAATTTCTGTTGAAGTTTTGTTACAGAAGTTGGAAAGGCAGTCGATGTTTTCAAGAGTTTTAATGTGGGCTTCTACAGTTTGCTGGGAGGGACTAAAGACTTTTTCTGATGTTTAGCGGTATAACCCTTATGAACTGTTATCAGTCTGGTTCTTTAAGAGATGTGCAGCCTAGGTTTATATTTATTTATAACTACAATAAATTCAGTAGACCCAGTTATGTTATGTATTACATTGAACTCTGTTTTTCATTCTTTACTAACAGGTGCTAGGCCAATAATTCATAATGAATTTTTTATTCATCATGCGAAATTACTGACAGAATCATTTCTGCAAGTAATTCTTGGTCTATAGCTTGTTCATCAGCAATTGATTTGACATTTGAGCTATTTTGGTAGGACATATAAGTCATATGGTAAGCATCTATTACCTGACTGGCTAAGTGTAACTCTCAGAATCAGATTTCTAGTATGAATACTTGTGATTGTGATTTTGAAGTTTGCTTTTTGTGAATATTCTGCAACATAATTATTCTTTGTATTGAAGTAGTGCCCAACCAGGCCCATTCAGGATCTGAGTCCTGTTGTGCTAAGCACTGCAAAAACACAGGAAGATATGGGTCCCTGCCCTTAGGAACCAATATTTGCTTAAAATTCACACTTTTGCAAACTTTCTTGGAAGTGAACGCAATAGCTAAAATATTCCCAGAAAGGGATCCCAAGAGAGTTACAAACATACATGCTGAAATTTTGAAACAAATATTCACAGAAAGCTTTTTTTTATCCAGCCCTATCAATAAGCCTATTGACAGCTTTAGATATTCATTTGTTTTTAATTTGAATGTAAATAGATGTCTATTCAAAATCATTCTTTTTGACGGTTTACTGGTTGGAAAAAGGCCATCCTGTCATCTGAACTTTTTGATTATTTTATGGAGAGAGTAATATAAATGCTAAAATAAAGTCAGACAGTTAAAACAAACACACACACTTTTTTATAGTTCCATTTTTGTGTGTAAAGAGGGCAACAGAAACTAATATGTATTGCTGTGTACAAGCAAATAAAGTCAGTTGGAAAATGCCAAATATTTCTGGGCTTTTGCATTTTTAAAACAGTATCTCAAATGTGTGTCTGTCTTTATAGTTTCAATAGATCTTAGAATACTTTTCAAATTAATTTTCTGGAAAGTTCTGTTCTCGTCATTTAAAAAAAAAAAGCCAAGCAGAATCCCAGTGGTCATATGTTTATTCATCCATCCGTTTATAAGGTCCCATTAGAAATCAAAGAACCAACTAGCCTGTTACCTGGCAGCTCTGTGTTCTTGGGGAACCAGGGTGAAAAACCCCTATTCTCTCTCTGGCTCACCTGAATCCCCCCCAGCCTCTGCTTGAACCAGAAACAAAAGCAATGAAAAGGCTGTGAGACACACCTAAAACCCTCCAAACAAGGGTGATAGGATTGAGACAACTCCCCATGCCTCATCTACATAGAAGATGTAAAAAGAGGCATCTCAATTAGCACATGGAATGGAGAACTGGAGCCTCATTTACATCGAAGATGGAACAAGAATTAGCATGAAGAATGGAGAACCAAGCTCCAAAGCAGGAACCGCACTGAACTCTGGGATTGGCAAGGCAGGGACGCACTGCATGATGGGAGATCTCTCCTCTTGATGTAAATGAACTCACACCTACACCCATCCAGCTCCGCAGTTATCAGACCATTCTAGTTATTGATATGCAAAGCACTGAATCTGCCTGGTTGCATTGTGAGCTCCCTCAAGGAACATTGACCATAGCTGGGAGTGATCAGCTCCTATTGTCCAGCATAGAGAAAATCACCCTGGGGTATTTCATTGAGACATTGTTTACCCACAAACAAACCTGGTTCTACAAAAAAAAAAAAAAAAACCCTACCCAAGTTCAAACCTCTCTCTTCTCTCTTCTTCTGATGCCTGGATCCAAATGCTGCCTGCTTTCCCATTTCCTGACTGATCCTGTTGGGGGTTTTGCCTCTCTCTCAAGCACTCCTGATCCTAAGCTGAACAGCCTGTCTCCTGGGAACTTCTGAGCTGCATGGAGTGGTGAGATTCCCCCCCCCCCACCCCATCTTTCCCAATTCTCACTCATTCTCTCTCTCTCTCTCTCTCTCTAATCCAGGCATAACTTTCTACTTTTGTAATCAAACTTGGGCCAGCCTTCTCCAATACCCCTACTGTAATTTTGTTGTATTGTAAGTGTTAGATTGTTTTTCTCTCCTTGTATGGCATCACTTATTAGTATCATAAGTTTTATACACCTGGCAATAAACTAACTATTGTAATCAAGCTGGTTGGTTCTCTCTCTCCAAATGCATTTACTCCTTTGTGTTCTTGGCTTCCCTACCTTGCTCTGCAGCAACGCTGTTTTTACCTATGCCAAAGATCCCTGGAGTGCCCAAAATCTTCTGGGGTTTGCTTATCAAGGGGCTACTGCTAGAACAATTGTGTTGCAAAGAGGCATATAAAGAGGGCAGCTGAGAAGTGCTGCTCTGCCTAGCCTACGGAGTCCAGAGGCGCATAAGAGGGTGACAGCTGAAAGTGCTGTTTGACCCAGCCTGATTGAGTCCAGGGGGCACATAAGGAAACAGCTGAAAAGTGCTGTTTGGACCCAGCCTGCCCATAAGTGTGCTCCATTCTGGTGCGGTGCAACGGGCACATGAGGGTGACAGCTGACAGAGCTGTGTCACCCAGCCTGCTGAGTTCAGGGACGTATAAGGGGTCAGCTGAGAGTGCTGATAGCCCGGTCTGCTCAGACGCACTCAGTTAATCTGGAATGGGTGTGTGTATCTGTGGGGGGTTTATTTGAATCTGAAAACCTTAGGTCCTTGGATAGCTCCATTGGGAGGGGACTTGTAGCCATATGAACACACAAGTAACACAAGCAGCACATTAATAGAATCACACCCCCTCTTCCAGGAAGGTAACCCTAATAAATAAGCATACCCCAAAGTGACGGGCAAATCAGGTAACAGGCCCAAGGGATCTCGTGTTTTATTTCTGAGAGCAAGACATAAACCAGCTCAGCTTGCTGGCAGAAATGTAATGAAGAAGCTCCGCACTCTGTTCTTGGGTTGTTTAATAATGAACTCCCAAAGCCATGTTAGTTGACTCATTGATCTCTTGATACCTTGCCATAGTGGATTTACACTCTAAAGAGTGAAATGATGACATTTGGCATTTCTGCAAAGAAAATTTCAAAGTGCTTTGCAAACAGTAGTTAAGCTTCACAAAATCCTTTTTTGCAGTTGGGAAACAAAGGCACAGATAGGTTAAGTGACTTGCCCAAGGTCATATAGGTAGTCTGTGGCAATGCATTCCCTATTCTAGTCCCCCTCTCAGGAAATGGAGGAGAATGAACAAATGGAAGCTAGAATACAATAAATACAATTTTTCTGTATGTTTATTTACAATGATGGTCAGAAGGGGACCTTGAGCTATCTAGAGTGTTTATCCAAACCAAGCCTTTTGAGATTAGTCCACTGGTTCTTTGAGTGCTTGCTCATGTCCACTCTGAATGTAGGTGTGTGTGCGTGCCACATGCACCAGTGCCGGAAGTTTGTCCCCTAGCAGTAATCTTAGGGCCAGATCTAGTGCCCTCTGCAGCAGCACGTATGTGCTCGCATATATGGCGCTGCCAGCTCCCTCTCTCAGTTCCTTCTTACCGCCCATGACGGTGCTGGAACAACTCTCTTGCTCTCGCAAGTCTCTGTCCTCCTGGTAGTTTTCTCTCTTTTCCTACCAGCGTATATAGTTTCAAAGTTCTAGAAAGTTATTAGTTAATATTTAATTAGGTTCGCAGCTATGGAAGCTCTCAGGGTTGGGGCATGCCCCGGTCCCTGGGATTCAAGCCCTGTGCTTCTTGTAAGAAGCCTATGCCACTGAGCGACCCACATCAGAGCTGTCTGAAGTGCTTGGGGGAAGCCCACCTCTCCGTGAAGTGCAAAATTTGTAAGAGCTTTCGCCCAAGAAACAAAAAGGCCTGAGATATAAGACTCAAGGCCCCTCTGATGGAAGCGGCGCTCAGACTGGCATCGGAGCCAAGATCGGACTCAGGACAGAGCACTGCGGCCTTGTTGAAAAGTGCTCCACTGGCGTCAGAGGTCCCATGGCACCGTTCGTCATCCCTATTGCCAAAAAAGACGACTCCCTCAGAGAGGAAGTGTTAGCCGGTGCCAAAGCTGGCTAAGAAGAGCCTCAGAGAAGCTGGAGTTAGCCCGGAAAAGGTCTTCACCCAGACGGGTGTCGAGTCCAGGAGTTTCAAGTTACGAGGTAAGTAAAGGTTCTTTTTCAAACTTTTTAGGCTGCATACTCCTTTCCACATAACGTAGGCTACCATGTGTCACCATTTGAAATAGGGGAACAATATATCTATGATTAGATTGCCCAGTCTTACTAAATAAAATGCGTTGTCCACATTTCTCTCGCCTACCCCCTTATGACAGCTTGTGTACTTCTAGGGGTACGCGTACCCCATTGAAAACCACAGGATTAGCCCATCATTGATTATGGTCACTTTTAAAAATGGCATTTTAATTTTCTTTGGAATTTTTTTTCCAGGAATAATTCTTCCTCTTTCCCAGTTATGGTTGCTTCCTAGCAATCCTTCTCAAAGTGATTCCCAAAGGAGCTCGGTATCATCATCCCCATTTTCCAGATGGGAAACTGAGGCACAGGAAGGTGAAGTGACTTGCCCAACATCACCCAGCAGGCCAGTGGCAGAGCCTGGTGTAGAACCCCAGTCTCCTGAGTCTCCGTCCAGTTCTCTTGTCCATTAGTTTCTATCCCAGTCTAATGCTCTGCTGGCTCCAGGTGCTGCATCTTAGCATGCCAGCCAATCGCGTTTATTGTGACCTAAATTGAGTGTTTGCAGTAAACGTTCAGTTGTTTTTCTTTCCAAAGAGCTTTGAGTGTTCTGATCTTGTTTTAATAGGACTTGTTTATTCTTTGCAGTGAAGAACAGAAGATTCAGGGAGACAGAGACCACAAAACTTGCAGCAATGGAAAAATGTTCTCTGTGTATAATTGAGATGTACACCTTTTCAAACCTTGAAACTTATATGATCTTGAGAGATGGGGAGAAATATTTCAAAGGGGAACTGCAAAGCTTTCCTAAGCCAATGAAGCAAAAATGCTTCCATATCCAAATCAGTAAAGGATAGCATCCTCAGGTTAGGGACATGCTCTGCTTTAGATGCCTATTGTATTATTTCCTCTGAAGAGGAGCCACACAAAAGAGTTGGCAAACAAATGAGAAGAACTGATTTCCAGGCTTTTTAAAATGTCACTTGTAATTTCTGAGTCTATACTGGGCCCTTATTCTGCTAGTGATTGGCATATTAAGCAGGTTAGTTCTTTTATTTTTAAAACTAGAAGTGAGATTGGATATCGGGGACAGTGGAAGATTAGGGAATCATCTGCTTGGAGGTGAATAGTTGAATCTGTGAGTGAAGATCAGGTTCCTTGAAGAAAGCACAGAAGAGAGATACAAGACCACAAAAAGAAACTTTAGGCCTGCCAACAAATAAAGGGAGAAAGAAGGTTGAGTGGGGGCCACTGAGGGAGTGGCCAACATGGAAGAAGAGCTAGGAGCTTCAAAACACTAAAGCAGAAAGAAAGAGAAATATCAGTGATATTAAAGGTTAGAGCTAGATCCAGAAGAACAAGAACAGAGACGTACCCCATAATCTTAGCTATCAAAAAGTTGATAGTGACCTTCATGAGGGCAGTTTTTGTGGAGTGGAGAGGGGCAGAAGACAGATCTGAAGTAGTTTAGGAAGAGAGTTGGAGGAGAGGAAGCCTAACCAGTAAGTAAATATCATGCACAAGGATTTGCAAGAGAGAAGAGGAGGAAAAAATAAGTAGTTGGTAAGGCCTGTGCATTTGAAGGAGGATTTTTTTAGGTTGGGGGAAGAGACACAAACCGGTTTGTAGGCTGATGGAAAAGAGCTATAGGGGAGGGAGTGGGAGGATGGGAAGTGTTCTGGGATGGGTCAAATAGACAGGTTGAGAGAGTAAAGGCAGAGAGTAGAAGAAAGATCTCCACATCAAGGGCTGGGATCAAAGAGGAGAGGGGGAACGGAGAGGAGAAGGAATAAAGTTAGTACAGGACAGTGTTAATTTTATTTTTTAAAATATTAATGAGATCCTGGGCAGAGGAAGAGGTTTCACCGAAGAACTGATGTTTGGAAATAGCAGAACTAAAACTGACCTGGGTTCATTCATACAAATACTATGAAGATGGCATGCATCTGACCAGCATGTTTAGCGAATTCAAGAAGAGAGAGGAGGGAAGTGGATGTTGAAAGATCAGAAGAGCTTGTTTATATTTTGTGTTCTGTATTTGTAAAAGGTGTCTGTATTCACAGTCTGGGGTTCCTCAAGACAAGGACAGCACAGGCAGGCAGTGACAGTGTAAGCTTCCCCACCTTGTCATGCCATTGTGCTATATCCCTGACTTGCAAGGCATCTCTTTGGGGCATGTGGATAACTTATCTTCTTTGAGTGCTTGCTCATGTCGATTCCAAGTAGGTGTGCGCGTGCCATGGGCACGGTTGCGAGAAGGTTTTTTCCCCAGTGGTATCTGTAGGGTCGGCTCTGGAACCCCCTGAAGTCATGTCTTCGTGGTGCCCTACATAGGGCTCTGCCAAACCCCTCCTACCCACCTGGCCTCTTCAGTTCCTCCTTACCGCCTGTGACAGTCAGCTGGAATCTGTTGTGTCTTGCTTCGCAAGTGTCCCCTTCTCAGTGGTTATCCCCACAGTGATCTGTCAATAGTTAGAATAGTGATGTTTTTTTCTTTTTCAGAATTAAATTAGAGTAGTTGTAGTAGATATATCCCCTTAAGGGACCATCCTTGTCTCCCCTTCTGCAGGCGCTGGGGCATGCCTCAATCCCCCAGATTTAAACCATGTGGGGCTTGCAAGAAACCCATGGTCAGGAGTGACACACACACTACCTGCTTCAAGTGCCACAGAGAGACGCACCAGAGGGACCACTGCAAGACCATCTCTGACCCGTCGGAACCGGTGCCAAACATGTCGACCTCAGTCCAGTGCTCTCCATGTGAGATTCGGTGCTGAGAAAGAAATCTGGTTCAAGAGACCCTCGGCACCGCCATGGGTCTTTGGTAACAAGGGATGCCTCAAGAACACGACACCGTTCTTGTTCCCCTATTTCAAAGAAGAACCAAAGGAAAACAGACAGTGGTCGCTCACCAATGCCCAAACAATCAGGGTGTAAGAGCGCAAGTGGAGTGTGACCTGTGCCAGGCCACCACTGCCACAATGCCGTCGACTCTGACCAGGGAGGGGGGTGCATCGAATCTAGTGCCCACGACCTTCTATCCCCTCCCCCGGGGAGTTTGAGGAGGAAGACTTACAACTTCCCTCTACTCCAGAGACTTTCAAGGCTAGCAGGGAGCTGATCGAAAGCAGACTAGTAAAAGAGCAGCAGAGGCCCCAGTGCTGAGGAAGCATGTGACACCCTTTAAGGGGAAGCCCATGATGATACCCCATCAACCAACGCCTTGGCACCCTTTGCCAGCACTGAAGGGCACTGGAAAGCCTTGGTCTCCAAGGAGCAAATGCTAAGGATCCAACTCAGAGCGGAGTCATGCACCTCTGGGCAGAGTCGGCACGGGAAAGAGGGAGGTACCGGAGTCTGGAGACCACTCACCCCTTCTCCATCCTGTGGCGAACCCAATGGCAGATCCTGGCCCACTGACTCTTCTGGACCCCTTTGGCTTTTCACCAAGCACAGGGGTCTCAGGACATTCTCTTGATGGCATCCAGGAGCAGATACCAGTAGCCCTGGTCAGAGCCCATTCCCCAGTTTGACACTGACTCCAACACTGAATACAACGCCAGCCCCATCACTGAGTCAGACATCGTCAATCCCAGCACCGAACTTGACCAATCAGCACTGCAGAATCCCTTGGGCACAGAGGGTCTGGAGATCTCCCCAGTAAGGGAATCGTCACCCTCTTTGCCCAATGAGGCAGTTGCTGGCTCTTCAACGGCACCAGCAGTGAAGGACAATAGAGTCTACCAGGAACTCCTTTGTAGAGTCGCCCAAAACCTGGGGCTCCGGTCGAGGAGGTCACCAAAGGGAGGGTGGACCCAATGATGGATATTTTAACCTCGTCAGGACCAACCAAGGTAGCCCTGCCTCTCATAAACAATCCATGAAGGCACTGTGGCAGACTCCAGCCTCCTTTCCCCTGACTTCCAAAAAGATAGAGAGGAAATACTTTGTCCTGTCTAAGGACTAAGAGTACCTCTATACTCACCCCCCTCTGGAGTCTTTGAGTAGTCGTGGCAGCAAATGAGAGGGAGAGGCAGGGGAACCAAGCCTTACGCCAAAGGCAAAGGAGTCAATAAAGATGGACTTGTTTGGGAGGAAAGTGTATTCCACCGGGAATCTCCACCTCTGTGTGGTGAACCAGCAGCAGTATTGAGCAAGTACACTTTCAGCACCTAGGGCTGAAGTTTACAGAATCCATCCCTCCTGACTCCAGGAAGGAATTCACAGTCCTAGTGGAGGAGGACAAGGCGACTATGAAGGCAATGCTGCAAAGGACCCTCAATGTGGCAGATGCAGCAGCCCATTCCATGGCTGTTGGAGTAATGATGTGCCACAGCTCTTGGCTGCAGGCCTCGGGCTGCCCTCAGGAGATCCAACAGACTATTCAGGACCTTCTTTTCGAGGGTCAGTCCTTGTTTTCTGATCAGACTGACTCAAAGCTACATAGTGTCAAGGACTCTTGGGCAACCCTCAGGTCCCTGGGCCTACACACTCCAACATCCCAAAAGAGGCATTTTAAGCCTCAAACACTGCCTCATTTTTATCAGCCACATCAAAGATAGGACTTTAGCCACAGAAAAGTTAGGAACTACTGAAGAAATCCTCCTCAGGCTTCCTCCAGCCACGGGGCAGGCCAATCCAAACAATCTCCATGTCTTTTGTTTTTAAACTGCATATCCCACTTCTACTATGTGTGGGCCCAGATCACGTCAGACCACTGGGTGCTACGCACAGTAGAACTGGGATACTCTATCCAATTCAGTTTCCTACCACCCTAACATACTACATCCTCCCCATCCCTCTTCAGGGACCACTCTCACGAGCAACTTCTAATTCAAGAAGTGCAAGAGTTCCTAAAGACAGGGACAGTGGAAGAGGTTTCTTGGGAGCTAAAGGGAAAGGGATTATATTCCCGATACTTCCTAATCCAAAAGCCAAGAGCAGTCTCAGACCTATTCTGGAATTGCGAAACCTCAATAGATTCATGAAGAAGTTGAGATTCCGCATGGTCTCCTTGGCATCGATTATTCCCTCTCTGGATCTGGGGGATTGATATGCTGCCCTCAACTTGAAGGATGTGTATTTCCCCATGTCAATTATCACATGGCACAGAAGGTTCCTCTGCTTCGTAGTCTACTGGTCCCATTACCAATGCATAGTACTTCCGTTCAGCCTCTCTACAGCTCCCAAAGTGTTCATAAAGAGCATGACGGTTCTGGCCACGTTCCTCATAAAGTGGAGATACAGGTTTATCTATGCCTGGATGACTGGGTAATCAAAGGCCACTCCAGGGGCAGGTGGAAGAGGACATAAAATTCATTAGCTCAGCATTTGCCAGATAAGGCCTCCTGATCAATGTGCAGAAGTCCAATCCTGACTCCTACCCAGAGGATAGAATTCATAGGGGCAGTTCTAGACTCGGACCAGGCCAAGGCCTACATTCTGGACTCACGATTCCGTGTCATATGCTCCATCATAGAGGAATGGAAACAGCACCTCATTACCACGGCCAGAAACTGCGTGAGACTGTTGGGCCACCTAGCAGCATGCGCTTACGAAATCCAACATTCCAGACTGCCTCTCAAGCCCCTATAGACCCAGCTGGCCTCAGTCTACCACCTAGCCCGTGATTGTATCGACAGAGTATTATCAATCTTGTCATCCATGTTGAAAACACTCCACTGGTGTCTAGACCCGTGATCAGTCTGTGCAGGAGTCCCCTTCACTTCCCTACATAGGGGGTCCACGAAGGCGCAACTCCAGGGGGCTCTAGAGCTAACCCTACAGATACCACTAAGGGAAAAAGCCTTCCGGTGACTCTGCACGTGGCGCACGCACACCTAGGTGGAATGGACATGAACAACACATCACGAAGAACAGTTACGGAAGGTTAGCAATTGTCCTTTCTTTCCAGGCTCATTCTTTCCTTGGCCTCTGTCCTGAGTGATAGTTATTGCTGGCAAATTTTGCAAATGGACCAGTGTCCACTAAGAATGTACCAGAGCCCACCCACTCATTTCACACAGCCCACAGAGGAGCTGTCAGAGGGCAATGAAGTTTGGTGTCTGCTGCCCTGAGCTGAATTTGAACCAGTGTTCCCGACATGAAAGGTTCCATGTCCCCATCCAGTCTTCCTAGAATGGCTTCTTTGTAGTGGTTTTAAAAACAGAAAAAGATGTGGTGGTCAGTTAAACAATTGGTGCTGAAATTAACTATAAAGGTGTAAAGTAAGAGTCACACACTGAAGAGCTGATGTTTTGGGTGAAAGCTATCCAACCTGTTCAGCTGGTTTCTCCTATTGAGCTGCATGAGAGCACGCCCAGAAGAATTGATATCTGCCTTTCCGGAACTGTAATTTGTTTGCATAGCAGAGCTCTGCTATTGGTGTGACTTTTATCTGGAAAGCAATGGGTGAACATTATGCATATTTAAAGGCACAACTTAACCCAGTGACCACGCAGCTTTCACTGAGAGAACAAGAAGCTACTGCAGAGCCTTCTGCATGTGGGGAGTATCTTTTTTGCAGAGAAAATGGGCCAGAAATTATCACAGGAATATAACGAGAAGAACAAGATTGACATTCTCATTGTAAGCGAGGTATTCAGCCAAGGAGTGGTCCATGCATCTCAGAAGCTGAAAGAATACCTTGGGTTTGAAGATCCTCAGAGCAAATTCCGCCCAGCCATGGATACTTTAAATGAGATCTTTTTGGTTAACTTCCTCAGTTTCTGTATTGAAAAAGGAGTGGAGGAGCGTATCATGACCAACAAGATGACGAAGCAACAGTCTTCACTGCTTGGGGTTGACTGGATCTGGACTTTATCTGGAGCCAACAAACAGATCAAACTTCAGATCGCTGTGCAGTCTTTGCAGATGGCTGAGCTCCTCCACAATGAAACTGGGCCCACTGAGGAGCCCACATTAGCAGACCAGCTTTTCAAAAACAAAAGCAGGTTTGAGAAGCTGGAAGAGTTCTGCACACTGGTGGGAGAAGACTGCCTGGGCCTAATTATAATGTTTGGTGTGCCGGGGAAGCCTAAGGATATCAGAGGAGTCATGCTAGACAGCATAAACAAGGAGAAACGAAAAAATCACCTGTCAGGCGAGAATGCTCTGTGGCAGTTCATCTTGAACACTGACAGCTTCCTCTCCACAAGAGAAATGCTTGAAAACTGCCTCTGTAAGAGAAATGGGCTCAAGGAGGTGGGCAAGATGTACATTAACTTTCTTTAAACTCCTGGTTAATGGTAAAAGGGCTGTGTACTCAACCACCAAAGAATCTAGCACTGATCTTTTGATCATCTGCATTTCTTGCTCTTTCACACACACACTGTCGAGCATAGTAACTTAGTCCAGACAGTTGATTTTTATAGGAATCAAAATGATTAAGTCTCTCCAGTTTTTAATCAACGCATATGCGTTCTGTGTGTGTTGATGCCAGGGATTTAAAATTAAGAATATTCTGTTCCCCAGAACTTTAATACTCAACACCCAAGCTTTGAAAGATTTTTTGAAATAGTTGAGTTCACTACATGTACCTAGAGAGTGTGGGCGCTTATTAAACAGAAAGTTGATACAAAGAAAATGTATTTATTTATTACTTGCCATGAGAGAGAAGAACCGATGATGCCGTGATGTTATAATGCTGGATGTAAAATCTGAATTGTTTCATTATGCAGGGACCACTCCTGCTTTCACATGTACGTAGACTGGATAATAGCAAGGACCTTTCCTATATGTAACTGTTTTCATTAATTAATAGTACTCTGTTAATCATTTATTATTGTATTGCTTTCATGCCTATAGTCCCAAATGAATTGGGAATCATACCTTGCAAAAACACATAATAAGAGACAATACCAGCCTCCAGATCACTTACAATCTGAATAGAGGAGACAGACAAGGTGCGGGGAGGATGTAGCAGAGTAGAAAGAAAGTATTATTTGGTTAAAGGAAAATCGCCTTGCAGAGTATTTTAAAGATTAAAAATAGGGGTGAAATCCTGGCTTCACTGAGATCAATGGGTGTTTTGCCATTGACTTCAGTGGAGACAGCATTTGACCCTGTCTTGCACTTGAACTTAAGTCCCCCATGTATTACATATGCTCTCTCTGTACTTTTAAGAGGTAGAATTCTTTCATAGAGATTAATTCTTTTCAGCATTTTAGGACCTAATCACACTACATCTTCAGCCACCTGCTTGATTTTCCACTCCTCTCCCTCCCTAATTTCTATTTGGCAACATGTGAGTTTCAGGT
>ML675616.1:109252751-109372432 GCA_007922155.1 Mesoclemmys tuberculata
CAGGTTACACAATCCCAAGTTCCTTCTTCCAAGGGAAAGCAAATAGTGATTATGTATATATGAGGAATTTAAAAATTCACTATGTGGTCACAAAATAAATGACTTTGGTTATTGGGGGTGACACTTTAAAATGACTTACACTTTGAAGAGTCTTTACCTTTTATACATGTGGATATTTAATTTTTGGGATATTGAGCTCCTTTTCACATACCTTTTTCATATTTTTTTCTACTTTACGTTGTATAGTCAAATTTCTATTTTAATGTTGAATTTTAATTCAAAAAAATAAAAAAAAACCTTGATATTGAAAAACTCTATTAGCTGCACCATACTTTACTGAATTTGCAATCTTTGTGGTTATGAAAATGGAGCTATTGAGGCCTGATGTAATTCAAGCATACCTCTACTAAAGTCAATTGACACACCAGTATAGAATCAGCTTAAGAGAACTCAGAATCAAGCCTGGAATTCCTAGCAGATTTCTGTGAAGCATGAAATTAGTCCAATAGATGAACTGAAAATACTTGAATTAAAAACAGTAAGGGTACTGAAACCAGTCTTTAAGTGAGCAGTCAAGATCAGCAACAATCAGCTATCCTATTAGGTGAAGCCTTGCATATGCTAAAATGGTTCTTTGAGTTGAGGGTTGTCTAACAGAAGTGGTCTTTAGTGTAGATTTCAGTTTATTTTAAGTCTATTGAGGGGTTCAATAAAATGGAGAAGATAAAAATGGTCTCTTTAAAATGGATATTTTGGGAGTGACTGTCCAGATTTTTGTTTGAACGTGGTGGCACATTCCATTTTCTTTATTCTAAAAATCCTCGCAAAGAACAAAGTCCTTTGAAAACCTCAGTTATCCATTAGTTTGGTAACTCTCTTATTTATTATTGGAATGAGTCAGGAATATTTTGTTAAAATGTTTTGGGGGGTTTGTTTTGTTTTTTTGAGCAGAAAAGGTACTTTACAGAACATTGAAATTTTTCAGCAGAAACATTAGATTTTGAAATTTTTCAGTTTTCCTTTGGGAAAATCAGTTAAATGTTTTGCTTTGGGTTGGGTCAGGGCCCAGGTACATAGTACAGACCTTCTAATGATTTTTTTTAACTTGATAAAGAACACTTCTTAATGCTACCGATTAGTGGCTGAATGATAGCTGATTTGACAAGTTAGTTAGCCCAATCTACTCTTAAGAATCATGCAATTTTACATGTAGTGAGTCAAGGTAGAGCAAACAGAGTATGGGCCTGTAGGCAGTATTATTGCAGATATTCACATAGTTCTTTAACAGAAAAGCACTTATTTTTCCCTTCTGACTCAACTTTAAAGCATTCACTGATATTTTAGCTGTAATACAATATTGAACAGAACTGTACTTAGCCTAAAAGAGAACTCTACAAGAAGAACAATGACGGGTAAAGTGTCAGAATGGCTACTGAGAAGTGCTGTCTAGAATTGTGTGTGTTTGTAGCAGCATTTTAGATGACTTAGTCAGCAGAAGAAAAACAGTATGAAACATTAAGGACAGGTGAAGTCTGTCTGGGTCATAAGATGAACTCCATTTGTTAGTGTGATTGTAACTTCCATGTTGGGCTAAGACACTGTGGTATTGTGAGGGCGGTATGTAAGTGCCAGAATGTTCCAGGCTTTATTCCCTGTAGAATAGCCAGAGTCATTAGAGGGCAGTTAGGGACAGCTGAGGCCAATTAAGGCCCAGCCAGGTGCCTGATAAAAACCCTCAGCTCCTGAAAGACAGTGCGCAAGCTGGAGGAGTAGGTATGCTGTGCTACTGAGCAGAGGAGTGGTGTGTGGTGTTGTGAAGAGGAGCAGAACAGAGTATGGTGGTGTGTGGAAGAGAGGCGGAGTCCTGGGGAAGGTACTGGGCTCAAGAAGCCAGAAGGACAGAGAGGGGAAAATAGCGCAGGGGAAAAGCCTGCAGCTGCAAGTACAGGGCCAGCAGCACATAGCTGCTACTCGTAGGGCCCCTGGGCTGGGACTCGGAGGAGTGGGTGGGTCCAGGTCCCTACCCCCTTCCCTGAGTAGACAGAGGAACTGGTAATGCCCTGGCCCACTACAAGAGGCAAAGCGTGAGACCCACTAGGGTGAAGCCGGCCGTGTGCCACAATACCCAAGCGGTGATGGTAAAAGCTAATCTTTTATGAACACAGGGTCCAGCCTAGGGTGCTGGATACCTTGGAGAGGGCAAACAATGGACATCAAAGTTCTTCTTCGAGCGCTTGCTTGCATCCATTCCACTATAGGTGTGTGCACACCTCCGTGCAGTTACCAGAACTTTTTTCCCCTTAGCAGACCCCACAGGGCTGGCACCTACTGGAACCCCGTGCACATGCCATGGTATAGGAGGCACTGCTGAGCCTACGCCCCCTCAGTTCCTTCTTTCCACCCATGATGGTTGCCGGAACTAGCGTTGCTTGGACTCCCCTTGTTTGGACTTGATTATTCTGTTCTGTAGTTTTATAGTTTTAGTTAAGTAGTTGTTAATAGTGTAGTTACAGATAAGGTAGTGGGACTTAGTGCGACCAGGGCATGTCTGGGTTTTAAGCCATGTGCCTTCTGCGGGAAGGCCTTCCTACTCAGCAATAGCTGCCTTAAGTGTTTGGGGGAAGCCCACCCCAAGACAAATGTAAGATCTGCAAGGCTTTCAAATCAAGGACTCAAAAGGACATTGAAATCCATTTGAAAGCCTTGCTTATGTAGGCAGCAGTTCACTTGGCCTCCGAGCCAACCCGTTCCATCTCAGTACCAAGCATGGAATTGGTACAGAGTGTTGTCATCGGCACCGTCCGTGATTTGGCACCAAAGAAGCAGCAGCACATGGAGCATGGACACTTCTCTGCGCCATCGGTACAGGTGGGGTCGAGTACCGAGATGCACCAAGGTCAGCCCATGGAGACCCTTTCTCCGGTGCCTGCATCTCCGGTTAGGGAGCCTCCCCTGACTCCTGGGAGTGGGAAAGCCCCTCTGTCCCTGCTGATGCCAGAGGCTTTTCAGGCAGCAAAAACCTTGTTGGCCTTGCCTACACCCCACCGAGGGAGAAGGGGCGGGTGTCACAGAGGAAACCCATGTTGGGTTCCCCTGAATGGCAGAGGAGATCCCCGGGCTAGGGGGGAGGATCTTCTGGACAGTCACTGAGGGTGGAGCAGCACTGCTCCCCTAGCAGTTGCTCCCTCCCCTAGCAGTTGCTCCATGTCAGTGGCATCGAGCTGACCTGCTCCGCCATGGGACGTGAAATCTCCCTGCCAATGCCAATCCCCAGCACAAATCAGGAGACGGCACTGGCCGAGTTCCCCCGCCAGGTGACACTCCTCAGATAGCTCCCATTCCTGCTAACTGGAACTGAAGAGTTCGCTCACATGGAAACCAGTGCTCAACCTGGTCATCTAAAGCCGCCATGGAGCCAGGGCGCAAGTGGGGCCGGAAGTTGTTGGTACTAACATGACGTTCCAGTACTTCTAGCTCTGCAGAGGGTGACCCTGCTCAGCGTCACCGAAGGCATTTTTTGGCATCATTGGGGGGGTGTTCTACAGCATGGCACCACAAGGCCAGGGCCTCAGACTCCTATACTGCTTGGGGGCCTTCTTAGGGAGAGTAGTCATCTGGCAAGCTGATGTACTCAGAGCCCCCATTGGCCTCAAGGGCAGTGGCCACCCCAATGGCCTTATTGGGCCCACTGGGGTCCCCAGGTGGGGCCTGGACCCCAATCAGTTAAGTCCTAGGAGCTACAATTCACACCTCTGGTACCAGAGAAGGCCCATCACCACTCCTTGGAAGAGTCAGACGCACATGAGGGAACCTCTGTGGGTACCGCCCGTTGCCAGGAAGGGACACAACCTCAGGCTGCACTCCTGCAATCCTCCTCCTTGGTAAAAGTAGTCTCCTAAGCCCACTCTGAGCCACTGGATGACTTCAGGGCACACCTCAAGAGGGTTGCCTCCACCTTGGGCCTGGAGGTGGAGGAACTAAATGAGGCTGCAGAGTCTCTCTAATGTGGTGGTGGCCCCAGCTCACGTAGCCTTCCTGCTCCACGAAGGGGTCCTTAAAATAGGGTTTGCCACAGGGCTTTCACTTTCTCAGTTGCCCAATCAGCAAGCTGTCCTGGGCAGGTATAATTTTAACCTGGGGGACTCCCTGAGACACTGTTCACACTATTGTGGGGGAGAGTACTGCAGTAGCTAGAGCAATGCTCCAGGCGTCTTCCAATAGGGCTAACCCAGTGGGCAGGTGAAGGAGCTGATGGCTCCAGTCCTCTGGGCTGTCCCAAGAGGTTCAGCAGTCCAGCCACGACCTTCCCTTTGATGGGTTAGCCTTGTTTTCAGCCCAGACTGATGCAAAGGTGCACAGTCGGAAGAACTTGAGGACTGGGCTTTTATGCTCCTCTGTCTTCTAGGTGTCAGTCACAACCCCAGCAAAGGTTTCAGCCAGTCCAGTCCAATAGACAATGGGACAGAAATAGGGGGTCTACAAGACAAAATTAGCCTCCTAGTTCATCCTTGGATGAGAGGGCCCCAGCAGGGCAAACAGTGGACTACTACTCAGGGCATTTAGAAGCCTGGGGGTCCATTTACAACAGCATCTGTGCATAGAGGTAGAGGAAGATACACCCCCCAGAGTAGAAGTGAAAGTATTACTTTATCCCAGATCAGACTGACCACCTGCTAAACTCTTGACTTCAGCCAGGGGGCACAGGTACTTCATTTGCTACTACCCTCCGTGTTAGTGTTAGCACAAGAGACAAACCTGTGACCCAAGTAGAGCACTGGAGTCTAGGAATGCCTACTTCCTCCTCTTTGGCAAGCTGCTTTGCTGTTCTAACAGGCCTCTTTTTGTAAAATGAGTGTCACTTATTTGTCTACTTCAAAAGAGTGGGAGGAGGGGAAAGAAGAATTTCACTTCGTCTTTGCCACTGTTCAGCAAAGGGACCTAACTCTTGTAGAGGTTGAAAGCAGCCTCACCCCACTGAGCATCATGCTCTCAGTCTCTCTCCTCCAACAGTTCTTCATAGGGATCTGAGGGGAGTTGCAGTACAGGGCTTAAATTTATCTCCCACCCCCATAAGCTGTAGAATCAGCAAGCAAACCCATTTCTCTTTCCACTCTGATGCATAGAGGGTGGGGGAGTCAGAACCAGAATTATACTAACACAGATGGACCTGTTAGTGAGCTGGGTGTTTTGGAAGCCTCAGTCAGCCACAGGTGCTGGAAAGTCCACAAGTAGGAACTCGTGTTGTTTCCCACAAGGCAGAAGACCGGGCTCATATGACATTACAATGCTTGTTATTAAGAGGTCATTTATTTGCCAGCAGATCTCAGTATTTTCCATTTATTAAGCTAGGAACTAGCTATGCCATCAGATTGCAATGACATATTTGCAAATACTGCCTTTAATAGATATGTCTAAGGCACGTACAGAAGCTTTTCGTACAAAGATCCCTCTTTCTGAACAGGCCGCTAAGAAAAGCGATGCCTGCCATTAGGATTTTAGTACAATACAAAAGGGTTTCTAGATTACTGTAGTCTTCCCTGCATCTAGCTAAGCCAGGGGTCGGCAACCCGCGGCTCTTCAGCCGCAGTGAGCAGCATGCGGCTCTTCAGTCGCGGTAAGCTATGTTTTGCGGCTTCAGACTATTGGCTCTTTTGATATTAAAGGTTGCCGACCCCTGAGCTAAGCAAACAGATAAGCAGTTGGATAATAAAAATAAGCAAGTAAATTGTATTAAGATAAGACTATAAAGTGGCAAGGTTTTTATTCATGTACCTCCACAGCTGGCTTTGCAAAGTTACGCAAACACCCAAAATACATTAAATGACAATCAGCAAAATATTTTATTTCTTGCACAAACATTTTGAAAAAGCCAGTAAGTGAGTAAATATGCATGGTAAGTAATACAAAACAGCTTGTGATTAACCAGCTAGAGTTGCTCATCAAAAATAAGTCTTTAATATAAGAAAAAAAATCTTTGGGTATATTTGTCCCATAGAGAGAGAAGCAACACAAATGCTTTACTTTAAACTTGCATATATTGCCTGCTCCAAAGACAGATTTAAACTAGAGTAGGAACACATCAGTTGTACTCAAGGGGACACAGTACAGGTCTACTGAAGACCAAGTTTCAGACTGTAAGAAATACACAATGACAAGTCAAGATCTCCCAAAGCTACTAAATAAAGGTTAAATGTAAAGGAACATAAAAATAACATTTTTTAGTATCTTCTCCACCTGTTAGGTGCAGAATACCAGGCTGTACACATAGGCAGAAGAGATCCTCCAAATTAGAGATACTGTAAGGTTATAGTATCACTATAAGTTACTCTTTCAGTGACAGAAGCACCTGCTAACCACATTACTTTACAGACCATTATATAGAGTCTTTTAGCCCACCGTTTTATAATTTGACTGCTTCAACAGCGTTGCTGGAAAGTAGAAAATTCTGCAGGAAACATCTCACAACAGGTTAGGTACAAGCTGCTTACATCGCACCTACAAGCACTTTTGATTCAGCTAGACATATTAAATTGCTGTCAGACAAGACTCATTCTACACATCCTTTTCAGGCAAAATTCCAACTGGAGTTTTGCTTGAGCACTACATGCAGGGTAGAACCCCCTGCTTAGTAGCTTATTACAGACATACAGCCATTTAAATATTCTTTTTGTACATGGCTATAAATTTACAGGGATTAGTTTTTGCCAATGGGATTTTAGTACTCCTAGAGATTTGCAATTAACATCCCAAGGTAAAAACCTCATCTGTGCTGTGGTTAGTGCTGACCACAGAACACTAGTTAAGAGTGAAATCCCAGCAGGAGCAGTTTTGAAATGTCAAATCTAGTTTTCTGCAGAAGGAACACACAAACCACTATAGCACATAGCACCTTTGCCTCTTCAAATAAAAATAACTGACTCAACTTTCTGTATTAAAAACATGCATGACAAAGAGCCCAACTGCTTGGGAATTAGTGCACAAAACCTCCTGTTTTCAAGAATTCATCTCAGGTGCTTGGGATGGGAATAGTTAGTAAAGGTAACCAGCCTGAAAAGATTTGCTTTAAGCAAGGACAGTCCAAAATACAACTGGAAATTATGTTCCTACTATATGTGTGTTTCTGTTAAAGTCACATCTTGCATCCTGTCTGTCATAACCAGCTCACAACCAGACTTCAACTAAAGGCCAGCCTGAACCTTTCAAGGTACATGGGTAAAATGCAGCCATTCTTGAACGTCCTACTGTAAAAGCTTTGTGATGGATTAACATTTGTTAATAGGTAAAGGTGCATTTTCCACACCATGTGTAATATCCCCTATACACAGTGCTGGGAAGTAACTGGTTACCACAGTGATTACAGTGCTAAGCAATGTAACTGAATATTTCATTTCCCCCAAATTACACTTCACTGCTGGAAGGGGATTACAATTCAATGGTTGGTGTCTCAGAAGAATGTGGTAAGGAAAGCACAGCCAAGCACCATGCATCACTGCCCACCTGCAATACAGTTAAGTTGTTTGTGTGCCAAATTTTGGTGCAACACTAAAAATAGTCTTAAAATTGGAGTCTAAAATGGATGGCTTGTCTTCCAAACTCGTTAAGAAATCTCAATGATTATAATCTAAACGTAGCTTCCCAGCACTGTGCACCAGCCACCTGTGTGTACTTTCTCTTGTTCCCCGTTAACTAGATGCTTTTCCATACATTAGCTTTCCTTTTGCACTACAGCACAGCTAAATCACCCATTTTCTTTAGTAGGAGAATCTCATGTCCTTGGTGTATCCCAGTTTTTCCAAGTTGGGAATGCAAGCATACTGGATCATGGGAGGAGGGCCACACATGAGGATCAGAACATCATCTTGAGGAGGTGGCATGTGGTCTCTGAGCATGTCTTGAGTCACAAATCCCTGGCTATAATCCCAATCTGAAAGAAGAGAGGGAAAGGTGGGGGGGGGAGAAAGGAATTTTATTTATAGGCTTTACAATGACACTCACCCTTATTTATCATGGGCCAGCCAACAACAGGACCCTGTTGGGCTAGGAACTTTACAGACAAACACAGAATAAAAGTATGGGGATGCCTTGAATGTACTAATACATTTATCATCAACACCCATGTGTTGTATGGAAGAATCATCATCCTCATATTAAAGATGAGGAACTAAGATGTGTGATTTAGAAATCACTCTAAGAACTTTGTAGCAGAGTTGTGAACAGAACCCAGCTTTCCCCTCCCATCACAGTTTAGTACAAGACCATCCCTCCTTCCTCAATTCATTGTTTAAGAAAACACATGGGTATTCAGTGTGTTAACCCTTTCATACAGAGATTCAGGGTTCCCCAGCTTGCTACTAGCACTGAACACAGAAAACTGCTTATCCCAAAAAGAGGAATGAGGCTACTTCTTTGATCTCCCAAATTAGCAAACATTTAATCCCCAATTCTTGTTTCAATAACGCACTCTCTCTCTTCAAAATATATTGAAACCAGAGGCGTGAGAGCACTGGGGGACTTGTTCATGTTTGCTCACAAAGCTGCCAAGGTCAAAGATGAGCATTCTCCTGAGCAGGTTCGTAGCTCTGGAGGCACTAGCTAACAACATCCTTCCTACACAAGTCCCTACGTCAGCTCTGAATGTATAATTACCTTCAGAGGAGCTTAAAAAGTTAAAGAGAATTCTAGAATTACAATCATCAGCACTACTAATCTGGCGCATCGACAGGGACAGCATGTTAGCTCTTACGCTCAGGTGCTCTGTCCAACGTATACCAAAGCTTAAAGCGGTCTGAATGCTGAGCCTGGACTTCCTCCAGTTCTGAACGTAGCAGGATATCTTTCTCAGTCTGCAGGGAAAGGAACGGCAAGGCATTAAACTTTACTTTTCAAGAGAACCCTTCATCCAGGCTCTTAACAAAATTAAGCCTCAAAGCACTTGTGCAGTAATTATCACCTTAATTTTAGAGACAAAGAAAATGTAAGAGACACAAATTAGTGAGTTAGTGGCAGAATCAGAAACACCCAAAATGTCCCAGCTTCCTGAACTTTGACCACCATACTGTGGAAAGGAGTAAAAATATATTTAGATGATTTTTTCTATAACAAAACAACCCCTACTACATGGTTATTAGATGCAGCATCACAAAACTGAAATGTTCTTTTAGCAGTCTTCAGTATCAATTCCGCTTTCATAAAACCTGGGAAATTACTGCACAACGACATCACTGCAGCTCAGCACTATAGTATAAATGCTAGGAGAGTCTTGGGGTAGTTCCTCCATCTTCTCTTCAGCCTCACATTATGAAGTAGTGCTAGACCTTCATCCTCTACCCAGCCACACAGTGAGCCGACCCCACGGAAAGTAATGTATTTGAAATTGCAGAGATGGAGAGAATTAATCAGCACCTGTTTCTAAGAAGGCACCTATTTCTGGAGTGAACATGAAACTGCATCTGTTACAAGAAAGCTATTTATTGATCTGACTAAATCAAAGCAGGCATCTGAAGTGGACAATGGAAAACATTTAAATGATCTAGAAGGGGGGCAAACAGCATGTAGTGAGATTAGCAATAAGTATTAAAACATGGAAGTGTAGAACACCAGTGAGGACATAGAAGTAATACAAGAGGGTCTACAGTGTTAAAAATATAGGCAGGAAATAAAATGAGATTTCACGTGGGATATACCTAATCCTAAACAAAGATTAATGAAGGGGGAGAAATCTAGAAAGCAGCAAAAAATGAAGGACAGATGAAAGTGGACAGAGTAGCTAGGAGTTTGCACCTCTATGTTACATTATAATAGGATTTTTGGTTGTGCACAGACACAAACAGCATGTCACAGGGAGACAGCAGTTCCTCTCCACAAAGCTTTGTTAAGACTACATGTGGAATACAGTGTGCCCCAGTACTAGGAATATATTCGCAGGCTGGCCAAGAGTTGAAAGAAGAGCAACAACAGTGCTGAAGGGCTGAGTACAAAGGCGGAGGGGAAAAAACCTCAACAGGTAAAGGCCAGTTATGGAAACACTGATCACAATTCCACAGTGTAGGAACCATCTTTAGAATGAGACGTTTTATACTTCAATTGGCTAAATAATGACCAGGAAAGGACATTTGTTTCAAGGGTGTAAAAACCTAGAATGGAGAAGCATTTGGAGTGGTAAAATATGGGGATGAAATAGAAGAGAGAAAATGTAGGCTTAACAACCGGAAAAACTTCCCAACAGTAAGATGCATTAGTCTATGGAATACTCTTCCAAGTGAAATGGGACATCACTTGGCACGTTCAAGACTAGGCTGGACATAATTCTGATAAATGTACAATAAAGGGTCAATCCTATATTGGTAGAGAGATGGCCTAGATGACAATGGGTCTCTTCCATCACTAACTTTTATTATTCTCATTTCCACAACATTATCTATGATTAAAAGAACGTCAATGTATACAAGATAAAGCCCAGAGGATATACTGTATGATGCTACACTCTGTCAACCCATTCATATGCTTTCCTTTTCGTTAGTGTGACTTGATACAACGTACTTACATATTTATGCGCCCACATTTTCAGAAATGCTAAGCATCCACCAACTCCTATTAAAAATAACCGGAGCTAAGCCCTGGCTACTTTGTTTAGGCGCCTATATGGAAGCTGACCTCTTGAGAATCTTGCCCTTCATACATTTTCCAAGGTTATCTGTGTGAGAGTGGCTGATTTGGTTTTAAGAGACGAGTTCACATTCAACGGAGGGTGTTTGCTACCATTTAGTCGGGATAATGGATTATTAGAACCAAATGGGACTAAGACAGTGATGGCGAACCTATGACACGCGTGTCAAAGGTGACATGCCAAGACATTTTGGGTGACACGCATTGTGCCATCTCCGAACCAAGCGGCAGCCGACAGTGTCCTTAGCAACCGCTAGCACAACTAATAGCGCTAACGATCACAACTAACGGGCTGCACACATCTCATCACGTGCATACTAGGAGCAGCGTCCTTAGCAATAGGACACTGCACAGGATGATGTCATCATATGCGCCCATATAACCTACTGCACAGGATGATGACATCATCAGATGCGCCCATATAACCTGCAACGTGCTGCTACGTTTATACACTGTGGTTATGCCTGCTATACTTTCACCTCTTTCACGCAGCAGCCTGACTTTTTCGGATCCTCACGCTAACGGTTATGTTTATTTATTGTCGCAGCCCTGTGATGGAAAACCCAAAAAATAAAAAAGCAAGATTAAATAAAGGAAGTGGTAGTAGCAGTAGCTGACCCTTTCAAGACATATGGACCGAGATGTATGGCATTATCGACAGAAACAACAGATCATTGTGCATACTGTGTAACGAAACGGTAGTAAGCAGAACGTGGAATATAAATAGACATTTTGAAACTAATCATTGCCAGCTCTTGAAAAAAAGTGAGGATGAAAGGAAGGAATACATTTCCAGGCAGCTACACCTCTATAAGAGTCAATCAAATTCCATCCTTAAATTTGTAAGAGGCTCTACAAATTTAACATCTGCAAGTTTCTGCATTGCTCACTCCATAGCTCAGCATGGAAAAGCCCTCAGTGAAGGAGAATTTATTAAAGAAACTCTTCTAAGATGTGCACCAGTTCTATTTCACGATATGCAGAATAAAGATGCAATTATTAAGCAAATTTCTGAGTTACCACTCAGTAGAAATGTCATCAAAGACAGAATAATGAGACTGAACACAAACATACAGCATCAATTAAAAGGAGACTTAAATCATTGTAAATATTTTTCGATTTCTCTTGATGAAACTACCGATGTCACATCAAATGCTCGGTTGGCCATTATTGCTCGATATTCTGATGGTCTCACAATGAGAGAAGAGTTGATAAACTTAGAATCAGTGCCAATAAGTACATCAGGAAGCGAAATATGTAAGGTTGTTATAAAAACATTCCGTGCCCTAAGCATTGATATCTCTAAAGTTGTGTCAGTGACGACAGATGGGATACCCAATATGGTGGGAAAAAAAGCGGGATTTGTGAAATTGTTTATGGAAGCTATTGGACATCCACTTGTGCCTTTTCATTGCATTATCCATCAGGAGGTGTTATGTGCCAAGGCAGGATTCACAGAATTAAATGATTTAATGTCAGTTGTAACAAAAATAGTGAATTTAATAGCTGCTCAACCCCTTCACAAGCGAGAATTTTCTGCACTTTTACAGGAAGTTGATTCAACCTACAGTGGACTGCTGATGTTCAATAATGTGAGATGGCTGAGCCGAGGAAAAGTACTTGAGCGATTTGTGGAGTGCTTTGTAGAAATTACGGTATTTCTTGAGGATAAGGATCTGGCAAACTTTCCTCAGATCAATGATCATAAGTGGGTCAGCACATTGATGTTTTTTACAGATCTCTCTGTTCATATGAATGAACTGAACTTAAAGTTACAAGGTTTTGGCAAAAGTATTGACGTTATGTTTGGATACATAAAAGCTTTTGAAAGTGAACTTAAAATTTTTAAGCGAGAAGTAGAGACTAAAACTTATAAGTATTTTCCTCGAGTAAAATAGTATTTCGAGAAGGCCAGCGCAACTGTACAAAATGAAATGGAGCCCAGGCATATAAAGTACCAGCATATTGTAAACTCGTTACTTGACCAGTTCGGCGAAAGATTTAATCAATTTAGAAGCCTGGAACAGACAATGAAAATAATTAAGTATCCGCATGTAGTAGTCTACAGTACTTTGGAATTAAATGGTTTCCAATGGATGCAAATTGATGATTTGGAGATGCAACTTGCAGAATTTCAAGACAGCATCTGGGCTCAAGTGTTTGTCGACTTGACGTCAAAACTTGAGAATCTGGAAAGGAATCGCTTGGAGAATGAAGAAGAGTGCCACTACGAACAGGAAATTTGGAGTGCTTGGAACCGATTACCGGACACTTTTAGCACCCTGAAAAATCTAGCGATGACTTTACTCACAATTTTTCCCTCTATGTACTTTTGTGAGACCTTATTCTCAGCGTTAAATAATATTAAAACCAATAAAAGAAACCAACTGACAGATGAAGTTAGTAGCGCTTGAAGTGTACAAAATACCAACCTTCAATTGAAGATTTAGCAAATGAAATTCAGCAACAAAAAAGTCACTAATGTAAAGAATTATTTGTTTTTGCTTTTTTAATAAATACATATATCAAAAATATAACTCTTTTTTTTTTACTAGAGCTACAAATATCACAAAATTATGGATATTTCTAGATGTGACACGGCACCTGAGTTAAGCTAGGTTTTTTTACAAATTTTGACACACCGAGCTCAAAAGGTTCGCCATCACTGGACTAAGACCTGTCAACTTACATCCCTACCCTTCAAACAGCAGATGGTTTTGTATCCAAATTAAGCCATCATACTTGGACACCACCACCTAACCTCTATTTCTCCTCTTTCTTATGCCTAATGATTAGCACAGCTAGATCATGAAATTCATAAACAAGAGTTTCTTGTTTTAAAATTGAGGATATAATTTGCTAGGTCCATTAAAACCACATTCAGATTCACTCTAATCAACCCTTCATTGAAGTTTTGTAAAGAAAGACAGCATGTAGTGGTATAACACAATTCAACCCCTCTGAAAGGTTGAAAATAGGACCTGAGTGGTACATGGCCCCGACAGATGAGAAAACATCTTTATGTAGTGCTGCTTCAACAAGCAAGCTGCTGTTTCTAATTGCATGGCACTCTGTCTCCCATTTCACAGTTATTGGCTATGGGGGACAATAAAGTTTAGGTCACATACTGCAACTGTGATCAGTAACAGTCAGATTCCTACTTTCCTACACAAACCTGGTTCCTATGCTCTGGAGGCAGGGGTATTAATCTTGAAGGAAGGCAAATGATGTTGCCTCTAGCTGAGCCAGCTTTAAAATTTTGTCCAGGGCTCTCTCAAAAATTGTGCTAATCACTTCCAAGAAACATACAGAAGAAAGAATCCCATGTCTCAAAAACACTTACAGTCTGGATAAGAAACAAGAGAACATCGAAAAAACGGAGTGGGCAGATAGCACAGCAAGCGTTACCATGCAGTAATGAAGAGAACTGTGCGCTCATTGCAATGGCCTCACATGTGGCTGTCTTTATAGTTTGTTCATTTTTAGCTTAGGATTTTACCATATTATTTATTTACATTTATTTATTTACAATTATTACCATAATTGTATTTGTGTTCTCTGCTGTCTCAGGAGAGATTTGGATATACCTGGGTTTTGGTTGGTTTTTTTTTTTTTTTTAAATTTAGGACAATTTTAATACGTTGCCACAACAAGAAAAGAAGAGTTACCTGATTAGCAAACAACAGCTGACAAATGGTGGGATCATCTTTGTCTTTCATGATGGCTCGAATGAGCTGCAGCATAGGAGTTATCCCTGAAAAAAAACTGCAATTAAAAACAGACCACAAGCAGTTCACCCACCGCCTCACAGAAACAAGGCACACAAAGAATGAAACTTCATTCTGACATACCAGTTCCACCTGCGATCATGCCAACATATTTCACTGTTTTAAGAACAGGTTCAGATTTCTTGTCAGGGCGAATAGCAAACTTGCCTGGAAAAAGAGAGGAGAAATACTGATTTATTAGTGACTCAGGCCCTAGGCAATCAACCTCTCCACTCAGTTTTCCCATTTGTAAAATGGGGATATGTCACCTTTTCTTTCATAAGGCTATCATGAGAACAAACAGGTATGTCTGAAAAATGCTAACTACATTAAAGGACATTGAAAATGAATGCCGCCAGTGTGTCATAAGAAGATGGATTTTTTTTTTACTTATTATTCAACATCATGCTACTATGATTTGCATTTCAGTAGTATCTAGGGGCTCTGATCGAGGAGAAGAAGCCAGCTCTGACAAGGACCACCCCCACTCCCCAACCCCAAGATCAACCTGTCCTCAAGAGTTTACAATCCATCTCTGTATGTGAAAACTATTTCCAGGAGACATCTCAACTGTGTGGGGAGGAAACTTGGCTAAAATTAAGCATCTAAACACTATACTACAAATCCATCAGCAATTATTATGCAAACACCAGGCCAGTGGGTTGTGTTGAATAAGGCCATGACCAGGTTTTAAAAGAGCCCTTGCATAGGTCTCTATGGGCTTCTCTTCGCTGTACTTTTTTTTTTTTTTTTTAAACCTGGAGCTAACTGATTCCCAATTAACTTGAGATACTTTCTAGTGTGGACGGACTTGATAGAGGCTACAAACATTTCTGCTTTACTCTAGGAATCAGCTGCAGTTTGGGATAAAGCCTGTTTCTTATCCCTGACATTAAACATTCCTGCCTCATTCAGAGAGGCCTGGCCAAAGTAACTAAGTTTAACAGCTGTTAACTCTGTAGTGCAGATGGGATCCTAATACAGCTACTGGCTCTTTTGCTTGGAATTGAGAGTAGGGTTCTGTCAGGCCTGCTCTACACACAGGTTTTGTATCAGTGTAACTATGTCAGTTAGGTGCGCTATTTTTTGCCCATATGGTACAACCCCTCGTGGGCACAATTACAATAGATAAATGTTGCATCATCCTGGTGTAGCTTAGGCCAGGCTTACATGAGAAACTTTTGCCAGTACAGCAATGTTGGTTAGCGTGTGTGATTTTTGGGTAATATTTCTGTGCCGGCAAAAGCCTTAGTGTAGACACAGGTAGAGTGGCATAAAGGTACTTCTGCTGCTATCGCATATTTCACTCAGGGAACACATATACAGTTCTACTGGCAAAAGCACACTGTGGGTCGAAGCTGTGTCTATACTAGAAGGGTTCGCCAGTACAGCTATACCAGCAAACCTTTGTAATGTGGATAAGGCATTATTCCCCTTACTATACAGAAATGTTTACAACAGTATAGCTGCATCCAGACTAGAGCGGCTGTACCTCTATAAGTATTCCAATATAGTTAAAGTGGTACAAGTGTGTGTAGGCAAGGCCACAACCCCTATGAGAAAGTTCATGATCCTCACTACTCCTACAGTACAACGTATCACAATTTCATACATTTTTCTATGCTTTTTATTCTCAACACTATTTTCAAAATCAGTCTTGCCTTTCCCCTTGTAGACAAGTAATCCACTGGGTCCTCTGAAGTCAATGGTATCCTCTATTTTCAGGCTGTCTAAATACTGAGACATCTTCCCTCCATCAGGGAACTTTGGATGGACCCCTTTAAAGTAAATCTGTTAAAAATAAAGATTAAAAGGAACTGTCATTAAAAATTAAATTACTGATTTATAGAAAGAGTTAAAACCAAAAACAAGTTTTTGCCTTAATTTTCTGTAGCACACAAATTCATATGCCCAAACTCACCATTCAGTGAGCATGTTACTGAAAATAAGGCAGGCTAAAGGAATACACTTGGCTGACAAAATTAAGCTGCTCAGAGCTCTGTTCTGAAAGAGATTTACTCCCCGTTTGTCTGACTTTTGAAGACTTTTGAACAGAAAGTAGCAAAAATTAAATGAGATCTTAGCACTCGGTAAAAATCTTTCAATGAGCAAAGGAGACATGGCTGTCAGACAAACTAAAACTGATCTGTGAATCCAAAGCAGACAGCTCTATTTTAAAGTTGGTTGAATAAGTGAAAATTGTCCTAAGGCAGCTTTGTTACACAGGGATAGCCTCAAAACAGGTTCACCTTAGCCCCATTCTGAGCTGTCAAGTGCCTAAAGCTTCCATGTGAAGGCAATGAGAGTAGCGGGTGCTTCAAGATAAGAACTCCTACCAGTAGAGCTAAGGGCTTCTCTACATAGGAAACGTATACCAGTATAAGGTAAGGTGTGAATTGAAACACACACAGTTATACTGGTGTCACACACACACACACACACACCACCACACCCACCCACCCACACCCTGTATAAGAGGGCCTTTTTTGTCTTAGGTTGTGTCACCCAGGAAGAAGTTTAATCTAAACCACTCTTATATCTGGGAAAAAAGCAACAGTCATAACAGGATAACATATAACCTTCCCATGTAGACAAGACCTATGAGCAACATTCCCCTTAGCCATTTATTCAGTATTAGAAGGCATGCCTGTGTCAAAGGGGCAACAAATGAGACAAAATTAGAAAGGCTAAAGCACAAAACGAGTTACACCTAGCAAGGGACTTAAAAAAACATAAGGTTCTTTAAATACATTAAGAGCAAGAGGGAGACAAAGGAAACTGCAGATCCACTACTTAGTGGGGAAGAGCTAACAACTGATGATCTGGGGAAGGCTCAGGTGTTTACTGCCTATTTTGCTTCAGTCTTTACTAAAAAGGTGAATGGTGACCAGATTCTCAACACAATATTAACAACGGGAAGGAATGCAATCCCAAACAGGGAAGGAACAGGTTAAAGATTATTTAGATAAATTAGATGTATTTAAGTTGGCAGGGACTGATAAAATTAATCCTAAAGTACTTTAGGAAGTAACAGAAGTTATCTCAGAACATTAGCAATTATTTTTGAGAACTCACTGAGGAGACAGGAGGTCCCAGAGGACTGAAGGGCAAACATATTATCTGTGTTTAAAAAAGGGAACAAAGAGGACCCATGGAATTATAGACTAGTCAGCCTAACTTCAATACCTGCCAAGATACAGGAACAAGTTATTAAACAATCTATTTGTAACCACCAAAACGATCCGAGTGTTATAAGGAACAACCAACATGGATTGGTCAACTACAAATCATGTCATGCCAACTTAACTTCCTTCTTTGGCAGGGTTACTGGCCTAGTACATGTGGGCAGGGGGAGGGGGGGAAGGAGGGAGGAGAAGCTGTAGCTCATGATTTTAGTAAGGCTTTTGACACAGACATAAATGACATTCTCGTAAACAAACTAGGGAAATGTGGTCTAGATTAACAAAGTGGATGCATAAATGGTTGAAAGACTATATTCAGAGTAGTTGTCAATGGTTCACTGTCAAACTGGGTGGGCGTATGTAGGCCCACAGGCATCAGGCCTGGATACAGTACTAGTCAATACTTCCCATTAATGACTTGGATTATGGAGTGGAGAATATGCTTATAAACTCTGCGGATGACACCAAACTGGGAGGGGTTGCAAACACTTTGGAGGACAGGATTAGACAGCAGAACAGCCTTGTTAAACTGGAGAATAGGTCTGAAATCAACGTGAAATTAAATAAAAGAGAGGTGCAAAATACTTGACTTACGAAGGAAAAAATCAAATGCACAACTCTAAAGCGGGGAATAACTGGCTAGCTGGTAGAATTGCTGAAAAGGATCTGGGAGATATAGAGGATCATAAACCGAATATGAGCAAACAATGTGATACGGCTCTGAAAAAAGTGAATATTATTCCAAGATGTATTAACAGGAGTGTTAGATAGAAGACATGGGAGGTAGCTGTCCCATTCTACTTAGCACTAGTGAGGCCTCTGTGTCCAATTCTGGGCACCACACTTTAGGAGAGAGGTGGACAAACTGGAGAGAATCCAGAAGACTCCAGAGCAACAAAAATGATAAAAGATTTAGAAAACCTGACTGATGGGGAAAAGTTAAAAACTGGGCATCATGCTGAGTCTTGAGAAGAGACGACTGAGGAGGGACCTGATAACAGTCTTGAAATATATTAAGGGATGTTATAAAGAGGACAATGATCAATTGTTCTCCACTGAAGGTAGGACAAAAAGTAGTGGGCTTAATCTGCAGAAAGGGAGATGTAGGTGAGCTATTAGCATAAAAAAACTTTTTAATTATAAGACTAGTTAAGCTCTGGAATAGCTTCCAAGGGAGGTTGTGGAATCCCCATCCCTGGCGGTTTTAAAGAACTGGTTGAACAAATATCTGTCAAGGATGGTCTACATTTACTTGGTCCTGCCTCGGCTCAGGGGACTGGACTTGATTTCTTGAGGCCTTTCCAGCACTACATTTCTGTGATTCTATGATTTACTTTATAAAGTGTCTCACCATGTGAAACTGAAACACAAAACTGGAAACAAAACTCTGAGGAGAACCAGAAAAGTACTGTAGTAATGTAACACTAAACTACCAGCTTTTAGAAATGTTTGTTGAATACCTCAACTTGGCCATTGAGAAGGGAAATTCAGAACATTAGATGATCCAAATTCACCTTTGTGCCAAACAAAGCATTCACCCAACTCATCATGTTATGGATCAGTAACATCCATTCCTACCAGCTCCCACATTTAATAATTCTCCTACATGCACCATTCTAACCAGATCACCAATGGAATAAGAATACAGGAGTTCACGCATGGTTAGTTGCTTCTTAAATAATACTGCAGAGTTTTATGAACGTCTGCTATAAAAACTTTGGAAACCTGCACTCTATGTGTACAGAGATCTTCTAATATATGTCCTCTGCCGCCTCCTCCCCCCCCCCCCGTTCCCCCAAAAGTCACTTATTAAACACTTTATAGATTATATCCATGATTGATTTGCACGCTGGGGGACCACTGAATGAAAGCCAACAAGCCATGGTAGAGTTAGACATCATGGAATCACACAAAAATGTGTTTACACCACCATGTTTTTTACCCTTTAAAGACTTGTAAACAAGCAAGTATTGCATGGCACAATGATACCCTTACCTTGACAACAAGATCCACATAGCCTTTGTCGTCATCACTGGAAACTGGTGTGTAGGGTCTGATAACCAGATTCCCATCAATCCGCGCAGAAAGATAGATATGCTGTCCTACAAATGGGGGATAGAAGGTTGGGGGAGGGAGAGCAGGTTTATTTTTGAGGGACTATTTGAGAGTTCTCTTTCACTACAGCTAAAAATGGACTTGGTGGAAAGGCCAGATCAGGTCCTAAGCATCTCTTTAACCTTTTGGTCCAGAAGCAACAACTTTTCCCTTGCTCTCCTGTATTTCTATAGTACTTTGCTAGATTTCTTCCTCCAGTGTGCATGAAATCCTGTGGAGCTGGCAGTGGGCTCAGCTACTACTCCAGCCTAAAAGAGCAGCTCTCCAACCAGGAATTCATCAACACCCATAACCATAAATTAGATTTTGCAGGAGATACTATATATTACATACATACACAGATGTGCAAAAGGATGTTCAAGGATGACTCACACATGCCAGTGTTATTAGCACCTCATTAACACGTGTCAGTTACACATAACTGAACACAGCTCCATAACAGATGGCTGACATCCAAAAGGATACTATGAAGATGCTCTAGGAGCTCCACATTTAAGGCTGCATTCTGATGTGTATTTCGAGCAGGATTTTTTTTTAATTTCATTTTATTTTGCAATTGGAATGAATTAGATGGCTTTACAGCAGAAGATATTTTAAATGCTACTGACATTATTGTGTTTTTGAAAGTAGTGCTTGCAGGCCATAGAATCTGTACTGCTTCAGAGGTCTGTGACAGGTATAATTCACGTCTTGATTCATTATGATAAAAAACAGGCTACCAATATAAAACATACCAATAGGAAGACCTAGAATGTGCTCTCGAGTTGGAAGGGCAAAGCGAAATCTTCTTGTGTCATGGCTAACCTCCTGAAATGAGAGGGAAAAAACAAAACAAACATACATCACACACATTGTTGGAAATAGTTTGTGTTTTGCTGAGAGAGGGGTTGTTTGTTTTTAATAGACGTGTCAGTAATGCTATTTCTAAAAATTAGGTTCCACCTAATTCACAGATATGTAACAGACCATTTCAACACTGTGGGTATGCTATAAATCAGGAAGTCAATTTAGCACTGTTTCACTGCTGTATAATAATTTATTGAAAAGAGAAAGAACATTGATAATTCAGTTTGTGAGGTCAAAAACTAATAATAAATACCTAAGACAAATGCAAAAAAAAAAAATATGGAGAGAAGCTGCATGAAAAATATTTCAAATTTAAACAAAGTTAAATAAACAATTTATTATAGGCAATAACTTTATAATGCTCTGTGGTTGTACAGAACCCCACACAAAGATCTGAAAGGAGATCTAATCAGTTCTTCATCTGCAGTTTTAATTTACATGAAAAACAAGGAGAAAGTTCAATGCCAGAAGTTTCAGAAACAGTTCTCCAACAGAAGACAGATCTAACTTATTTTTGGCTGTGACGTAAAAGCAGATGAATTAGTTATTCTAATTTAGGCCTGGAGCAGAATACTGCAAATGACACCGGTGGGTATAAGAGGGGATTGACGCATATCAGCATGGTCTCCTTTGTTACATTAATGGCTTTAAAATATTATACATAAAGTTTCCTTAATTACAATGGGAAAGAGTGCTCACTGCAGATTAGAGCGCTGCTATAAAACTTGGGACCTTATTACTGATTTCATAATAATTTAACCCAATATAAATCAAAGCAATTTATTTCTCATACTATTTAAAGAGTTGTGATCATAACATTTAAGTCATGATCATTGGACCAAAGTGACACATCAGTTTAGAGAACATGTAAAATGGGAAGAATGAACACACACTAATGAGACATTGCTTCATTTTCCTTTTCCACTACCATGTAGGCTTTTTGTTTCAATACCGCATACTTTAGAGTCTGAACTCTAGTGCTGTTGATTACTTTGCAGCCCTTGAACAACAAAGACTTATCAGTACTACAGCATTTTCATATGTAAAACTTTACAGGGGTTTGGGGCTCACAGTTCCACAGGTGTCGGTGCTCTGAGCTCACAGCCCTGCTCCTGGCCCAGGTCAGGACTCACAGCTCACAACCCCTACTTAACTACATCGATAACCCCAGTTTGAGAACCAGTGGCTTAAACAGAAACAGAACGCTACAGCCTCAGAACTTTTACAGTTCCTAACAGGACACAATCTTGTTGTTTCAGAATGACAGGGGCATTCAGTATCTATATGCAAGTTCTGTCAGTGTGCTCAGTGCATTTACTTACCTCTTTGTCAATCAGCCTTAATGGATATTTCACTTCAGGATCCTCCAGGGTAATTGCAGGAGTGGGTTTCCTAAAGAGTCTCATGATGAAGCTGTAGATTAGCCATACTGGATATATCACAATCCCTCCAACCTGCAACAATGCAGAAAGACAAGAATATTAACATCACTTTAAATAACAAAAGAAAGTTGTTTCAGTGAAGTGATACCATGATAATGTCATGTCAGAAACAACCCATGAGACAGAACCTGTTTCTGCATAGCTATATTATGAGCATGCAGAAAAAAAGTCCATTACAAAGTAACTCACTACAATAAATGTAAACACTGGTTTACCATATAAATAATGGGTCAACTGAGATACCCTTTTAGTTTGCCTTAGTCTTTCTGGACTCCAAGCACTCACATATCACAACGCACAGATTACAGAGATGTTGGTAGACAGATTTATTCTGCCTCTTGTTTTTGTATGTCCATTTAATCATTCATAGTGAACCCACCCCTTGTGCAGAGGGTTTATGCAAGTGTGGCATAGGTCTCATATGAACTCTCTGTGCAGGAACAGATTTTAAACATAGGGCCATATTATATCATCCTCTAAATGGTCTACTCCCACACAGCTGGGGAGAATGGGACAACTGGGGTTCTCCTTGCAGAATTTTCTACACCTTCTTCTCCTGCAGATGGAGAGTGAAAGATTTTGCTCCTTCACCAAGAGGGGCAGGGAATTCAACTTTTTAAAAAAATACTACATGTTGCACTGGTGCACTATAACTTCCAGAGGGAATTTAAGACATGAGTGGGCATTTTTCACTTTCACTAGATTATGGAACCAAGTAATCTGATTGGCTATTTTAAAGTCATAGTGCTATAAATGTGATCGTTATTGAACACTACAGCAACCCATCTCAGAAAGCTACCAAATCTGGCATAATTGGTTTTTGATATTAAATAATATTAAGTGTGTTATGGAGGCTTCTGCTCAAAAAAATCTAAAACAAGGAAGCCAGAATACCTTAAACTCTCTCTTTCCAAAACTTGGCTGTACTGAATTAACATACAAAAGCTTCATGTAGGTGTTCTTGTATTTTATATACATTAGCATCATAGGACGTGAGAAAACAAGTTTCCCTCCCCCATTAATGTCTTAACTGCAGATAGTTTATTTACACTTCCATGTTTCCATGGCGCTATCAGATGTCAGTTCTGGGGGCTTGTCTACACTTACAGCCCTGTACCAGTGTAGCGCTTAGTGGAGACACTAACCATGCTGATGGGAGAGCTTTTCACACCAGCATAGGTACTTCTCTCCCCTCACAAAAAACAGTAGCTGTGGTGATGGGAGAAGCCCCCCACCGACATAGCACTGTCAGGAGTTCAGTCAGTGTAACTGCATTGCTCAGGGGTGTAGATTTTAAACCCTTTTGAGCTACATAGTTAGACTGACATAAGTTTCTAGTGTAGACCAGGGTTGAGAAGAGTGTTTATTAATTGCTAATGCCACAACAGCAAAAAGCTATATATCATACACAAAAGGCTACTTTTTGTTTTTAATTTTGTGGTGGCAAAGATATGGATAGAACACTGAACAGAAACTCCAGATTACAGAAGAGTTTTGAGACAGACCAAATTTTGAGTTTAACATAATGTCGTGCCCTTTAAAGATGCAGTTAATTAGCAAAGGAGCAGCTCCAGCTAATTAAATGAGCATGGGATGGGAATCAGCTCTATCCCCAGCTCTGTCACTGACCTGCTGAGTGAAACTCGGGCAAGTCACTTCATCTCTCTCTAAGTCAGCGTCTCCATCTGTAAAATGGAGCTAAATCCACCCCAACTTTGTGAACAACTTTCAGGTCCACAGAGGGCAGGTACTCTAAGTGCAAAGTGTTATTGTTAGTTATTAAATTGTTATACCACATTAAATCTTCCTCTGAAGCATGTGACAACCACCACTCTTGGAGGCAGGGTGCTGCACTACAGATTTGTCGCAATCGCAGTACGTTAATTTCTACCATTAGTTTTGATCCACACAACAAATACACTGTCTGCTTTATTAATGCAGAATGGAATGCACTTTGTTATTTATGGTCAGTTAATGCAAGAGCCTCACGGGATTCAAAGGAAAAGTACAGTAGGGTAGTTCAGATACATTTTGATCCAGCAGCTAGACTCTCTGTCATCTGATGGGAAAAACACAAGCTGGATGATTTCCAAAATAATCCATCATTCAAAACAAAAGAGGCCTGAAATATACCAGCAGGACAGTGTTCTATACACTCCTAATATAGGGGCATCACTCAAGATAGCTCCCCTGATGAAGTCATGGGAGCTACTCCAATTTACAGAAGTTGAGTGACAGAGAAGGCAAGTTCTCTCTCCAAACATTGCTCTGGCAAGTCCTCTACAAAGAGGCATATCCTTGCTAACAAAAATAAAATTACTTCAGAACAGGAGATTTTTATTAATGCAATTAAACACCTTGTTGGGGAAACGAGTGTAAATATTTTATCAAAAGTTCTACTTTGAACAATGGCATTTTACTGCAGCACCAGGATTCTCAGCTCCTGCACTGGGGTGTGGTCAGTAGCATAAAATGAAATGCATACAGAATTATAGTTTTGAGAGAGTACATTTTACAGCCAAGAGTTATTGAGGTTTATCAGGAGAGAGGGCAACAAGTGAGAGCAGTGTATCTGTCAGGCAAATTCTAAGGGAGAAAACTGATGGCAAAATACTCTGCCATGGAATTATAGTAAAACAAGAACAATGAACAGCCCTTTTAGCTGTTACCTATCCATCTCAGCCTAGACCCACCTTTTAAGAAAGTTTAACTAGCATGGAGGGGTCGGTTGGTTTTGGAGGGGAGGGATACACTTTATCATTTATCCATCATCTTTCCTTTGCCTTTATGGTCTAAAACAGTGGCTCTCAACTTTTCCAGGCTACTGTACTGCTTTCCTGAGTCTGATTTGTCCTGAGTACCTCCAAATTTCACTTCACTTAAAAATTACTTGCTTACAAAATCAAACAGATAAAAGTGTTACAGCACACTATTACTGAAACATGGCTTACTTTTTTGTTTTTACCATATAATTATAAAATAAATTAATTGGAACATAACTATTATACTTACATTTCAGTGTATAGAGCAGTATAAACAAGCCACTGTCTGTATGAAACTTTAATTTGTACTGACTTTGCTAGTGCTTTTTATGTAGCCAGTTGTAAACTAGGCAAATATCTAAACGAGCTGATGCACCCCGTGGAAGATGAGTACATATACTCCTGGTTGAGAACCACTGGTCTACCAGCAACAGTATCTGAGGTTCTATAGTTTATAGCTGCTTCCATTCTATTCCTGCAGGTCACCCTCAAACACCCTCAGTTAGAAATACTTCTAACTGTGCACTGGAGGTGGGGAAGGGGAGAATGGAAGCAAGAAATGTTACACAGCTGTTGGAGAAGGGTAATGATGCATACTAATGACAGTTAACGGTCTTCCACACAGACCCATCTCTTAACAAGCCACATGACTGTGCAAAGGTCTCAGCCACAGCTACCTAACTACAATGGTATCATTTTTTAATCAGACCTTGGCAAGGAAAAAGAAGTCAGAGAGATAAGCAATATAAATAACAACGTACTTCAATTTATTCCATCCACCTACAGTCTCTTCATTTTAGCAGGTGTACTGAGGCCTGTGTGCATTATGTACGTAAATGGGAATATCACAAGATAATCTTATTATTGTAGAAGAGTTTAATGGATATTAAAGACAACTCTCTTCCTTATCCTCCCTTCCAAATAGTCAATATACAAGTATTAAATATTATCTCTGCAATACATTTGAAATTAGCATATTTTTAAAAGAATACATTTTACATTGTCAAGTCAATCAAACATATGAACTTAAATTTAGACTAGATGGTAAGGAGACAGATACACGCATCCTTAATGTGAGTGCTTTAAGAATTCATAAAGCACTCTGATACAGCAGATATGAGCCATGGTATAAATGCCATCAGAACTTCTTTCCTCCATATCTAGGCCTCAATGCTCAGGCTAAAATTAAGATCCCATTTATGCTCAAATAGGCCTTCATGAATCAAAGAGGATGTTGTTCTGTACCTAGAGACCATGGGCCAGATTTTCAGCTGATGTAAGTTAGCATAGATCCACTGATCACGGTAGAGATAGATACACAATTGTTGCAGCTGAGAACCTAGACCATAAGCAAGTGCTGCTTTGGGAAGCTCAATGAAATGAGGCTTTGGAAACAGGAAGAACTCAATAAGACACAACCATAACATGGATACTATTAAACTGGATTTTGCTCAGATTTATACTCCAGATTAAAAAAAATTGTGAGAAAATCATACTGATGCTGATAAAAGTGGGCTTTTGGAAACCGTTTACCTAATACTGGTCTGTCAAAAAACTTCCAATAGGAAAATACTTTAAAGAAATAAACTTAAATTGCTTTAGTTTTTTGGCAGATAAAGTAGAGAATTTAGAAATAAAACTGGTTGTACATTCTTGGATTTAAAGGGCAACTCATGTGCTTATAAAGCGGTTTAAAGAGTCTGTGCCTCCTCTTCTCTGAGGCCTTCACTTACTATTGTGAATTACACTTAAATCAGCCGAGATACAAGCCCTTATCAACATTCAGTATATTTAATATTAGCCTTTTATAACAACTGCTCTCATCAGAATGGGAAATACCACATTAAATTAATAGTATCCTCACAGTGCTCTTGCGATATTCGAGTTACAGCTGAACAAGAACTTCTGTTTAAATTTGTTGACTGATTATTAACAAAGGACAGAAGTGCAGTGCTTCAGAAATACAAACAATAACTGCACACTGAAATCCAACATAAGCCAATTTCTCAAGACTCTTCCTACAACCTTCCACGCCTCCCTCCACAAGTTATTCAGCTGTACACTCACTGCATTATTAAAAAAAAACAAAAACAAAAACAGTGAATTTTGCATTCTTGAGCTGCACATCCCAGAATACAAGCATGTGAAATCTGAATGCGAGGACCCTAGATCCTAGCTGAAAGGCAACCAGACAGGCTTCCTAGACCTCTGTCAATGGCTTCCTATAGGATGTGGGTGTGGCAGGGGCTTTTCTTCAGGTACGTACATTCAATTTGTCAGTTTGCAAGGAAAAAAAGAATTGTGTTTCTCAGCATTCAAGGTCACCCTAGCTCTTTCAAAACAGAAAGTCTCTTATTGTTAGATCACAGACACACCCACTGTAATGGCAGGAGGACGCGAGCACCGGCCCTGCTTTGTAATGCCCCTCACACATTCTGGTCGCTGCGTAATGGAAGCCTTAAGCTACAGTCAGCCTCAGGAAAACCGGTCCCTTAGCGCCTGCCTCTGCATCTGTATGTACCCCCGCCGCGCGCCAGGCGGCCCCGCGGGTGGGCGGCCCGAGACGTTTCCCTCTGACTGTCAGGCCGATGAGTCACGCTCCACCCCACGAGCCCTGGAGCGGCTGCCGCGGCCTGTGAGCGAGGCACTGCTCAGAGCCGCCCGTAACCCCCGCCTCCGGCTCTCGCGGACAGCCAAGCCACGGCACCCAGCGCTGCTGCGGGCAGCGGCTCCCGCGGCCCGCCTTTGCGGGGCCCGGCCGCGGCCCCGCCCGGGGCCTGCAGGCGCCGCTGGCAGACGGCGGCCCTGCAAAGGGGGCGCCCGGGCGCGGCCCCGGCTCCCGGCGGCGCGGACCTAGCTCAGCAGGGCTCGGGGCCTCTCCCCGTCACGGAAGGGGGAGCCCTGCAGGGCGCTCCGGGGCTCGCGCGCCCCTCTCCGCGCAGCGCGGCGGCCGGGCGGGCGGGCGCTTACCGTGCTGAGCTGCGCCCCCATGCCTGCGCCGAGCTCCCTGCTCCCGGCGGCGCTGCCGTCTGCGACGAGCCGCCCCCCGCAGCGCGCTCCGCCCCGCGCGGCCTCCCCGCCGCGGCCGCCCCTTGCCCGTCACGCTCGCTGCCAGCGCGCCGCCGCGGCCTGGGCCTGGGCCTGGCGGGGACCCGCCCCTCGCTCGCCGCCTGGCTGCACCCGGGGGAAGGGGCTCGGGGCCGCTGCTGCGGGTGGTCACAGGGGCAGGTCCCGGCTGTCACCGCCGCGTAGCGGAGGGGAGCTAGCGAGCTCCCCCCTGCCTGGCGGGCCGCGCCGCGCCGCAGTGAAACGTGTACACGTCCTGCCCTGGGGCTAGGAGCCTCTGTGGGCCGTGGCCCGGTTCTCCCATGGAAAACGCGGCAGGCAGGATTATTCGCCCGTGACTCTCCTGCCCCAGGGCACGCCGGAGGAGTGTCCTCTAATGCAGGCCGCACACACCATTTTTCCAGGCCCCTACTATCTTGTAACGCGGGCCCCTCCCACGCACATACCCAGGGGCGTTGCAGCCTGGGCCAGGCCGGGCCCCCGAGTGTACCCTTTTTTCTCCCCCTGATAGAGCAGCGAGGGCATCCAGGCTTGCTGTTTGGCCACGTACAAGTCATTTCATCTTTGTATATCTCCCTCCCCCCTATATAGACTGGCGAGAACGCCTTATACACATAACCTAACCTTCTCTGCCCCTCCCCTCCAGTTGCTATGAGGGCAAGTTAAGGTTTATTGGTGCTAGGGAGGAGATCAGATTAGATGATCATAATGGTCCCTTCTGACCTTAAAGTCTAGGAGTCTTTTTCTAATCAACTTTCTCTATGTCTACACTATCAAAGTGCTTATACAACATAAAGCAGGTTTCAGATTCTCTGCCCTGTCACGGTGACAGCTACATACATCTCTCTGGATGCTCTCCCTAGATAGCAGAGTTGCAGGTAGCTGCTACTCCCATGAATCGCCAGCAAAGGTTAGGGTTTCACAGTTGGTTATATAAATTATCAGCTCCTGTGAACTGTTTCATTAGTCAGAACAAAGGTGACATGAAACAAGATGTGCATGATGGTCAGGGGCCCTTAGGAAATATATGACTGAGAGTATGTTCTGCAGGCACATGGCGTGAGTGTAGCTTGTGTAGACATATATACCTTCAGGTACCAGAGCAATGAAGCTGCAGCAGGGCACGTTTCCATGTGGGCGAACTGCACAAATAGTTACCCAGGAGGACTTGTACAGCTCATCGTGAAGCGTGCACTGACACAGCTTCACTACTCCTGACTAGAGATGTCAATAGCCAGAACTAATCATGTCAAATTTGTGACTAGTTTCTGTTTGACTATAAGTACGTGTTTCTTTGAATAACCTATTAACCTGAAAAATTTCACCTAGCTTTCCTCTGGGACCTAACCTAGCTACATTAAAGCTAGTTCATGTATGTCTACATGAGTTGAAATCACACACCCCTGACTGCAGTATAGATATACCCTGAGTCAAATAAAAATGTTTTAAAAATTCTTATAAAATCAGGTATGCATTACTTCCTTTGTAAAGTACTTTGAAATCTGTGCTGCCTTGGCATCACTATTATTGGTATCCAAGCAGCTAAATTAAAGTTAACTCAGATATGCCAACATATCTTGCAATCATACTTCCTGACATAGCCAAAAAAGGGGGGGGGGGAGAAGCACAAAGTTGACTAAGTGCAGGAATAGAGCAACTGAGAATCAGAGTCCTACCAGGCTGGAGAGTTAAGAGGACACCACAGTCCCAAATTTCCAGGTTGTATCCTGGGGATCCCATCACACTAGCAAACATCACTTCCTGGCTATCCACTAGGATTGCTGTGAGGGGAAATCCAAGTCTCTGTGTTCTGGATTCCCAAGAGTGTTTAAAGTCTCTGGAGCCCAAACAGAGTCCAAACACTGCCCCGACCTGAGAGGGCAGACCTGTCTGGCATTCCCCTTCCAAATATTAGAACCTGCTGCCTCAGCCCTCTGCACACAGCGCTGACCTATACAATTTCCCAGGATTTGAACACACCCTTCTCCCAGAACTCCTCCCCCATGGTGTGAAGCTTGTGGTTTATAGTTTAACTCCCTCAGGGCCTGCCTGCAGTAGCTGTGAAGCAGTCAACACACATATGCTCTTTGATCAGTCAGCTTTATGCCCTTAATAGAGAACACGCAGGAGCATGGATCATACAAAACAATAAAACAAACATCCCTCAGTAGCTCACCCTGCTCTTCAGAGTCTGGGCCCAGAGGGGAGGGAGGGGATCAACTGTGTTCTGTCAGGCAGGCCCACTCCTCCCCACCCCCCTTTACCCTGCCTCTGCAGCAGTTGTTTTACTTTGAGTTGATGATAGTTGAGAGGGTGATCACACATCATTGTCTCTAGCCTAACAGAGATACGACAGAATCCTGCTAACTCATAGAAGACCCACGTGCATACAGGTTTTTCCACAGCCACATAATTTCTTGATACAATTTCATAAAATCATCCAAAATTCAGAAGTGGTACAGACAAGACCCCAGTTCATCACAGGCCCAGCTGGGCTCACTAGCTAGCATAAAAGAATAATCCAATCACAAGTGGATCTGCAACATGTTCTCCCTTCCTTCAGGGAGAAGTCACTAGGTAGTAGTTGGCTGAGTTCTTGCCTTTAGCTAGCTCTTCCTCCAAGAGCTGAGGGCTGGAGACTTGCTCTCCTTGCTGGGCTTCTCCCTTTTAACCTCCTTCCTCCAAGTCTGCCATCTCTCCCAGGTGCAGTGGGGAAGGGCCCATGAGCCCATGTTAACTTCTTAACCTTGTGTTACACAGGGCAGGGATGGTATGCCCCATCACACTCCTCTTCTGCCTATCCTGTGAGGAAATCTATAGCAACAAAAATCCCAATGGAAAGTTGAGAGCTTTGAACCCCATGAGTGGGAGAAGAAGGGGAGTTCAAAACTCAGTGTGGGCCTCAGAAAAGTATAGCACGGTAGTTTGGATGAACCTTTAGAACAGTGGGGGAGAGAAGAGGCTTAGAAGGGGTGCTTAGGACCCAGAGGGTCTTAGAACTTGGAGAGGGAGGCTTCAAAAGCTGTGAGGAGAAGGAGGGCATTGAGAACTTGGTGGGAGTGAATGCTGGGTAGAGGTACTGGCAATCTCCCATGTCTGGCTGTAATGAGGGACAGAAGCTTCCCCCATTCTCTGGCCTGCCTTGGACCCCGCTCCCTAATCTGCACTTCTAGTGTCATTAGGCATGTGGACCTCACTTCAGTGACACATAACCATATGAGAGGTTGGGTTCAGTGCAGGCACTATTTTCTGAGTAGAAGAATTTATAGGGATAGCTCGTGGCCATTCTGGGCTGATGCAAGGAGAAAGGTCCAGAGTGGCCACAAGCTATGGAAATCTCCAGCAAGCTCATTTCTCAGCCTCTTTCCCCTTCCCAATACCCATGCATTAAATGAGTAGGACATCAGCTTCCCTGCAGGAAGCACTGAGCCTCATTGCACAGTGGCATGAATCTTACTAAGCATTGCCTTGTCTCTAATCTCCCTTAGCAGAGGAAGGTTAGGGAGTTGGTGAAGGCAAAGCAAATTCTTGGAGGTCTCAGATTTCCTTAACGTGGTGCAATCCAGGAACAGTACAGACACTGCATTGCTCTCATTGATGGATGAGCAACTCTTTTGTTACCATAAACAAGGTGTGGCTTTGATGTTCTTCAGGATCCTGAAGATCTTGATTTAGTAGTTTAATGACACAATAGAGATTTTAATATAGGTTTAAGTGCAAATTTTAATTCATTCTTAACTGTGGAATATATACTAATACTTCCATATGTTGGGATTCTCTCTGACACCTTTCCACTCAGTGTATTCAGAACACTTCATCCAGTTTTCTGGGAGAACACTTCATCCAGTTTTCTGGGATCCAAAAAACTCAGTTCCATTCAAGCTCATCATTTAAGTTACTTTATGAAGCATGTAGCAGCTCTTTGCCCACAACACCATAAATACACACAGGGCCCAATCTTAGCCAAGGAAAATTCTGTTGGTCAAATTAATCCTCAGTGTAACTCAATTTACAAGAGTGGATTTACACCGAGGATTAATTTGACTCTAATGACTCAAGTTTTGCTTGAGAAAGGTATGCGGAACTGGCCACAAACACTTCCGCTTTTATCAATGTTTTTAGGAGGGTTTCACACTCATGTAGAGTGAATACACCTGTTTATTTTTGGATTTTGCATTAATGTTGGCTTCTGACTAGCAAAAACAGATACATTTCTTTCTGACACTAGATACATTGTATTTCCTGGGATTTTCCCTGCTTGCACAGAGCCTTAATAGTTGAATCATAAAATTGTTAGGAAAAGCTGTATGTTTTAAAAATCAAGGACATTGAACACTCAGAAATTATGTTTTTCTGAAGTTTTAATGATCTCTAAAAAGATTTTGAATGTTTCTGGTGAATCAAATAAGTCCCAGCTCCTGCAAGTTACTTCATGCAGGCAGATCCCAATACCTTACAGAAACCCATACGGTTTTAATAGGGTTTCATGGCAATATAGGGATTCATGTGTACAGATCCATTTGCAGGTTTGGGATCCTAACACTGGAAATGTTTTTTAGCTTCAATAGTTGTAGAGTCAAAAAAAATAAAGCTAAATTATAGTATATCACTTTTTGCAAGGTCGAGAATTAAAAGAAAATAGGTTTAAAACTATTTTGATTTAAGCTTCAGTGTATCCATTTGATGAATACATTGATCTTCAGCAAAGATCAGGAGCAGCTCATCTGATACATGCAAAGTTCTGCATTTGTAAAACATAGGATTTTATAGCCCTTCATAGTGCTTTCCAGATGTAAGCTATCATGAGAGTTGTATGTGGGGAGGCTGGAAGGTGTTTTTCCTGTACGCTGTGGCTTCACAAACTTTTTCTTTATTGATTTATAATAACAATACAGTAAACCAAAAGCATAAGAATGACATTAAGGTCCCAAGCCTGCTCTCAGTGAAGTCAATATTATATTTTTAGGTTTGAACTGATTGTTTCTGGATGTGAAATTCATACCCATTCAGTTAGGATTCCCTAAATGAGGAATTCTGTAGGAATTCCCTACGGAACTCTATTTTCCATGTGCTTTGTAAATCTGCACTTTCACCATGACAAAAGCTCTGGCAGATAAAGAGCGGGGCAAAGGTTGGCATGGCAGATGTAGGACTTGCTCAGCGTCTCTGTCAGCTCAGCACACAACAGCAGACAAGTTGCTCCGGTCCAGCAGCTAGCAGGTTGCCGCTAGATGCAAGGTTATTATTGGCACGTTCTGCCCCTCCCATATATTCATACTCCTCTCCTACAGCTACCGGTCTGCATCTCCATTACCTTCCTGCCGCGCTGGGTAACCAGGCTGTGGGAAAGGGACGCTCCTGTTCATTGGGCTGCACACAGTTTTGAGCTTCAGCTGATATCCAAGAGGAAAACGTATTCTCAGCATGGCTTGTGGGTAAGGGAGAACCACGCTGGCCCATTAATGCCTTTTTTTCTAACACCAAGTAGACAGATAGTGAGTTGTGCTTCTTTGAGGCACCTGTATTTAAAGGAACTTTAATTGGAGTGCAGCATTGCAGTAACATTCTGCTTATTGTTTCTGTTCTGTTGTAGTAACTTGCTTCAATTTGAAAAGCTGCTGGGGGCTAAAAATGTAACTGAATCATATGCTGCTTATGTAAAATAAGGATACTAAGACTAGATGCTTCAGGACAGTTGATGTTGTAGAATACTCTGCAAAAGTAAAGTTATATATGGGGAAATGATACAAAGCCCTCCCTCTACTAGTCTTTCACCAACCCTTCCTGGGTTTTCCCTGAATTATAGTGTCTTACTAGAATGTTTATTGCATTCATACAGTTGTTATTATCTTACAGCTTGAAGCTTGATCTCCATTCTACAGATACAGTTCGGTTTAGTGGATCTGATTCTTCTCTCATGTATCATGAGGCTGTAAATCAGGCATAACTCCATTGAAGCCAATGAAATGAATGGAGAATCAAATCAATTTAGTTCTTTTACTAACCACTTCATAACATTTTAAGGGGAACTTTAAATGCAAGCTAAAGCTTTATGCAAAGGGCTTACTTAGCAACCTGGGCAAATGTTTTCCTTCTTTTAAAATCATAAGTAATGCTAAGATTAGAGGATTTTTAAAAATTACACCGCTGCTAAAAGCCTCTCAGAGAGTAAAATTACATTACAGAAGATGTACCTCCAAGCCTTCTGTTTGGGGGTTGCATTGCACATTTACAGTACAGTTTTTGTTGCACTGATTATGTTGATTTCATTACAACTAGCTTTCAGGCTGATTGTTTCTGTTGGATACAGCAGTATTTGTTTCCCGCTCAGAAACTATTTGTACAGGTGGAAAAGAGGAGGATTTATATGGTACAATGGAATTGCATCCAAAAACAAATGGAATATCATGCAAATGTCTTGTTTTGATTTGAGATTGCTGAAATCAGCAACACTCATGCAAAATTCACTTTTAATCCTATGCAAAATTTAGCTTGTCTTGTCATGCAGAAACTGTTCTAATCTCTTTTTATATGGAAACACAAGACTATCAACTGAGGCTGATTTCATCAAGAATTTGGAAGGAGAAATCATAGGGAAGGGAACAAGAACATGAGACAAATCTCTGGCTGCAACCACAGACACTATCATTTTGAAAATTAGACGGAGGGAAGTATTATATTTTCTTTCAAGGAAACTTTATCTAATCACCAACTGCATCTGAAAATGTATTATATCCTATGGCTTCAAAGTCTGTGCTTCAGGTTGTCAGACCTCAGATGATTAAGGTATTTTTGTGACTTTTTTTTAAACAATCAGAAACACTTTCTGCAGAATGACAGTGTAACTTGTTAAGTGAAATCTCTGTCTTGGCAGGTTTGGCTTTTGTCTTTCACCTTCATTCTAAACTTCAGATACAATCTATGCATGTGCTCTGTCATGTTTGAAAAAAAGTAACAACAATAAGCTGGAAAGTCCCTAGGTTTACAGATATTATTTTATTATTTTGGTCACAGGCAGGGGAGAAAGGAGAGAGCAAAGAAAGTTATTGTGTAATGTGAAGTGACTTGGAAATTCTAGGCAGACATTTTCTGAATTGCTGGCAGTAGCATACTTATTAAATTAGTATGTGACCCTAACCACTGTCTGTGTGTGTGTTCACTCACTCTTGGTCATCCTCTTTTTAGTAAAGTATGAATTGTATTGTGCGGACAGGGTGGGGCGGTAATTTGGAAAATTCAAAAAAATTACCCCAGAAGAGGAAAGTACAAAGGGCACCTTACTATATCCAATAAACACTGCAATTTTAAAATGTAAGCAGACCCATGACTAGCAGGTGTTGTTCCCGTGGAGACAGATCTCCCCTATATGAAAGAGAATTTTGGCATAAACGCTGCCAAACCATTAACTTACTAAATCCTTATTTACCACTCCAGCACACAGCAGATTCCCTGTCATCATAGAATTGGCTCAAATGTTTAAAGTCTGTGAAGTCTAGCAGAGATAGTGTAACTAATGGTAGCAGCAGAAATGGAGCTAGATGGCATGCATGTACAAAATGAGCCCAGCTGGGAAGGGAGTCCAGAAAGCAAGGAGAAATAATGACCCATAAAAATTAGGTTGACCCAACATGGGGTGAATATAGGGAAGGTGCTGTAAAAAAATATGATTGTATGGATGTCTGCAGAGTGACAGGAAAAATTTTTAAAAGTCTCTGGGAGCCTTCTGTGAACTATGGATGGAAGGAACACTGTTCCCAGTGGAGATAGTAATCTGAACAATGCTCTACATTTGTCCACAGTTTGACATCTTCAGAGCAGGGACCACCCTTCCATGTTTAGAAACCACTGTATACATAAGAGGTTCTATCCCAAATAAATAATTATCAATAATAGCAATGTTATTGGTGATCTCTGTTCTTTATTTTGTAGTTGATTCTCTGTAAAGTTTATCATTTGCATTGTGTGGACTGAGTAGCCCTGACTGACATTGTAATGCTGCAATCCACATGTCCCCTTCAGAACAGAGCATGTGCATGGGTCTGTGGAGCCATGAATCTGTTCCATGAGGGCCCTACTCTGTAGACCTTACATACATGTAACTTCTGTTGAAACTCTGTATGTGTAAAAGGGCTACAAACTCAATAATCCAGTACTGACTCTGACAACTAAGAGTTTCTACCTAATTGTATTGTACTGGGTTAGGTGCAATCACTGCCCTTCATTAAGATAGTTGGAAGAAATAAATAAGCTCCTTTATGGAACCAAATAGCTGAAATAATAACAGCCTTCATTCCAAACACAGGCATGTGTAACTCCCCAAAACCATGGCAAAGGTAAGACCACATATGGGTGGAGGCATTTTGCTGGCTATTGTTGTGTGTCTGTGAGAAGTGGAAAGTCCAGAGAAGCAGGAGAAAACACTAGAGCAGAAGGGGCAGAAAACCCAAGGACACAAGCCTGAACAAGTACTGGGGGCAAGGCCATAAGAAAAGCCTAGAGAGATCTTTTTGTGCTGAGTGCTGGTTGAAAGAGGCTTGGAGCTGTGAACAAAGAAACTGTCTCCTGCTGTTGGATTCCTGCAGTGTTCAGGGATTCAGGACTTTGTATATTCTCTGTAAATAAACAGGATTAGATCTAAGAAATACCCGCCTCCACCAAAGAATCATAGAATATTAGGGTTGGAAAGAATCTCAGGAGGCCATCCAGTCCAACCCCCGGCTCAAAGCAGGACCAACCCCAACTAAATCATCCCAGCCAGGACTTTGTCAAGCTGCACCTTAAAAACCTCTAAGGATGGAGATTCCACCACCTCCCTAGGTAACCCATTCCAGTGCTTCACCACCTTCCTAGTGAAGAAGTTTTTCCTAACAGCCAACCTAGACCTTCTCCACTGCAACTTGAGACCATTATTCCTAATTCTGTCATCTACTACCTCTGAGAACAGCCTACTTCCATCCTCCCTGGGACCCCTTGATAGTTAAAGGCTATTATCAAATCCCCCCTCTTCTCTTCTGCAGACTAAACAAGTCTAGTTCCCTCAGCCTCTCCTCATAAGTTCTGTGCTCCAGCCCCCTAATCATTTTTCTCAAATCATCAATTTCTTCTCTTAACCCTCAACACCCCAAATTTAGCTAATTGCTTGGTTCAAAGAAGAGGTAACAGTAATAAATTTAGTATAGTTATTTCAAGGGCAAACATTTTCATGTGGCTAAGGTACAAGACTGAAATTAATGTGTTAACTAACATAATTGTAAATTTTAGTGTAGCCATTACACAAACATTAGTTCTAGGACACAAAAACTAGTTGCTAGTCATGTTTAACCATAGCAAAAAATGTGATTGTCATGTCTGTACTAAAATTTATAGTCATGTTAGTTAACATGCGTTAATTAACACAATGAAACAGCTAAAAATTCTAATGCAGACACACCTTTTGGAGGTTGTATAGCTCCCATTGCATTAGTATCTAAGTACTTATATGCTAATTTTTCTCTTCTGTCAATTGAATATAGGGATTCTTATACCCCACAAGGGGACTGTGAGGTTCAGTTAATGGATGTTTATAAAACACTCTAGGATCCTCAAATGGAAGACACAACAGAATGTCTGTAAAGATTTATAATGATGATAATTGTATATGAGGCATGACAAGTGTTTACTACCAAACCATCAACATGTGGCTTTTTTTTTCAAGCCTGACCCAAACATCTGCTTTATACTGATACTGCTTCTTTCCAAACCAGCTCTAAGTAAATGAGATGTGAAAGTTCAACAGTTCCCTTCTCTCCCACACTGGTACTGCAGCATCTCAAGGAAATTGTGACTTGGATTCTGCCCAGTTCTCATTTTAATCTCTGAACCCTTAAAGAAAGGGAACCAAAAGTTCAGTATATAAAGTTGTCCATTGCATTGCTATATTTACTCCTCATTTTAACCTCTTTGTACCTTGTTTGTTTGGGTTTTTTTGTTTTTTTGTTTTTTTAAAGATCTCTGGACTTCGGGGAAATGTTTAGTAAGTTGGAATGGTCTGTGGAAAGAGAGGAGGGAGGTCGTGTGGGCAGGCAGGAGAAGCACCACTGGAATGGGGCATGAGATGAATGGTAGCAGAGAGAGAGAAGTCAAGGTCAGCAATGGGAGGAGCTAGGAAGGAACACAGTAGGTAGCCAGTTCTGTGACATCAATTGATTATAGCTTGGTAACTCTTTGCTTCCAGTATGCTCCCTGACACGTGGCTGAATTGGCGTTTTAGTAAGGAAAGAGTTAATTTGACCTGCTGGTATGGTCTGATATAACAAAAGAACCTGCCCAAGAGCACAGCAGGTATGCAAAGCAACTATTGATATACCTCTGAAATTTATCATCAGGGGCCTTGTGCTTCGTGGTATTTTTAAACCTTTGTGAGAAAAATAAAGGAGACTGGAGTTCAGTTTCCAGGTCTGGGGCTAAGTTCACCCTGATGAAAAAGCCTAAGTCTGCACTGATAATGGTACTTTGTCCCATCTGCTTAACATCAGTGATGGATTTGGCCCTTATTCCCTTTGATTTCAGTGCAAGTTTGACTGAGCTTATACTCCCTAAGACCAGCAGAAGCAGGGAGTGCCTTGTCTCACTTAACAGCAAGCTTATTTGACTAATGAACGAGAAGCATTTAATGGGATTTGGTGTGTATTCTGTCCAAGGCCTTTGGGGATAAATGAACTGTGGTTGCAGAAGAGGCCTTGATTGTGTGGTAGATGTAAATGCTAGAAGAAATACAGAATAGAGGGAGGAATCCACAGGACAGTTATTGCAAGGAGACCCTCATTTCCACAACCTCTATATGACCAAAGCCATTGTGTTAATTACAGTTTAATGTTTGTACACATTAATGTCTTTGCTTAAAAAGTATTAAATAACATATGCTGTTACTGTCAGGGAAGCAGTGTGTGAAAAGTTCCCTTTAACATCAGATATGGCGTTGATTTTTACTGTTATGTAGATTTGTATCCCATGAGAACATATAAGATTCTGTCATTTCCTCAAGTGGTTTTGTTTCCTCTCTAGCACTTAAACAGCACATTTTCTGTGGGTTTTGTAATCAGCATCTGATTTCTATACCATGTATTTTGATGTAATATTATTTGGAAATTCAATTTTTTCGAGCAGTCTGTTCTAAAACTAATTTAAGAGCTCCAAATAGAGTTACAAGTATCTAAAACTAAATAGATGTGTGTGTACAAAAAGACATATTCTGTTCTCTTCGACTTTCATCCATCTTTTGCTTATACTTAAATTCCAGTGGGTCAAACACTGCCCTCAAATGTATGCAAGAGATTTCCATTGAAGTCAATGGGCCTCTGCACAATGTGCACTGAAAGGCAGAATTTGGCCCATAGCTGTCAGCTTAGACTTTTGACTTAACACCATTCAGACATTGAATAGTATTTGGCTCTTTTATTTTTCACATTTGATGGCATAAGGTATCCAATTTTGATTGATTTGTGTTTCATTGTCTTCAACAAGTGCAAACATTTTACAGCAGCCTGTATGGGCTGTATGTTGTAAACATCCCCATTCAGCCGTATGTGCAGTAAGCAGTAACTTCTACACAGAGTATGAATGTCCATCCATTCTCCCACACTTGTACTGCAAAGCTTCCAAGAAATTGTGAATTGGCTAATGTAGCCTACTACTCATTTCAAAAGATTACAAAAGACCAAGCTTGAGCTGTAGTCCATAATCCAACAAAACTCTTAATGACACCAGATGATTTGCCTGAGTTAATAGCTACAGGACTGAGCTCCTCTTTCATCCCCACCTTCCCACCATAATTCAGAGACACTTTAAAGTAATTAGAGAGACAAGATGGGTGAGGTGTAATATTTTTATGGGACCAATTTCTTTTAGTGAGAGAGACAGGGTTCAACTTACACAGTTCAAACGCTTGTCTCTCTCACCCGCAGAAGTTGGTCCAATAAAAGATGTTACCTCACCGACCTTATCTCTCTAATATCTTAGGACCAACACAAACAACACTGCATCTTTTAAAGTAATGTCAAAGATCATATGAATTGTTTGGAGAATCTGCATATTTTATCTGAAGGCCAGCACCTTAATAAACAAGCAATTGTGATCAGACACAATAGGATCTAAAATGTGTGCACAAAAAGCACAAGGTTTTTAAAAGAATGGAAATTGTGTGGTTGTCGTCTGTGTTAGCAGTCAGCACTACAGGCTACTGTTGTAGGTTTTCTATACCAAATACAGTATGGTTTGTTCCCTGGCCACAAAAGCTGATCTTCCAGAAGAAATCCATCCAGCAAACAAAACATATTTTGTTCCAGTTGTTAAAGTTTTTTATGTTACTTTTTCTTCCTTTTTCCTTTTAAAATTGGCACTTTTATTTAAGTGGAGAGGAGAGAGAATCATTTGAGATAGGTGGGAATGGTGAATACAGGGTTTTGTTTGTATTGGGCAATCAAGGATTCTGAAGGGAAATGACAGGTGTAGGTTCAGAGCAGTGTGGTTGCATTGGGAAGGGACAGAATGTGGGGGCCTGGCAGGAAGTTGTATGATTTTTCTTTTATTTCACTGTCACCAGTTTGAGCAGTGTGTTTCAAGAAACCAGGAAAAACCTCCATTTTACTGCACAGATACGTGACTTGGCCACTCCTTTTGTGGACACAAGGATTCTTATTAGTCTCCACTGTGCCATTATGGGATTTCCGTGATCAATGACATGTTTATCTAAACTTTGTTCTTGTGCCAATCCACAGTTGCATAAGTCTTCATTTCTTTCTGAACTGAAGTGCTAGATTTGCCAAGTCAAATAGTTAACTCAAATAAGTTTTACTTGGTAAAGTGAGAGGGATTATACATGAGCCTATTTTAACATTCACAACAGACTAGGAAATAGAAACTAGATAGTTCCCACTCGCTATATTTTCAGATTGTCCTGACCTTGTCAGCTTTCTTCACTGTTGAAAGAAATGAGTCACAATCACTTGTTTACTAAAGGTGTATCTATCTACACTGTAGAATTAACTTGGGTGATCAGTACTTGGGTCTGGGCACCCAAGTGGGCCTAGCCTGGGCGTGAGCAGCCACATTGCACAGCCTACCTGAGTTACTGTGTCCTCATGCATTTGAGTCCCTAGGATTTCTGGGGGGTACATGCATTCCATGGTTCTTTGTGCTGCAGTAGACTGAACTGCTCTCTGATTCTTGCCTAATGAATTGTGAGAGAATTTGTCTGTGCTTCTGGGCACGTGGGGGGAATTTGAGGACCATCAGTGCTTGAGCAGTTTTGCCCACTTCCTCACTATAAAATGATCAGGTACCCAGGTCGAGTGAAAGCCTCACTCAGGCTTTAGCCTGCAGCCTGAGATGAGTCAGTTAGCCCAGGTTAAAAGCACCATCACACTTGGGTCAGAGGGTCTTGGGTATGGACTGGAGCGGAGCCAGGGGTGAACTCTGAAGTGAAGATATACCCAAAAACTAAAGCTTCCTTAAGAAATAGTTCCTCAAGAAATAGTGTCAAAACTTCATTGTTAATGTAAAACAAAAGGGAAAATACTGTAACTAACCCCACTACTGGGTATTGTAGTGCATTCTGTGGTACATCAGTCCCCTCTGACCCATGCTAGTATATTCTGTGTACCATGAGCTCCAAGCACAACGCTGTACAAGTTCCAGTCCTTGCTGAATTCCCATAAACACTCACACATTTCGAGTAAGAGGATTGCTTTACTAAGGAAAACAGAGATGAAATCAGCAAATTCCATAGGCACAATTGCTTTTCGTTATAATAACAATGAAGATCAAAACAACAGTTCTCAGCCCAGATTCTTGGGGCAGCCCAGCACAAGTACACAGGTAAAAGCCTAATAGAAATCCCTCCACACTGTCATGGATTTTCACAGAGTTTAAGGCAAGAAGGGACTATATGACCATCTAGTCTGCCCTCTTGTATATCACAAGCCTATACATTTTACCCCAAAACCCCTATATAGAGCCCCATGAGTGACAGTAAAAATTTCAGTCCACAGGAGGGTAAATTGTGGTGTGCCACAGGCAGAGAACAGGAAAGACCAAAGTCTCACCAATGTCCGAGGTCCCTGAAATGGCATGAAACTGATTAGCTGAGACATGCCCAGATGATCCTAGCAGGTGATTCGTGCTCCATGTTGCAGAGAAAAGCGGAAAAAAAACCAAGACCCCCACCAGCTTGACCTAGAGGAGAATTCCTTCCAGACCCCAAATCTGGCAATCAGTTTGACACTGAGCAGGTGAACTAGACATTCTGACCAAACATCTAGAAAAAGGGTTCTCTCTCTACCACCTGAGAGCACTGGTCCACCCTCTCCAATATCCTATTTCCAGCTGTGGCCAATCTCTGATGTTTCAGTGGAAGGTGAACCTTCCCTCCCAGGATACAACCAATGATTTTCAGCTGAGGGGGTGAGGAATTCCATCCTGATCACTACAGAAAACCCGCTGAAGCCCCGAAGCATGAATTTTTATTATAGTCATTATCTTAATGCAAAGCTGCAAGTGTTACGAGCACATTGTGGGCAATGCAGGCAATCCTGGTCTTCTCATGGACCACAAAGGAATGGGATGAATAGTAGCCTATAGGCTAGTGCCCTGTATCCGCCTGCTGTGGCTACTGCTCTCCTCTGCCAACAACAGAGCATGTTTCCCTGGCTCTGAGCCTACTCATCCCAAATTTCTGGCTGATTGCTGAGTTTCTCTCTCCTGCCAACCCACAGGCTACTGTCTTTGAGCTCCTGCTCCTGGTCTCATGCCACCTCTGTTGCCATCCTGAATCATATAACTTTAGAGTTGGAAGGGACCCCAGGAGGTCATCTAGTCCAACCCCCTGCTCAAAGCAGAACCAACCCCAACTAAATCATCCCAGCCAGGGCTTTGTCAAGTCGCACCTTAAAAACCTCTAAGTCTAGAGATTCCACCACCTTCCTAAGTAACCTATTCCAGTGCTTCACCATCCTCCTAGTGAAAAAGATCTTCCTAATATTCAACCTAGACCTTCTCCACTGCAACTTGAGACCATTGCTCCTTGTTCTGTCATCTGCCACCATTGAGAACATCCTAGCTCCATCCTTCCTGGACCGCCCTTTCAGGTAGTTGAAGGCTGCTATCAAATCCTCCTTCACTCTTCTCTTCTGCAGACTAAACAAGCCAAGTTCCCTCAGCATCTCCTCATAAGTCATGTGCTCCAGCCTGCTAATCATTTTTCTTGCCCTCAACTGGACTCTTTCCAATTTGTCCATATCCTTCCTATAGTGGGGGGCCCAAAACTGGACACAGTATTCCAAATGTGGCCTCACCCGTGACAAATAGCGGGGACTAATCACTTCCTTCGATCTGCTGGCAGTGCTCCTACTAATGCAGCCCAATATGCATGTAAACTTCTTGGCAACAAGGGCACACTATTGACTCATAGCCAGCTTCTTGTCCACTGTAATCCCCCAAGTCCTTTTCTGCAGAACTGCTGCCTAGCTCGTCGGTCCCCAGTCTGTAGCAGTGCATGGGATTCTTCCATCCTAAGTGCAGGACTCTGAATTTGTCCTTGTTAAACCACATCAGATTTCTTTTGGCCCAATCCTCTAATTTGTCTAGGTCACTCTATCCCTAACCTCCAGCATATCTGAGCTTGATTCCTTCTGACCTCAGCACGCTACTTGCTTTTCTTGCATTCTGGGGATTATGGAGCTCTCTGCTGGCTGGAGGGTGAACTGGATAACCAAGTTCTGCTGCCCTGCCCTCTCCACCTTAACCAGGATGGAGGGAAAGTAGGAACCCAGTGATTAGCTAGCAGGTTCATCACAAATACTAAAGAGAACTAAAATGTCACCTTCACAGACCTTCTTGATGAATGCTTCTTGCTGGTGGCTATGTAATTCTTTTTTTAAGTGAGACAAATATCCTTTAAAGTGTGGAGGGGTCAACATGGTCAACTTGTAGTGAGTGCTTAGTATCACTACATGCTAGAGGAAGACAGAATACACAGAACCTGATCTGGCCCTGAATTAATCTAGTTTTATGCTGGTGTTATCAAGCCCACTGTTTTTTGGAAGGGAAAAGGCACCATGAATTGCTCCACAGCAATCTTCGTAACTGATCTAGGAGCAGCACTGATGTACTCTGAAGGGAGTCCCATCCCACCTCTTTGAGCAAAGGAAAGCTACACTGAAATTTGAAAGGATTGGAAGGTGGAGAATTGGCAGGAATAGGGAATGTGATGGAATAAGGGATCTTCCCTAGAAAACCAACCATTAAAACAATGGAATTCGTCATTTTTTGTTCTAATCTGTTGGGTAGTGTTGCTGTTGACTATTAAACATCTGCTACATTCCTCCCTACAGGTGGCTGCATTTTTGTGATGAGTATATACAATCCTTCTGGATTAAAGGTTGTCACCTTTATTTTAATTTGTAGATTTCAGTAATTATGAAATAAAACTGAAATCTACCATTCAAAGGAATAGCGTCAATTGTTTTAAAAAGGAAAACTTCATTGAACATTTACAGAATGAACTAACATTCCCCATCTCTTTATAAAGTAGTTTAGATAACGCTGTTCATATGATCTCTCATGTAAGAGCAGCACTGACTTCTAGTGTCATGAGGGGAGCAAGGTCCCCCAATGCCCTGACAGCACCCAGAACACTACTGAAGTGGCACCAGAAATATGGATGCTGCCTCTGACAAAGTAATATTGATTAGTGTCTTTATAAGAATTGATATTTTTATGAATTTCTTTGCAGGCTGGTCTTAAATCATGAACTTTCTAAACTTTTCAATGAGCTATGGGACGCAGATGTTAACCGCTTTGTGCCCGGGAAAGATTATACAATTGATTTACAGGTAATTTAACTACTAAATAGCATGAGGAGTGAGGACAGGATGAATCTATATGAAACAGCGGGAATAGGAGCACCGAGGGTTGTGTGTGGTGAGGGGGTACTGTTCATGTGTATATATAATGGGCTCAGTTCACAGGTCCATTACAGCTAGTGATGCAGAGAGGCCGTAAACAGGCTGGATACAGGCCAGCAGTTAATCCTTTGGAGCTAACCAATATGAACACTATTAGAAACTGAGTGAAATCCTGATCCTATGAAAGTCAGTGGGAGTTTTGCCATTAACTTCATTTGGGCCAGGATTTCACCTTTAGAGATTACCTAGTGTTCTAATATTTAATCCCATTTATCAAAACATTGTAAAACACATTTTTTCCCATGATAAAATAGTCTGATAACATTGAAGTTTGTATGGCAGATGCAATAGTAAACTGCCTAGCACACTCAGTGGTAGAATTGCCATGCATTGTGTCCTGAAGATTTCTCAGGGCAATACAAAGAAATCCACACTGTCATCAATAGAGGTAACAGACTTTTGATTTCAGACCAGTTCTCCAGTTTGTCAAAATCATTTTGAATTCTCATCGTTTTCTCCAAAGTACTTGCAACCCTCCCAGCTTGGTGTCATCCACAAATTTTATAAACATACTCTCCACTCCATCATCCAAGTCATTAATAAAAATATTGAATAGTACCTGACCTAAGACAGACCCCCATGGACTCCTACTTGATATATCCTCCCTGTTTAACATCAAATCATTGATGACTAGTCTTTGAGTATGGCCTTTCAACCAGTTGTGCACCCACCTTACAGTAATTTTATTTAGACCATATTTACCTAATTTGCTTATGAGAATGTCATGTTGAACTGTGTCAAAAGTCTTACTAAAGTCCAAATAGACCATCTCTATTGTTTCCCTGCTATGCACTAAGCTGATAATGCTTGTGAGGAACTCAGGGTAATAAAAAACCCACAGCACCATGTCTCAGAGCCTGTGGAAATTGACTTGGGATCAAGCTGTGGGGTTACAAATTTCAGACATTCAGGCTCAGGTTGAAGCCGGGGGCTCTGAGACCCAATCTGCTTGTGGGGTTTCAGAGCCAATAGTTAATCACCTTTTTTCTGAGAGACATTCAGCTCAGGTATTACTTACTTGATATTTAGTAGGCTTTAAGCATTGCTTGCTCTGGTAACAAAGCAGACTAGAAATACAATTGGCCTCTTGTTAAAAAAACATGCATAGATTAAATGTACCAGTCATCTAATGTTTCTGCATCAAAATGTTCTGCTTTTCTAACAAGATTCTTTAGGAAAGTTTTGCAGTTCACATGTGTAAATCAGATCAGAACTCAGAAGTATAAACTGATGTATTTAAATACAGAACTTCTTGTAGGAATTATTCTGAATACTGCTACTGTTGTAAATTATATAAATTGGGCTCTATTCTGCCCTCATGAAACTCCATTGACTTTGAAGGCGTTGCACAGGCAAGGCACAATGTAGCTTGCTTTGCTTTTATTTTTTAATTTTCTTTTCTTCCTATGGAGTTAACAAGATTTGAGGGTGTCAGATTTCTCCCTCTTACGTAAAGCATGTCTGCTTTAACAGAGACCATTTGGGAAAATGCCAATTCAGCTGTTAATACTTTTTAGTTTTTTCAATGCCAGGTAAATCAAATATTCTAAGAAAGAGGAAAGGAACATATTTTGTGATGCCTGAAATTAGCCAAATGCATGATGTAGCACTGTGGGCCAATGAAATCTAGTAGTAACACATCACTTGTGCATGCAATATGTTTTTAGTTTGGTAAATGTCTTTATTTAACACATCTAAGGCCAAATTCTGCTTTCAGTAGCACACTGAAATCAATGAAGTTATTCTGGATTTATATCAATGTAATTAAAATCAGAATTAAGAAATACTAAGCACCCAAAAGTTCCCATTAGCTTCAAAATTAGACCCCCTAAATCCACACTTGGCAAAAGTGACAGTGGGACCTGACTGGAGCTCAGCACTCTTGAAAATCAGGTATTCAAATAAGGATTTTAAGCTCCTAGTTTTGAAAATCTGACCAGAAATTGTATTTTAATCTATTTCTTCTCCTTCGAGTGGTTGCTCATATCCATTCCAGGACAGGTGAGTGCACGCCACCGTGCACAGGTTCCCGGAACTTTTTTCCCCTTAGCAGACACTGTAGGGTTGGCTCAGGTGCCCCCTGTAGTGCCGTGTGCACGCCGCACATAAGGCACCGCTGACCCTATGGCCCCTCAGTTCCTTCTTTTCACCCATGAGGGTTGCTGGAACTAGCACTTGCTCTCTGCAAGTACCATTCCCCTTTATTTGATCTCTTTGTTCCTCTAAGTACTGTAGTTAGCTTAAGTAGTTGTTAGATAAGAAGTCCCTGAGAGACTTAAGGTGGTTGAGCCATACCCGGCCGCCTGGATTTAAGACCCCCCCACCCCCGTCAGTACCTTAAGTGCTGTGGGGTGGGGGAAGAAGTGCTGCAAGATCAATCGCATCAAAGCCCTGCTCATGGAAGCAGCGCTCCGCCCCCGAGCTGTTCCACTCCACAGCACGGAGCGTCACCTTGGTGCAGAGCGCACTGCTGGCACCGGGCTCGGCTCCACACCGAGCAAGAGTCCCTGTTGCCGAAGGAGAGGAGGCAGCACGCGGAGTGCGGACGCTCTCCTGACCCATGGATACGGGCAGGGTTGAGTGTGGAGATGCACCAGCCACGGCCTGTCGAGTCCTCTCCGGTGCCTGCATCTCCAAGTATGGAGCCACCCCCGACTCCTGGGAGTGGGAGAGTGCACCTGCCAACGCTGTCGACACCAGAGGCTTTCGAGCAGCAAGAGCCTTGTCGGCCTGCTTATGCCGCCTCCACCCCCCCTGCCGAGGGAGAAGGGGCCGGTGTCCTGGGGCAAGCCTGTGTTGGGTCCCCCTAAAGGGTGATTGAGACCCCCGGTACAGGGAGGAAGATCTCCTGCCAAACCGCCACCACGGGTAGAGTGAGGATGCTCCCCCAGGAGTTGCTCCAGGTCGGTGTCGTCGAGCCGGCCTGCTTCGACTCAGGATGTGGAGTCCCCCTCTCGGCAACGATATTAGTCCCTGGCACTGGAGGCAATGCCAGCCAACAGGTGGCACTGGTCGAGGGCCACCAGGCGGTGCACAGACAGCTCCTACTCCAAATCCCTGACACCGTGGAGTTCACCCGCACTGCAGGTGACACAGAACCCACTTACTGTTGAAGACCTCAGCACCAAGGGGTCAGCAAACACCGAGGCTGTGTGGATCCCAGTTTCCATGCAAATACCCGGCACTGCACAGTCCCAGATGTGGAACCCAGTCGCCAGAGCCAGGCTCAGCACCACGGAGTCTAGAGCGGCGCCAGTCCCGATTACTAAGGGGCAATCAGCACCACAGAGTCCTCAGTACTGAGACGGCATGGCCGCAACAATGGCTTTAGTGGCCCCCAACGGCATCCAGATGGGACCAGGGACCCTAACCACCCTGTCAGTGGGGGTGCAGTCCATGCTCCTGACACAGGAGAAGGCCCATAGTCACCACTCCTCAGACAAGGAGTCGGAACCCATGGAGGGACTCTCTACGGGCGCATGCCTTTGGCATGCAAGGGAGCACCCGCAGGACATGCGCTGGCAGTCCTCTTCCTGCTCCCCACGAGAGGCAGTCTCCTGGGATCTCATGGCGCCACTGGAGAATTTCAGGGTGCACCAGGAGCTGCTCAAGATGGTGTCCTCTAACTCAGGGCTGGCAGTCAAGGAACTAGTGAGGCCAATGATACCCTCTTCAATGTACTGGCAGTAAGCTGCACCACTGTAAGCTGCATGGTCTGAAGGACTCCGGGGCCATGCCTGTTCATGCCCCAGTTTTCCAGGCGGCAATCACGGCCTACAGAAGTAGGATCAGGAATAAGGGTTTAGAGCACGGAATCAACCTCTCATCTCATCCTCAGCCCCCAGCAGGGGCACCCCAGATGGGCAATCATACGGGGCCTCCTGTGTAGTCCAAAGCCTCTTTGCCAGCCTGTGGGAGCTGCCCACTCCTGCCTTGATGGTGGCGCACCCGAGGGCGGCGCCCCTACTGCTCTCCTGGATCTGCCCACCCTTTCTGAAGTTCACCAGGAGGGCTGGGTGGTTTAGGCATGGACTCAAGTTTCAATGGGTGTGAGCCACACCTAGTTCACATCTGCCTGAAGCAGTAAATGATTCTGTCCCCCAAGCCTTTCACCTCTGTCCCTCTTCAGCGACCCCTCTCACGAGTAACTGCTCTTGCAGGAGGTGGACACCCTCCTCATCATAGTTATGTTCTTCAAGGCAGAAGGGGGAAGAGGTCTTATCTGAAGTATTTCTTCACCCCCAAGGCAAGGGGACAACTGAGACCCCATGTTGAACCTGCATTGGCTAAACAGCATGTCAAACGACTCAAGTTTCGCATGGTTTTCCCTAGCCTCCATCATCCCTTCTCTGGACCCGGGAGACTGGTGTGTTGCTCTCGACCTCAAGGACACATACTTCGGGTGTTCGTCCTTCCCAGCATCAGGCACTTACTCTGCTTCACGCATGGCGGTAGCAGCTGCCCACCTGAGACATAAGGGCATGCAAATATTCCCTTACCGGGATGATTGGCTGATATGGGGCAGGTCCAGGCCTCAAGAGCAGGAGACCGGGACCCTCACTTGCTGTACATGCAGCAGGCTGGGACAGGTCATAAATGAGCTGTAGTCCATACTAACCCCAGTGCAATAAATAGAATTCATCGGGGTCATCCGGGACGCTTCCCAGGGCAGACACTTCCTGCCTCAGCCACGTTTCGAGGCGATGGTCTATATCATCTCCTAGTTGCACCAATGCCCACAACAATAGCCAGGCACTACGTTCAGCTGTTAGGCCACATGGTGGCCTGCACGTACATAGTGTAACTGGCTCGCCGGAGGCTCAGATCGATTCAGGTGTGATTGGCCTCGGTATATGTGCTGAGCAGCCACCCACTGGTCATAATTCCCCCGCCTGCCCTAGCCTTCCTACACTGGAAGGAGCTGAAGGCTATTCGCCTAGAGTGCAGGGTGTTTCCTCCAATTCCTGACAGGCAGACTAGTGCACATGCGGATGGACAGCACCGCAGCCTGTTGTACATAAACAGGCAGGGAAGAGTGCACTCCCTGGCCCTCTGCAAGGAAGCGATCCACCTGTGAGATTTGGCAGTGAGGTGCGATTTCCACTTAACTGCCTCTCACCTCCCAGGAGTGAGGAGTGACGAGGTGGATCGCCTCAGCAGGTCATCTCTATCCCACTGCGACTGGTCGCAGCACCCGTAGGTAGTGTCTGCAGTCTCCCAAAAGGGGGATGTTCCCCAACTGGATCTATTCGCATCGGCCTGGAACGCGAAGTGCCCAAGGCTCAGCTTGCTCCGGGGTGATGAGACTGGGTCGATTTCCTAAGTGCTCCTCTTTGACTGGACAGAGACCCTCATGTGTGCGTTTCCACCCATTCCAATCTGGCCCAATGTCCTGCTCGTAAGTAAGGTGGGACAGGGTGCATGTCTTACTCACCGCTCCAGCCTGGACGAGGCAGTACTGGTTCAGCATGCTGCTGGACCATTTGATTGCCCTCCCCATGCAGCTTCCGAGGTGGCGTGACCTTCTCTCCCAGGACCATAGTTGCCTGTTGCACCTGGACCTGGACTCCCTGCATCTCATGGCCTGGAGGCGCTGTGGCTGACGGAGGGAGAGACAGAGCCTGATTGGTGCAGGCCCAACAAGTCTTGCTTGGCAGCCTGCTTGGAGCCCCTCATACTGTATTCAATAAGAACAAGATCCAGCTCAGGCCGCATCTGGCCTCCTGATCCAAGGTGATTTCCCAGTTTCATTGTAATCAAGATAGTTTTCTCCCCATGTTTTCCCCAAACCACACGGTTTGGAGGAGGAGAGGAGATGACATTCGCTGGATGTGTAACGAGCCCTGACCTTTTACATCTCATGGATTACGTCTTACATCAAGTTCGGCTACGAGCAGGTGAAGGTGCCGCTTTCAAGAACCATCATAGCACACTCAACCAGAGTTCAAGCAGGTGACAGTGGATGTGGGATTCGGCAGAGCCGTGCTGCCTACCCACCTCCAGAGTACGACTTTTTAATCACCTATACTGGAATGGATATGAGCAATCACTTGAAGGAGAAAGCATGGTTACTTACCAATAACTGTTGTTCTTCGAGATGTGTTGCTCATATCCATTCCACACCCGCCCCCTGTCCCCGCTGTTGGAGTTGGCAGAAAGAAGGGACAGAGGGGTATTGGGTCGGCGGTGCTTCGTAAGCCGCAGCATGTGCGTGGCACTCTAGGGGGTGCCTGAGCCGACCATACAGTGTCTGCTAAGAGGAAAAAGTTCCGGGAACCCGTTTATGGTGGCATGCACTCACCTATACTGGAATGGATATGAGCAACACACAAACAGGGAAGATTTGGTAGGGGAAGTAGAAGTAGGTGACTATCTAGACAGCAGTGACCATGAGATGGTCAAGTTCAGGATCCTGACAAAAGGAAGAAAGGAGAACAGCAGGATACGGACCATGGACTTCAGAAATGTAGACTTTGACTCCCACAGGGAGCTGATGGGCAGGATCCCCTGGGAGGCTAATATGAGGGGGAAAGGAATCCAAGAGAGCTGGCTATACTTTAAAGAAACTTTATTGAGGGCACAGGAACAAACCATCCTGATATGCAGAAAGACTGGCAAGTGTGGTAGGTGACCAGCTTGGCTTAAAAAAGAAGTCACTGGTGAGCTTAAACACAAAAAAGAAGCTTACAAGAAGTGGAAGCTTGGTCAGATGACTAGGGAGGATTATAAAAATACTGCTCGAACATGCAGGAATGAAATCAGGAAGGCCAAAGCACAATTGGAGTTGCAGCTAGCAAGGGATGTGAAGGGGAACAAGAAAGGTTTCTACAGGTATGTTAGCAACAAGAGGAAGATTAAGGAAAGTGTGGGCCCCTTACAGAATGGGGGAGGCAACATAGTGACAGAGGATGTGGAGAAAGCTGAGATACTCAATGCCTTTTTTGACTCTCTCTTCATAGACAAGGTCAGCCCCCAGACTACTGCACTGGGCGGCACAGAATGGGGAGAAGGTGAACATCCCGCAGTGCTGAAGGAACTGAAGGTCCAGGACTATTTAGAAAGATTGAACATACACAAGTCCATGGGGCCAGATACAATGCACCCGAGGGTGCTGAGGGAGTTAGTTGATGTGATTTCAGAGCCATTGGCTATTATTTTTGAAAGCTCATGGCAACAGGGGGAGGTCCCAGATGACTGGAAAAAGGCAAATATAGTGCCCATCTTCAAAAAAGGAAAGAAAGAGGATGCAGGGAACTATATCCATATATTCCAGGGAACTCAATCCCTGGAAAAATCATGGAGCAGGTCCTCAAGGAATCCATTTTAAGGCACTTAAAAGAGAGGCAGGTGATCAGGAGCAGTCAACATGGATTCACCAAGGGCAAGTCATGCCTGACCAACCTGATTGCTTTCTATGAAGAGGTGACTGGCTCTGTGGATGAGGGGAAAGCAGTGGACATGGTATACCTTGACTTTAGCAAAGCTTTTGATACGGTCTCCCACAGTATTCTTATCAGCAAGTTAAAAAAGTATGGGTTGGATGAATGGACTATAAAATGGATAGAGAACTGGCTAGAGCCAAGGGCTCAACAAGTAGTGATCAATGGCTCCATGTCTAGCTGGCAGCCGGTCATGGAGTGCCCCAGGGGTCAGTCCGGGGGCCGGTTTTGTTCAACATCTTCATTAATGATCTGGACGATGGGGTAGATTGCACCCTCAGCAAGTTTGCAGATGACACTAAGCTAGAGGGAGTGGTAGATACACTGGAAGGGAGGGATAGGATATAGAAGGACCTAAACAAATTGGAGGATTGGGCCAAAAGAAATCTGATGAGGTTCAAGAAGGACAAGTGCAGAGTCCTGCACTTAGGATGGAAGAATTCCATGCACAGCTACAGACTGGGGACCGACGAGCTAGGCAGCAGTTCTGCAGAAAAGGATCTGGGTGTTACAGTGGATAAGAAGCTGGATATGAGTCAGCAGTGTGCCCTGGCTGCCAAGAAGGCTAATGGCATATTGGGCTGCATTAGTAAGAGCATTGCCAGCAGATCGCGAGAAGTTATTATTCCCCTCTATTCGGCATTGGTGAGGCCGATTTTGGAGTACTGTGTCCAGTTTTGGGCCCCCCACTACAAAAAGGATGCGGACAAATTGGAGAGATGAATTGGAGAGATGAACCAAAATGATTAGGGGGCTGGAGCACAAGATTTATGAGGAGAGGCTGAAAGAACTAGGCCTGTTTAGTCTGCAGAAGAGAAGAATGAGGGGGGATTTGATAGCAGCCTTTAACTACCTGAAAAGGGGTTCCAGGGAGGATGGAGCTAGGCTGTTTTCAGTGGTGGCAGATGACAGAACAAGGAGCAACGGTCTCAAGTTGCAGTGAGGGAGGTCTAGGCGAGACATTAGGAAAAAGTTTTTCACTAGGAGAGTGGAGAAGGGTTACCTAGGGAGGTGGTGACATCTCCATCTTTAGAGGTTTTTAAGCTGAGGCTTGACAAAACCCTCTCTGGGATGATTTAGCTGAGGATAGTCCTGCTTTGGGCAGAGGGTTGGACTAGATGACCTCCTGAGTTCCCTTCCAACTCTAATATTCTATGATTTTATGATTCTAAGAACACATCTTGAAGAACAACAGTTACTGGTAAGTAACCATGTTTTTATCAGATATTATTTGAGTTTCATTGTATTTTCATATATATCTTTATATTTGGGTTGGTCTCTGGAAAATATTCCAGAATTATAATCACAGATCTCATTACTTAAATGACTATCTGCTAAAGGGACAGATCTAAAGGAAATTTGGTCTCATGGTTAGAGCAAGAGGTAGGAAGCCAAGTAAAAATGTTGAACAACAGAGATTCCGTAGATCCTTGAGTAATTCTGCATTCTATATTCCTCAGTGATAGCATACAGTTGCCCATGTAGAGATCAGTTTATCTCACACCAGCAACATCACTTAGTCGCTGAGGTCCTGATCCTGATCCTATGTCAAAATCCTATTGATTTTAATACTGTAGGATCAGGCCCCAAAGCAATCCCTCATAGTGAGTTGCATGAAAAGCTGATGAAATTTCCCACTGCACAATAATGTTGAGCTGAGCCCGATCTACAACAAGCAGCTCTTTCATGATCTTAATAAGCAGACTCTCACATCCAAAAAAGGGCACAAACCACCCTTGATGTCATTGGTACCCAACTTACCTTTCAATTGGACAGCCACTGTATCCTCAGGATCTAACCAAAAAAGAAGAGGGTGAAAACTGGACTTCAATTGGCAAACACACCTGCTCCCGGAGATGAAAGCACTGAGCCAGTACAGCAAATCCATCAAGCCAGTTGATTTCAGTTGGACTATTCACATGCGTGAAGTTATAAATGTGATTAAATGCTTTGCTGGAGTGGGGCCTTAGTGCTTATTATTGTGTTATTATTGTTATAATGCTTATTAGTTTTACTAAAGAAATCCACTGTGCTAGCTCTAGGAAACACCTGGCATATTTCTCGCTTGACTCTTCATTCAATAGCTAGCACTAATTCTTAGTTTGTTAGAAAACATTCTGTAATATAGTCTGTAAAAGTAATGAAATCTTCGTAGTATCAGACCTAATTATGGTGAGTCTGAGGTCATATCTTTACCATAAAGTGGGAAGAGATGGCTGTATTTTTGTGTATAAATTATGGGGGCATCAATCAGCAGAGCACAAATTAGTGAGGTTCTGCTGTCTAGCAGGGTTCTACTGTATACAGAGAGAAGAAATAGTTAACACAATGGCTGGTGAAACCACAACCTCTTCAGAGCATTTTATAATGCATGGCAGGCAGGAACAGATAATTCTCAAAGCATCTGTTCAGAATGGCAGTGATTCCACAATTCTAATGCAGACATCAATGTCCCTGAAGTTAGTAGGAGTTTTATTTGTGCCAGGAGTGCAGCAGCAGACCCACATTGCTCCACTGGATGGCTTATTATTTATACAACACAGTGGTATGCGTGATTAGCTGTGCCCCAATGATCCAGCACTGTTAGCCCTGAGAAAGAGGCAATAAGACCCTTTTAAACTCCTGCAATGACAAAAATTAATATTTTGCTCTTCTTGATGCCATGCTTTATTGTATAATGATCTCTATTGTTTTGTAGCATGATAAACAGTTTTAATAGCAGTTAACTTTTTGCTGTGTTTTGATTCCTACCAGGAGAGGGATTATCCCCTTTAAATACATTGTGCATCCTTCATTGTTTTGTTCTGATACCTCTCCTAGGACAAAGCCGGCTTTGTACAGCAGGGCAGAGGTACGGCACAGGACATGGCACCTGAACCTCTGTTCCGCTACGTAAATGAAGAGCGTCTGAAAAGCATAAAAACTTTTGCAGGTGAGATCGTCCTGTGATTTGTTCTGTAGTGATTGTGCAGCCCTTCTTCTCACTGTCATTTTGTTAACATTGGAAATGGAATGATGAATCTGCATTTTTTAAATCACAGACTCAAAATGTAGCATTATGTGTAACTTGGCTAGTCAGACTATTAGGAGATGAAGCTCATCATGTGGCATGTCATTTGAAAGATTATTTCCTCTAGGTTTGCAATAAGGTTTTGGAGTTTACCTGTGGCCTCTATTTCAGGAAGTACACTGATCTCCAGAGGAAATATGCCGGTAAACAAATGTACACATATTTGGTAAGATTTGGCTAGAAGTCTATATATTTACAAGAATGAAGTAAATCAACAGAACTCAGCAACTCTTAAAATTTAACTTGTTTACACTTAATACTTTTGTTGCTGAGGTGGTTGGCTACACTAGTGTTAAAATATAGCATCATCTACAAACTTTACCTTTATTTCAAACAAAAGTCTGAGCAGCATTCTGATATTTATTACACCAGTGAAGGAACTCCAGTAAAAGCAATGGAAGTAATCTCTCTGTATATACATAGACATGTAACTCAGAACAGAATTTGACTTTATGCCTATTAAATGGTAGTTCCAGAAACTGTCATTCCAATTTATTATTTATTCCTTGGTGCTTCTATAAACATTAACTAATTAATTGGTTGCAACATTATTTCTCATTGTGCAGCCATTCAGGTTCACGCTGTATTTTCTGTCTTCTTTTCTGCATGGAAGATTTTTCTGTCATTACTACTTCTACTGTGGAACAAGGACATATATTCACACAGAGCTAGTTTTGTCAGAATTAGCAGCCACTCCAGGACTGGGCTCACTTGGGGGATCAACAAACTTTATATTCACCAGCAATGCCTATTGGACCTAAAACCTTGATCAGAGCCAGGCCTACCAATAGCAATTCTAGGCCCCAGGGTAGGTCAGCCAATGGCCCCCCTAAAAATGGATGACTGAGGTCTGGCTGGGCACCCACCAGAAGTTTCTGCTGATTTATTGTGTGCCGTGCAGGTTCACGGGCAGCCGAGGAGGTGTTATGTGCTATTCAGCTTTCCTGGTCTGCCGGGAGTCCTCAGAGAGATGACTAATGAAAGCAGGGTAACAGATACCGCCTCCTCAATCACCCGGGTACCTGCAGGATGCATGATAAATAAACTTGGTTTAGGGAAAGGGTGGAGAGCATGAGCAGTGGGTGCCTCGGGGGAAGGGAGTGTGGAGAGGAGAGGCAGATATGCATCTATCGTCCCATCCTCTCTGGCCCTTTGAAATCGCTGGGCCCCTGGGAAATTCCCCTCCCCCCATTCACTCCCCTAGTGGCAAAGATGCAATGCCATAGGAATTAATGGAGCATCACCAAAGCACTGTTATGTATAGCCAACATATGTACAGAACTGACTGGTTTTGTGATTATCTTGCCATCTAAAAGGCCAATCTACAAAGATGAATTTGGTCTACACACTGTTGAACAATCTATGATCGGCACCATACTGAATGGTATTTTTCTTTGCAGCTTTTGTTTCCCTATTGGACAACTATGAGACATCAACTGGTGTAGCAGAAGTTGTGACCCCAGAAGAAAAGGCTGAAAACAATCGTTTTCTTGATGCTATCTTAGAAACAAAAATAATGAAAGTGAGTACAGCAGCTTTTCATGCTTTATCACTTAGCTCAGTTAACTGTGAATTAAACTAATTATATTTTCTTGTTTTCAACCCTCCAGCTTACTCATCAATATTTAGTTACAAAAAATTGGTCAAAACCCAGTCTTAATGATTTCAAGTCTCAGCTTTATAACATCTGGTTTCAGCTATACACCAGGGAAACAGGAAAGGGGTATGTATGATTAATACGGATCCTAGTAGTAATCAGATTTAATAGGCTATAAGAAATAAATCTGTATGTCACACAGTCAGAATCACAGAAAATGGAAAAGGTTATTATTAATTGGCACTACATGGGTGAAAGTGACCCACTGTGTTTGTAAAAGATGGTCCTGGTTTGTCAAAGACTATTTATTTTATTTTTTTGAAGACAATGATTAGTTATGCAATCCTTTTCTATGCAAACACATGCATTTGAGGGGCAAATGCAATTTAAATACATTTCTGTGTATAATGGAAAAGACAAGTATTCTAGTCCATTTGTTTTCTACTGGTAGTTGTTTCTTTCACATCAAATAGCAACTTAGATTTCATGACCACATCTTTATTTCTACAGAAAAAAATGTTCATAACAGGAGATGTTCATGGATAAATTTCAGCAAGTGCCAATTATGTTCATTTTCTGGCCTTTTGCATCCAGCAAATTTAATTTAAGGTATTTTTTATGCTGATTTTATTGTAGGCCTGATTCCTGTGGATTTGAACATGTGTTTGTTGGAGAAACAAAACATGGAAGAGAGATTCTGGGTTTGCATAACTGGGTACAATTTTATCTTCAGGAAAAGCATAAACAAATTGACTACAAAGGCTATGTTGCCAGGAGTCAAAAAACCAGGGTAAGAGTTGGGATTGTCTGTTTGTATGTGTACCATTTTTAGATAAGGTAAGTAAATCTACTCAGAATGTCTCTGGTAAAGAGTACAGGGCATCATGGTGTTGATCTGGGGAGGCGGGAAAGATTTTTTTAAAAAATTTTGCTGAGATGTTAAAGCTTAATGCTCACCTCATTTTTAATTCCCCACTGAAACCCTATAGTTCTCTTGGGTTATTTTTTCCCCACTACCTCTTGTGGCTAGAGTTTCCATTGATCTTACCATGCTGGACCCAAGAAATAGGGCCTGATATTGAAAGATGTTGAGTGTCTTCAACCACAAAAATCCCTTGGCAATTCCCCTGCTTTTACAGTGACATTGGACAGAACCCTGTATGTTTGGCTGCCTTTATGCTAAGCCCCAATGCACTACGTTTCAAAGGGCTCAATTCTGGGAGCTGAAGAACTCTTTTAGGATAACAGGTTCAGATGAGTACAACCAGAAAAGCAGCATAATCCTGTAGTTCATATGATGTGTTGTATCAAGGTTAAAGAATGGGACTGGGGCTTTGTTACTCTCTGGGCCTGAGATCTTGGGAGTTAGGGTCTGATTCAACACTCATTGAAAGATTCTCATTGACTTCAGTCAGCTTTGGATGAGGCATTTAAACATTCTGTACTGTAGTGGCCCCATCTGTAACATAATGCCAATAATATCTAGCTCATAGTGGTGTTGTGAGGCTCAATTAAAGGCACACCAACAAGTTAATTTGCTTAGGGTCAAACAATGTGAATTAAAAATAGTTTTAGCTCTGGAGAACCCCTACCACTTCTTTTGGCTTCTATGTAACACAGTCCATCTCACCACCTTGGTGCCTTCTGCTGGCTATCTGGGAATCAGCTCTCAGCCAGACAGACGCCCCCTCTCCACAACATCTCTCCCTCAGTCCTGTCTCCGCCAAACCCTTCTTCTCGCGACTCAGCCCTCCAGTCAAGTCCCAATCCGTGCTTCCCCCCCTTTCCCTGGGAGATTCTGCAGTCCCAGTTTTAGCCACCTTTCGCTGTGGCCACTGAACTGCTATGGCAGTTGGGAGTGCAGAGGGGCCCCATACCCACCCACTACTCTGGGTCCCAGCCCAAGGACCCTGTGTGTGTGTCAGCCTTCTGCTGCACCCCTCACAACTCCTCCATCCATTTCCCTCAGGCACTTCACCACAGTCCCAGTACCTTCTCCACCCTTGCTTCAGGTTCTTTGGCTCTGCTGAATCCCAGCAGCCAGCCACTGCTGTGTCCAAGGTGCTGACACTCCTTCCCCTTCAAGCTCCTGGGAGGCACTATCCTTGCTCTGCTCTGCAGCTCCTTTATATACTGGCCACCCGGGCCCTGACTGGTTGCCACACAACCCCTTCGTATTGGCTGCTCCTTGTGCAGCTTCTCCTAGGGCCCTCTTAACTCGTTCCTGACCAGTGAAGGGCAGGCGCCCCATCACAATTAAGAATCATTTTCTCTGCCCTATTGCTGTGTGAAATGCCTACACAGACAGGGGAGACTGACTGAATAGAGGAAATAGTGAAAATGGCTTACACAAACTGCTGTCGAATACACAGAGGGAACACACTTTGAAAATAGAGAAAATATTCTCTCTCTTAATGATAATGATCTTAGGTGTAACAGTAGTAGGTTAAAAAAATCAAGCAGCTATCAACTTGAAGTTAACAGTGCACCTTAAATCCACTGCATTTTGAGAGCTGTGAGTGAAAGGAACTACCGGAGCATTGTACTTTGTTTTCACAATGGTGCAGTTTTCATTTGTGCCTATAGATGTCACCTTTCAACCATAAAGGAGGCCGTAATTTAGATTTAGGCATTGATGCAAAGGATACTACACAGCGATGTCACTTGGCTGTGCTAGTAAGGGCTGTTAGGCACCCATCTCAGGGAGTTGGAAACCCATCTCATACTGAATTTCAGTGGGAGTTGGGTGACTCACATCTTAGACTCCGTTGAAAATCCCAGCTATAATTTAATGGAAATGGATTTCTACCAAAATATAAGATATTTCTGAGTGTGGCACCAGCTCTGTCATTTTATTCCCTAATGAAATAGGAGACCACCCTCCTCAGCTACTTGGATATGTTCAGTGATGGGTGTTATAGAAAAGCTTAGGGTAATGTCAACTGGCATAAATATTTAGTGCCTCTGACTTCTGTAATACAGGATTGGCTTAGGCTACTGTTCTAGCTATTAGGAAAGATAAAACTGCTTCATGAGCTCTAGACCCATGAACAACAAGATAAAGAAGATTTAATGTGAGATCAAGGCCATGTAAACCCCTATAATAGCTCTGTTTACCTCCCATGTTGCACAGATACACTATTGATGCAAACACCATGGCTGCTGTGAGGTAGAGTCTCCCACATTCATATCTGCAGTATAGTCCTAAATGTGAAAAATATGTCTGAATATGGTCATATTCAGCATTCGGGCTCTTCAGCTCTTTTATTTTTGATTACAGCCTGACGAAGATGATCAAGTTCTGAGCCTACAGTTCAGCTGGAGAGGTCTAGTAAAGCCTATGGGGAGCACCTTTATTGGAGTCAGCCCCGAATTTGAATTTGCCCTCTATACAATCATTTTTCTCCAGGCTCAGGAAAAGGTCACTCGTGAGATGGTGCGGATAGAGGAGTATGAGCTTCAGATAGTTGTGTATCGCCATGGAAAATACATTGGAACAGCATATCCAGTCCTCCTTAGCAGCAACAATGAAGATTTGTATTGAAAAGGATCCTGCTAAACTGAGTTTCTTTTTGAGTTCAACTGTAGTTTGATTTTAAATGTCATGCTTGGAATAATTTGCTTTTGTTCAGTATTAAGTTGTTCAGCCTAAGATGTGTCTTTTAAAGAAATGTTCAGTGCCTGTCCTGGCTTTGAAATCCTTTTTATCATCATAGCCAAGGATGAAAGAAATTGTACTAAAGTGCCTTCAGAAATCATAAAGCTGTACTTTAACTCCCTGACCGGACAACAATTTTTTAAATTAGCTCTATTTAAATGGACATAGGGGGGTTTATTTATTAACTACTGCACACCTAGAAAGACTGATCAAATCATACAAAATACAGACCAGAATATCCCATAATAAGCATGTCTTTTGGCATTTGTTTTGAGTAAAGCCATCTGTTATGACAGTGTAAAACAATACTGCCTGACTGGACTTTGTGTTGCTATCCTCAGTTATAGGCTGAGAGAAGGATTTCTGCCAGTGGCAACCTGGACAACTATAACATTATCCCTTCCCTTCCCAACCAGCACAGTCCTTATGCACATGGGGGCTTCCTGGGATGCAAGTCAACGCAGCATTTATCACACTAGCCAACCACTCTTTTACAAGACGGCACATTTTTTAAAAATTGATTCATGGAGACTAGCAGGAAGCTGAAATAACTTGACTGCCTGAAGCCTGAGCTCTGAGGAGATAGCAAAACAATTTGCTCCATCAACCCGCAAAAACTTACTAAACTCCCTAAACACCAGAGCAGAGTGTAGCAGAGGATGGATTCTCCAAAAACAATCCAACATCAGTAGTCAAAGAAAAAATACATTCCAGTCACTGTGATAGAAATCCAAATCTCAGATGCAGAATAGGAATTTCCTGAGGGTAGCAACTACAGATAAGGTGCTGAAAAATCTCTTGGCAGATAGTGAAACTCAGAAAAAGGAAGACAGGAAAAGAAAGGACAAACAACTCTAGAGACCCTCCAGGCAATGGCAGAAGTGAAGTTGAACAAGAGAACTCTGGTACTTGAAGAATAACCTAAAGATTAACTAGAAGAGACTTCTTGGCAGGCACCAGGAATGAACAGTTAGTAGTAACTATGTTAATGTTATAAAGAAAATACTTTGCGGTAATTGGGGTGATGATAACTCTATGGTAGTTGTGTTCTCTATTTTTTAAAAGGGAGGAGAAAAAAGACAATAAGGAGGAGATTGCAGGGGTGGAGGAGCCTGGAGAAAATAGAGAAGGGTGGGGAACTTTTAGCAGCTCTGTGTAAATCCTCCCCATGTAACTTAAATGACTGGATGGGTAATCTATCCTCAAGGGTGTGGGTTAAGGACCCATAGGTAGAGACTGTACCTCCTTTGGATTGAAAGAGAAGCAGTACAAGTGTTCATGGGAAGAGTAGAGGGATTTGGGATTAGCAAAGGGTTTGGGGGCTGCCTTTACATGCTATGTTTGTATTTTGTGTGTGAATTTGAAGTGAGGGGAATGAAGGAAAGGGGACGAAACTGATGAGGCAGGGGGGAATTACTACAAGAGATAGGTAGGGTGGTTTACAAAACAGAAACCAAGCCATATGCAGGTACACAGTTGCAAACACAACATAATTAAAAAAGAAACAGGCCACATAAGTGTTCATGCTATCAAACAGCCAACAAGAATCACCATAATTTCACATTTGCAATAAGCTAAATAATTATCCCCAATGGCTCTTCCTGTCAAAGTAATATATTTGAATGTCAAAGGGCTAACTAATGTCACAAAAAGGAAAAAAAATGCTCAGGCTATTCTCCGTCAAGAAATTTAGTTTCAGGCAGGACAAATTATGGGCCTGAAAGGTAATTGTTTAAGCAGGCTTTTTGCTTCAGCTAAAGAAAATAAAGGAGGGTGGGATCATATTTGCTAACCATATACCTTTTCAGATTAAAGATCAACAAGGTAAACCACCCTGTTTATCCTTTAATTGATCTTGAATCTGAAAAAATATATTTTGCACTAGCCCATGGCACCTTTTGCACAAAGTATAAGGAACAATTAATATATCACAAAATATAATTAGTTGCTAAAGAAAGCAGCTGGCCTTAATGTAAATTATGCCAGATCTGAAATGCTTGCTACAAATTCACCAGAAATTATTTGTGTACAAATGGGCAAGCTCTATAACCGTGGTTCTGGACTGTTGTGTGGAAGCCCCACTAGGTAACACATGTGCCCTCCCCCCGCCCTCCTGACTCAACCCCTCACCAGCCATAAATACATATAACCCTATAACACACATGATGATGATGATGATGATAACACTGAACTATATAAATAATAATAATAAATTCTCTCATCTGAGTGAGATGCTAAGCCTTCCCCGGCTCAGCCGCCACCTCATGCCCCGCGTGGCCCCACCTCTTCCCGTCCCTCATGGACTGAGGGTAATGGAGGCAGGCTCTGGCAGGTTGGCCAAGGCTACTCCAGACCCTCACCAGAGGGGAGCTCAGGGCACCTCCTGAGGGGGCAGGGCTGCTGCTTTTTCTCTCCAGCTGGTGCGGAGCTCGATGGGGCTCCTCCACTCTGGCCGGCATAGCCCTCGTGGCTGCTGTGCCCAGCATGGAGCTTGGGAGGCTAAATGACCACAATATTACTGAAGCCTCATGGAACCCCTGAAATCTCGCATCTCAGGTTGGGAACCAGTGCTCTATAACATACCCGGCTATTCAGTTCTCAAACAATCGCTAGGATTTAAAATGTCAGACCACTACTTTAGCAAATGAAAAAAGATCTGGTGTGCTAGGGAAGTATGACATTTCTGTGTTGGGAAGAATAGCTACAGTCAAAAATGAAAATTTTGCCAAAGGTATGTTTCTGTTTTCAAAATCTTTCTGAGATCATCCCAGATCATCCCTAGCGGGAATACAGAGGATGTTGTTATAATTTATATGGAATAAGAAAAGACCAAAGTGGTGCAGATACTTTGTACAGAGTCATTAAACAGGCTGAACTAGCTGTTCCAAATATTCTGTGGGCCCACCAAGCCAGCCAGCTCAAAGCGGTAGTGAATTGGGGGAGGGTCTAACACAACCGAATAGTGGGTTTTTATTGAACAAGAAAATTCTGGTAGTGTAAACTTTTCTAGGCTACCATAGATTAATACAAAAAGTACGGTCTTCCGAAATATATATACACATCTTTTAGCAAAGACTACTTTATGCATCTGGGATAGCACTAGAGATAAGATACGTCCATTTCTCTCACCAATTTAAATCAGATCTTAACCCAAGTCATGAGCCAGGGAGCTTTAAAGATTGGAAGAACTATGGAATATCCAGTTTGCCAGCTGTTCAATAAAAGCATTGTTTCTTACTTATTTAGAGATCAATAACTGGCTCACTATCACATGGTACCAGTAATTTCAAGTTAGGCATTATATTTCTCAACTTTCTTAAAAAAAATGTTTTATACAGAAATCTAACTTTAATAGAAGCACTGGTGTCTGTTCAATTCAGAAACAAAATAAAACAATCTATATCAATCTTTGCACCCAACTTTCCTAAGAAAAAAATATCCATATCCCACATGCTGGGAAAAAGACTTAGATATATAAATTACCCCAGAGGGATGGGGTTTGATCCTGAATAGAGGATCAGCAACCTGAGGCCCAGTCTACACTTACCTTTGGGATTTGGTGGCAGTCGATGGGAGATACGCAAGTGACGTAAATCACTTGCGTATCTCCCATCAACTTTGCTGCGTCTCCTCCGTGTGCCATCCACACTGCGCTGCGTCGAAGGGATCGCTGTTCCCTTTGACGTAGCGCTATGCCATTTACCAGGGTGGTTTTCCTGCATCACTTGCTGGATCAACTGAGCGGGTCTACACAGACTGCTCAGTCAATCCAGAGACATCGAACTGACGGCGGCAAATTTGCCACCGTCAGTGTGGACCCAGCCTCAATCTGTAGCACAATAACAGATTTTTTTAAGGTACTGCTCCAATGGTACCTCGCAACAGTCAGGGTGAAAAAATAGATTGAATGCAGATACATTTTGGAGAAATAGTGGTGAAAGAGGAGATTTTATGTACCTATGGAGGACAAATCCAGTCGTTAGAGAGTATCGAGATGCAATCCATAACCAAATGTCATAAATGGTTGGATATTTACTACCAAACGATCCTTCAATAATCCTCCAGGGGCTTCTGTGTGAATATGGTCACACAAGAGGAGACGAAGAATTAATCTCATCTGCTCAGCTACTGATAGCCTCTCATTGGGGAAGTAGCCCATTCGTAAAGAAATCATTAGAAAAAAAATCTGGAAGGTTGTGGTCATGGAAAAATTAACACACCAATTAATATCCACCAAAATTGACAGAGGACAAATAGATAGTTAGTTACCTTTTATTTAATACTCAGTACAGTCACTTGCAAAAAAAGCCAGCACATGTGGCCAGTTCTTTTGAATGTTGACATTTGATGGCCATGCCTGATCTGTACAATATTTGTAACCAGAGATTTCATTCTATTTAATAAAATCACTAGAAATGACATGTCATAGGTGTTGTAATGATGCTCACGCTGTAATATGGTAATACCCTGTTAAACAGAAAAAGCCAGTAACTATATTCCCATAAAATGTTTCTTTAAACCAATGCTCGTGTTGTAATGATTGGTTTGTTTCTGATATTTACATAGCAAGGATTTGTAAACCTGTTAATACTTCCTTATTAAATAAATAGTATTTAAAAAATTCACCTTGGGCCAGTCTTTACACAAGAGATTTACCTCAGCTCCCCACACAAAATCGAGATGGGCTGAGGCACAAAACACCCACTGACTTCAGTGGGGCCAGGACGTCACCTATGTGTCATTCCAAAAACAGCATCTCCATCAGCATAGTGCCTCCTAAGTGGTTCTCAGCTCTGTACTAAATCATAGGGATGCATATATAATACTGAATCTCAAAAAAAATACTTCCACATATTTGTTTCCTATGCTGTTGAAAGCTGAGCTCGCCTCTTTCAGAAAAATGAAACTCACAGGAATATGCCCACTTTGGTTTCCCCTTCAAAAGCCCACACATTCCAGATATTCCCCTTTTGGGGTGGGAGAGACCAATTTATTAAGTCCAGCACAAAGTCTTTCAAAATCAAACTCAGACCTACCAAGTTTTCATCCTCGTTTCAGCATGGCCAAGCCCTGCCTTCCTGAGGGTCCGTCTTTCTCTTCTCTCAAACGCTCTTCTGCTCCAGTCCCAACCTGGGCACAGCCCCGAGGATCTGTATTCCTGCTCTCCTAGCACCTGGAGTTGTAGCTGTCTCCATACGCCTCATTGATATCTTCTCAGGGATGACTCAGAGCTCTGCTGGAGCTTTCTTTCTCCCTGCAGTTTCTGCAGGCATCTAGCAACAACCATGCACATGGACACTGACTAGTTGTGTACTTGACAGAGCACAAGCACTGAGGAGCTCTTGACTTGTACACACACTACCCAGATAGTGTTTTCTCCCTAACATCTATCATGAGATTTTTAAGAAAAACTGCCTGTAATATCATGCTTCAACAATTCCAAGATGGAAATGTTGCCTGTGGGGATCATTATGTAGTTTGTTTAAGAGATTATCTTTTGAACACTCTTTAACAGTCAACTCTAACCACCATTCAGCACAAAATTGACCTGATCACGCAACATTTTAAAAAAATAAGAAACATAGTATCTCACCTGTCCAGACCTATTCTAAACATACTTCATCATCTTTCTTGCAGTGAATTTCCTAACCATGTTTCTCAATAATTCTGTACTGTACTTTACCATCTCATAAAGCAATTGTTGTCTAGCTTTTTGTCCTCCCTGAAGGGATCAAAATAATCATACTTAGATTGTCAAAATTTTAAATGGATAGAAACGTTTATTTAAAAGAGTCATTTTAAGCTGAGGAGGTCTGTTAAAGAATTGCTTTTTATGGAAAAAATTTCTAAAAAATGTACTTGTTGAGTTTTCACTGCAATATGATGAAAAACTGCTTCCTTTTTTTCTTTATTGCAATATGGTGAATTTTAACAAATTATATGTTCATTAAATCTAAAAAAATTTATAATAATTATGTTAGCAAGTTTTTCATTTATCTGACACCTTACATTCAGATGTTTCTATGAAAGTTTCAATTAAAGTCTTCATTCTGTTTTACATTGGCCATTTCTATGAAATTCTTGATTTAATTAACAGCATATGTCACTTGTTTCAGGGTAATGCCGGCTTCAAGTATCTTTTTATGGGTAGCTGTGAAATAGTTCGAAAGGGCGTTACATCAGTTCACACCAACTGACGATTCTATTATTCATAAAATAAACAAGTTGTCTGCATTGATACATTTTAAACGTTGTAGGAATGTATGTGTTCTCTCTCTTTTAGCTCCTATTGCATAATGTGGTGTCTTACAAGAAATGTTGAAATGTCATTCTTACACATTAACGTCTCCCTCTAATCTCACACTGGAAATCTTAAATGAGATACAAATCTATCCTCTATTTATATTCATATACAAAGAGTTTAAAAAGTAGCCTCTGTTTATATTCAGCTCAGCTGCTGTTGTTCCAGCAGAATAAGAAAGGGTAGAACAAAGTGAAAAATGACTAATCGTTTTGTTTGGCTATGTAGCTGTTGTGTGTGTATGAGGCCCTACATCCTCATCTGGCAAACTATTAATGCTCTGCATAAGAAAAACATTTCAATAAAATGAAATCTGAGTCAGCAGCTTTAGGCCTCTGCTCACAACTCCAGGGTCAGGCTGATTACAAAAAAACAAATTTTAAAAATCTACAATTGTTGTTTCAATATTTTCAAATGATTTTTCATTTGGTTCATCTTTTCATTTAGAGTTTTACTGCAATTTTAATTTTTTTTTAAAAAAGGATAGTTATCAAGTCATAGAATTTAAGGCCCGAATGGACTTCCAGGTCATCTAGGCTGGCCTGTGTATCACAGACTACCACCACCACCCGACACCTGTATACTAAACCCAACAACTGAAATTAGATCATGGTATTTCAGCCCACAAGAGACTACACTATTATGTGCCAATGGTACAGAATAGGAGGAACTGAGGTGCACCAGTGCTCGAGTCCCCCTGCAGTGTCACGGAAATATTTGAGTGAGATATACCTGGATAATCCTGTTAAGCAATCCATACCCTACACTGCAGAAGAAGGCAGAGGGTTAAAAAAAAAGCTAGAAAACAAAACATTTTGTTTTGGGTCAAACAAAATGTTGCATTTGACTGGAAACCATTTTTAAGCTTCGATTTACTTATTTAAAAAAAAATCATTTAAAATCAGCCCAAAACAATTTTTTAAAATTGTCCCATTCAGCCACTGAATCCAAAAACCAGCCATTCATCCAGCTCTACACAGCAATCATCTGCATTTAGCAGCGTTTAGACTCCCTGCAAACTTCTCACAGTTCCTGTTCATTTTCTTTTTCTGTCATCAACTCTTTTTTCCACTATAAGTGTGCTGCAGTTTCCTTCTATTCTCTCAGAAACAGACCCAGCTCTGCAAGGACCAGCACTCATCTCAGCACGGTCTCAGTCTGAGCGTGCAGACACAAGAAACGTACTATTTGCAGGTCTATGAACTGTTACATGTTCCTGCCTTTTCTCTCTCTCTGCATCACTCATTCTGCATTCTTTCTCCCGTCTGGATCATGACATGTAAAATCTAAATCTCTTCATTACACTGTGTTCAGTAGACTCTGCCAAGGCAAAAAACACACTCCGTAAAAATAAACCTATGAATCATCCCATGTCATTACATCAGTTTTGTTTCACCGTTCAATCCATCTTGGTTCTGAGAAAGGCAGCTATATCTTTTTAGTCTTATTTGTTTTTGTTTGGCAATGTACTGCAATGTCAGTTTTGATTAGTAATTCTATACAGTGCATGGATGCTGATACCCTGTCTGGGAGACCAAGCCAGGATAGTGCCAACAAAGACGACAGGATTGGGGAACAAAAACCTGCCAGTCTAGCAACAGCTTTGACACCAGAAGAAAAGATGTGGGGCAGAGGCTACAATGTAAGAAGGACCCACAATTTTGAAGGAGGCACAGCTGAAGGACTGGAATAAAGAAAGCCTGTTACATCTTCTGGAAGAGGGATGGACAAACCCAGGCGTGTGAACATATAGACAAGACGGGGCAGAGAAGAACATCTGCCGCTACAATCATCTAATGGGCCTGGGGGTATTCTGAAGGGTTATCATAGCAGTAAGAATGCGAGACATTTGGGGATAGCAAAGCTTACCCAATGAGTTTCAAAGTCAATACCACTGGCCTAGACGGTACAGACCTGTTGAGGACTAGGTAAAAGGTTGCTATCCAGGTGCGGCATAAGGCAGCTCACACTGAAACCAGGGCACCTAAGGCTGCGATTCAGAAGCATGACCCTCTAGAGCAAATAGCCATGGCTATTCTGGGACATCCACCTGCCACAGAGAGGCAGTCAGGACACCCTCCCATAGCAGACTACTTTTCCCAGTGTGCAGGGGCTCATCCATTGCCTGACTAAGAAGCATAAATGTTTACTAAGATATTTGTTGGGTGGCTTGTCTGCTGGTACTGCAGACCTTGCTCCTTGCCACTAACCAAGGGTCAAACTTTGAGTCACGGTTGCACCAACGAGGTGTGACCTGCTCAGGCCAAATAAGATCCACACGACACCTTATCACCCATAGTCTGATAGGCTGGCGGAGCATCTAAACCATACACTGGCAGTTACAATGATCCTCATTTGCAGCTGTCAACCAATAAAAATGGCCAGCTTGCTTTCCTATGTCACAATGGTCAATAGGCGTAGTCCCTGGGGTACACACCACATATGGGGATGTTAGGGTATGAAGCTAGTCTCCTGGTAGAAGTGCTGAACAGGGCTGATGTGAAGGAAAGGTGTGCTAATCGCACAAAGTACCTAACACAGTTGGAAGGCATCCTCCGGCATTCAAGTAATATAGCATCACCAGCGTAGAGCCACCCGGAGATAGAAGGAAAACTATTATTTAAGTGTCTGCCCAGATATTCTAGGAGGGTTTGTGTCAGAGGGCAGAGAAGGAAAGTGGGGGAGGGGTGTGATTGCTAAATTGCAACAGAAGTACAACAGCCCATACAGGGTGATCAACCGTGAGTCAGAGGTACTCTCAGAACTATCTCCTGTCCTGATCGTGTAAATCCTCAGACTAATATATGGTCCATGGCGTGGTATTTTATGGAGCTGGAGGGAGATCTGGGAGAGGAGCCTTTGTCACAACTTGAAATGACAGCACTTATAGAAATGCGCTTGTAACTATTAGCTAACTGCATAACATTAAAGAGAGAAAAAAGGCAGCACTCGGTGAGATTGGGGTTTGTAGGCTCTTAAACAACTCTGCTGGGCTCATGAGGAGAAGTTAAAGCCCAATAGAGAGAAAGCCACATCGAAATCCCAGGAAACTGATAGTTGATATGCCAGGACTCTTTGGATACAGGTTAGAGATTTTTGCGTTTCACCAGAAACTGAGATGACCTGTCAACTATTAGCTAATTGACTGGAATATTTCCAGCTCTTAGGAATCTCAGAGGTTTGTATGCTGATAATAAAAGAAAGGAGGGATGCTATTACACAAGCCCCTCTGCAGAGGCTAAGAAATCATCTTGGAAAGAAGATCAGCGAGGAAAGAATATGTTTATGTGTGTCTGCTGAAGTATAGTGGTATAACGTGTGTGACAAAAATTAGCCTGGACATCTGTAAGAAAATGGTCCTACTTTTATTCCAAGAAGTGGGCGGACACAAGCCCACGCACAGGAGGAGCTATTGAGCCCAGGATTCAACTAAGTGTGGCGGGCAACAAATGACAAAACAGGAACAAGCATGGGGGGCAAAGGGTCATAAGTAGGGAATCTGAAGAGAGAACCCTGGATAGCACCCACTGCTCCACAGAGGTGTCTATGGAGCCAGTGGATGTGGCCCAGAGCAACTTTGCCCAGATGCGTGAACAGAGAGAGGAATAGAAATAGGCCCCACAATCACAGAGCACCCTCCCAGCCAACCTTCTTGTCCTGTTGTTATAGATGGCCACATTGGCCAATGATAGGAAGAGGTTGTCGAGGAGGTTGCGTGACTTTGTGGGGCCACACAGTGTGCGCATAAATGAAAAGGTTCAGGAAAAAGTGCAGCCAGAACCATAGAAGGAGGTTTTGAAGGAGCCAGAAAAGGGGCTGCAATCTGGAACACTCTAGAGAAATGTGTGCCAAGGTCTCCCGCACACTGCAAAGGGGGCAAGTGTCAGGCAGAGGGGTGAACAGTGTCAGATACATGCCTGTGCTTAGGGCTCCAAGAAGGATCCTCCAACTGATATCCCTGTCAGGCAGTGGAACTAGAGTAGAATGGAGGCTGGTTCACCGGGGTTCCTCTCCCTCATCAGATGGCAAAACGTCCTGCCATAGAACGCAAGGGTGAGGAAATGGGGAGTGCTGAGCACGAGCATGTACAGACGTGCCTTTGGCATAGTTCAGAAATGAACCAGCTCCAAGTCTCACAGCCGACTCGGTGCATGCAGAAGGGAGCAGCTGGGGGAGGTGGAAGGGGTTCATGGGGCAGTGGCCCGATGAAAAGATCTGGGGGGCCTGGGGTGCAGGGTTGGTAGGGAGCACCCTCCCGCAGGACCTATGTGAGGTAAACCTGAGAGACAGGCAATAAGAGTGCCCTCACCTCCTGGAGTATGTGCCGGGGGATTTGAAGGGTGGAGATCCCCATGTGCCAACCTTGCCCTAGGGAATCCACCCGGTTGTAGTCCAGGATGTCTGGTGATTCCAGCCAGGACCAATCCCTGGTGCACCGAGGGGGACCCCAACACCTGCACATCGAGTTGGGGATTGTGTAGCAGGTTCTCCATGAGGCAATCCACTCCCTTGGCAGCTGCCACAACCTGATTGTAAAAACCAGCTTCCAGGTCTTTGGCAGCAAGGTGAGCGCGGCTCACCTGCACAGCAGGGGAGCTCCCCACCACTTAAGGACTCAGTCCAGATGATAGCAAGCTTGGGGCTGAGGACACCCCAGAACACCTGGTAGAATTCCAGAGATTTATCAGTGGGCACGAGAGGGAGGGCTTCCAAGAATTCGGCAAGAGTGTGAGGTTATGACAGAGTGTTAGGCGAGTTAATGAAGTTGTATAGAGTTTGATGTTTTCAATATGTTAAGGACACCCAACTATATGTCCCTATCTTGTCCAACTGAGATAATATAGTTCAGCTCCTCAGCCAGTGTCTACATGAGATTGAAGGAGAGCGAGCTGGGTGAAGCTCAATCTAGATAAGACTGAGGTGTTGATGGTATGGTGATGAAAGCAGTGAAGGAGGCGGCAGAGGGAGTGCATCCATTCAGCTGCTGCTAGATGTTTATGTCACAGCAATAACCTAATCAACTTTTTTAGCCATCTTTGCCTGGTAAGGAAGTTGCAACCTTTCCTTTAAAAAATGGCACTTGCATAGTTAATTATGCCTTTGCTCCCTCAAGACAATTACATCAGTTAGAGATGGAAGCTGGTTTCTAACTGATATAATTGCAGAATGCGGCAGCTCGTTTACTGATTCGACCTTTTTGTTGAGAGTACATGAAACCAGGGCACCCTGTGTCTGCCACTGGCTGTATATTGGTCTGCAGGTGGAGATTAAGGTGTTGGTCATGGCCTCTAAAGTCCTGGGACCTGCCATCTTGAGAGTGCCTCTCTCTCCATGCCATACTGCCCCAGCTGTAACCAGTAACTGCCCTCCAGTTGGGTCCCCTGGATATAAAAGGGGGCACTACCAGCAGGGTATCTCAGGGAGGGATCTTAGTCTCTAGAACTTGCTTCCACCTTGGAATGTTCAGGATGAAGGTATCTTGGATGCATTAACATCCCCCTCCATTAACATTCCCTCCATTTTGAAAGTACAACACAATATAGGAAACAAGTGCTATTTAGCCTCTGTAACAGGGTAAGCGGGGGGGGGGAAGGTAGATGTACTCCGCCCCCGTGGGTCCTGCACTCTTCCAGCCCGGCTGGTGGTGCAGCTGGGGGAAGGTGAGCCGGAAGGGTAGGGAGGAGACGGGCCTGCTCTGCCCTGAGTCCTACTACCTTCCCTTGGGTCAGTCCGTGGTCTGCTCCCTGCTTCTCCAGCTGGGTCCTCTGCCTCCGGTGTTGTGGCAGCAACTGTGGAAACTCCAAGCTTCTGCAGATTGCAGGCTGCAAACTGCAGACTGCCAACTCCAATCTGCAGGTTTTCAAACTGCAAACTCCAATCTGTAAACTTCACCCTCTACTCTCCAAACTCCACACCTCCTTACTCCAAACTCCTCACTCCACAGCTGCCTGCCTGAACTTCAGGCTTTTAAGTGTTTGGGGCGGGGCTCCTTGATTGGCCCCAGGTGGCCTAATTAGCTAAGCAGCCCCAGGTGGCCTAATTAGCTAAGCAGCCCCAGCTGAATCACCCAGGGAATAGGGCTTTGCTGAGCCTGGGGCTAATATACATGCCTTTTAGTACTCTTGCATAGCCGTCTGGCCTGACCCCGTCACACCTCCCTGAACTGGTGTATCTTGGTGTTCATATGGGCATGTTTACTTTTTTCTCTGTGTCACCGTTTACTAAAGTGTCTGTTGCTCTGTATTCATAGTCCCCCCCAATTAAAATTCCACTCCTGCAGGACATGTTTGCTCATTGGTTGACCAGATGGTATAATCCTTGGTGGCCAGTAGAGCCACACTTGCTTACCATTGTCAGTTGTTGGCTACGTGTGTGTTCTCCCAGTGTGTATGCTGTCCCAGCTCTGCACGATAGCTGATACAGCAGACCATGATTGGATTACCCAATAAGACCCAGAGATCTGCTGCAGTAACAAAGGCACCAGGTCAGGTTTATTGCCAATGAAGCATGGTAAAAAACACCCTTTTCATGCTACAAGTACACTTAATACATATTCGCCCGGGACGCTGGACCAGCTTGGTAAATGGCAGGACTTTCTGTTCCTGACTTGGCCAGATGAAGACACGCCCTTTGAGACCCTCTTTTATACACTGATACAGACAAGTTGCATATTGCCCCTCTGATGTGTGAAGATACCACCCTCTGACATGGTAAGATACCACCTTTTACCTTGTACAGGATGGTTCAGTCACAACATCTCTATCCATCACATTGTCAAACTGTCTTTCTCCCTCATCCTGACCTTAAAGCGGGGTCAGTGTGTCCTTGTTATCTTTGAGGCATGAGCTTGTACCATTTCTGGCAGCGGGGGTGTTCTGATATCACCTGTCTGGAATGTGTTTGTGACAGTGTTCTGTGCCTACTGCTTCTTTATGAATGTGTCTTTTGCAATACCAGTTCTGTTCTTGTAACATAATAGTTTTTTGGGTTTTTTTACCAATTTATTTTTTCCTTACCTTTATGTTGTTTGCTGCCATTGGTTTGTTAATTTTTGCCTGTGGGTTGGTGAAAGTTTAGCAATGCTATGTACATTGCAAATGGTATACAGCAATGCAGCAAAATAATACAGTAATAATAGTTGCTTTTACACGGTAGCCAAATTCAAATTAAATGACAGTTCAACATGGTCCAGCTAGTGATTTCTAGCTGATTGCCAACTTAATTGTACGTATTTGGTATACTGAGGTGTTTACCAGACCTGTCTGTTATTTATAAAGCACTTCATTTTTCTTTTCTTGATGCCTGGAGGTTTCTTCACTATGTACATATATATTATGGTGTCTTCGGGATGTGATAGCTTCTGATGTCTTTAGTCTGTGGGGTGCAACCTTAAACTGCTTAAGTTAATTAACATAATAAAGTTTTGCTTGTTTGTTTTACATTTCTCTTGTTTTCAACAACCTAACCTTGATACACAAATCAAGTTAGTTTGTTTACAATGTAATAAGGACCAAGTCTTTTATAACACAAGCTGTATTTTTGCAACTGTTATACAGACTTTCATGTTCACTTAAGATGCATTACAATATTTTATACTAAATATAATGTTTAACTCCTAAACTAAATGCTCACAATCTTTTATGAGAAAGTGTACTGCTGTCTCCTACCAAGCACTGTTTTAGCAAAAGAGTTAGTAACAGAACTTTTACCCAAGCTTTTGAGAGTTAATGTGCTTGTAATAGCAATTCCACTTTTGTTAACTATTTAGAAGCACAAAATTTAACAACCACTACTTTTCTTTAACATAGCATAAAAGAAAAGTTAAATTAAAATGAAATAAAATTTATATCAAAATTAATTTTAAATAGAGGTCCAAGCAAATTGAAATTTTTGGTTAGCTTTAACATTTTTGTACCATAACCATAACTTTTTTACCATTTTTGCTATAACATTATAACTATTTTTCAATATTTAATAAAGGTGCAAACAAGTTTATAAAAACCCAGACAAGAAACTAACATTTTGCTAATGAGGTTTCCCCTTACAGTTTTCCTTTGAATGAAAAAAAATGTGATTATATTATGATGGCTATATCCCAACCATAATATTAAAATAGTGTGGTACCAATTATATTTTAAAAAGTAAAAAACTGAGTTTTGTTGCAACAAAATGAAAAAAATAGTGACGTGACACACCCAACATAGAACACAGGACAACATACATGACATACAAAACAATCTTACAGTTAAAGACGAATGGAGAGAAAATTATATTTGTAAGCATACAAGCGAACATTAAGAGTTTAGTTATTAAAGCAATGCAATTTTAAAAAACAGACAGGTAAACAAAAGAGTTAAGGATTTAAATAAACAAGTTATTACCTCTTTATTTAAAATTTTTAATAAGAATTGCTAAAAATTCTTATTAAGTTATTTGACACATTTGTTGTATTAATTTAGTAACGTAAGACATTTTTATGATTTTATTTTTAAAATTTTGCTATAGGGAAATAAGGAAAGCCCATGTTTTAAATATTAGTCCGTGGTTAGGATTAGAAGCAGCCTGCATTTCTGTTGCTTGGCAGCCATAGCTTCAAGAAAGTTAAGAATATTTCCAGCTGTCGCATTCCTGAAGGGTTAAAACAATTAATTCACTGGACTTATTTAAAATAAAGATTTTAGCTTGTTTTCTCTTTGTTTTTATTTTGTTTTGCTTTCAGTTGCTTCATCTTTTTAGGTATCACGCATGGTTTCTGTAATAACTATAACTTTTAACACAGAGAGTGCATAAGTGAGAAGAGGTGGGGGAAGGAGGGAAAAGCAACCTAGGAAGGGAGGAAGACCTGAGCCAAGAGAGAGATGAATTAACTTTATCAGGGTATCTTAAAGTACAGGCAGCAGCAGGAAGTTTAGCAAACTGAGAGAGGAAACTTAACTGGTATATAAAAATATGTAAGAAAGACGGTTATATTAATAACTCTGAGTGAGGAAAGCAGTTGGGATCCCTCACCCCTGGTTTTTTATCCTGTTCTGAGGAGAGTTGGAGTTGTTATCTACTCTTGTAAAACCTGAATTTGTTCCCCCAGTGTCTGTTGCTTTTGTCTGCATGTCAAATAGATTGCAGAAGTGCGCTTTCCTGCTGTAGTTAACTGTTTTTTGGGCAACTCCGTGTGTTAATGCATCAGTTGTAGATATTAAATTGCTTACTCTGTTTTTGACTTTGAAATTCTTTTCTATCAATTCCCCTGTGATCAAGTCACAGCTGCTGCCTTCCAATGTGCTCTGTGAACTGTTCCATTGTTTACTTCATCTGATTTACCAGTTCAGTAATATTGTTTGCTACTTCTCTCTCCTGTGCACTTACTTCTCCCAGTCTGACAGGCACCAGTTTAGATCTCCGTTTAAGTTTTACCAGAATCTGGCTCTTATAATATGGTGATGGTTGCAATCCAGGGGCCCGTTTCATTTTTTAATTTTGCTAGGGACACCTTTTTCCATTTCTGTTCCCGTTCTTCAGGCCCAGCATAACTGAAGACTACTGTTCACCACAAACATTTGCCACTGGGGATGGCATTTCTCTTTTTTGCAGATTTCTTACAGCTATGTCCTGTTTTATTTGTTCCTGTTCTTGCTGCAGTGCGTCATGTCTCTGAACTGCTCCATGCCCTGCTAGGAAAGCAGCATTCCAGGGCTTTGTGGCTTTTGTTGCTTCTTTTAACTCTTTTTTTGTTTCTGTTTGTGGCCCCCACCGATTTTGTGGCATGTTATGTATGTTTTTTACTCTTATTATTTTCCCAAGCTACAGTCTCTGCCCTAGCCTTACATATTCCAGTCCATTCCCCACTACCTTTTTTTTTTAATTCATTTGGGACTCCTATGCTGGCAACCGAACTTTGCAGGCTGCATCCTGTGTGGAGGAGACTTTCTGTACAGTTGGTGTACATGTGCTACAGCTGGGGCCATTGTGCACCGCCAGAAAAGCACATCTTTCCTTTGCATCGCTGTCTTCATGCTGTACCTAGCATTCTCCTTTTAATTCTACACTCACGTGAGATGTACCCTGTACAGCTGGTCTGTGGGCCTTCCCCTGCTGGTTCATGAATGGTGTGACCGGATGCCTTTGAAAGACACTGTATGTTGGATTTCAACCTGTCTGTGCATCGTGGCAGGCTTGGAATTTTCACATGAAACAAGAATAAAAATAATCATTAAATAAGAATAAATAAGAATAAACAAGCATAATTAATAAGAATGGCTGGAAACATACACGGGTGCACAAATGTGTCCATGCAAATGTTTGTGTGCATGTGATTGTGCAACTGTAGCTAGGGCATGTGAGCATGCAAACAAGTCTGTGCGAAGGAATCTCCGCTTTTATACAGTGGAGAAGCTGTATAAACACTAGTTTTTTGTTTTAGTCCATGTTCAGTACAGGAATGATCTCCTTGTCAAAGACTACTGCAAGCTTCTGACTCATATAGACTCCTGATAGGCCTCTTTCCCCTCCCTATCCCTTGGACCTGCTTAGTGCTTAACTTAGCATAACAATATTTTCCACCAATTCAAACAGCTCGTGGCTTGGCCTATTTTCTTATTTATATATTCACATTAAGTGATCACCAATCAAAGAGAACTTTCTTGAGTTTACCATGGTAGTGTTCCCATTCACCATTCTGGTTTACTAGGACTGAGGTTAAAAATGCTGCTGACTCTCAACACTGGCCTGTTTCCATATTTAAGAGGCATGCAGACCTAATTAATACATTTGATAGATATTAAGGCACTATTATGATCATCTAGTCTTACCTCCTGCATATCACAGGCCACCAAACTTCACATAGCAAGTTCCTCATTAAACCCAAACTCCTATTTGAACACTAGCATCGTTTTTGGAAAGATATCCAGTCTTGATGTAAAGAATCCACCATCCCTCAAGGTAAATTGTTCCAATATAAAATATTGCACCTTATTCCTAGTCTCAGTTAATCTAGAACCTTAAATTTTAAGGCCACAAGGAATTATTAGGTCATCTAGTCAGACTTCCAGTTTACCTCAGGCCACAGAACTTCATCCAGTTACTCCATACTGAGCCCAATAACTTTTCTGAAAATGTTTCTAGTTAACTAAAGCATGTCTAGCTTCAACTTCTAACGAGTAATCACTGGATCACATTATCCCTTTTTCTGCTAGATTAAAGAACGATCTACTACCAGAAGTGTCTTCCCATATTAGTATTTGAGGATTGTGATTAAATCACATTTTAACCTCTTTGGACTAAACTAAGGAGATGGATTTTAATTAAGTCTCTCACTATAAGGCATAGTTCTAGACCTCAAATCATGATTGTAGTTTTTTTCTAAACACTTTCCAATTTTTCAACACCTTATTTGCAGTGCAGACACCGTAACAGGACACACTATTCCAGTAATAGTTTCACTAATGCCATATACATAAAAAATACCTCTTCTCTACTCCTACTTGTTATTCCCCTCCTTATACATCATATTGGCTCTCTCAGCTACAACATCTCACTGGGAGCTCATTATAACTTTCATTTTATTCTCACAGCGAATTCCAGTAACAAGTAACGCTCTTGGGAACCCAGTTAACCCTGTCATGGACACTTTACTACAATCTTGATGCTTTTCTCTGTGTGCAGAGTATGCTAAAATTCATTTTATTTGCAGAGTGTGAAAACCTGCCTTTCTTTGCATGAGAACTATGGCAGGATTCTGGCCACATCCTGCGTGGATGAGACAGTTTTAGTACAGTTCTTGCCTGTGTGGCATGACAGGCTCCATTGTGCACCAGAAAATATCTCTTTTCCTTTGTACTTCTGTCTCCATGCTGTCCCCTTTGACCTTTATTTCTGCACTCATGTAAGATGTACTCTGTATAGTTGGTCTGTGGGCCTTCCCCTGCTGCTTCATGAATGGTGTGATCGGGTCCCTTTTTGTGTTGGATTTCAGATCAACTTTGCAGCATGGCAGGCTTGGGATTTTTACATTAAACAAGAGTAAGCCTCCTGTTTTGTTTTCATCCATATCTGGCATAGGAATGCTCTACAAGTCAAAGCCTGCCACAGGCTTCTGACGTATACCGATTTCACTTTCTGGTGGGAGATTTCTACTTTCTGGAGGTTCCACATAGGCCTCCTTCCCCTCATCTGTTTAGTGCTTACATTGCATAAAAATATTTTCCATTAATCCATGGATTAGTGGGGGCCAAGGGGGGACATCCTTCTTTTGGAACCCTGTTCAACAAAGCATTTCATGGAGCAAGATTTCCCCCAGTCATGCTTTCTAGCTCTCCTACTAATCTTAGTCTGCCTAGGGTGGCACAGGCCTCGCTAGCTGACAGACCAGAATTGCCTGCTGCCTGTGGGGAACCAGTGCAGGCTTTTGCTGCTATGAACTGCACACAAAATATGGCTCAATCTGGAAACCAGAACAAGCCCGCTCATTGAATGATGGACTCACGATTTTTGGACCTTCATACACAATGTAGATTTGCTGTTTGGAACATATTCACAGTAAGAACTCTTAGTGCTCCTAACCTCTTGTCAATTGAATTGAGCCAATACAGAATTTCCATGGATGGCCTGCACAAGATCCATTGGAGCAGCGCTGGTTAATGGCTCTCATTATTTATGGGCGAGGCCCAGTGGTGAGGGTGTCAGCTGTGTCAGCCTCCATGGTGTTGCTTGGCCTTCTAGTAAAGCTCTCATAAACAATACACAAGTCATGTGTGATATCACCACCTGAGTACCCACTCGTGACATTATCATTGTGCTATTCAATGCCAACGCCGCACTGGTTGCTGTTGTTAGAACAGCTTGGCCAGAAAGCATCAAGCATTTTTTTGTGGATGCCACCATGAACAATAATGGTGATGTGACTGCATCCGGACTTCATGTTTCGGACACCAGTTTCCAACAGTAGAACATAAACACATGGATGTAGTATTTGAGTGATGGCTGAACCCACAAAGCACTCATATCCAGTCAGTGGAGAAGCTGTACAAACACTTTTGGGTGCTGAAGTTGACAATACTGACCACAGGTTCCTCATGGCCACAGTGAAATGGAAGTTGAAGGCAACCCAAACCAAACTTTTCATTAGTCAGTTAGACTTACAGAAACTGATGTTGCTGTCAGAATGGAATACCAGGCTGAAATCTGCTAACAATTGGAAGTTCTAGCTCTTGCTGATGAAAGCTTTGAACATGAGCATAGAATATTAGAGTTGGAAGGGACCTCAGGAGGTCATCTAGTCTAACCCTCTGCCCAAAGCAGGACTATCTTCAGCTAAATCATCCCGGCGAGGGTTTTGTCAAGCCTCAGTTTAAAAAACCTCTAAATATGGAGATGTCACCACCTCCCTAGGTAACCCTTCTCCACTCTCCTAGTGAAAAACTTTTTCCTAGTGTCCAACCTAGACCTCCCCCACTGCAACTTGAGACCGTTGCTCCTTGTTCTGTCATCTGCCACCACTGAAAACAGCCTAGCTCCATCCTCCCTGGAACCCCCTTTCAGATAGTCAAAGGCTGCTATCAAATCCCCCCTCATTCTTCTCTTCTGCAGACTACACAGGCCTAGTTCTTTCAGCCTCTCCTCACAAGTCTTGTGCTCCAGCCCCCTAATCATTTTGGTTGCCCTCCGCTGGACTCTCTCCATCTTGTCAGCATCCTTTTTGTAGTGGGGGGCCCAAAACTGGACCCAGTACTCCAAATGCGGCCTCACCAATGCCAAACAGAGGGGAATAATCACTTCTCGCGATCTGCTGGCAATGCTCTTACTAATGCAGCCCAATATGCCATTAGCGTTCTTGGCAACCAGGGCACACTGCTGACTCATATCCAGCTTCTTATCCACTGTAACGCCCAGATCCTTTTCTGCAGAACTGCTGCCTAGCTCGTCGGTCCCCTGTCTGGAGCTGTGCATGGGATTCTTCCATCCTAAGTGCAGGACTCTGCACTTGTTCTTGTTGAACCTCATCAGATTTCTTTTGGCCCAATCCTCCAATTTGATTAGATCCTTCTGTATTCTAGCCCTCCCTTCCTGGGTATCTACCACTCCCCCTAGCTTAGTGTCATCTGCAAACTTGCTGAGGGTGCAATCTATCCCATCCTCCAGATCATTAATGAAGATGTTGAACAAAACCGGCCCCAGGACCGACCCCTGGGGCACTCCACTTGTGACCAGCTGCCAGCTAGACATGGAGCCATTGATCACTACTCATTAAGCCCTATGCTCTAGCCAGTTCTCTATCCATTTTATAATCCATTCATCCAACCCATACTTCTTTAACATGCTGATAAGAATACTGTGGGAGATCGTATCAAAAGCTTTGCTAAAGTCAAGGTATATCACATCCACCACTTTCCCCACATCCACATCTCAATGCATCTCAAAGCATTGTGTAACACAACTTTAAAGCAGGACCATGAGATGTTTTGGGCCAATAAGTCTCAACTGATGGAAGCTGTATTATCCAGAAACAGCTAAGGCACTGTCTATAGAAAATTGTGCACCTTAAAAGTCAGTCCAAGAATAAATCCTTGCTCATCAAAGATAGACATGGTAACATACTGAACACCAGAATGTCAGAGTGGATAGAAAGAACACTTTAAGGAGCTTTTTATTTGCCCCGTCAGCACTGCACATCCTCAGCTCCAGGAGGACGTGAAGTGTCCAGTGACTGTCCCTCCAGGTAACATAGAGGATGTCACCCTCGAGGACATTTGTCGAGCAGCCTATAAGCTCAAGAATGGCCATGCTGCCAGTATTTGTGGCATAGCTGCCAAGCTGATTCCACCTTCTCATGGCTGACCCATCATATCACCAAAGAGTGGATTTATGAGAAATTATCCAACAACTGGCACCATAGGATTATTCTCCTATTTTGGAAAGGGAGAGGGAAAGGTGATGCTCTGTTGTGTTCCAGTCACTGTAGAATCACTGTTCTTGCCATTCCAAGCAAACTGTTCCACTGGTTCTTCTTGAGTGTGTTAAGTCCACCATAAAGAATCTAACCAGCTACAGCAAGCTGGGCTTATATCCAGCCAATCAACCAGGGAGCAGATTTTTAGCATTAGAGGAACTATTGAAAAAGTCTAAGAGTTTCGGCATAAGAAAGATGAGGTGTATATGTAGCCTTTTTTATTTAAAAACAGCTTTTGATTCTACTGAATGTCACTCCAAGCTCTGCCGGTGTCTCATAGAAATGTACCATCGAAGTGAAAGCTGTGTCTGCTTAGGTACTAGAGTGTCCAACTGGTTTGAGTACAACAGGGGCATCCATCAAGGATGTGTGGGTTCAACACCATTATTGACCAAAGAATTAAAGGCATCACTAGCCACATACTGGATGTGAAGCTGCATAACTTCTGAGTAGCACACCAGGAATGTGCAGATGACATGGTTATATTCACACCCTCAGAAATTAATTTAATCAATAACTTGAATGTATTTAAAGAAGGAGCAAGGAAGCTTGGTCTTCAAGTTAATTGAAAGAAGACCAAACTGATGAAGAGGCTGATGAACAGACCTCTAGCCCTACCCATTCTAATTGATGGACAAGAAATTCAACTCATTTGAATACCTTGGCTCCATTGTTACCAAGGCACTAGATTGCCTTACTGAAATGAACCATCGAATCAGCAAGGCTATAAGTGTTATATGCACTTATTGGCAGTTTCTGTGGAGTTCATGTCACATATCAATTCAGGTTAAAATACATATCTATCAAGCAGCAGCAGCTTCTGTCCTTCTGTTTGGCTCTAAAACCTTGGCCACCACAGTGACACAAATATACCAGCTGGATGCTTTTGACACGAAACCACAACGATATATTGAAGGCACATGGTGATGTCATCATGTTCTGAATTAGGATGTTAGGCATTGGACCAACTAGCCGTCAGTGTCTACTCAGGTGACTTAACACCATTTCAGGTGGCTTGGCCATCTGCTCCATCTGCCAGTCCTTACCAACCCACCAGTTTTATCCAACAGTTTGATCCAACAAAAACTGGATGGAGATGACTTCACAGGTGGCACTGCATGTGCTAGATGGATGTTGTGGCTTCCAACCTCACCCACCTCATCTTTAATATAGAGCAGGCTGCAACACTGGCAGGAAATTTGGTGTTCTAGAAAAAGGTGATCTAAAGTGTCCACGCTATGCTTTACAAGCAGAAAAATGAATGAACAGATGAATGAATACCCCCTTAGTGGCTTGTCCTGTTTTCATATTTATATTTTCATATTCATAGACCACCAATACAATAGAACATTCTTGAGGAGCTTCCATTTACTATTCTGGGTTACTAAGGCAGAGGTAAAAATGCTAATGTAGTCACAACACTGGTCTGCTTCCGTCTTTGAGAGCCGTATAAAACTAATTCATAGATATTAAAGCTGGAAGACACTGTAGAAGGATAAAGCTTGTTCAGGAAGGACAGGCAGGGAAAAGAGGGAGGAGGTGTTGCCTTGTATATCAAAGATGTATACACTTGCACTGAAGTTGAGATAGAAGTGGTAGGTAGACCTGCTGAAAGGCTGTGGATAAGAATAAAAGGGGCAGAAAACAATGATGATGTCATGGTAGAGGTCCACTATAGACCACCTAATCTGGAAGAAGAGGTGGATGAGGCTTTTTTTAAACAACCAACAAAAATCATTCAAAGCATTGGACTTGGTGGAGATGGGGGACTACAACTACCCAGACATCTGTTGGGAAAATTATACAGCAGGGCACAGATTATCCAACAAATTCTTAGAATGCACTGGAGATAACTTTGTTACAGAAGCTGGAGGAATTGACATGAGGAAGGGCTATTCTGGATTTGATTCTGACAAACAGGGAGGCACTAGCTGAGAATCTGAAGATGGAAAGCAGCTTGGGTGAGAGTGATCATGAAATGATAGCATTCATGATTCTAAGGAATGGTCGGAGGGAAAACAGCTAAATAAAGGCAATGGACTTCAAGAAGACAGAGTTTAGCAAACACAGAGAACTGGTATGTAAGAGCCCATGGACGTAAATCTAAGAGAAAAAGAGTTGAGTTGGCAGTTTTTAAAGGACATAAGAGAAAATTATCCCAATGCATAGGAAAGATAGGAAGTGTGGTAAGGGACCACTCTGACTTAACCAAGAGATCTTCAATTCAAAAAACAGGGTAGGCCCATTACTCAATAAGGAGGGAAAAACCAATAGCAGAAAACGCAGCAAAGGCCAAAGTGTTAAATGCCTTTTTTATTTCAGTTGTCACCAAAAAGGTTAGCAGTGATCAGATGACTAACATAGTACACATCAGTGTAAAGGGGATAGGATCTATAGCTAAAATGGGCAAAGGACATGACAGATGTCTTCACATCAGCAGGGCTTGGCTGAACACATCCTAGAGTACTTAATTAACTGGCTGAAGAGATCTCTGAGCCATGAGTGATGGTCTTTGAGACTTCACAGAGGAGGGGAAAGATTCCAGCAGACAGGAGAAGGCAAAGATAGTACCTACCTATAAAAGGTGAATAAGGTCAACCTAGGGAATTATAGACCAATCAGCTTGACTCCAGTACACAGAAAAATAATGAAGCAAATAATCAAACAATCAATTTGTAAGTACCTAGAAGATAAAAGATGAAAAGTAACAATCAGCATGGACTTGTCAAGAACAAATTGTGTCAAATAAACCTAATATCCTTCCTTGAAAGGGTAATAAGTCTTGTGGATTGGGGGAGAGGAGGGGATTGGAGATGAAGCAGTAGGTATGATATATCTTGACTTTAGTAAGGCTTTCAATACTGTCTCACATTATCTTCTCATAAGCAAACTAGCTAAATACAGCCTTGATGAACTTACTGATGAACTGACTGCACAATGGATTGGAAAACTGTACTTTGAGAGTAGTTGTCAATGGTTCACAGTCAGGCTGGAAGGGCTTATCGAGTGGGGGTACCACAGGGATCTGTCCTTGGTCCAGTTCTGTTCAATAGCTTCATTAATGATTTGGATAATTGCATTAAAAAGTACACTTATAAAGTTTGCAGATGGTACCAAGCTGGGAGGGGTTACAAGCTCTTTGAGCAGGGGGTTGGACTAGATGACATCCTAAGGTCCCTTCCAATTCTAATATTCTATGATTCTATTATTAGAATTCAAAATGATTTTGACAAACTGGAGAAATGGATTGAAATAAATAGAATGAAATTCAGTAAAGATAAATGTAAAGTACCACATTAAGGAAGAAATAATCACTTGTACAATCAATAGAATTGCATAATCAATACAAAATGGGAAATGACTGCTTAGGAAGGCGTGCTGGCTCACAAGCTAAACATGAATCAACAGCATAACACTGTTGCAAAAAAAAAGTGACCGTCATTCTGGGATGTATTAGCAGGAATATTGTAAGCAAGACACACCAAATAATTCTTCCATTCTACTCAGCACTGATAAGGTCTCAGCTGGAATAGTGTGTCCAGATCTGGACAACATACTTTGGAAATGACATGGACAAATTGGAGAAAGTCCAGAGGAAAGAAACAAAAATGATTAAAGGCCTAAACACCCCTGAATTCTACAAATGATCCATTTTGCACTAAATCCATACACCACTGAAATTGAAGCTGTTAAAATCTAGTTCTGGGCCCTGATCAGAATTTTATGATCTGAACCCATTTGACCTTAAAAGGAAGATAACCTTTTAAAAACATCAGCTAGTGCCCAGGTTCAGAGTTCTACATGGAAATATGGGAGACGCCTGCTGGCTTGATTTTCAGAGATGATGTCAGTGAAATCTGTGGATACCCAGTATCTCTGAAAATGGCCAAGCCTCTTTTGCAATGCTATTTAATGACCGCTTTGGAACTGAGCCAAGAGAAGCCCTGACATGGTAGCTGTGCTACTACAGGACAGGAATGTAACTTATGGGTGGGGAGTAAATTCTGCCTAAAGCTGAATGCGCTTAGTAAAGTGTGTCTGTGATAAATGCTCAGCAGAAAATTCTCTCACTTTTCTTGCTCTTTGCTGAACAAATGAACACACAACTTTTTAATCACCCTCAGTATTTGTACCTCCGACAGGTTTATCTTGATGTTATAAAGCAGTTTGTACTGAAAGAATTCAGACTTGTGGATCTCCCTTCGCACAGGCAGGCTCTCCTCATTAGAGTGAGAATCTGCCATCTCCATCAAGAAAAGGTGCAAGAACATGATAGTGGCATTTCTTCCATGGTCCTCATTGGCAACAGTAATAATTTGAATTTAAATAGCTACTTTCATCTAAGGATTATAAGGGTAGGCAAGCATCATTATACAAATGGGGAAAACTCAGGCATAAAACCAGTTGGGTTCTCCAAGTTTATTCAGCCACAGTTGGGAATAGGACCCAGGTCTTCTGACTCTCACTAGACCATGGTGTTGCTTTGGTAACATTGTCAATGCCAGTAGCCAGAATGGGGATAGTGGGACCTTAATCTGTGGCTGTAGTAGTGCTAGCAATTATAGAACAAGAAGACATAATCAAAAGCGAAGCATGTTCACTTTGGAACTGCAGTTGCTACTTTCCTGCATGAGGCTCTGGTGTCAATAGCTAAAGATGATGCTGACTGTGGAAAGAGAGCGGCACAGGGACCCAGATTCCCAGCTCTTCCGCCCTCAACTGCCTAATAGCAAGCAGCAGCATTTCTATAAATTGTTTTAGACACATTTGACTGTCCAGATGACTTCATTGAGGGCAGTAACAGCAGGCTGCTTCCCAGCCACAGCCCAGAGAACAGAAAATAATGATAACAAAGGGTGAGGAAGAGACAAAGTTGCTTCACTGTAACCATGTCTAAGCGTGTATAAAGTAGTAACTAAGTTGCTTCTGCTACTGCCTTAACCTAAAAGTCCTAATCTTTCTGCATCCTATATTCATTCTGCAGCTAGCATAGCCCTCATGGAGTCAGCATCGGTTTATCTAGCTCTCACAGAAGTTAGAATTCCCACCCTGTTCAGTGCCATAGTTTCAACAAGAGAAAACAGCTTTCTTCCAACCTCATCCTTTTATCTGCTCTGCTAAGGAGGAAGCAAATGCCCTTCCTCCACCCCCGCTCATTTCCTCATAGCAATCATTGCTATAATGGCAGAAATTTGTCCCATGTTTGCCTTTCTCTGGAAGAGAGTTTTAACCCTCTTTATGCCAAATACTGCCTGGATATTCACGTGTGGTAACTGGCTGTGACTTTTGATTGCCCAGTGTGCTCACCATGTGCAATTAGGTGGTGTATAACCAAGAAGCTATCCTTTTCTTTTCTGGTTACAGTGTTCACCTGTCACAGTGTAAAGGGCAATGGAAGCTTGTTTATTGTCTCCTTTAGTGACTGGCAACTTTGATGGTGTTCCTAATGTCTGTTCAGGTGTAAGCCCTGCCTACTACGCCAAGCCCTATGTGGGTTATTCGCAGCTCCCAATTCACAATTTTGATTACAAATTTGGTCCCTGTGCATGTTCCAAATGGTTCTGATAGAGCATTTAATGGAATTCTGGCCACCAACTTTGTCCCTGCTAACTGGAACTTAATCTTCAGAGGAGTCATCAACCAAGTATCCTTCAGCTCTTTGCTCACTCCTTTTCTATCTGGGGGTGTCATGTGGTTTTGACCACACTCATTACATAGGTATCCAGGCACATTGGCCCCTTCCCTCTCATAAAGATAACTGCCCTCTCCAGACATAAGCATTAATGATATTTGGTGAGACAAATATTCCGATGAAATCCACTTTCCCATTTCACTTCATCCACACAAAATTTATATTACACTTGAGTTCATTTTATTACACCTCCCTATTTTCTGTTGTGAAATTATTTCCTATTGGACAATGTTCCCCACTCCTTTTGCTGGCCATAATCCCGTATTCACTCATCTGTATATGACATAAATCCACCTTGATCAGCTTTAAGTCATTTAAGACAGAGGGACAGCCCAGAGGCATTCTCAGTTATGCATTCTGTATTGTAATGTTGTAACTACTGTTATTATTAATGTTTATTACAATAGTGCTTAAGGCCAACCAAGAATGAGGCCCCAGTGTGTGAGGCATTATACCGACAAAAAGAAGTAGCAGTCCCTGTCCAAGAGATCTTATACTGTACTATTCAAAACAACACAAGGCAGGGGAGGGGTAGAAGACAAAGTCGTGTGAACAATGTGATGGTGGCATACATCATGTTAGTGGCATATTGTGGGGGAGGAAGTATTTAGGAGTGGATCAGCTAAATGGAAAGAAAAGGAAACAGAGAGGGGACATAGATAGGAAGGGTGGTGTGGGGAACAGGATGGGGAGAAGAGGGTAAGAGGGATGGCTGTGGAGTGAAGCAGAGTGGGTGAGAAAGGAATGGAGGAAACAGCCAATCAGCACAGGGCAGAGAAAGTCCAGTCAAAATTATAGAATGTTCTCTCAATGTCCAAAGATCCTTGCTTTGGCTGCTACTACTTGGGGGAGTTTCTGATTGCTCATTTCTGTCCTTTTCCACTAAGCCTCCACAGTGGGGAGCCATCACCTGTGTCGTAGACAGTGATGATATCCAACCGGTTCACACCGGTTCGCACGAACCGGTTCTTAAAATAAAAAACAGGCAGCGAACCGGTTGTTAGCGTCCTCCCGTTGCACTCTGCGGGGCGCTGGAGGGGTTTCGAATTTGGCAGCGCAGAGCGAGTTTCACAGCGATTCTCGTCTGCGATGCCAAGTCTCCCTCTCCGCCGGCGAAATTGACTTTGCCTTGTCAATTTCACGGCGGAGAGTATGCCCCATGCGATTCTCCCTGCCGCCGAAATTGACCAGGGAGGGCCAATTTCAGTGCGGGAGTCTCTCCTGGCATTCTCCCTGCCGCCGAAATTGACCAGGGAGGGTCAATTTCACGGCGGAGGGTGCCCTGAAGTTCTGGGTGCTGGGTTGTTGGAGTGCAGAGTGTTGGCTGTTGCGTGCATGATGTTTAAGAACCTATTCAGAATAGGTTCTTAAATATCACCTGCCTTTATAGAACTGGTTATTGGAAATTTGGGATATCATCACTGGTCGTAGAGCCCCCAGAGTACATGTGGGATGTCCCTTCTACACAGTTCTGGATCCAGGAGGGTGCTGGGGGAGGAGGAGGTGCTCTAGCTGAGTCTCATTTACCCCTCCCTCCCTGTGCAGCAGTCCCTGCTTTCGCTGCTTCTGCAGGGTCTCTGTCCGGCTAGAGTCAGCCGTGGCTCTACAGAAACTCACTGAACAGCCAGGTGTGCTGAGAGTCAGCTGAGTGTTGAAATATGAAGTATCACACAACTGTCTGGAAAAGGAACAGTGGGTTAACTTCCTTGTGAGTCACAGATTTGTGTAATTTCAGCTGACATTTAGAAGGGAAAAGAAAGGAAAAACTTTCATTCATAGCTTTTTAAGGCCAGAAGGGACCATCTGCTCATCTAATCTGGCCTTCTGTTTAAAACAGACTGAAACTCCTCCTCCAATTATCTCTACAGAGCCCAGCAGGTTGTGTTTGATTAGTACACAGCCTCCAAAAAGGAATCCAGTCCTGGATTTCAAGCCATTGAGAGACTGAGAATCCACCATAACCTTTGATAGTTTGTTCCAATGGTTAATAACCCTCACAGTTAAACTATTTCTAATTTTAATTAGCATGGCTTTAAAGATCCCATATTATGATTTCTTCTTTACATTGGAGAATTCTGTAAGGTAATTAGTACCATCAACAGAGTGTGAGAACATGATTAATATCCTTTTCCTTCACTGAGATCCTGGATCTTTCCTGGATTCTTTCTTACTGAGTTGACTTCTGGGAGGCAGAGGTTTAGGTCAGGGTTACCCTGAGCATGGGGTTGCATGCTGACCATTTTGACTAATAACCTTGACAGACATATCCTTCATGAATTTATCTAGTTTTGTGTTTTGTTTTTTGGAGTCAGTTATACTTTTGTCCATCACTCCATCCTATGGCAATGAGTTTCACAGGTTAATTGTGAGGCGTGTAGAAAAAGTACAAAAGTGTTTGTATTTCATTTTGACAAATAGGAACTGTTTGAGAACTTGAAAGTGGAAGGCAGCTTGGGTGAAAATGATCATGAAATGATAGAGTTCATGATTCTAAGGAATGGTAGGAGGGAAAACATCACAATAAAGATAATGGATTTCAAGAAGACAGGGAGTTGGTAGGTAAGTTCCCACAGGAAGCAAGTCTAAGGGGAAAAACAGTTTGAGAGAGTTGGCAGCTTTTCAAAGAAACATTAGGGGCTCAAGAGCAAACTATTCCACTGTGTAGGAAAGATGGAAAGTTTGGCAAGAGACCATTCTGGATTAACCAGGCAATCTTCAATTACCTGAAACTCAAAAAAAAAGTACTAGAAAAAGGGGAAACTAGGTTAAATTACGATGGAAGAATATTTTTTAAAAAAACCAACACAAACATGTAGGGACAAAATTAGAAAGGCCGAGGCACAAAATGAGATTAAACTAGCTATGGACATAAAGGGTAATAAGAAAAGATTCCACAAATACATTAGAAGCAAGAGGAAGACCAAGGACAGGATAGGCCCATTACTCAATGAGGGTGGAAAGACAATAACAGACAATGTGGAAATAGCAGATGTGCTAAATGACTTTTTTGCTTCAGTTTTCATCCAAAAGGGTAGTAGCAATTGGATGTCTAACATAGTGAATGACAGTGAAAATGAAGTAGGATCTGAGGCTAGAATAAGGACAGAACAAGTTAAAAATACTTAGACAAATTAGATGACAAAGTCAGCAGGACCTGATTAAATGCATCCTAGAATAGTCAAGGAGCTGATTGAGATGATATCTGAGCCACTAGCGATTACCTTAGAAAACTCATGGAAGATGTGAGAGATTCCAGGAAGAGTGCAAATATAGTGGCAACCCAGGGAATTATCCACTAGTCATCTTAACTTCAGTATCCAGAAAGATAATGGAGCAAATCCTCAAGCAATCAATTTGCAAACATCTAGATGATAATAAGGTGGTAAGTAACAGTCAACATGGATTTGTCAAGAACAGATCATGTCAAACAAAATTAACAGTGTTCTTTGACAGGGTAACAACCCTTATGGATGGGGGAAGTGGTAAATATGGTATATCATGACTTCAGTAAGACGTTTGACACCTTCTCGCATGATCTTCTCATAAACAAATTAGGGAAATATAGCTTAGATGGAACTATCAGGTAGGTACATATCTGGTTGGAAAACCATTCCCAGAGAGTGGTTTTCAACAGTTCATAGTCAAGCTGAAATGGTATATCGCGCACATGGACCCACAGAGATTGATCATGGATCCAGTTCTGTTCAATAACTTCATAAACAATTTAGATAATGGCATAGAGAATACAGTTTGAAGCCCATATCAAGCTGGGATTGGTTGCAAGTGCAGGATTAAAATTCAAAATAATCTGGACAAACTGGAGAAATGTTCTGAGGTAAATAGGATGAAATTCAATAAGGACAAATGCAAAGTACTCCACTTAGGAATGAACAATCAGTTGCACACGTACAAAATAGGACATGACTGCCTAGGAAGGAGTACTATCGAAAGGGATCTGGGGGTTGTAGTGGATCACAAGCTAAATGAGAGTCAATAGCAGACAAGAAAAAGCAGACACCAATCTGGGATATATCAGCAGCAGCATTGTAAGAAAGACATGAGAATTCTTCCACTCTATTTCACATTGATAGGGTCTCAGCTGGATTATTGTGTCCAGTTCTGGGCACCACATTTGAAGAAAGATGTGGACAATTTGGAGAAAGTCCAGAGGAGAGCAACAAAAATTATTAAAGGTCTAGAAAACATAACCTATGTGGAAAGATTGGAAAAATATAGTTTATATAGTCTTGAGAAAAGACGACTGAGAGGGGGACATAACAGTTACATAAAATTACATAAAAGATTGTTATAAAGAGGAGGGTGAAAAATTGTTCTCCTTAACCTCTGAGGATAGGAAGAAGCAATAGGCTTAAACTGCAGCAAGGGAGGTTTAGGTTGGCCATTAGGAAAAGCTTCCTAACTGTCAGGGTAGTTTAAGCACTGGAACAAATGGCGTAGGGAGGGTGTGGAATCTCCATCACTGGAGATTTTTAAGAGAAGATTAGACAAACACCTGTCAGGAATGGTCTAGAAATTACTTAGTCCTGCCATGAGTACAGGGGACTGGACTAGATCACCTCTCGAGATCTCTTCCAGCCCTATGATTGGAAGGTAGCTAACATAATACTGATTTTTTATTTATTTATTTATTTTTAATAAAAAGGCTCCAGAAGCAATCCTGGCATTTTTGTTGCTCTTCTCTGGACTGTCTCCAGTTTGTCCACATCTTTCCTGAAATGTGGTGCCCAGAACTGGACATAATATGCCAGTTGAGGCCTAATCAGCATGGAGTAGAACAGAAGAATTACTACTTGTGTCTTACTTACAACACTCCTGCTCATACATCCCAGAATCATGTTTGCTTTTTTTGCAATAGCATTACATTTTGACTCATATTTAGCTTATAGTCCACCATGACCCAGATCCCTTTCCGCAGGACTCCTTCCTAGGCAGTCATGTCCTATTTTGTATGTGTGCAACTGATTGTTCATTCCTAAGTGGAGTACTTTGCATTTGTCCTTATTAAATTTCATCCTATTTACCTCAGACCAATTCTCCAGTTTGTCCAGATCATTCTGAATTATAATCCTCTCCTTCTAAGCACTTGCAACCCCTCCCAGATTGGTATTGTCTGCAAACTTAATAAGTGTACTCTTTATGCCACTATCTAAATCATTGATGAAAATATTGAACAGAACCGGACCCAGAACCGATCTCTGTGGAACCCCACTCATTATGCCCTTCCAGCATGACTGTGAACCATTGATAACTACTCTTTGGAAACAGTTTTCCAACCAGTTTTGCACTCACCTTATAGTAGCTCCATCTAGGTTCTATTTCCCTAGTTTGTTTAAGAGAAGGTCATGCAGGACAGTATCAAAAGCCTTACTAAAGTCAAGATAAATCATATCTACCGCCTTCCCCATATCCACAAGGCCTTTTCCTCTGTCAAAGAAAGCTATCATGTTGGTTTGACATGATTTGTTCTTGATAAATCCATGCTGACTATTATTTATTATTGTCTAGATGTTTGCAAATTGATTGATTAATTGTTTGCTCCATTATCTTTCAGAGTACAGAAGTTAAGCTGACTGGTCTGTAATTCCTCGGGTTGTCCTTATTTCCCTTTTTGTAGATAGCCACTATATTTGCCCTTTTCCAGTTTTCTGGAATCTCTCCTGTCTTCCAAGACTTTTCAAAGATAATCGTTAATGGCTCAGATATCTCTTCTCTCAGCTCCTTGGGTATTCTAAGATGCATTTCATCAGGCCCAGGTGACTTGAAGACATTTAACCTGTCTTAAGTAATTTTTAACTATTTCTTTCCCTATTTTATCTTCTGATCCTGCCTCATTTTCACTGGTATTCACTATGTTAGATGTCCAATTGCCACCAACCTTCTTGGTGAAAACTGAAACAAAGAAGTCATTTAGTTCCCCTGCCATTTCGGCATTTTCTGTTATTGTTTTCATCAGGTAAGAGGTTTGTTTCAGCAATAGGTTATATACTATAATTAGCAGTTCTGCAATTTCATATTTGAATTCCTTCAGAACTCTTGGGTGAATACCAGCATCTGGTCCTGGTGACTTATTACTGTTTACTTTATTAATTTGTTCTAAAACCTCTTCTACTGACACATTAGTGTAGTACAATACTTCAAATCTGTCACCCAAAATGAATAAACTCAGGTCCTGGAAGAGCTCTGTGTAGCTTGAAAACTTGTCTAGCTCATCAGCAGAAGTTGATCCAATAAAAGACATTACCTCACCCACCTTGTCTCTTTAATATCCTGGGACTCACATGGCTACCACACCACTATACACAATCAAACGTTACTAGTTAGTATATAAACCAAATGTTTAATAGTTGTACATTAAAAGTGAAATCTGTTCCCTCCGTTCATGATCCAGTGTGATCACAGTAACACTTCAGTCATTCAGCTAATATTAACATAATATGAACATACTGGAATTGATTTTTTATCAGATACACTTTTGAGAACAACAGAACACACAATCTGCCATTGCAAAGCTATAGAAATAAAGCTGAGCTAGTATTTAATAATTGAAAAATTGTTATCAGGTATTTGTATATTGGCTCAGGATTTGGTGTTTATAAATCTGCCAGTTTAATTACCTATATGAACATTGCACAAGATACAAGGCACACCTGGGAGCCACATACTTCATTTTGAAAATAAGTCAGTTGGTGATCAAAATGACAGTACTGGTGCACGAGGTCCTTTATTCATCCACTGCTTTATCCAAAGCACATTGGAGTCACTGGAAAGGCTCCCCTTGACTTGTACAGGCTTTTAATCAGGCCCAAAAAAATAGGAAGAGCAATGGAAGTGCAAATTTGCCACTTATAAGATTCAGGAAGTAGTTAAATATTCATACTAATTTAGGGCCTTGATTATTGACCTCACTGAGAAGACTAGTGTAAATTGTGATACAATTTCTTATGTCATCTGTCCATCTTCAACTGGACCAAGACCTCCACTGTTATTTTACATAGATAACCAAATAGTCATTATGCACGGTCACAATAATCCTGGATTAGAGACCAGGAGTTGAATATGTTGCATTGACATTACAAATTGCCTAGGAATCTAGCCTGCATGCCTTAATCTATATTTTAAAATTGTTCAAGCTCAGTTGGTCTAATGCTATTTCAACACTGCTAAATTTAATCAAGCTGTTTATAGTGATATCATGAAAATTTTTGTCTTGACAATAACTAATATAGATTACACAATCTTCCCATTAATCACTTGAAAAACAAAATTAAAAATTTTTTGGAAACAAAAGAAAAAAATAAAGATTAAATTTATTCCCCCTCCCCATAAACATTGAACAGTAGGAAAAGACCAAAGGCTACTTTGGTTTCATCCTCTTCTTAAAAGAGATCATCTCTGAAAAGGCATCAAATGGCATAAATCCAGACATCAGCAGCACTAATTCTTGATTTTAAAATATACTAGCATTTCTTCTCAGTACCCCTTGCAATAAAAATGATGCCCATGTTCTCCACCCATGCCAAAAAACAAAAACCCAAAACTTTGTAAGTTCTTTTCCCTCTAGGGTTCTGCAATATTGCAGAAGTTTTCTTTGCTTAAAAACTAAAATCCTGAACCAGATTGCCTCCTAAAAGCAATACCATGAAAACAGTAAGAAAAGATCACAGTGAGTTCATCTCTTTATCTTCTATGGCCAGTGTAAGTCCTGGCTACAATTTAACGAAAGTCCTCACCAGCTTCCATATCTCAGTGCAAAGTAAGTAACAGAAGCATCGGTTAAATTTTGAGTCATCAGGGAAAGACATTGGTGCTGGCCCATCTAACTAATGGAGGTCACAGTGAACCTTTTCAAGGTTATTTTGAACTTGTGTTTTTTAAAACCACAATCAAATTTTCCCTTTCCTCTCTCAGTAATGATTCTTCCTCATTTAACTGCATTTTCACTGATGCTTCAGAGAATATCACAGCTCGTTGGGAGCCACAATTTCCATTCTGCAGGAGAGTCTTACATTTCCCCCCCAAAAAATTTGTTCCAAATCAGAACAAAAAGCCAAAATATTCTAATTCCCATTAATCAAATATTGTTTTAAAAAAATCAGTTTGGAACCATCTAAATGTTTCATTTTAATAGTATTAAAATGTTTCATCTGTGTAGAAACATGTCATTTTGATAGTGTCATTTAAATTAATTTTGTAGTGGCTTTTATGCCATATTAAAATATTATATATAATGCATATTACATATGCATATTTTAATAGAATACCAAAATAAAAACAACATTAATCAAAATTACTCCAAAAATTAAATGTTTTTACTTTTACCTATTGCAAAATTTAGTAAAAAAATCAATGTTTCTGCAAAAAGTTTTCATGTAGTCATTTTAACAGAAAACTGTTTTATCTGCATTTTTTGACCAGATCTAGTGCTTATCCCTTGAGTTGGGACAATGGGGGCAAGTGGCTCAAATATATACACTCCTGGCTCAAGTCTGTTCTTTCCTACATAAATAAGAGAGAGATGCTGTATTCATTTTCCACAAAATGGAGAAGGAAACACCAGGCAGATGAAACATTTGACTTCCACTGGACACACCTTTTTTCTGTATGATCAAGACCACTAGGGCAGCAGTCAGAATGGAGATACTCAAGGCACATGATCCTTAATGTGAAAAGGTCTTTATTTCTTACTATGCATTTCACTGCAGAGTAGAATGGCCTCTTCCTTCATCTGATATTAAACTGCCATGAATCAACAATGGTCTACTCAAATCCTAGATTTAGAATTTTCCTAATATCTTGCAAAGTAATCTAGCAGGACATAACTGACTCAACTTCCCATATTCTGCTAGGACAGAGGGACTCCATCCTCATTTAAAAATTGACCTCTATTCTTTTTACAGCAGTGGAGAGAACAAAGCTCTTTATGCAGGGTGTGAGTTGCAGAAAAATAGGCAAATATTGAAATATGAAAAGGCACTATTCCACAATAAGCAGTGCTATATTTTACATGAAATTCAGATTCAAAGACTCTGTGACCAAATAAAGTGCACACTTTGTGATGTAGCTTGACCAAATTAAGTCTATGCCTTGACCATTAAGTTGTCCCTGGCTCAGGTAACCTTTCAATGCTTAGCTAGACTAAGAGATACCAGAAATAGGATACCATGCCACACAGACCAGGGATCTGTCCCAGCCTGGTGATTTCTTGTATATCTATCCATTTATATAGATAGCAATAGCATCTGTACGGACACAAGCTAGAAAAAAAAATGCAATGACTATCAATTCAATGTCTCACATGTTCATCAACCAGGATTCAGGAAGATCCCTATAGTATACAGTGTTACAAAGTTACAATGAGTACACCATTTGCCTTCCTCTGAAATATCCAACATTGGCTTCAGTGGATGGAGACAGGATAATCAATATACATAGACAATGGGTCTGCTGTGAGATCACAGTTCCTATGTATGTAAACATTTTTGGTTTCTGGTATGCACGCTTTTTTTTGAAAAGCTCTCAAACCTTGTATTTTAAAGTGCTCAGGGTGCGGCCTGTGGGGAAACCAGCAAGATCCAAAAATGACTGTAGTGCACATAGGAGAAGGAGAGTAAAACAAAGAATGCGATGTAAGCTTTAGAGGGGAGAAAAAAAGCATCTAATTACTCATAGTTTTGTGAAGTGCGGGGAATGAGTTCCATAGTAGGTTAGGGTTCCTTTGCTCTGCTATTTCTGTCATTTGGGTGGAGGCAAGTAAAATGAGAGAAAGAAATAAAGAGATTTTGTCCTTCTATGCTTTTTTTGTTTTACACATTTCGTTGGTTCAGCTGAGCAAATCTGTGTTTGCTTATGTTTGAGCTGGGAAACAGAAGAGCCCTGAAGCAGCTGCAGGCTTGAAGGTCAGACAGAGCCAGAGCAGTCAGAGATGTTGGTGGGATCATGACTTAGAGCCGTCTTCCCACAGTGCCACATGATATCATCCCATTAAAATTCATCATTAGTCATGTTCATGCAATGGAGCACTGGATCAGCTACTGTCTGTGAACTTTAGAGATGCTATTTTTAGATCTGAAGTTAGTGGCTTGAGCCCATTTTTATTCATAAGAAAACCAACTGTTTAAGTGTCAGAACAGGTGTTTAAAATATCTGATAGTCCTATGGTTTCCTTTTAAGGAGTATAGGGTAGGAGATGGCTGACACTCCACTTGCCCATGACAATGCCATCTCAGCACACGTCTGTGTCCCTGGATGCCCCCTCTTACTATAAATCTTGTTTTAGAGAGTGTGCACAGTGAGACTGATGCATTAGCTGGCAGCCTGCCTCTCATAACCGCTGCTGCTGCTGTTGCTTTGTCAATTCTGCTGTGCTTCAAACCATGGTATAGACTCACAGCTGAATAAAAGAGCAGGAAGAATGGTGGCCAAGACAGAGGTAGGTGGCACATTTTTCCCATTGCAGAGACTACAGCTGGGTCTAACTTAACCAGTAAGAGCCTGTTCCTGCAAGGTGATGAGTGCCTCCTGTGGGATGCTAAGTTCCTCTAGCACCCATTCACTTCACAGGAGCAGCTCAGTCTCTGGCAGGGTCAGGCTGCAAGGCAGGAGACAGCTAGGTGGGAGACTGGTGAATTAAGGAAGGCAGAGGTGCATGGTGGCTGCAGCACCAGAAGCTTCAAATTGAGGCTGGAAAGCTGAAAGATGGAGCAGTGACATTTCTCGATCAGCTAGTGCTTTCCTCTTCTTTCCACCCAAGTATTTCACCACCGTACCTCACCTGACTCCTTCAGTGACAAGGCCCTCCAACATCACAAAAGCCATCCCATTCATTGCCCTCCATCACTGATACTCCCTGTGACAGGTCTGTTGGCAGCTCATCTCTGCTGTCACACAGGGCAGGTAGTTCACGGACATTGTAATGCTTACATGACCCTGTTAATCACAGCACAGGGCTACATCTGTTATGTATGAAAGGATATATGGAATTTATCATCTATTTTACACCGAGTTTATGGATACAGGAATTTCCTGTCAAGATAAAAAGTCTCAAAGATTTCAAGGTCTCCCCTTGGACTCATCCTAGTGCTGGGAGTCTGCAAACACACAGCTTTTCCACAACACAGACTACCTTTTTTTCCTTGCATCAGTCAGGAAAATTCTGAGAGCCACTAATGCTTTCGGTAGCATTTATTCAGGACTCATGGGAGACTACTGCCCTTTCAGGCTACCTTCTGTGCAAGAAAGAGCAAGAGAATTCCACCAAAGACTGGAAAGTGTAAAAAGCATGGTCTTTCAGTAACCTCAGAGTGAGGTTCAGAAAATTTATGCTCAGTTCCCAGTTCTATCGTGCATTTCCTGTGTGATCTTGGGCAATAAGCTTAGGCCCAGCTCCTCAGAGGTATTTAGGCACCTAATTCTATTCAGTATGGGTAAGGCCTCATTTGGAGTATTGTGTCCAGGTTTGGGCCCCCCACTACAGAAAGGATGTGGACAAATTGGAAAGCGTCCAGTGGAGGGCAACAAAAATGATTTGGGGGCCTGAGCATATGATTTATGAGGAGTGATTGAGGGAACTAGACTTGTTTAGCCTGCAGAAGAGAAGAATGGTGGGGGGAACAGGGGGAATTTAACTACCTGAAAGGGGGTTCCAGGGAGGATGGAACTAAGTTGTTTTCAGTGGTCGTAGATGACAAAACTAGGAGCAATGGTCTCAAGTTGCAATGAGGGAGGTCCAGGTTGGATATTAGGAAAAACCTTTTCACAAGGAGGATGGTGAAGCACTAGAATGGGTTACCTAGGGAGGTGAAAGAATATCCATCCTTAGAGGTTTTTAAGGCACGACTTGAAAAAACCCTGGCTGGGATGATTTAGTTGAGGTTGGTCCTGCTTTGAGCAGGGGGTTGGACTAGATGACCTCCAGAGATTCCTTCCAACCCTAATCTTCTATGATTCTTCTATGAACTCCCAGCCTTAATCGCTCTGTTCCTCAGTTTCCCATCTGTAAAATAGGAGAGTTGCACTTCCCTACCTTCCAGTGGTGTGGTGAGAATACAATGATTAATGGTTGCTCTGATACTACAGTGATAGTCGTGAAAGCTGCTGTGGGTGTATGCACATAAACCCACAAATAATTCCAGTAAAAAAAAGTGACACATTACAGCTCTCAGTTGAGAAGAAAGTTAAGACATGACTTGGACACGCCTATCACTTGCATCTTCATAGCGTATTCATTCTGACCCTCTTTTAAAATTAAGGTTTTTTCATGGCTACTTAGAAGTTTTAATTTAAAAACCTTTGGACAAATCCTGAAGTCCTGACCCATTCAAACCTCACGCTGGAGGCAATAGGAATTTGCCCCATCAACCTACAGCATGAGGCTCTTCTGACACATACACACAGAAATGTCCCATTAAAGCTGTGTGAAATAAAAGCTGGAACATGTGTAAGTTCTTTTCATCCACTGGTTTCAGCAATAAGGAAAAAGACAGAGGAAAAGAAGGTTTAAAAAAAAAACACACTACCCTTTCTTTTTCTATCTTCTTTCTTATTCCCTTCCCTCGCCACCTTTTCTGATCCTTCTTTTAACCCCTTCCTTAATTCATCTTCCCTCTGCTTCCCTCATTTTATTTCTTTGAAGATACTTGGGAGTTCACAAGAATTAACCAATGACTTGGATCCAGATTTTCATTTATACTAAGGCCTCTTTATGTCATGTGGCAGTATAAAGGCTATTTACTCTCACTTGACAGCATCTTTATGCTGCCAGAGTAATGTAACATTTACTCCCACCTTAAGGTCTGATCATTACTCTGGTTGTGTAAAGGGACCTGAGTGCAAGGAAAGGAATGAAAATGAGGTCAGCACTGCTCAGTCTTGAGTTAACTCGTGTGTTCAACCTACATTCAGAGGGCCCTGCATTTATCTTTGAATTTCATCACATCACACTGTCTGGTGACTGATGATTCACATACATATAAGCACTTTCAAATGTACATTTCTGCTAGGGAGGGTGAACAGTTTTGGCTACCTCCTTTGTTTGGTTAGGTGACAGGTGGGTCAATTCCTTTCACAAATACTTCTTCATTATCCCATATGTTGAAGAGCAATAGTGGGAATGCAGCTGAGCCAGCAAAGCTTTTGAGGTGGTCTCAAATCTTGTCCCTTGACTTTTTTTATTCCAAATATGGACTGCATAGGTGTTCTTGAAGAGTCTGTGAAACTCCGAAGAACTGACTACTTCGAAGTACTTCTTCCAGTCCTGCCAGCGGATGGGATAAAAGGCTTCTCTGGGAAGAGTACTGACTCCTTTACAGCTTTTACTGCTCTGGAGACTCCTGATGGAGCACCATTTTTTGAAAACACGGGTTAAAAGCTGTGGGCCCTGGTGCCCCCAGATCCAGCCGTTGTAATTATCCACAAAGTCCTGCATACAAAGCTCTATGAACTTGTGTTTGGGATCAAAGGAGAGAAAAGCCCCATTCAATACATATTTGGACTGGGTGCCAAGCACATTGGTGAGGTTCTTTAAGTTTTTAAGGACTATGAAGTCTGTGTCTAAGTAGATACCCCCAAATTTCCACATGATAGCAATTCTACAGGCATCAGAAAGTATGGGTAAGAAATAAGGCTCCCATCTGTGCTGGGCCAGTGAATACCAGTCAGCCAGAGGGGTACCAGAGAAGAGATCATTCAAGTCCAATGGCCGGATTTCCACATTGGGGAAGCAGCTCAGCAGGGAGAAGCCCCAGTGTTTTGGCATAGTGAAATTTCTTTTTGCCAAGCCCTTCATAAGGATGACGACTTTGGTCTCAGGGTGAGCCCTGGCTGCCGATTCGACAGAGCACATAAAGAGAAAACTCGGATTGGTTCTCTCTGAGGTTTCCACAAAGAATATATCCCCTGGCAGTGGAGGTGGCCTGCCAGATACAGCTGGAGGAGAAGAAGGCACAGAGCGAGGACATTTGACTTCTGGAGGCAAGCCATAGGGCCCACTCTTGCCTTTGGCGTCCTCAGTGATTCTCCAGTAGAACATTATGGAGACAAAGGACATGAACTTAAAGGTGATAATAAACACAGCCCACAGCTTGTGATTCATCACCACCCTGCGTAGCTGCAGCATGCAGGTGGGTGTTTTGTACATTTTGTCTCCACCCCAGGGCCTTGTTCTTCTCAAAAATGGATAGGGTGATCTGGAAAAAAAAAAAAAAAGTTATTAAACACAAAAAGACAATAGAAACAGTTAACTGTATTCTATATTTTAACCTTATGCAATTTTTATATATATATATTTTACTTTCTAAATATATCGGTTTACTTTATTAATCACCATTATTATTTATTTCTATGTATTATGCATCTAGGGGCCCTGATCAATGACTGCTTTACAGACACATAACCAAAGGACAATTCCTGCCCCCTTTAACACCATGCAGCCAAATTCTGCCCTCTGCTTACACCGATGCAACTTCAGGGATTTCAATGGGCCTAGTTTGGCCCATAATTAGCTTTTTCTTTCACTTCAGGCCATATTTATCATCAGACTAATGTAGTAATAACCCTAGAGAGCTGGAAATTGGGAGCTACTTTCTGCATAGAGCTGCCATCCAAACAATCCTAGAGCCCTGGAAAAAGGCATTATGTGATTGCTCAAATGATAACAAGCAGGATATTGACATGTTCCTCTCAAGAGATCTCAACTCTGAGGCAGGCAAACATGCAATTATCTTTGCTGACTTTATTCTGCTCTCTTATTTCCCTGGTGACATCCCACTGTCTTGTTTTGTTGTTACCAAGTCTCACAATGTGAGAGCATTATCCATATTGCCCTCATACTTCTGGCTCTTCCCCAATCTCATTTGACTGGTGCTATGCCCCCTGATTTAATATTTAGACCTCTACTATGAAAATAACTAAATCTGAATATCATCCCCTCCTTCACAACACAGGAGTCTGCTCCCCCTCCTCTCACTTTCCTGAAATCATCTTCCAGGGCGGAAGGGGAAACAGCCAGTGCCCTTTTCCTTTTCCCCCCACCCTATCAAATAAGTCTACAGGTCTGCTGGAGTATCTCCACAAGTGTGCCTACCCTCATAGCCTGCAGCTGAACTATAATACATTACTGCTATCCAGGGCCCCCACATGCGGGGACCAAAGGGTACACTTTACCGGGGTGTAGAGGCCTTGGAAAACCCAGCCCAGGCTGCAACCCCCATGGGTATGTGTGTGGGAGGGGCCCATGTTACAAATTTGTATTGGGCCCGAAAAAATTATGCTTGGGCCCCGCTGCTGCCTGGTGTTACTAGCCCGCTAATGTTTTGGCCTGGGGCTGAGATTCCTTAGAGTTCACTGGACAGGATTTCCTGCCATTCAGCAAGTGAAGTTATTTGATCTGCCCAGGCCATCTCTACTAGGCAGTTTATTTTACCCACTTCTGATGTTCATAGACAGATGGAAACTCTTCAGGAATTTGAAGCACCAGCTCTTCTTACTGCATGTAGCAGCGTCTAATAAATCCAAACAAAGCAGTGCCTGAGAATTAAACACACCCACTTATTTGAAACACATCATCTGCCTAATACTTTAATGGTGATTGAAGCTTCCTCGTAGCAGAAACACATTCTTGCCGTGGCTTTCCAGCCCGGGGAATGGTGAAGTGTTGCTAAAGAAGCCAGATTTGGGGGCAGGGTGGTGGAAACAGACAGCTAAGATATCTGGGCAAAGAGACTAGCTAATGGAAATTGGCAGTGCTGCAGGAAGCAACACATTGTTTTCAGCACTGGCTTCCTGCCAACCGGGGCCCAAGCATAACTTTTTCAGGCCCAGTACAAACTTGTAACACGGCCTCCCTCCCATACACACAACACAATCCCTCACCCCATACATACAATTTCATGAGCCATGAAAATTTTGAATTCTGAAATTACTGTTACATATTCTACATTTCTGAAAAATGCACCCTCCCCCCCCTGCTATTTTTGTTTGGCATAACACCCAGCCTGAGAGTCCTACAAGTTTCCTGACTGTTTTGTAACTTTGTGGTCATTATAAAGGTATTATATGCTGTCAATGTCTTGATTTTTTTATTCTAATGGACCAATGTGACTGCAAACATTTTATAATTAGGCCAATTAACTTTAAAAGCTTTATTTTTCTGCCCTTTTTCATGGAAAAATCATGAATTAGCCCCCCAGAGTCCATTTCTCTGGCAAGTTCACACTCAAAAGACAAGATAGCTAGGTGGCTTAACCATTCTCACCCTGCCGTAGAACGCCTGCAGTTTTTGGTGAGTGCTAGCTTGCTGAAACTTCTTTCAGCTTCTGCCACAGTCACTGGCAGTGTGCAAAAAATACGTAGTGCTATGCACACTTCACTGAAAATTAGTTGCAGTTGTTTTTTGTAAGTCTCATTTAATAAGAAGTGGGGGTAGTTCATATTCTTTTCCAAAAGTAGACAAAGCTTTTTTCAGGTGCAACATTTCACAAGGAAAATTCTCAGAAAGATCTGCAGGATACTTATGAAGTAGACATTGTGGCAAACGGCCAGCTTCTCCCTAATGGGTCTCACACTTTTGCCTCTCTTAGTGGGCCAGGGCGTCACCAGTTACCCCATCTTCCCAGGGAGGGGGGTAGGGACCCGGGCCCGCCCACTCCTCCGGGTCCCAGCCCAGGGGCCCTTTGAGTAGCAGCTGTGTGCTGCTGGCATCTTACTTGCAGCTGCAGGCTTTTCCCCTGGGCTACTCTCCCCCCTCTGCCTTTCTGGTTTCTTGAGCCCAGTACCTTCTTCAGGACTCCACCTCTCTCCCACACACCATTGAACTCCATTCTGTTCTCCTCCACAACTTCACACACTCCTCTGCTCACCACACACCTACTCCTTCAACTCCACACTGTCTCTCAGGAGTAGAGGGTTTTTATAGGCACCTGGGTGGGGCCTTAATTGGTGTCAGCTGACCCTAATTACCCTTTGGCTAGTCTACAGGGAATAAAGCCTGGAGCATTCTAGCACTTACATAGCGCCCTTCTAGAATTTTCCCAGTGTCGTCTGCCCTTGCTATACCACAACATTTAGAAGCTTCTTCCAGTTCCCCTGCCTCTAGTGTCACATATTTTAGAACTGAACGTCAAACAAATGTTATTGGTTGCTTTTAATCTGTGCTCTAATTCACAGATGACATCCAAAGTTGCATCGAAAACATTCCTTTTGAATAAAGACTCTGGTTCATTTTCAGAGATGGTAGAACTTGATTCCTCAGGCTCAGATGTCTTGCCATGAAATCTTTTCCATTTCACTCCTCTCTTCTTTGGCAATTGTGCCAAAATTCCCATGCCTTCTGCTACAAGACATTCTTCCTGTAGAATTCTGGGCCACTGATTTCTAAGTTGTTTTATTTCTTCAATAATATCAGCAATGAGAGCACCTCTGACTCAAGAGAGATTCCTCTGGCTTGTAAAATCTTGTTTCTGCCCTCAATACCTGAAAGAGCGTTGTACCAGAAGCTAGCCACCAAAAGGCATAAAAATGAGTGGAAGTACCTTTTCAGTGCTTCTACTTGTGATTGAGCTTCATCTGTCAAGTTTAATTCAAGAGCACATTCCAGTGCTTCCCGAATACCTGGAAGATGCTTTGTGAGAGGACCACAGATCTCTCAGTCTCAACCTACAAGTCCTAGTTTAACGGCACAAGCACATACTCTCTGTTCAGAATGTTGCTTGAGACTGCTGTAACACTGCCTCTGATTGGCTCCAGCAAATCTCTCAGGATCTAGACAATAGATACATAGAAACTGGAATATACGTTTCTATCAATATCCTCAGGCATGATCTACAATTTAGCTTCAATTTTTTCCTCAAGGTAATAGGGCTGCAGCCTGGGCCAGCCCTGGGTCCTGGTAAAGTGTACTCTTCTCCCTTCCCCCCCATGTGGGGGCCTGCTGCCAACATATGTGTCATTAGTAACAGCTGTTTTCAGGTCTCTTTCAAACTTCCCATTCTAGTCAATAACAACTATATGGGGCTCCTCTTTACTAAGGCTGGCTAGAAAACAGCAATTTTGTTTGCAGCAATTTGTGAAATGTTTAAAAGAGAGTGAAAGACACCACCCACACCCCAAAGTAGCCAATAGCCCAGTGGTTAGGGTACTCACCTGGGATGGAGAAGGCACACATTCAGCTCCCACCTTTGCCTGATTTGAAGCAGGGACTTGCCCTAATCAGTGGGCTATAGAGTGAGTCTCTCTTTCAATCTCTCTTATAGGAACTATTCCACTTCATACAAATAATTAACTACCCACTCGACCAGAATAGTCTTTAAAGTACGGTGATGGAGGCAGTCCTCAGAAATCCTGTGTGTCACATTTTTACTGGAAGATGTAATGAGTAAACTATGGCAGAAATGAAGTCACCCAAATTCTACAGTCTGGGAACCAATCAGAGAACTCGACAATGAGACTGTAGTGTTTCCCCATTTTCCCCAGGAGCATATAATATTGTTGAGAAACAGGCAAACGGTTAGAGCTGAGTGAATACAAAACCAACAGACAAAAAACAAAAAGGAAGGTTGGCTTTGAATCAAAATGGCAATTTAGATTTTTCCCTTGCTGAAATAAGTAAATAGATTTCATTCAGATCGAGCAAAATGACATTTTCTTAGTGAAATGTTGATTAGAACTGACATTTTGAAACAGAACCATTTGTTTCCAGATAAAATATCAAAAAGGTTTGTTTTGAAAATGTCAAAATGGACAGGTTTTTGGGGTTTTTTTTCCCCCCTCATTTTTTATTTGGCTGAAACCATTTGCCAAATGCAACCCAAATGAGTGCAGTTTGGGAGCAACCAAAACTTTTTTTTTTTGTGGTGAATTTATTTGCTGAAAAAATTGCAAGGCTGATATCTTCCACAGTGCTACATGGCAGGCCTACAGGTGCTTGAAATTGACAACAAATTCTAGTGTGAGCATGAAATGCAATGCAATCTGCTAGAAAAAAAACATTAAAATGTGTCAAGACTACTGTGATCCTAGCAAAAATGTCACTTAGGAAGGGCACATTTCCTTTACAATAAACTAGCTGCTGGGAGAGACCATTGACATTATGGTACAGACCTACTTTATATAGACCTAGGAATCTGAACAGTTAACAAAAGGAATAATTAGGGACAAAATTAGATCAGAGCAAGGTTGATTGGAAGAACTGTATTTGATTTTGCAAAGGACAATGGATATTTGCAAAGCTAATGAAATTTGTGCACTGACAATTAACAGAGAGAAAACTGTATTTTACATCAAAACGAGAGTCACCAGAGTATGATGTCACCACTGCTATTCAGGGCATTCCAGAGATGCTTTGTCCACTGTCCTGCTTCTATTGCCTGGGTCTTTTCAGAACCAGAAAAAGGTTCCACACCCAAAAGCTCCTATTTCTTTTTCTCCAGGCAACATGGTTGCGAGAAGGGGGCTGTCATAGGCTTTGTGCTGCAAATGGCAAGGAGACGTACCTACCCTGTTGCGGAGCCCTCCTTGCTGAGTATTAGTTCAGAGTTGGTGGGGAGGAGGACAGAGAACTTCACTGCTACTGCCCTGGCAACTAACTTCTGCCAAGCATTTGGTCCCTGTGATGGAAACTAGTTGCATGAGGTGTTTTTTTGGTTTTCTTTTAAGAAATATGTCTACCCAACAACTGTCGTGCCCCACGTATGTTGGGCAAATCCACTGCTAATCAGGATGTGAAACAGACAGGAGTGGGGGGAGCAAGGTTGTTCCACAGGAGTTGTGTAGGTTGGGAAACTCAAAATTTCAAGTTTAAAAACAAAATTCATCGCAATTTGAGACCAAAAAAACCTGAAACCACAAAATTTTGAATGGACTGAAATTCTGACATCCTGTAGTTGTTTTGAAAACCTCAAAATGTTTCTGCTGCCTGGCCCCCCAAAATCTCCTGCTCTGTGGCAGCCTGCCAGATGAGCAACAAGGCAGATGGGAGGGTTGACAAGGAATCACATGGGCGGGCAGGCTGGCCAGTCTGGTTTCTATAGAAGCAGCATTTTCGAATGGAAAATTGTTCCCTTGCAAAGGGCTTGCAAAGTTATAACTAGGTACAGAATTTGACATCAGTCTTAATACCCCTTTCATGTTCTCATCTCACAGACACTTCAGGGCCTTCTATGTACGGAACATACTCCCCAAACCTGTTCACTAAGCTCACTGATCTCATTCAAATCCTTTCTAAAAATGTATTTGTGCTGTCTTGCAAATGAATGAGTGTCCAAAAAATCACGCATGCACTCACAGTTTAGTGACAGTTAAGGTTGGATAAGGACAAAACCAAACCCTGAAAAGCATGGAAATAAGTTGCTAAGGAAAAAGTTCCTTGCATTCCTTGCTATTTTCATATCACATACTGTCAATAATAAACTTCGTTAAGGCTTTCACTTCCACTTCTTCAACAACATGTAGAGCAAAGTGCAGATCCCAGAGAGCTTTTGTTTTCTTACAAAGCATATCCTAAAACAGGTGAGACAACACAGTGAAAACCTGCAGTGAAGGACGTCATCCATCATTTCTGTATCAAATGAATTTGCATCAAACGGGCATGAAAAATTTCAGCTAGTGCCCAAAGTTTTGTTCTATGCCATTTTATTGGGATTTTTATAAAATAAAGGTCTAAAGTTACTGCTAAACTGAAAAAGACCAGTCACTCCCTAAAACACACATACACTTGCACACTTTTAAAAATTAATGGAACCATCAATCACTTTCCCTTATTGCAAAGTGTTTGATCTTATTATCGGTCTCATCCTACCCTCTGTGTATTACTCTTACTGATGTAATTTAGAATTTTGACTGATCTTTTTGGGGGGAGGGACCATGCCTTTGCCTGTTTAGTGAAACACCTAACAAATTTTAATTTACTTTTAGTTTAATATAAACAAAGATAAGAGGTGTTTTACAAACATTGATGCCAATGTTATGCCTGTTTCTGTGTAAGATTAATCATATGTGCCATTCATGTGGTTTCGAGGTTAAAGGTGGTCTTGTATATTTGATGCCATGTATGATTAAGAAATAAATTCAAGTTTTAAAACTGACCATATCAAGGCTGGGTAGAAATATGCATAGAAATATAGCAACCGTGATTACAGCCAAGTCTACCAATGGCAGTTTTCCAAAAAGTAAGGGCAGCCTCACAAGTAAGTTATATTATTCTTGTGACATGCAGTTAGCTGTAAAAGTGTCATATTTGTATTAACGGATTTCCAAAAATTGGCCCATTGATTGGTATTAGTCACATTTATAACAAGCAAATTTTTTTCCATTATTGAAATTTTAACAAGAAAATGATATTCCTATTTCTTATATTCCTCTGCTTTAGAATGTATTACCAGATCTATTGCATGGATTAAATTATTAAGTGTTTTATGATACATAGAGATATTCCTAATTACCAAATTCATTGTCACTGGATTTAGGCAAATCTATATATTCTACATTTATCTCTAACACTGAAAGTAGAAAAAAAGTACTATTACAAATTTAAAAAAACTAAATGAATTTCTACTTCCCCCTCCCCTTTTGGGGCCTAATCCAAAGCACTTTGAAGTCAATGGGAGTCTGTACACTATCTATTTTGTTGTATTCCAGACAAAAGACAGTGAAAGACAAACAAACATGGTGCCCCACAATGTGATTTTTTACAAAATCACTTTTCAGAGTAGAAGCATGCTAACTGTGCACAGCAAAGCTATACAAGACCATCAAAGGCAGAAAGTGAAGGCGAGTTACCATAGTCATCTAAACAGTAGGGGGGAATGTAGTTAGGGAGATACAATTCTCTAAAGTTTACAGCAGCCCCTCCACACTCATCCCATCTTGTACATTTGAAACTGCTATCTGTTAGTCTAAAATGATAGTGCTTGCATTTGTCTCCTAGCCTCTTTTATATTTTGATCAAAAGGTCTTTATTATCTGCAGTCCTATCTTCCCAGCACCGCTCAAGGGTGTGTAAATATGCTCGCCCTAGATGCTAAAATGCCTAGTTACAGCTCAGCCCCAGAGCCTCCATCCTCAGATTATTTACTGGGTCGCGACAGGCCATAAACATTTACAAATGGGTCCTGAGCTCAAAGCAGTTGAGAGCCATTACAAGTTCCCCCACTGCCCTCATCATCCAGGAACTAGGCTTCCACAGTTTCCCAGAACTTCCTCCCAGCCTGCCCAAGGCTTCTAACTCTCCATGCACTTTACTACCTAACAATCTTCCAGCCCCCTCCCACTAATTCAGCCCTTCTGCCCCCATCGACGCGGACTCCCTCTGATTCTTTGAGGTGTGCAGGGAATAGGCTTCTTCCTATCCCACATCTGCTCCCATTGCTCAGGGTGGACACTAAAGAGGAGAGTCAATGCCATCTTCTCACCATCAGGAAATGTCAAATATGGGGCTGCATAAAGCTTGGAAGCACTGCTAAAGTGGCACAGTACCATACATGAAGTATGCTGTAAAGAAGTACCATGTACAGCCTTTGTTTCTCAACATTCCCACTCTGCTGTCCCACGCAGAAATGATTAGAAGAGTACATTTGTAAATTAGGTTCTGCGGGCCTCTTAATTTCCCCTAAACATAGATTAAACCTATTACAAAAGTAGAAAGAAAATGTCATTTCAGTTCTGTGGTGACAAAGGGTTAAAAACTTTTTAGTTCGTCTATGTTCCACTCCTTAGACGGGGCGGGGGGGGCATGGAGGAGAGAGGGAAAAAGTATCTTTCTTATCTTATTTACTTTCACTAATTTATGACTCTGTGTCAGTTTTACAACTTGAAATGAGACTTTCTATTCCTTGCTTAAAACAGTGGATTTTCTAAAGAGATTAATTCTTAAGACACCCACTTGCAAGCACACATTTGTACAACTTAGGTTTGACTTATTGAGGAATCCGCACCGTTTCAATTTCAGCTCGTAATACTGACGAGGTGAATGAATCCGATAACGGAACGCTTATTTAGCGGGAGGGGTGAAGGAAAGGCAAACAAATAGATACAGAAGGAGTCCTTTGAAGTCACAGAAGCTCTACTGAGCAATGGAGCTACAAAGGCTCATGAGTTAGGAAGGGGAAAGGGTAGCCTTGTGGCTGCAGTCACTCCGCCTGTCCGTTAAGTCACTAGGTTCAGACAGGCCCCCCCTGCTATTCACCCGACCAACTTGTGGACGGATGAGGGCGGCTGAAACCTGTCTTAGTCCAAGACTTGGTCAACAGCTCATAAATCTATTATTCATCATTCAGTTATTCAATAACACATCTTTTATATTCAATCTATAACTACCATTTATTGGGAATTTTTACCTTACCACAAATTATCTTCTCTTATTCTTTTACAGATTCTTAACACACAAATAAAACTTAAAAACAACAGATTACAATGACACAAGTACACAAAACAGTTACCCCAAGAGTTACAGCAACAATTACCCCTGGAATACAAGTAGAATTATTACTGGTTTTACATTCACCCTCACTACTCACCACATATATGGACGAACTCAGCTGCAGCAAAAAAAAAAAAAAAAACAAATATACCATGGCCAGGTTACTATATTTTCATCCAGGGGAACCTCTATCGTATTCACACCCAGGTTATCATTGCAGAACAAAGCCCCACAGGTTATCAGCTCTAACACCCTACCCTATTATTTTGAGCGATGAGCTGGAGAGAGGCGAAATGGTTGATCAGACTCATTGCGCGGTGCTATTCTGGTGCACCCCCTTCTTGTTTCATGGCTCTCTGAAAAGGCCTAGATCTGAGAACGCTTTTATATCTCTTCTTCAGCCAATTCATCCGCTAAGCCAATGATAGACCCTTCCTTTAGCATCTTATCAGCAGCTCCCTCCTTGAAACTTTACTGCTGACTTGCAAAGCTTATTTTGCAGCGACTGCAAAATTCCCATGTTTGGGTCTGGAACTGCTACATGTACCAGCCCCCGTTATCATTGGTTCACTTCAAGGTTGTTTTTTCTTTTTTGCTATCTCTGAGTCCCCCACACATGGATTTATAGCTTCTCTCAAGATGGACTCGGGGCACTGTTTTTAAAAACATGTTTTTACCCTGTTACAACAAGTTCCACAAAGGGCCAGGAGATTTTTCTCCTTCAGCAAGATGTAGGAGCTAGCCCCACAAGTTCTAAGTGTGTATGTCAGAATGGCACTGGACAAAAATGCAAGAAGAATCTTAGTGGCCCAAAATCTAGCAAAGAACATGTGATGAGAAGACAATCCCTTCCTCAAACTGTTTACAATTTAAGTGAGAATTACCAATATGTCAAAAAGGCTGATTCTGATCCACTGCCCAGAGCCCTTGCATTGCAATTCACAGTCTCTCCTGGGGATTTGAGAGAAAACAGCAAAATCTCTATTCTGGAAAGACCACCTCTCCATAACATTTTAGAAGAATGAGAAAAAGTGTCTCCCTTCCTGCCTTGGCTCAATATAGAAGCCTCTTATTCTTCTAATCTTTTAAAAGAAAACCACCACCATCTATTGAAAACAGGGCAGTGAAATGAAGGCTAGATTCTCAGTAAATTGATCTGCAGGCAGTGTATGCCAGCTGGCAATTTGCTTTTAAATCTGGGCTTTTAAGTCAGTGCTAGCATAACTGTGGCATGAACTTGAGAGGAATTATAGCTGTGCTAGTGACAGATAAACCAAAACTGTTCAGTTGTTCCAGGTAAGCAATATGTTTGGATTCTTATATGAACTTTCTGAAGTTTTTCGCCATCTGCTTTTCGCCCATGACTGCAAGAAAAACCTGTCCTTTCTCTCTAGCTTCTCACCCTCCCACCACCACCACCTGGTATCCTAACTCCTCCTCACCGCCCCACTGAGGACATGATATGGACAGGTGCTGTTACTACATGTCTACCTGGAATGGCCTGGTTACAAGGCTCAGCAGTTGCTCTTTGTGTCTCTAAGGTACTTGGGATGGGTTTCTGTTTGCATGTATCTCACATGAAAAACCACACAGCGCATAAAACCTCCAGAGACATAATGCCCCAGGCTTCCCGCTCCCATGGTCTCTTGCTGACAGTTTACTGTGTTTATAGTACAACAATAGATCATTACACACCAACTCCTGCCATAGCAATCTCACAGCCCATTTCATTACACCTTTGGAAATATCTTTTGTTAGACTGCAAGATTTCCACACACACCCTCTAAAAAAAAAAAAAAAAAAAGCCTTAAATGCTGTTTTTGATCTGTAGCATACAAGGAAAAAATTACTGCCAAGTCTTTGTTCCATAGCAGTTGCAAGAGCTGAATTGAAAGTTCATTCTGCTTGGTTGGAAGTGGGGAAAGGAGCTGTTGTTCAACAAATTTACTGCTTATTGTTTATTTGGCTGAGCTGATGCTTACCTCATCACTGGGAAACAATCCCAACTACATCCCAACTACACATACAAAATGATGGGGTCTCAATTAGCTGTTACCACTCAAGAGAGATCTTGGAATCATCATGGATAGTTCCCTGAAATCTGTTCAATGCGCAGCCGCAGTCAAGAAAGCAAAATGAATGTTAGGAACCATTAGGAAAAGGATAGGAAATAAGACAGAAAATATCATATTGCCTTTATCCATGGTATGCCCACACCGTGAATACGGCACGCAGTTCTGGTTGCCCCATTTAAAAAAAGACATATTAGAACTGGAAAAAGTACAGAGAAGGGCAACAAAAATTATTAGGGGCAGGGAACATCTTCCATGAGACAAGATTAAAAAGACTGAACTGTTTATCTTAAAAAAGAGATGACCCAGGGGAGATACAATAGAGGTCTGTAAAATCATGAATGGTGGGGAGAAAGAGAATAAGGAAGTGTTATTTAGCCCTTCACATAGCATCAGAACCATGGGTCACCCAATTAAATTAAAAGGCAACAGTTTAAAAACAAGCATAAGGAAGTACTTTTTCACACAACCCACAGTCAATCGGTGCAGTTCATTGCAAGGAGGTGTTGTGACAGCCAAAAGCATAACTGGGTTCAAACAAGAATTAGTTAAGATCGTGGAGGCTAGGTCCATCAATGGCTATTAGCTAAGATGGTCAGGGACACAACCCCATGTTCTGAGTGTTCCTAAACCTCTGACTTCCAGAAGCTGTGAATGGACGACACGGGATGGATCACTCACTAATTGTCCTGTTCTGTTCATTCCCTCTGAAGACAGCGATTGACAGTAGAGAGGATCCTGGGCTATATGGACCATTGGTCTGACCCTGTATGGCCATTTTTATGTTCTTATATGTACCTTGCTCTAGCCTGATTTCTGTTCTCAATGTGAAAGACCATGTCAAGTATGATCTGAAAGTGCACATGCTGCTTGGCCACTCCCTTCACTGTCTGAGTTCCTTAAGGGGCTCTCAGTTGAACTAAAACTGGGATAACTGTATATGATTTCTTTACTTCTATGATTATGATGCTCTAAAAAACAGCTGCCTCCATTAACTGAGAAGATGTGGTGAATTATTTTTATTATAGATGGATCTGGTAACTGTGGTATCGAACACAGGAACTAAGAGCAGGAGGGCTCTCTTGTGTGATCCATGCTCTTGCTGATACCCCAGCAGCATGGAGGAAGAAGTCTGACTGAAATGCAGAGGGAACAAGAACTGAACTGAAGGAGGACGTGGGGGTGACAAAGGGAGTAGATTGGGATAACAGGTGGGAAGACTGAGGGCTGGGAAGAAAAGGGAAACTGGAGCTGGCTGGGCAAGGAGACAGACTGGGAGCCAGGAAGGAACTGAGATCAGACAAGGAGTCAGTGGGGAAGACTGGCTGGGAAGGGAGACCAGGTCTGAGATTAGGAGTCTGTGGGGTAGAGACATGGGCTGGCTAGGTGAGGACACTGGGTCTGGTATGAGGAGCCAAGCAGGGATCAGAGACAAGACAGGGACAGGTTGGAGGCAACAGGGCAGAAGGAGTCAAGCATGGAGCAGAAAATGTTGTGTCCAACATACTACACTCCCCCTGCTGCTCAAGCCCGGTTTCTGGTCTCAGCATGAAAGAGCATATGCAGTATGATTTGAAAGTGCTGCTCAGCCACTGAGAGCACTGATTGTTAGCTAGTCCAACAAAAGAGATTTTTGCACTGTCTACATTCCCCTTCCAGACTCTGGAAGGGGTCCTGAGTCTCACCATTCCTCTGATGTCTGCAAATATATGTGAAATCCACCTGCAAAGTGCTTGTCTCACCTCCTTGTAGTGCTGGTCCACATAGAGTATGATGACTTACTACTACTATCGTTAGCTCAATGACAGAGGTCTGTGCTGTGGAGCTAATGGTTCAAAACTAGAGTAGTCAGAACTGGAATTTCCATTGTGCTGACATTTTGTGGGAAAAAATCATTCAAATTAGAATTAAAAACTGAAAATTCTAAATTTCTCACTAATTAAAAATTTAACACAAAAAGTTCCAAGTCAATCCAAACATTTTATTTTAATAAAGTAATTTTGGTTTGATTTTGACTTTTAAAATGTTTATTTAATTTATTTTGTATATTATGTATAATGTAAAACAAAGTAATTTTGAAACAAAACAAATGAAAGCACACTTTGTTTCTATTTTGTTCAACCAGAATAGTTCCAACCAAGCTGATGAGCAGTTTGATTGCACATGATGAAATTTGGGGTTTTTTGCTTTTTGTTATTTTTTAAATAAAGCCTAGGAAACTACACATAAAAACTATGTTAAAAATAACATTGAGGTTGGAAAGTCAATCACTTAAAATTTTCAAAGAGCCAGAATTAAGGTAGTCTGTGCAATACTCTTTTTGCATAGGACCTCTGACTAATACAGTGCACACAAAGGACTGTGTTCTGGGGCTGAATTAGGACTATGTAGTGAAAAAGTCTGTTAACATTTGTTGTGGAAGTTGTTAGGTGTGACACAAATCAGTCAGGGAATTACAGGATTAAAAAGGATGGTCTGTCTTGTGTTTAAGGCAATTAAATACTACACACTGCAGAACCGACTTCTATTTCCACCTTCTGCTCAGTATTGCACAGGAACTCTGTGGCAAGTCACTTAAATCAAACTTTTCACAACTAGCCCCTAATTGTGTGTTCTTCATTTTCCAAGTGCCCAATTTAAGACCCTCAGGTTTGATTTGCAGAAGTGATGAATGCTCACAACTGTGCTTTGAGCTGAGAAAGTGCTGCATAATTCAACTGCTCTGAAAAGTCAAGTCCTAGGCATCTCAAACTGGGCAACCAAAAATAATGAGCATTTTTTATCTTAAAAGATCTGTTCCTCTGCTCCCTATCTGTAAAATAGGGCTAATGAAACCCCACGCACCCCAGAGGAGTATTCAGATGCTATAGTGATGAGCTCCATAGAAAAGTCCATGAGGAAATTAATAATTTTGTATTTAGAGCAAGATTTGAAGAGTATGCAGTAAATAAAGCCTGGAGCCATACACTGAACAATCAGAATAAAATAAAATATTGTGCGCTGAATGAGACCTGGGTCCTGTGGAAGAAATAGCATGCGACATTTGACTTCGTACAACATGACATTTTGATTAAAAAACTAGAACTATATAAAACTAACATGGCACACATTAAATGGATGAAAAACTTGCTAACTGATAGGTTTCAAAATGTAATTATAATTGGGAATTCCAGTGGAGTCCCTCAGAGATCAGTTCTTGGTCCTATGCTATTCAACATTTTTATTTGTGACCTAGAAGAAAACAAAGACATCACTGATAAAGTTTGCAAAGGACACAAGAACTGGGGGAGTTTTAAATATTGAAGACGACAGGTCACCAATATGGAGCCATCTGGATCACGTGGTAAATAATTTGTGTTTTAAGATAGCTAAATGTAAATATATGCATCTAGAAGCAATGAATGTAGGCCATACTTACTCAGTGGGGAAATCTATCCTGGAAAGCAATGACTCTAAAAAAGATTTGGGAGTCATGGTGGATAATCAGCTGAACACGAGCTCCCAGGGTGGTGCTGTGGCCAAAGGGCTAATGCAATCCTTGAACACATAAACAGGGGAATCTTGAGCAGGTGTAGAAGGTATACAGGCAACATTAATTCTGGCACTTCTTGACTTTTGAGTGTTTGACTTTACAACATTAATGTGCTTTAAACATTGTTTTGTGCATAATAGGCTTTAGCATGTGATTTATTTATTTATTTATTTTGCAGTGTACATATAGGCTGGAGTTTTTAGGTGTTCAATCTGTTTCCTTTTAGGATTTTTTTTTTCAAACTTGGAAAGTCCAGGCCAACTACCAACTCTCATTCCCTGAAGTCCAAAGGGTAGACTTACCATAAACAGACATATCACAGCATTAGCACACACATGGAGGGCAAAAAAAAAAAAAAAAAAAAGAACCAAAAAAAAAAAAAGATACGTCAGGCTTTTACAATGCATGCTTTAAGGAAAACGAGAAGGGTTCACGGTGCTGTGACGTATCTCAGAGTCTGCATGTAGTCTTTACTGCTGCACCTCTCCTAATAGAGTAAGAATTCTGTGTAAGGAATAGATTTTTTTAAAAATCAGTATTAAGTTGTTAGAGGTATGCAAAGTTGTTTAATTTAGGAAGTACTTTGGCATCTGAGAGACATTTAATCTCCACGTTTTAGCTTTCCTTATGAAACAGTCCTGTAGGATTTAATAGGAAGGAAAATCAAGAGGGTTCTATAGTAATTTAAAAGAGTTTTTATCAAATGTACACTATAAGTCTGTAGAATTTACTAGAGAGTTATATATTCCTGCTACATAGGTCTATAAAATGCTTTAAGTATTCATAAATGATCTGGAAAAAGAGGTAAACAGTGAGGTGGCAAAATTTGCAGATGATAAAAAACTACTCAAGATAGATAAGTCCAAAGCAGACTGTGAAGAGTTACAAAGGGGGATGGATATCACAAAACTGTGAATGGGCAACAAAATGGCAGATGAAATTCAATGTTAATAAATGCAAATTAATGCACATTGGAAAACATAATTCCATCTATACATATAAAATGATGGGGTCTAAACTAGCTGCTACCACTTAAGAAAGAGATGTTGGAATTATCGTGGATAGTTCTCTGAAAACATCCACTTAATGTGCAGCAGCAATCAAAAAAGCTAACAGAATGTTAGGAATCACTAGGAAAGGGATAAATAAGACAGAAAATATCAAATTTCCTCTTTATAAATTAATGGTACATCCCCATCTTGAACACTGCGTGCAGATCTGCTCACCCCATCTCAAAAAAGATACATTGGAATTGAAAAAGGTACAGAAAAGGGCAACAAAAATTATTAGGCATATGGAACAGTTTCCATATGAGGAGAGATTAATAAGACTGGGACTTTTCAGCTTGGAAAAGAGGGGCTATGGGACTATGGGGGGATATGATAGATAGGTCTATAAAATCATGACTGGTGTGGAGAGTAAATAAGGAAGTGTTATTTGCTCCTTTCTATAAAACAACAAGTAGGGATCAACAAATGAAATTAATAGGCAGCAGGTTTAAAACATACAAAAGGAAGTATTTCTCCACACAACGCACAGTCAACGTGTGGAACTTCTTCCCAGAGATCCTTCAGTACTTTGGCCAAGAATAAGAGCGTTGGCCATAGTAACCTGGCTAAATTCCAAGTTGGGTGACAATATTTTTGTCTTCCTAATTTCCCTCTGCAGTTCCACTTAGATATAGTACTTTTCTTCATTTCTTGCCCTAAATGGTATAATTTTACTGCGTCTTCAACAACAGAGGGCAATTCACCCCAGACTTGGCCGTATATTGTCAATGGTTATCTTTTGTAATGAAATGTAGGATGTATTTATTTCATAATGTATTGAAATAAAAATGAAAACCCAGATCCTTATTATTAGAATCATCTGATGAGACTAAATAGGATTCTTGGAACTGGACAGACATTACAAATTATCAGATCAAAAGAAGTTGTTGGGATTGCTATGTCTCACACTCGGGGACCATGGTGATAAGCATGATACAAAAACCTAGACAGATTTTATACTATCAAATCTTAGAATAGTGAAGTTGATTCTGTGAGGACGCAGAATACTCATTCTCCTTAGGACACATGAAGTAAACAGCAACAATGATGCTAGAGATGTTTCATTGCACAAGTAGTTTGAGGGTCTTGACTTAGAAGTAGAAAATATTGCAACAAACTATTGTCCTGGGATTTGCGGCCCATTTTCCAGATCTGAGAGATTTGGACAATTCTGAATACATCCAGGATGAGTCATTCCTATTGGATAGTTCCTTACAGCTTGAGTAGTCCCCCCAAAAAATCAGTGGGGCTGCTCACAGAATAGCATAATACTCACTGTGATCCCAGACTTTTGGTGACTAAGCCAACCCCCCAACTCCAAACCTTAAAAAATAGATTGTAATTTTACAATCTGCCCAGAGGAAGGGATGGGATGTAGTTGCACGCCTCAGGAACAGAAATAGCTCAGTCCCCTCTCTCCCACGTTGAACTCCAAAGTGGGGTGTAAGCTACTTCACCCCTTTTCATGGAAGACCTTAATCTCCTGTATGTGCCTGATCAGGCATCCTAGGTGGGGTCAGGAAGGACTACACCCATTCCAATCTTTCCACCCACTCCCAACAGGGGAGCATGTAAACGTGTCTACTCACTGCTAGGTGCACCTTTGTGGTCAGGTGTGGTGTAGCAGCTCCTTGCTGGGCTAGGACCCCCTGTCAACACTTGCTCTAGTGCTGTGGCAGCTTCTCTGCCTGGTAACACATCCCATGACTCAACCCTTTAGCCAGGTCACAGTCTTTAGTCCACCCCTTCCAGGGTCACAGTTCTCCCAAACTAAAAATTCAAAAATATCTTAACACAACAACTGAACCTTCTGCCCTCTCTAGGGCCATTCCTCATCCTCTTCCCTGCTTTTAGTCAGGGTCTCTCCCAGGCCTCCCTACTGAGAGACCTTTCCCCTGCTGACTTAGGGCCCTGCAGGAAACTTCTTAATCCCTACAGTCTGTTCAGATGTGGTGGTGGTGCTTTCCTTTCCTGGGTTCAGCTTTCTCTCCCCCAGCGCTTCCTAGTCTGTGTATCTTGCTTTTATAGGAACGTCCCTCTGGTTTTTGCCCAGCTGG
>ML675616.1:109372442-109406403 GCA_007922155.1 Mesoclemmys tuberculata
TTGTCACAACCAGTGTCACAGTATAAACAGGGGCTTCCTCCTCTGTACTATTTGCAAGTACTGGGACAGGTGGATCAAGGCTTGCCCAAAGGTAGAGGCCCACCCCCTCAACTAGGCCGCAATTGAGCCAGGCCGCAATTGAGTACTGGGGACAACAAATGAAAAAACAGGGACAGGAATGAGTGTTAAAGGTTAAAAATAAGGGATCCAGAGGGGAACACAGAGCAGAGAACTCCTGACAGCACCCACTGACCCTCAAAGGCGTCTAAGGAGTCAGCGGACACCTCCCACAGAAACATGACATGATTGGATCAGAGCCCAGAAATAGGCTCCACAGTTGCAGGGCACTCCCTATATCCAGCTTCCTCCTTGTGGTATAATGGCTACCTTGACCAGCCCCAAGAGGAGATTGATGAGGAGCTCTTGTGACTTTGATGGGCCACAGATGAGTTGTGCATAAATGAGGAGGTGTGGGGAAAAGTGCAGCCAGAGCTTCAGAAAGAGGTTCCGGAGGAGCCAGAAGAGGGGCTTCCACCTGGTGCACTCTACATAGATGACCCTCTGGCCAGGGTCTCCCTCTGACCACAGAAGGTACAGGTGTTAAGGGAGTTAATGCCTCTGCTTAGGGCTCCATGGAAGATCCCTAATACCAACTAATATCCCTGACAGGACAGGTAAACAGAGTGGAGTACAGACTGACCCAGCAGTCTTCCTCGCCCTCCTTAGGTGGCAGCAGGTCCCACCATTTAGTGTTGGGGCAGGACACCAGGGTGAGGAAATGGATGGTATGAAGCACATGCGTGTACAATGTTTTGGGGGTATGGTTTGTGGACAGATCATCAGGATGTCATGCAGCTGACCCAGATGGCATGTCAGGGGTGGCTGGGGAGGCTCATGGAGGAAGGGCCCAATGTCATGTTCCAAAGGCCCAGGGGCGAGGGATGGGTGCAAAGCACCCACCTGCATGACCACTTGAGGAAAGTGAGGAAAACAGAAGGAAGCACACCTCACCTCTGGAGCACACAAGAGGGAATACAGAGCAGGCAGCACTATGTACTGTCCGAGTGCCGCAAGGTCCACCCAGTCCCTGTGACCATAATCCAGGTGGTCTCCAATTCTGGTGGTACCAGCAAGAACCATACTCCCCTGTGTGCCAAGTAAGGGTTGTGGCAATCTAGTCTTATGAGATTTGCCCATCTCTAGTTATTATCACAAGAGTACAAGTACCAGGGAGAGTTTTCTGTTATAAAATGCATTCAGTAGTGTATTTCTGCACACACAGAGGGGCAATGCCATATTCCAGCATTAACCAAAACATTCGTTGCGCCTACACGCTAAAAAGCCCATTCTAAACTGAAGACGGGCGCTTATACCTATGTCTACTTCAGCAATGACTCCTAGCTAAGCACTGTCGAACCAACTGGCCATTTGTTGAGGGAGGCATAAGTGACTATCGGTGACGTGTTTCCATAATACAGAAAGGCATAATATACTCAAGGTGATATAACAGTATAACAACTATGTAAGGCTTTCTTAAGAGGCTAGAGTAATATATTGGTTTTAAATGCTTCATTAAATATTTTCTATAATATTGAGCTCAGGATGTCTCAGTTGTTTTCTCCTAGATGAATATTATAAAATATTCAAAGCCTGCTGTTTTTCCACTGCTTAATGGAAGAGGAATGCTTCCAAAATTTCATGTCCCTATTGTTTGATCTGAGGGAAGCTGGGAGTTTTCAGTGAAAATATCTACATCATTGCTACATCATTGCTACTAGCTTGTTCAAAACATTAAAATCTCCATCATGGCTTCTGGAAAACCCCAAAAGTGACATGACAAGAGAATTTGGTGAGGTTTGATGTAGTTCTAACTTTTCCAGTAGTTCGCTGCCACAGTGTTAGCACTCATTTGTCTTGAATATAAAGCCAAGGGTTGGTTATCTCCCTGATACCTCAAAAACCATTCTTGAGCCTGATTTTCAATAAAGCCACTTTGTACCATTCTGGCAGTGATAATGGATCTTAAGGGGGACTAAAGTGGTCTCCAACTCACTTTAAGTCCCCTTAAAAGTGCTAGAGCATTGACATTAAAGGGGTGATAGTATAAATGAGAGTCAGGCTCCATTATAGAATCATAGCAATATAGAGATGAAAGGCTCAAGAGGTCATTTAGTCCAGCCCCCTGTGCTGAGGCAAAACCAAGTATACCTAGACCATCATGACAGGTGTTTGTCTAATCTGTTCTTAAAAACCACTGCCAGGAATTCCACACCCTCCCTTGTTAACGTATTGCAACTCTTAACTATCCTTATATTTAGAAAGTTTTTCCTAGTATCCAACCTAGTATCCAACTATCCAATCTCCAGTGCTGCAGATTAAGGCAGTTATTTCTTGTCCTACTTTCAGTGCACGTGGAGAACACTTGTTCACTGTCCTCCATATAACAGCCCTTACCATACTTGAAGACTCTTTTCCAGTCCCCCTCAGTCTTCTTTGCTCAAGACTAAACATGCCTAGTTTTGCTTTGTTTTTTTAAACCTTTCCACATAAGTCAGGTTTTCTAAACATTGTACATTCAATCTGGAAAGAAAAATTTGGATTGGTGGGGGGTTTTGTTTGTCTCTCCCTTCCCACTCACAGCTGTAGATTTTCTTTCAGTAAATTTATTGAATCTAGAATAAATTATAATATTTTACATTTCCATACAAGGATCTCTAACTAATTAACACATATTTACTAATGAACCCTCAGTATGCTCTTGTGAAATAAGTTTTATCCTCATTTCACAGATGGGTATTTGGCACTGATGCAACCGCTGCTAGAGTACTGTGTCCAGTTCTGGTGGCAACAATTCAAGAATGATGTTGATCAAGTGGAGAGGGTTCAGAAAAGAGCCATGAGAGCGATTAAAAGGAACATAGAACATGCCTTACAGTAATAGACTTAGGGAGCTCAATCTATTTATCTTAACAAAGAGAAGATTAAGGGGTGACTTGATTACAGTCTATAAGTACCAACATGGGGAACAAAAATTTACTAATGGGTTCTTCAATCTAACGAAAGTATAATACAATCCAATAGCTGGAAGTTGAAGCCAGACGAATTCAGACTGGAAATAAGGTGTATAGTTTTAACAGTGAGTGTAATTAATTCTTGGAACAATTTACCAAGTGATGTGGTGGATTCTCCCTCACTGACAATTTTTACATCAAGACTGGATTTTTTCTAAAAGATTTGCTCTAGGGATTATTTTGGGGAAATTCTGTGTTCAGTGTTATACAAGAGGTCAGACTAGATGATCACAATGGTCCCTTCTGACCTTGGAATCTATGAATACGTGAGTAACATATGTTGCCACAGAACATACTAATAAGTGCCCCTTAACTGGAGAAACTATTGTTTACAGCTCATAGACTTTGAAAGGCATATACAGACTTTACAAATTCTTGCCAATATTTACACTCAAAGGGAATGTAGGATTGCTGCTGAAAAAGACGATGGGCAGAATTGATGGAGCTACAGTAATTTGCTATTGTAGCAATAGCTACAGTGCATAACAGTGAATAAATTGATTATCATGCTGTCTGGTATATGATTGACCATTTATAAATATTATTGATATCAATATTGCAAAATTGCAATAATTCATACAAGATATGCCATGTCAGGTACCGCTGGAAAGCTAAGTATGATAATGTTCTTTGTGTGTATATATCATCTTTGCATTGTATGGTATGGACGTGTGTGATATATCCGTACCCAAACATTTGTGCTGTGCTACTGGGTGACACCCCCAAAATATTAGCCTCAGCACTGTCCAGCCTGATTGAAAGCCAGTCAAAGGCCATCAGCTGTACAGTGGTCCCAGGCAGGGCGAGAAGCCAGGGAATATGCTTATGAGTCATCAGGACATGCCTGTGGATAGGAATTCTAAGAGATTTTCCCTGCCCACATGCTGTGAGCTTGTGTCTGAAACACAGAATGTACAAGAAACTATAAAATGCAGCTTCACCATTTCCATTTTGTCTTCATTCCTGCCTCCTGCCTCAGGATAAGCCTCTTTGCAACTGAAGCTGTGAAACAAAGGACCGAGCCCCATCCAGGTACTGGATGTACTCCAAAGGAAGTGTACAAGCCTGCAAACTCCAATACTGCTAGGAACCTGATATACAGTCTATGGATTTTGAAGTCATGTATCTGATTGCATTGACCATTTAACATCTCTCATCTTGGTTGTTTCTCTTCTTTTCTAATAAACCTTTAGTTTTTGATACTAAAGGATTGGCTGGCAGACATTTTGTTACACTGCTGGAAAGAGTTCAGTGTACTTCAGACCACAGCCCCTAACCCTAAAAAAATACATAGAATGATTCTGTCATAAATGTATAGCTTCACATGATAAAAGTATCCTGTGATTGGCATATCATAAGCTACTTGTCTCTGTACTACCAACTAAATGGTATAAAACATTCAAATGACCTTATTTATAAATATCATTTCATGGAGTTACAATCATGCTGCAGCAACATTTAAAGTTTAAAAATACGGTTTTGCGTGGGCAACGTTTAGTAACTACCAAAACCCACCCCAAAAATCAGTCTGACTATTGGCATGATCTATATGTTGAGCAGAAAAGTGTTATGTCATAACTAAAGCAACTGGTAAAATTTAGAAAATTAACAAATAATGCTACCCAGTCTCAATTCTGAATTGAATTGTACAAGCTCAAACTGATTAAAGAAAGCACACTGGCTGGTATAGTATAATATAGTTTTCTCCAGAGATTAAAACCACAGTGGTGTTCAATAAATTGGTGACCTCCAACTGCATAATAATAAATATAAATTGCACATGTATAGCACCTGTAATCTGGGGATCTCAAAGTGCCTTATAAATACTAAAAGCCAGATTATGATCCGCTGATTTATGGAATAAAAACTTGGCCTTACTGAAAGAGTGGCAAAATTCTCATTCTCATAGGGCCAGGATTTCACTCATATTGAATACTATCTTGTTCCAAAAATAGGCCTATTTAAATCAGTGGGACTACTCATGCGTAACTACTCGTCAATAATTACATTCTCACATTAATTAATTAGGCCTCAAATACTCCTGTGTGAGACAGAATTTATAACTGTTGTATAGATGTGAAAATCATGTCCTGGGAAGTTAAAAGTCCATGGCAGTGATCATGACTACCAGCTGTAACCAGGCTGAGGGGCCTGAGTCCCATGCCTAAATTATTTTGCGTGTATAAAGTAATTATTGACAGGTCACCATCTGACCCTTAACCATCTACAGCTTTCTACATTCAAGTAGAAAACTAAATCTACAACCCTGGTGCTGTGCATGATCCTCCGACAGGACAGTAAAGGACTTCAGAGTTGAAAATCTTCATCCAGTGTTTCCCCTATAGAGTGTGTACCAGTGACTTCCTACATAGACACTTCCATTGGCTTGGAGCTCACCTCACCCAAACAGTGTGAGAGTCTGGGGTTTCTTCCTCATAAAGGGGTGTAGAAGGGTTAAAATGTTAACTTACCCCATTCAGTGCCCTAAAAGAGCATGTAGCACTCTACTACCTTTCTTCTGAGTGGCCCTGCTTTGATTCTCTAGCAGAATAGCGGATCTAGCGGATACTCTAGCAGCCGTCAGAGTAGCAGCCTCCCTGTGCTTGCCTCACCGAAGAAGTAGAGGGCAGGACTGGGAATTCACATTTTATTTACAAAAATTAATAAATATTTATTTAATAATGAATCCCAATAAGATTTTATTCTAATGGGCCTTCTACTTTCTAGATAGCAAAGTGGTCTAAAATGCGGTGATACCCAAACTATCGATAGCATCTCTTTACCTCCCAGAACTCTTTACAGTATAAAATTTGGTTTCTGACTGTGCCTACAAGTGGGCCCAATGAAATCAGAGGCAGACTTCTCATTGACTTCAAGAGAAACACGATCAGGATCTATACATCTGTACTGCTTTCTTTTATCCCTCAGTGAAGCATATCTCATCATGTCCTTTGATTTGCAATATGTGTTTTTAAATAGCCACTTTTTTTCATTTATACATACTGAAGAGTCCCCTTCCCTCTTCCCACAGTCAAACACTCTGTTCCTACAGTACATCTTTATTCATCTTCATTCTCATTAGATTACTGTCCTCCTCTGTATTCTTCCAATTCCCAGTTGAAAATCTATTTTAGTTTCCCTGTTATTTTAGAGTTGTCTCTGGTAATGTTCAGCACTGCAGCACTCAAACCACCATTTGTAAGGTTACCTCCTTTCCTTATTGCATTTCAAAATGTTTTTTTTTTAAATACATCTTCCTTCACACATCAAAAGATTATTTAAACGTATACCATGTCTGCTATCCAAACATAGACACCACTATAACCACCTTCTCCCTACTTGCTATTCCTTTGTGAAATGCTAGCAAAAGACTTCAAACCAGTGTCACTGGCAACTACTTCACTACACAGCAAAAAACCACAGATTTGTCTGGGGGTTTCTTAGGACTTTCACTGTGAATAAATATCATTATATCCACCGCTGAGAGAAGTTCTATGGTATGTGTTTTGCAATATGTATTATTGCAGACTAGAGGACCACAGTGGTTCCTTCTGGTATTAAAATCTATTAATTACTATCACAGTAAAGAGACCACTTTGAAATCATGTATGTGTGTCTGGTGCATTTTGTATAACCATAGTGTACACACCTACATGAAAAAACAAACTAACACACTCTTGGTTACAGCTTTATTTGGCTCAGCCACTCTATAGGCACTTTCTTTCACTCTACCATTGAACACCTGTATTCTGGTGGCTGGAGCAGGGGATTGTGTACCATCACTTTTGATTTTTTTCTATGGCTCTGTCACTTACTTCCTGTATGAACTTGGGCAAGTCACTTAATCTCTCTGTAAAATGGGTAAAATGCTTAGCCCTTTCATAGGGATGTTCAGAGACTTTGGCCCGGTCTACACTTACCTTTGGGATTCAGCGGCAGTCAACGGGAGATACGCAAGTGACGTAAATCACTTGCATATCTACCGTCGACTTCGCTGCATCTCATCTGCATGCTGTCCACACTGCACTGCGTCGAAGGGAACGCAATGCTATGCCACTTACCGGGGTGGTTTTCCTGCATCAATTGCTGGATCGACTGAGTGGGTCTACACAGACCGCTCAGTCGATCCAGAGCAATCGATCTGACAGCGGTGAATTTGCCGCTGTCAGTGTGGACCGAGCCTTAATTAAGCACTTTTGCACTTAATGAAGTGCAAAATATTATTACTATGGAGAGATTGAGTAGCTATAGAAACTAGACACAGGCAGAGGGAGCTGAGTTTTGACTCTGAAAAACTTCAGCTAAGGTTTGCTTCCTGAAGCACTAGTGTGATACAAATAATTGTACAAATGCAAGTCATCAGAGTTCCAAAGGGGATGGACATGGTCAGGATTGGATGAAATGTTTCCATTTTGACCCATCTAATAGATTACCAGAAAGGTTCTTACCTACATTAAAGAAGAACAAACTTAGTTTAGTAGGTTTGATCCTAATGACCTGCTCCTGGCCAACACCAGAGACAGCTTTTCTAAATGCATCCTTCTTAATCTATCTGCTGTCATAGGCACTGTTGATTTCTCTGTCATTCCCTGGTTTCCATGGCTCCAAGTTCTCCTCTCACCTCTTCTTCCATGACTCCTTTCCTTTCAAACTCTCGGTCTCCATCCCTCATGGCTCTATACGTGGTCCCTTCTCCCCCAGCTCTTTACAGTTTATTTCTCAGTGATCTCATCCATTCACATGACTTCATATCGTCTCTGCCTAGGAATCTTATGCCTCTCTGATTGCTGTCTTTCCAGCATCTCATCTGAACTGTCCTGCTACTGTCTCCACTGTTTGTTAAAGACCTCTAAGTCACACTAGAGAAAAGGATGACCCAGCTCCTTAAGCACCTATCTACAATATGTTGAGAAAAAAGTTGCATTATCATAGGGGACATCAGTCTGAGTGACATATGGTAGAAATATGCAGTATTGTTGTAGCCATGTTGATCCCAGGCTATTAGAGGGACAAGGTGGGTGAGGTAATATCTTTTATTCAATCAACTTCTGTTGATGAGAGAGAGAGAAGATTTCGAACTTACCCAGAGCTCTTCTTCAGGTAGGGTCTTCCACAGAGCTTTTCTTATGGTTGCATACTGCCAGTATTTAAAACATCCTCAGAATTTCTAAGTATTGTAGATGACAATTTCCTAACAACAAGCATTGTATCCACCATGGGAGAATTCTATATTAGACCTCATTTTGACAGATAAAGAGGAATTGACCACAGAACTAAAAGTTAGTGGTAGCTTAGGTACAAGTGGTGATGACTTGGTTCTGTTTGTGCATAGCAAATACGATCAAGTACAAATCACTAACATATACGTGGTGCTTTAAAAGGGCCAAATCTGAAAACAAGTGAGCTAGATCAGCTGGAAGAGAGAATTTAAACAGTAAAATATGAAGGATAATTGGGAATGGTTTAAGAACATTTTACTAGGTGCCTAAAAAGCCACAATTCCACAATCAAGAAAGAAAGCTGTAATGGTTAAAAAACCAACCTGTATTAGAAGAGAAGCAAAAGTAACAACAACAAAAAAAAATCTATATCAAATGGAAGAAAGAAAAAGTTGGTAGTAATGAATATAAATCAGAAGCTAGGAATTGCAGAAAACTGATAAGAGAAGCGAAAGGACGCAAACAGAAATCTATAGCCAAAGTTAAGGACAATAGAAGGAGTTTCAGTATATTAGGAACAAAAATAATCCTCAAAATGTTATTGGTCTATTACTCATTGGAAATGGTAGAATTGTCAATAATAATGCAGAAGGCAGAAGTATTCAATACATATTTCTGTTCTGTATTTGGGAAAAAGCCATATGATATAGTTATATCACCGGATGATAAAACACTTTTTCTTCCAAGAGCAACTCAAGACATTTTTAAATCAGCAGGTATGGATAACTTTCATCCAAGAGTTCTAAAAGAGATGGCTGAAGAGATCTTCGGGCCATTAATGTAGATTTTCAATAAGTCTTGGAACAAGTGGGGAGAAGTTCAGGAAGACAGGAAGAAAGCTAATGTGGCAATATTTTAAAAGGGTAAATGGGACAACCCCAAGTAATTACAGGCCTGTCATGAATCTCAGCCAAAATAATGATATAGCAGGTATTGAACTCAATTAACAAATCATTAAAGGAGGAGAATATAGTTAATGCCAATGAACACAAGTTTATGGAAAATAGATCCTGACATACTAATTTGATATTTTATCTTTTCATGTGATCACATGTTTGGATGATAAAAGTAACAGTGTTGATGTAATGTACTCAACTTCTGTGAGGTGTTTGACTTGGTACCCCACATTTTCTTTCAGGACATTTTGATTAAAATCCAGAACAATATAAAATTAACATGGCGCGAGTTGAACGGATTAAAATGTAGCTAACTGACAGTTCTCAAAAGGTCATTGTAAATAGGGACTCATCATTGAGTAGGTGTGTTTCTAGTGGGGTCCCATGGGGATTTGTTCTTGTCTCTAGGTTATTTAACCACTTATCAATGACTGGAAGGAAAACATAAAATCATTACTGATAAAGCTTGCAGATGAAATAAAGGTTAGGGAGGAGCGGGTAAATAATAAAGAGGACAGGTCATTTATAGAGAGTGATCTGAATAACTGGGAAAACTGGGTGTAATCAAATATGCATTTCAATATGTTCACATGTCAGATCATATATCTAGGGAAAAAGGATGTAGGCCATACTTACAGGATAGGGGACTCTCTCCTGGGAAGCAGTGACTCTGAAAAAGACTTAAGATATCAAGGGGGATAATCAGCTCAGTATGAGTGTCCAATGCAACACTATGGCCCAAAGTGCTAGTGTGATCCTTGGATGTATAAACAAAAGCATCCTGAGTCATAGCAGAGAAGAACAGGTTCTATGACCTCTATATCTGGCACTGGCCCAACTGTACTGTGATACTGTGTCCATTTCTGGTGTCCATAATTCAAGAAGGATGTTGATAAATTGGCAAAGGCTCAGAGAATGATTAAAGGGCTAGAAAACATGCTTCAAAGTGACAGACTCAAGGAGGTCTGTCTGTTTAGCTTACCAAAGAGCAGAAGGTTAAGGGGTGTCCTGATTAGTTTGTAAGTACCTACGTGCAGAACAAACATTTGATAAGGGGCTCTTCAATCTAGGAGATAAAAATACAACAAAATCCAGTGGCTGGAAGTAGAAGCTAGACAATTTCAGACTAGAAATAAGGCATACATTTCTAACAGTAATTAACCATTGGAACAACTTACCAAAGCTTCTTGAATTTTTTAAAACAAGATTGAATGTTTTACTAAAAGAAATGCTCTAGTTCCACAGGAATGAATTCAGGGAAGTCCTATGGCCTGGGTTGTATAGGAGGTTAGATTAGATGTTCACAATAGTCTCTTCTTGCCCTATAATCAATGAATCTCAAACAACACAGCAAAAATTGAGCTTCCCATCTTTCTTTCTAAGCCCTCTCTCCTAGACCTTGTTTCTTCCCTGCTGTTGAAATCATCACCTTCCCAATCACGCAGGCTATCATAATTTTGTTGTACTGAACTCGTTCCTCTCTTTCTCCATTCGCATTTTGGCTATTGCAAAATCCCATTGGCTCTTTCTCCACAATAGGTCAGCTGTCACTTTTTTCACTGATATGGCTAATATGCAAGTTCATATTTTGATCATCTCCCTCTTTTACTTGTGCAACTTATTCTTTGGTGGCCTCCCTGATTTCCATCTCACTCTCATCCAGTTTAACCAAAAATACTGTGACTAAAATCATCTCTCATCCAGGAAACAGACTGCATCACTGCTTTCTTCAGATGCTTTCAGTGACTTTCCCTCCTTCCCTTCCACATCAAGCTCAAACCTCTCCTCCTAGAAGATTCTGTGCAATTCCATCCTTGCCTACCTCTCTCCTTGCCTTTCTTTCTACTCTCTTTACATCATACAAGCCTCCTATCTCCCTGCTTCCTTTTCATCCATCACCTACTTACATTTGGGCTTTTGTCCACAGTGCCCTATTGCTTGGAACAACCTAGTGTATTGGGTGACCAGCCTTTTTCATTCAAATCCCTTTTAAAAACTCACTTCTTCAACGACACCCAGCAGGATGAATCCATATTAAAAAGAATTACTATCCACAGCTCATTAATAAAAAGATATAGGGACCAACACTCAGCTGTTATTAATAGGCAGAGCTCCGAGGCTTGGATTTGGAAGGGGGGAAATGTAGTATCTTTACAGGCTCAATCTAAAAGCCAAGATCAAGGACAGTTAAACTATCATCACCGGGCTTGTGAGCTAACATCCCACTGAAATGAACGGGGCACATTCCGGATCTAGTGTTTCAGGCTCTCTGCAGGCTCAGCCACAGTTCTGCATCATTTTATACCAAGTTCATATTTCGATGTTGCCTTTACCACTACAAGGGCTAAAGACTTTGGGTTTGTTTTTAAATGAAAGCGGTGACTCTGGAGAATAAGATGGTGTCCTCAAAAAAAAGTGGTGTATTGCTGATCTGTCCCATAGATCTGCAGAGCATAATTATTACAGTGACTAAATAGATAAATAAGTGAGAACGTAACCTCTGAGTATCGGGGACTAATATATACTAAAGTGCAAAGGTATGCAATAATTTCACGTGTGACCAGACATCCTCATATTTTTTCCAAGCATTTCTATTGGACAAAGCCATTTTTTCTATTAATAGTAGAGAACTCACTAAACCAATTTGTGTATGAGGAAGGAATTGCAGATCTCAATCTCAGAATAACTAAAAATTAGTTACTGCAATCCATTTTTAATGTGACCTGGTGATATCAACTTTTCCAGCACCCCTAAAATACACAGGGTTGGAGAAGGAAAGATAGTATCACAGAGTTTTTGAGAGAGCACTGAACATGGTGTTCTAGAACATATGCATTTTTTGACAGTTATAGAGGACGTGTGAAAGGTTGGCATGTGGCTCTTTGCATCTCCAACATTCATTGTGTATTGCCAATCTAGCTTTAAACATACATTCTGGAGTCCAGTAGCACCTGTTTAATACTTTATTCTGGAAGGATCACAAGAATAAAGAACTTGAAGTATCTTTCACATTAAGCCAGATGTCCTCCCAGGTTATTGTTATGAAAGTAAGGCTAAATTCTGTTTCCCATTTTTCTTTGAGACTGAGATTGTGGGGATAATGCAAAGCATTAAACCACCTATAAATAATTGCTACAAAGTGACTTTTGTTTTCATATTTCTTAACATGTTCTTCTTGAGGTGAGAGAGTTGAAATAGACTAATTGTCCCCTAGCCTTGAGGATAGTCACTGAAAGAAGGAACTGTGAGACAGCAATAATCAAAAGAGGAGAGTCTATCATCCTGCATTATATCTTTAAATTTTTGTTAATCCTTTTCCTATCCATATTGTCTTAACTGTGGAGCTGGTCTGGATCCTGAGCCACAGGTTATCCCATAGTAGTACAAGAAAAAAATTAGTAAGATCAGATGCTGTAATCATCTTAATGTGGTAAGGATGCCCCTGTAACCCGTCCGTGCCCAGGGTAGCCCACTGATAATACCAGGGTCAGGGCAGGCTGTAAAAGGAGAGCAGATTCTCCCAGCACTGGTGGGTGACACTGCAGTCAGACTTCCCAACCAGCCACAAACAGTGCTTCTGATCCCCAACACTGGTTATCAAGAAGCCACTGTGCAAATACACACAGCCCCCTTTACTGCATTTCAGTCTCTGGCTCCCCAAACTGACACTAGGTCCAATAAAGAGACCAGTTGTTTAAACTCTATGCTCTTTACTAAAAGATTCCCTCTGATCCCAAAGGATCAGCCACAGTACCAGTTCACTATAAGTTTGGATCTTGCCCAAAATACCACGCTGCCAGCCAATCCTTTAGTAACTAAAACTAAAGGTTTATTAATAAAAGAAAACAAACAATAAGAGAAGTGTTAAAGGCTTAAAGCAATCAGATATATACAAACGATTTGAAAGTCCATATACATCAGGTTTCTAGAACAATTGTGGAGTTGCAGGCTTGTATAGTCACTCTGGTGTACATCCAGTACCTGGATGGGTCTAAGTCCTTCAGTTCAGTTGCAAAGTGTATTGATCCAGAGGTGTGTCCGCAGCTGGACAGGAACAAAGAACAAGACGAAGACAAAATGGTTTCTGTGGTTTGACCTTATATACCCTCTGTTACTGACCATGTGGCTTGTGGAACTTTACAGGAATTAAAATGGAGTCCAGAGTCACATGGGCCAATCCTGGTAACTCTTCAGGTATGCCTTTAGTTTCTTCCTGGGCCTTTGGCTTCTGTAAAGGTCTTGATGGGCCATTAAGCGGGCTATTGTCCTGTGGCCTCTCTGTCTGGGGTGTGTCTTTTACAGCACAATTTGAAATACAGGTATATCAAAGGTCTCCATAACTTTCCTCACACATATTACACATGAACACAAATATTATCATCTTATTCAGCATATCATAACCTTTCTAACCGTACCTGACATGGCATGTCTCACATGAATCACTACGATTTTGACATATTAATGTCAAATAACACAAATGCCCCCCCCTCCCAATCCAGTCCGCATGACACCCCCAACACGAGACTGGTGTAGAAGGGAGTAATTGGAGCTCCCGAATACACCTTAAGGGCCCTCCCAATCGGGTCAGCATGACAGCCCCTAATAAATGCAAAGATTGGATTTTTCCTTAAGGGTATGCATAGCCTCTTAAGGTATATAAGAGAAGAGAGGGGACCAAAGAGTATAGCTAAACTTTTTGTTTTAATCTCAAACCAGCCTAGTGTGTTACAGAGCTACTGGAGGGGAACCACCTTACAAATGAACACATTTGGAATTCTAGCTAATACCAATACAAATCTGGCAATCCCATGTAACCTCCAGTTGCCCAGGACTTTTCTTGTATGGCATATCCCATATAAATTGGATGATATTTATTTGAGCAAAGAACAAAGGAATTGAATGGCAACAGGCTAATGACATTAGTCATTTTTGGGCAGATATTCATTTTGGTTATCTTCTGTTCTCCCCAATAAGGATGGAGAGAGGAGACACTTACCTCTCTACATCTTTGGAAATTTCTTATAATATATAGCCCATGTTTATAGAAACAATTTTGGGAAGATTAGGACAGATTTTAACACCAAAATAAATGGAAAATGCTGAAAATGAGAAGGATCTTTTTTTGGATATATCCATTGCATGTGACTTATTCCAGTTAACACAAAAATCAGAGGTCTTTCCAAAAATATCAACTACTTCAGTAAAGATGGGATTGATGAGGATGGATTCTTTAATAATATAAAAATGCCATCAGCATACAAACTGATTTTGTATTCTTTCCTGTTTATAGTCACACCTTAAAGCATTTTTAAGTTGTCTTGACATTTTCCAGATGAAAAAGTTCCTTTTTTTTCAATTCAGAACAATTTTTGGTTCAAAATTTAAATTATTTTATAGTATGAATAAAATAAATAAATAGGTAGGTAGGTAGATAAAAAAGGTTAAAATCAAAACAAAATGTTTGATTGATGCAAACTTTATTATTTATTTAGGTTTGCCAAATTTTGAGATTTGACTTTGCATCCCAATTCAGGATAAGACTTTTTAAAAATGTATTTATTTATTTATTTTGATACCTCAAAAGTGGTTTTTTGATACCTCAAAAACCATTTCCCACCCAACTCTAATTTTAATCTAAATCATGGAAGAAATATATCTAAATGCAATTTATAGGCAATAATAAAGACAAATGTCCTATCTTGCTGCCTTAAATGGCATTGTGAAAAGTTTTAGCTTCTTTTTCATGTCTTCTCTTTTGGAATTTGGACCTGATTTGTTTATAACCATATTCTCTATTAGCCTGCTGTGCCAACGTGTGTATCTTAAAAAACTTCATCAAGCTACCATATGGCAAAGGAAGTTTTCATTTTCAGTGTCTAGTGTACTATCCCACACTTCCAGAATTTTTATATACCATAGTAACAATAGAAAAGGATAAACTATATCATGTTCAAATCTTTTCAATAAATCTCAGCATCTTCTAAAATAGCTGCTGCACCCTTCTTGAATTTATAACCTTGTCTATGTTATGCATATGGTTGCATGTCTGAGCAATTTGCAAGAAAAGGATAAATGTGGAGCCCTTCACACACTCCCCAACATCATTCCACATGTCTGAGAGAACATGCTTAACTTTTAAATGGGACTACTCACATGTGTAAAGTTAATCATATGCTCAAGTTGTTGCAAATTATTGTAAGGTGTAACTGATCTACAACAATTCTAAGTGCACTTGTTTACTGTTATAGTTAATCCCAATCCTGCAAGGTTTTACATACATATTTAAATTCATAACCCTGAGTACGCCCACTGATTTAAAAGTTAAGCACATGCATAAGTGTTTGCAGTATTGAGGTCTTTTATTCTCTTACTAATACTTTGAGTAATATAAAATTTGTTCTAGAAAGTAAAACAGAAACTACCCTAACAAGAGATTGACAGCCTTAGTTCTGTTTGTTGGTTTGTGGGGTTTTTTTGTTTGGGGGGCTTTTCAGTGCATTCATTTTCATTACAGTTGGAGAAAAAAAATCTGTAAACCTAAGAAACTCAACCATTATTGTTTCATGAGACAATAAGAAGTACTTCTCAGAAGGTCCCTGATCTGTAAGATTTAAGCCTATATGTAACTTTACACATATGAATATGGCTGTAGTGGGACTGTTCACGTTCTTAAAGTTACACACATACTTAAGTCTTTGCAGATTTGGGGCCTTAGTTTTTCTCATATTTACTTTGTACAAGTATTAATATATTTTCCCTTAAAGTTATTATTGTTGTATAATTTGGCATCTAAAATTTAATTTAATCTTATTTTCCTACCTATTCTGCATATGGATTATTTTAGAATAAGCACAGCATAGGGTAAAATTTAGACAACGACAATTTTCATAATTGGGGAAAAACAAATGTACAGGCGAAGGTCATGAAAAATAGGACCCTAGTAGAAGTCTTCTAAACCACCACAGCCTATCAGGCTCCAGAACCGGATCATGTGACCTGTGTTCACTCAAAACAGCATAGATTTTGAATAGCAAATATTGACTATCTGAAGCTATACTCAGAGCAAAACAGTCACATAAAACATGAAAAGAATTCTAATCAACTACATGGTTGGCAGAAGGTGTGATCTATTCACAGACAACTCATAACAACACCAACAGCAGCAAATGGGGGGAGGAGGAGCTAATTTAACCAATAAATTATTCACTGAGCTGTTTGCTTAGCTCCAGCAGCCATGCAAAGATGAGTCATGCAAAATCTGACAAGCAACTATTAGCAAAGACTTTCCACATTATGAAACCCAGTAGAAGCTGAATATTGTATGTCAGCAATTTGCCAGTTTTTCCATTCCGCAGACCTTTTCATAAAGGAAAGAATCCATTAGGCCCCTGCAACCCATCCAGTCAGAGGGGGGCCCGAGGCAGCAAGGGGGTCCCCTGAAAGCCTGGCCTGATCTGCAAGAACCTTCCGTTTGCCCAGCTGGGAGCCAGTTGCTGCATCCTGCTCTCCTCTGGGGCTCTGTGGGAAGAGCAGGCCCACTACCTGGCTCCTGCTTGGGGTTCACAGCACCTCCAACATCTGCGCTCCCTTCCCTGACCCCAGCTGCGGCATTTCCACACTGACCTGCCCCTGAGCACCCTCACATCTCTGACTCAATGGGTGATCTGCAGCCAGGAGGGAAAGGGGCTGACTGGCAATGCAAGAGCTGGAGGTATCAGGAGCCTAGGGCCAGCCAGAGCCAGGTAGTGGGGCTATCTCTACAGCAGATCCCTCCAGTGGGGAGCAGGAAGGAAAAGCTGATACCCGGTGGCCCAAACTGAAGGCCCTCACCAGCAGCTCCAGCCCCTGCGCTCCCCTGCCCTTTCCTAGCCCCTGCAGAGCATCCTCCACACCAGCAGGTGCCAGCACTGGGCAGGGGTTGGGGATGCTCAGAGGCGGGTCCACGCAGAGAGGTTGCAGCCTGGGACCAGCACTGCTGGAAGCCTGTGGCAAACTCAGAGGTGGAGCCAGAGCTGAATGTTGTTGCCACTCAGACAGTGGAGCCCACAGCTGGGAGCAGGAGCCTGGCACAGACACAGGGTGGTGGGGTTGCCGGGCTCTAAGGGACTTCCCTCAGCCGCTCCCACCCTCCCAGTGCCCCCATCTTCCTCCCAGTCCCAGGTAGGGGCCACAGAATGGGGCTTTGTATGATGCCTCCACGGGACAAACACCATCACTGCCACCTCCCCTCTGAGCTGTGCCTGGTTTCACTCTGAGTAAGTCTACACTGCCTCCCAGCTAGGGTTACCAGCTTTGTAATGCAAAAAAACCGGCACCCACCCCCAGCCCACATGGCAAGTCTGCAGCAACCTCAACGTCAAAGCACAAAGCAACTCCACAACCCCTCCTCCAACAGCCACTTATAGTATCAAGAGCAGTGGTTCTCAAGGCAAAGGTCTTCCAGGAGGTACATCAACTCATCTAAATATTTGCCTAGTTTTACAAGAGGCTACATTAAAAGGATTAGCAAAGTCAGCACGAACTAACATTTCTGACAGACTTGTTTATACTGCTCTATATACTATACACTGAAATGTAAGTACAATAGTTATATTCCAGTTGATTTATTTTATAATTATATGGGGAAAATGAGCAAGTAAGCCATGTTTCAGTAATAGCAGGCTCTGACACTTTTGTATTTTTATGTCAGATTTTGTAAGCAAATAGTTTTTAAGTGAGGTGAAACCAGGGGTATGCAAGAAAATTCCTGAAAGGGGTACAGTAGTCTGGAAAGGTTGAGAGCCACTGCTCTAGAGAGATAACACACATAGATCAGACTGATAACATTGCACATCTCCTCACTCGCACATAACTCAAACCCTTTCTCACGCACACTTGTGTGTTGGTGGGCAGTCAGCTCATAGACTCAGACTTTAAGGTCAGGAGGGACTAATATGATCATCTAGACTAACCTCCTGCACAAGGCAGGCCAGAGAACCTCACCCACCCACTCCTGTAATAGACTCCTAACCTATGACTGAGTTATTGAAGACCAGTTTTGATCCGTTATCGCTTAAACTGTGGCAGAGGGAACATTGCAGCATCTTTAGCTGGACACAGAAACTTTTAACATGAGCTATCCCAGTGTATTGTGATGATAATGCAGATCTTTAGACCCAGGTAAAAAACAAACAAACTGGGCAAACTAAATTATTTTTCTGGCAACTGGTAAATCCATAAAAAACTGGTCAGGCCAGTCATATACCAGCCAGGTGGTAACCCTACTCCCAGACCAGATCAACAGTTTAAAGCTAGCGGGGCTTGCAGTAGCAGTCTAAAAATAGTTGCATAGATAGAGCTTTGCAATTGTGGCTCGAACTGGAGCTCAGGCTCTGAAACATGGGGGCAGAGGTTACCCTAGCCGAAACTTCAAAATGCTGTCTACACAGCTGTTTTTAGACCATTAGGCAGAGTCTCTTCTGGAGGCTGTGTAGAAGTACCCTCCAAGAACCAGAACCAAACGTTCTTTGTAGCACTTGCAATCCAACAAATCACACTTCACTTATATCTGCAGTGCAGTCATAGGATAGGGGTGTAAAGCTCAGGTAGAGCATTAGCTGTGCTCGAGCTAGCCTGCTCAAACCAGCAGCGTGGCTGCAGTGGGATGGGTGATGGCTCAGGCCAGCTGCTCAAGTACAACCCCGTCCAAGACTCTAGGTCTGTATTTGGATGTATCTGAGCAAATGCAGCCAGCTCAAGCAGAGCTAGCAAGCACACACCTACTCAGTTCGGAAATCTCATTTTCCCGTACCCTTTGAGGACATCTGCTGTGTGTCAAGAGGAAATTGTTCTTGTGACTTAAGCAAGCTGAGACACAGGAGATTAATTTCAGTTCTCAGCCTTGACACCTGTCTCTTGTGTGATACAGGACAAGTCAATCTTTGTGTGCTTCTGTAAAATGTGGATGATAATAAATCCCTTTCTCCCATTTTGTGTGTCTTTTCTATTTAGTTTGTAAGCTTTGATCAGGACAGGGCCTGTCCCTCATTAGGAACATGTATGATGTCAAACATAGTGGGACCCTGACCTCAGTGAAGGCTTCCAGGCACTCCTGTAATACTGTAATGCGATAATGAACACCACGGAGTTTGCTCCCACTATGCTAATTTCTTAAATACACCAGAGAGGACTCTTAACTTTTGTCTTGATTTTTATGGCTTCATGCTGTCCAGTCTTACTGTCATTGCTTTTTTTGTGTGCCCCTATTATTTACGGGCATCAGGCAGGCACTGCCCACTTGTATTTTGGAATGGAAAACCTGAATTAAAAACATTAAACAGTAAGAAGCATGCATGGCTCAAGCCAGTCACACCAGCACAGTCTCTTGTGCTCAGTGAAGATGTTAATCATTTCCAAACACGTGTTAACTCTTCTACCTATCCAGGACAGCTGGGGAACTATGACCCTGACCCAGTTCACTTGTATGCACCCTCAGTTCAGTATGAGTTGAAGGCGTAAAGCATCTCACAAAATCGGTAATAAGGTCCATCCTGCAACGGGATTAATCCTATGTGAGGAAGGGTTTGGGGGACAGGTCCTAACTTTGTGCCTATTCTTTCTCTTTAGATAAAATGAAAGGTGTTTGCTGTGCCCCGTTTAGACCATCAGGTTTCACCACAGAGAAAACACATATCTCCACATTTAAATACCTGTGGTCACTTGCAGTTCTCCACCAATAATTATTTCACTATATTATCTACAAGTTTCACACATATCAGATGAACCCTTCAGAATTTTGCCTATGGCCTATATCTAGACAGCCCAGTTCAAGATTCCTGGAGCATCTAAGACTTACCTTTGTACCAACAGAATGTTCCATGCCCCTGAACATTCTGAGGTGGTCACACATCCAGGATAAAATCCTGGTCCATTGAAGGCAATCAGAGTTTTGCCAATGACCACAGGGGCCAGAATTTCACCGCTAATGCTGAGATTATTTCATGTTATTTTAAAGCATTTATACTGATTTACCTTAATGGGCTGAACAGCCTATTTGAACAATAACACCATAGGCTCCTCCAAATGCAGACAAAACCGTGACGGTTTCATGCTGACAGGCACACTGAAGTCGCTCAGTATGTGATAAAATGTAAAGCAAAATCAGCTTGCAGAAACAGGAAACACAAGAAAAGGAAAGAGTATCTCCGTGGTGAAAAACAAATGCTCTGTTAATAAAATTCAGGGCTGTGCATAGAGCCTGCGTAAAGCTAATACACCACCTAGGGTTGAGATTACGAACGGAGGTTAAGGAAATTAAACCCCCCTCTCCCACTGAAATTCAGTGAGATTTGTCCATTTGTCTATCTCCTTTAAGTTCCCATGAAAATACCAGCCTTGTGCTCAAAATACTGCATCTGTGACATCCTGATGCCTGTCTGCAGTGGGGTGGGTGATTGTCGCCTTAGAGGCTTAGACTTGCAAACCCTTATCCACGTGGTCTTTGTTACCTCCATGGAAGTATGCACACGTGTATGGATTTGCAGAATCAGACCCTAACCTGATAGGGCTTCTCAGAATGCAACTGAGAGAGTGAGTCAAGCAGAGACTTCCAGCCAAGGAGTTATGGCCGTGTCTATTGTCTACACTGGAGATGACCTCCTTTTGGCTCATGTGGGAGACCTGCTGCCTGCAGACCATCAGGCTCTCAGAATGCACAGTATGCATATGAAGTAAGTCCATCCACAGCTTGGACCTACGTTGCTTATCGATTGCATCCATGCCAGTGTCTGAGCGCCAAATGGCAAACACAGTGGCCCGAAAGAAAAAGATTTGCTTTCCCGAGGCAAGTCAGTAAAAACCAGACAAGAACTGTTTAGAAACAGCTGCGACCCTTCCAGCCCAGGGATCGGGAAATGTTTTTATTAACAGTACAGCTTGTTGGGGTGAGGGAAACATTTTGTAAGCGTTTGAGCTGGCTGCGGTACAAAATTAGGCTAATATTAACCGGGACTGAGGCCCAAGCAAAACTTCAGATCCAAATCCCCCGTAGGCTTTCGGGGTTCAAGACGTGGATCTGATGCTGTGCTTTCCGCCAGTTGCATGATTAAGTACAAAACGCTGCCAACTCTTCCATCAAGCCCACTCATGCTTCCCTCGAAGGATGGCACCGCGGGGTCCATGTGCAGACACCGGACGGCCTCCGCCGTGCCCCGGAGAGCACCCGGCCCGGCCCCGCCCAGCCCCGACCCCGGGTGGAAATTTCCATCCGTGCGCCAGCGTTCAGGGTGCTCCAGATGCTGGAGAAAATGGGCCCGGGGTCTCCGAACGCAGCGGCTCGCGCCGCCGCGCCGGGAACGTCATTCACGCCGCCGGGCCCGCCGTTCCGGGTCTCCCCTCAGAGCGCAGCTCTGGTGCGGGGCCGTTTGGGAGCGAGCCGGCGCCCCCTCCCCTGCGGGCTACCGCTGCAGCCGGGGCCCGGGGGCACGCCGGCCTCCGCTTCATTATGCGGCGAGGCGAGCCCGCCCCTGCCCCCGCGCCCGGTCCCCGGGGGGCTGCGCGTGAGGCGAAAACGCTCGCGTAATTGCCCCCGCGCTGCCGGGCGGGCGGGGCGGGGGAGGGCAGAGACGACGTGCCCGCCAGCGCGCCCGGCGCGAGCAGCGCCCGGGTCTCCGCTCAGGTTCCCAGCCTTTAGTGTCCGGCTCCGTCCCCCCCCCAGGGAGGCGCCGGGCGCCCCCGGCTGGGCGGGCGTGCAGGGGTGGGCCCCTTTCTCGCACTCCCTTTGCCCACAGGACGGAGGAAGACGGGGGCGATTTTCTTTTTCTTCCCCCGCCCCCTTGGTCTTACTTCGGCGTGAATTGCTTAGGTAAATTCGCCCTTAGCTGCCCTGGCCTCCCAGCTAGCGGGTAATGAAAATCCTACCTTTAGGCACGTCCAAAGCGATCACCACAGGAGGCCCCTCCTGAGACGGCCACTCCCTGGTGGTGGCCGAGGTTTCAGTGAAGGGGAGAGGTGGTTTTGAAAAGAAGAGCGGCCGCCCAGATCACTTTTCTCCTTCCCCTTCAACCATTCGTTTCCAAATCGCTGCCGCCGCCGCCGCTGGCACATCTTTTTTCACTCCCTTGCTCAGCTGCCAGCCCCACCTCTTCTCCCCTCCCCTTTTCGAGACCAAGTCCCGCTTGCTAGAAACAATAAATAATACACGCCTGCAGCAGTAATCACAATTCTTTAACCCATCACCACCAATAGGGCCGGAGCCTCGCAAATAACCGTATTCCCAGCCCTCAGGACCGTGATCTGTCCAAGAGCCAAAGGACGGCTAGTTAAATGGCAATTAGCTGCCTTCGTGAGTTGCAGGGTCAAAAGGCGATCGTTCCCCTCCTCTGATGCTGGCTGACACCTTACTAGGGAAAAAGTCCTACATCCTAAATTGGGTTCACTCTCGCTCATCGGTTTTCGGTCTCAACTCCCTGATTAGCTCTTTGGAAAATAACTACAACAAACCAGACCCTTAGCGTCTGGGTAGACTAAGCCAAATTCATCCCTGGAGTAACACTGAAATGAATATAGCAGCACAGAAGCATCAGTGTTGGTGTGGTCAGTTTCGACACCTTCACATATTCATCATCTGCTTGCCTGGCATGAACTGCAACTGGAATGACTACTCTGAGATCTCAGCACCCAGTCATAGAAACAAGTTAGCTGAGGGATATTAATAGAGCCCTGATAACCTCTTAAAGCGCCTCTGCGATCTCTGAAAAAATCAGCTCTCTAATTCTAAGAAGTGAATTCCTACATTCAGGGACATGAATAGGGAGAAAATAAGGTGGGGAACAGGTCTGTCAAGCTTTAGAAATAAGAACCTGCTGCCAGAAACTCCTAGGGTTTGTCAATACTTAAAAGCTTTGCCACTTTAACTAAACTATTAAACTAGACTAATACAGTGGTAGCCATAAATAACTAACTAAATAAAGAACATTTTAAAAAATGCAGTTATACCAGCATAAGAGTGCTTATATCAATATAGCTTATTCTTGTCCAGGAATCAAAATAAACTATGAGGGCCAGTCTATACTTGGAATTTAGGTCAACATAGGTATGGTGCTCAGGGGTGTGAAAAAACACACTTTTACATCCATCTAACTGCATCTATGGTAGGGCTTTTACCATATAACTATGTCAGAAAAAAAATCATATTCAGAAGGGAAGAAAGCCTTAGATATATGAATAGTCATCTTGTAACATCAAATCACTATGTTTTATATTACAATATTGTTATCCATATACTATATTGTTATCAATATAGTAATATAAGATATAGTAATATAATTTGATGTCACTGGACTGATACACAGACAAAGAAACGTTACAGACTTCACAAAAAAGTGTGTGAAAGTTTACAAGAAATCACAAGAATTATGTGCTCTCATTTATTCCAAGTTATCAGAACAAATTCAATTTGTCAAGTAGATTTATCCCTAGACCCTGAGATCATGAGGATTCCTTGAGTTATAAAGGGGATCAGAATTTGCCTTCTTAATGTTACCCTAGCTGCACCATTAACTATGGACAAGCTACCACTACTTCATAAACTAAATACTTGCAGAGCTGGACATAGAACCCTGAATATCCCCTTGCTCTTTTTAATCTGCAACCACCCACATGCTCTGAGAAATCTAGAGTACTCAGTACTGGTCCCAATGCAATCAATGGTTAAAATATGGGAACAGAATTAGACCCAAAACTCTCAGAGATCAATGAGAGCGACATTTATCTCCCAACATAATTAATTAATAAATTGTTTGATCACAACAATTTTTCTTCAACTATAACCTGTGCTTTTGAACCTCCTCTTTTGCAGAGATTTAACAATAAAGGAAAGATTGAAGGGATAGTAACAAGTCTATTGAACCTAGGGGAGGCTAAAGACAATATCAAATGGGGGTAATTTATTTTTTTAAATGACCAATAGCTCAAATTAACATTTGATGAATTTTCTTCAAACTTTGCAAAAAAATTTTCCATCAGACTAAATTTAGTAATTTTCAGGCTTAGCTGATTTTTCACATCAAAATTACAGAGGGCAAAAATAAGGCTTTAGAATGGAAATTATTTTCAACCCTCACTCTAGAGAATTTACCATTTGGCTGGCTGTCTTCAATCTTATATGATTCCCATCATCTTAGTATTGGAGTGCCACCCAAAAGTTATGAAGAGTGCACATAAGATATTTTTCTCTGTTTTGCTATTCCCTCCAGTCAGCAGAACCTGGATTTTATTTTTATTTTATTTTTTGCAGTGCTGGTGTGCGAAAGCTGGATTTGTATTTTGTTTTGAAGGTGCTGAAGTTCACACTCATCCTGATATTCACCAGCAGTGATTTCCAGATTCATAAGAGAATAAAGTTTAGATCCAAAGTCATACAAACTATGGAAAAAAAACTCTGAAGCTTTAAAAATTAACCTCCTATTAAAGAGATTGTGCTAATTAATTTAGACCAAATGTTGCACTTGTCAAAAAAAAAAAAAGTGTCAGTTTGTTAGAAAAAACATAATTAAAGACATCCACTAGAGTTTGGAATATTTTAAATACAGTTTTTTGGAACACACCTTTTCAGCTGATATTTTCTAAACAAGGACTATATGGCTTATACAAAGTGATTAGATGTTTACAATGGGAAAGTGGGGTTTTCCTCCCACTTTTCCTTAATTCAAAAATGGCTGGAGAGATTTTGCTGCATTTGCTTTGATTTTAAACATGCACATACACAAAATCCCAGGGAAACACCTTATATTATCAGTCCAAGAGATTTTGTTTCATTCTGTTACATAAAAGTGGATCTATATAAACAAAGGTGATCAAAAGAGCTAAAGTCTAAAACTTGCATGGACATAGTTCATACTTCACTGAGAACTAGTGAGCTAGACTGGATTTACTCTGCAGTTATAACAGAAGATAGAATATGGCCCTAAAATATTTGATTGGTCTGGTGAAAAAACACCCTGGAAATTAGTGAAATCTGGTGGAATGATTCAGATATCTGGAATGCCAGTAGAAATCAGAGCAAGCTAGGAGATGCAAAAGGGAAGAGATGGAAGACTAGGAATTCAGCTTTTAAGTATTTACAATGTTCGAGCACTGCACATTTATTTATTTATTTGACATACGCAATCCAGTCAACCAAGCTTTTCAATGATATTAAAGGAATGAAGATCTCCTGGAAGTTGAGTCATTTTGCAGTTCTCAAGAAAGTGTGTCATGGTTTGGGGTTGCCTACACTGACATAGTGGACTGTTTCTAAAATACCACCGAAATGCCACTGCGGCACAAATTCCATGTCCGGATGAAACTGGTTCAGAAGGCTCCCTTGCCTTCAAGGTAAATAAAATCCAGGTTGATGCTGAGTGGGGTCCAAGACAAGGTAATTATTTGTCACTTTCTCTGTGGACCATAAAACTCGCCATGCATTCTCTATTGTAAATCCCTCACCCGGTAAACTTATCTAAAATGGCTGATATGAGGGCAGACAACCCAGTGGTGGATTAAAAAAGTCTAATTACCAGTAGATGTAGCACATCACAAAATTTCATCACAAACTATGTTATGAATACTGGGCAGAGCAATATTGTAATGAACTAGTAACCGTGGTACAGAAGTAGATTTAAGAATGCCTAAAATAATACGCATTTAGAATAATATGCATTTGGAATTAGGTTGTACGGCACTCATTTTCATGTGAGACAAGCAAGCCCATATGGGTGTGCAGTATTCTCTTCAGCTCTCTGCCAGCTTGTGCATGATATAAGTGGAAGACACTCAACACAGTCTTACTTCCACTTGGTATCAGGTACCACTGACAATAATCAGCCATAGCCACCATATCTGCATTCAGAGCACTCTCAAGTACGTCAAAGAAGTGAGACTGAGTGCCAAGGCATATGTTGTCTGCACAAACTAACTTGCAAGACCCCGGTATGTGGTCGGCCATTCAAATAGAAGTTAAATAATATTGGCAATAATATTGAACCTTGCAGGAAATTGTTCTTCTGGTCCCTTCAAGCACTTGTTTTATCACCCGTATACACACGGAAATGGCGATTTCTCAAAAACAGAGCCATTGCACATACTAATCAACTTGGCACAGTTCTAGACAATTTCACCAAAAGGTCCATGCATCAAAACATATCATATGCTGCTGTCAGGTCAAGGAAAACTGAACCTGTCTTCAGCTTATGTTGGAAATGTCAGTACTTGAACACATGTACTATAACCGTGGCAAAACCCAGCTTGCTTTGGTGCTAGCGTGCCTTCCAGAGATGGTGACATTCTTTGCAAAATCAGATGCTGAACCACGTTAAAGCAGGTGCTTTGAAGTGAAATTGATCTGTAGCTTGAAGGCAAATATGGGTCTTTTCCAGGTTTCAGCAAGGCAATGACCTTCACATAGCACCAGATTCTAGGCACTTTGGATTCCCACAGAACTCTGCTGAAAAACCGAACGAACCATTCCCAAGCATGAGGACCCAGACGTTTCATGAATTCATGTACAATTCTATCGTACCAAGGAGCTGTACCCACTTTTAAATCATTCAGCACTTTATCCAATGAATGTAACTAAGGAATGGCTCCATCTTACTATTGGCTAGATTACTCCTTAGGAAATGCCGCTACTTGTCATGCATCTGTCATTTGACAGCTTTATCAACAGGAGTGTTAGCAACCTTCAACAATTGACTGGCAATCTGATTTGGATTAAATCCATCTGGTTTGGCGCACATAGACGTTGAGAGCCATACCTACTCGACGAACTCAGCTCCGGTTAAGTTCTGGTTTGACTGCATAAAGTCAAGCGCCTCTGTCGCTTCCTCCCATTGAGCCCAGCAAGTGGCTTCCACTACTTCTATAAAATGGTCCACAGCAGTGGCTCAGAGTCACAAGATAGTCCTAGCAAGGAGCCTAGGGTCCCTTCAACCAGCTACACTGAGGTGAAGCTCCAGCTTGCCCCAACTACCAGGATTTTGTAACATGTTAGCTATTTCATTGTGAAAACACACCTTATTCTCCTAGTGTAGTCATGGCCTTGGTGTAGCTTTTCTTTCCCCCTGCACATTTTAACCTTTGAGCTGCTGCGAGCCATTTGGTCTCAGGGTCATAGAGTTTAAGGCCAGAAGAGACCAACAGATCATCTAGTCTGAAGCTCTGTATATCACAGGCCACCAAACACCACCCAGCCCTTTTCGCATCAAGCCCATCAACCAAAATTATAGCAAAGCAGTACAGGCCTCAAAAGATACACTATCTTATCCCACAGGAGGTTCAAGTTGCACCAGTCTCTCTGCCACTGGGAGTGAGGAAGGTTGTTATTACTGGCAGGTGGCAGCAGATTAAGAGGCGACTCAGAACTGCTCTCCTCCCATACACACCTGCTTCTCTGTGTGGGGCCAACAGCTTTTTTTTTGTTTTTCAATCTTTCCATCTCAGGAGCTGGAAGCATGAACTCTACCCCACCCCACTTCCAGTATTAGCTGGATGTGAGAATGAGACCCTTAAAGCATAAAGTTGGAGTATTATGTTGCCAGGAAGACTGTATTCCTGTTCAGTCACAATTTAATTGAAATTGGAGAGGATTCATGACTTAACATTTTCTTGATCTAATTTCTGTGGGGGGAAATATTACCCACAGAATGGTTTTTCTGGCAGCCAGAAATGAGGATGATTAGCCTCTATCAGACAGGCTTTTTAATGAAGAAGTTGGCAGCTATGGATAAAACCTTTTAAAAACATTAACTCCACATTCTGGGTATTGATTAATATTCAGCACATAAGAGAGTGCTGTGACAGATCTTGCCCGTCAGTGGCAACAAGGATTAAAAATAATTTGTTTACCAAGTAGAGTCTCTTTGGTCAAAAACAAAATGACATAAAGGGGGAATTGGACCAGGTGGACAATCTGGCTATCTGCCCGGAACTCTAGAAAAATATAAACTCCAAAAGGGGAAATATTATTGCACACCAAGTGCTTTTATGTGACCAGACCACAGGCTCAGGTTCTTTTATTCAGTGCAGAAATGTGGTCTGGGGAGGGTCAAAGGTGGATTACTCCAACTTTACACCTCCCATATCATGAAGTCGGCAGAGGACAGGAGTAATCCCCAGCATAAATTACAGCAGCCCCAAAGATTACTCACATTTATTTCCTGATGCAAAGTACATTGTGCTGGATTTGAGATTGTTAGTTTGATATTAGGCAGTCTCATAGCATGTAATGTTGACTAGGCCTCAGCAGCAAACAGTTTTCCTTTAGCACAAGAGTTGTTGAGATTTCAATATGTTGGCCCCATCCCAAAATGGGATGAAAAATCAATCTCTCAGAAATCTCTTAATTGATAATCTAGAAGAAAAAAATCAGATTAGATCATCACAATGTTTAGTTTTGATCATTTCACAATTTTTCATTTTGATTTTGAATTTTTAAAACCTTTTATGATATAAATTAAGTAGAAACAGAGGTTTTTGAATAAAAAACACTAAACTTTTAATTTTGAAAGTATCAAAGTGGGACATTTCAAGAATTCTGAAACTTTTTTCTTCTCAAAAATTTCTTGAGTTGGGAGAATCATCAAAATCAACTTTCCCACAAACAGTTTTGGTTTCAACAAATGGATATTTTCTAATGAAAGAAGTGTTTCATCAAAGTTCCTGACCAATTTCAGTACTGACCGGAGCAATCACTGTCCAGAAGGACAATTTTTGTAGCAAACAGTAAGGCCCCACCAGCAAAGCTGACTAAAGTTTGTAGTTTCAATGGGAGTTGTAAATGCCTGAAAATCAGGCCACTTTTATTTAGATCTTAAACATGGTTTTAGAAGACGAACTTTAGGTTAGGTTAAAAAAATTTGGCTTCAGCATTTACCAACAGGTTACCACACTGTGGTATATTGCAATGATTCTCTAATCTAAAGGCACTTCTATACTCGAAGTGCTACACTGGCCCAGCTGCGCCGCTATAGCATGTCTGGTGAAGATGCTGTAGGCCGATGGAAGAGCACTCTTCCATTGGCATAATTACTCCACTTCTGCAAGAGGTGGAAGCTATGTTGGCGGGAGAGCTGCCGATATGGACAGCGCTTAGGTGGCTGTAGCTTGTGTCACTCAGGAGGTGCCTTTTTCATACCCCAGAGCACCATAAGTTAGATGGACTTAAGCAGTAGCGTAGACCTGCCCAAAGGATAGAGGGAATAACTTCAGAATCTCCAATCTGACAATGCAACATGAAGACAAATAGGATTTTGCTCATGTTACAACATGTTCATTTGGAGGAAGAAACTTCTTTAAGTCCCCATGAAATCCTAAACAATACCTTGCCCTTATATACAGCTTTCAGCAGTAAATCCCAAAGCACTTTACAATCTTTAATGTATTTATTCTCACGACAGCTCTGCGAGGAAGAAAAATGCTATTATTCCCATTGTAAGGATGGGGAACTGAAGTACAGACCTGCCTGAGATCAGACAGGAAGTCCATGGTGGAGTAGGGAATTGAAACCAAGTTGCCTAAATCCAAAGGCTAGTGACCTAAACCCTGGCTCATCCTTCTTCTTGGCTTTGAGCCCTACTCCAATGACGGATTGTCCGCTTGTTCCAATTCTCTCCTACCCATCCCACCCCTTAAAATCTGACCAGGTTTTGAGGTGCTTCCAGTGACTATGTGACTTTCGTTGCGTGGCTTCATTGCTACCACTGCTCTGTTCAGTCCTTCATCATAAACATTTGTTGAGCTAATAATACACTTGAACAATGTGACACGCCAGCTACTGGAGGAAAATTGTCTGTCCCACATACAGTCTTTGGAAAGCAAATATATCATTAAACTGGAAAGACATTTTGAGACTAGTGGGAAACAAGAGTAATTTAGGTTTTTTGTTATGTTACACATAGGGAAACAGTCCTAACTGAATCAAGAAAATCCATTTTCAAAACCTGTCAATTTTTATTGATTTCCTGCTGTTGTGTCAAGGTGCCCTGCTCTCTGCTCCAGAGACCGTCCAAATGGTCTATTATTACCCCTAAAGTTTTAGGGTGATCAAAGATGTTTCACTAAAATATTTCTTCTTCATTTATACTCTCTCTCAATGCAAAGTGAAAATAATTGGTATCATTTTGAAAATATTATTTGAATAGTTGGATAGTCTATAGGATTGTGCAAGATACTTTATAGGATAGTGCAAGATATTTTAGCTGCCCAGATTAACCTGAAAGTAGAAGCATCCAGCCACGGAACAGATACCACACAGCTATGTTGTCAGTTGTTGGCTGCCATCAGATGTATGTCAGATAGCTCACAAATATCTTGAATCAGACATCACAAAACTATTTCACATCCATGTATTGCAGAGACCTTGACAGTTGTATACAGTAACTATGGAAGTACAAGAGCTATTCAGTTCTTTAATATGGCTTTGTTTATCACAAAGACCCAGATCCAGCATAGCACTTAAGGACATACTTAACTTTGTGTATGTGGTTAGTTCAATTGACCTTTGTGGAGCTACTCGCATTCTTAAGGTTAAGCAGGTGCTTGCATGCTTTGCTGGAGAGATGCCAAAGTGCTTTATAAACTAAAAATACAAGAATCACTTCAGCCTCCATTGAAATGCCTCTTGTGTGGAGCACATCTCTTTAAAAGTATGCAGCAACTATATACAACAGTCTAGAATAGGGAAAGAAGAGTACTGTATTGTGCTGAAATGGCAGAGGGAATGTAAGTACATTGGGTCCCTCCCCTTCAATAGTTCATATGTGATCTCATTAGAGAGAGGTGAGATTTATCTAAGATAGAAACAGGTATTGCAGCATACTGAGAAGAAATGTAGGGAGAGAACTGTTAGAAAGAAGACAGACTTTCCGGTAGGTCTTGAATCCCGAAGCTGGTGGCAGGAAATTATAAGTCTTTTGAGAAACTGATGCAAGAGGAAAGCTTTTTGCCATCCCATAAAGTGTCCTCTTTGTGTCTCTCTCGCTCTCCAGGGCCTTTCAACATCTTTGCTTCCTTGTTACTCCTTTACTTCCGAATGCCTGAACTGGCTCTCCAGATGGTAGCACCTCCTATCTAGGACTCAACAAAAGTGCTCTTTTGAGCAAGAAGGATTTTCTCCATCTTCTAGTTTCTTTCTGTACTGTCACACATTTCCATGATTTCCCTATCTTTATGTCTTGTCATCACATTTCTCTAATTACCTATCTCCTCCTCCTGTTGTATCTCTGTCTTTTCATCCCTCCCCAGTTTCTCAAAAAGTAATGCCTCAGTCACAAATCCTGCCAGAGTTGGCCAGGCAGAGTTGAAGCAGCACTTCAGACCTTGCAAATAAGGCTTGTAGTAGATCTGTGCTCCAACTGCACTACAGAGACACACAGACACAGAGCGCGCGCTGTCATGGAGATTCATCGTGAATCACAGGCCAAATGTAGTAGCACAGGATACCATGAAGACTAATACTCACAAAGCCATCTCGCTGTAATTCAGGGATTATTGGGTGGATGAAATAGGAGTAGTTCCTTTGTGCATAATCAGCAATGTCCATACTCTTGAAGTTTTTTTTTGCCTTCAGCACTGTATGGATATTCCAGTTCCTCATTCGTCAACTCTTCTGCAGCTGGTTCACTGTTCCCATGCCAAGTCTTAAGGGTCTTCCATTTACCTTCTGCGTCTTGTGTTGGATAGTGTGTGCCAGTAAATAGAATTGATAGCATTGTCACATTTCACGGCAACTGCACATATTTTCCCTTCATAGTCGCTTGAGAACACCTACTCTATGCTCCCAGTATCTCAGCCTTCATTTCTGTTGGGTGGGGTGGAGAGCTGTGTCTCCCTTCCTCTTGAAGAGGTTTTTTTCGCCCCAAGATGCACAGTTCCCTGGCTATGCTGTGATATTCCCAGCAAGCCTGACTGGCCAAACAGGGCAGCATCTGCTCTTGGCTTGCTCTCCAAAGGTTATGATCAGTGTACTTGCCCACTGTTAAAAGTTACCACAGGGCCTTTAGTTGGCAAGCACATCTATTCTTAAGGTGAGAACATTACAGAGAAAACATGAAAAGAACCTATACACATGCTAATTAGCTTACCAGAGATCACTCCCCAACTCAAAAAAGGGCTCTGGTCAGTGAGCAGTCCTTCAAACCCCACCCTACCCAAATATGACATAATTCTCACCTGATTGGACCAAGATGCGTGGCTCCATCACACCTGATTTGTTCAAAGGCCCTGGAGGGCAGTGCTGCATGGTGGAGATAGCAAAGCCTGCAGACCATAAGACTCCAGGCAAGACCAAGAAGCCTCACCTTTTGGGTCAATTGACGTGCGATAAATCTTCAAGACCAGCCGCCTTGGAGGGAGGAAGTCAAGACATCAACAAGCTGGCTATACCAGCCTTTGACCAGACTCGCTGCATGCAAAGAAGGTCATTTACCATAAAGCATTGGGCCAGCAGAACATCATCATCTGGCTCTTTGACTGCCATTCTAGTTTCTCCTGCACCGAAGCCCAGAAGACTATGAGAGCCGAAGAATTTGTTAATCCCTGGCATTTTAAGCAATTTCTTTTTTCTATTTGTGTCTTTGCTGGAGATGCCTGTGGAATAAAAGCATAGGTAGGAGGCCTTAGACTGGAACCACACTAGTAATGCAAACGGGTTGAGTTATGTTATCAGACAGTAACTGCTTTTGCAGCCACTCCCAGCCATACCCCGTCAGGAATTCCTGCAGGCTACCAAAGACTGTATGTGCCTCAGGACTTACTGGCACCAGGAGAATCACCGGGACTTACTGACAGTGGGAGAATCCCAGCGGGAGGTATGTGCCCAATATGTGGTAAATGACTTGTTACGTACTGGAAAATCCACTGTACAGTCCTGAATGTAATACGTAAACTTTGATAACCCTATATAAACCCTCTGTAACTTGAAACCAGTTGAAGTGCCAGAGCTCAGCACAGAGACATGCTGCCTGGGCTTCCCTATAGCTATAGCCTTCTGTGGGCCTGTTACAGATTAAAGTTCTGCTCGATCCAACCTAAACTGAATGCTGCGGGATTCTTTCCACGACATGCCTTTTTAGAGTTTTTATTTTTAGGGTGTGTGTAGGCCGGCGGGTGTGCGTAGGCCGGCGGGTGTGCCACGCCAGTCGTGGCAGCCCTTCCTGGGGCCCAGCTGCTGTGGAAGGTCCCTGCACCTTCCTGAGACAAATGGGGAATCAGTCACAAGCAGTCTATTGCCCCGGCCCTTGGCAGGGTGGGCAAGCAGGCAGTCTATTGCAGAGCCGGGGTTGAAGGAGGATTTGCTGGGTTATCCAGGGAAAAAGGGGAGGGGGAGGCAGGCCCACCAGATTCCACTGCGTCCCAGCCCAGGGCCCTAACAGTGGCAGAGGCGTTGCCACTGTGCCGGCGGGGTCCCACCGCAACACGCCGACGGTGGCGAGCCTTTAGCCGCAGCCACAACCCGGGCTGTCCCTGGGCTACTTCCTCCCCTCCTGTCCCGGGTACCTCCTTCCTCCGGGTCTGTGGGGTAGACCGCTCGGGGCAGGCTGAGCAGGCCCTCTGTGTTAACCGGCGGCAGGTCGGGGAACTCCTCAGCAAGGGGCAGCTCCTCCAGGTCACAGGGTTCGGGGGGTGCTGGGGCCTCGGGCAGTTCCTCCAGGTCGAGCCCCGCCTCCAAGGGTTCTGCAGCTGGTAGCTCGTCAAGGTCAGGACCTGCTTCGGGAGGGTATTGAAGGCTATGTGCTGTTTAGAAAAGACAGGAAGAAAGGCA
>ML675616.1:109406803-109425555 GCA_007922155.1 Mesoclemmys tuberculata
TAGCGGAGTCCCTCAAGGATCGGTTCTTGGACCGACCTTATTTAATCCTTTTATAACTGACCTTGGCACAAAGAGCGGGAATGTGTTAATAAAGGTTGCGGATGACACGAAGCTGGGGGGAATTGCTAACACGGAGAAGGACCGGGATACTATTCAGGAAGATCTGGACCACCTTGTACGCTGGAGTAATAGTAATAGGATGAAATATAATAGTGAAAAGTGCAAGGTCATGCACTTAGGGATTAATAATAAGAATTTTAAATATACGTTGGGGACGCATCAGTTGGAAACGTCGGAGGAGGAGAAGGACCTTGGGGTATCGGTTGATAGCAGGATGACTATGAGCCGCGAATGTGATACGGCTGTTAAAAAAGCAAATGCGGTTTTAGGTTGCATCAGACGAGGTATTTCCAGTAGGGAGAAGGAGGTGTTAGTGCCGTTATATACGGCGCTGGTGAGACCCCACCTGGAATATTGTGTGCAGTTCTGGTGTCCCATGTTTAAGAAGGATGAATTCAAACTGGAACAGGTTCAGAGACGGGCTACTAGGATGATTCGAGGAATGGAAAATCTGCCTTATGAAAGGAGACTCAAAGAACTTGGCTTGTTTAGCCTGGCCAAAAGAAGGCTCCGGGGGGATATGCTTGCTCTATATAAATATATCAGGGGGATTAACGTTAGGGAGGGAGAGGAATTGTTTAAGTTTAGTACTAATATAGGTACGAGGACGAATGGGTACAAATTGGATATTAGGAAATTTAGACTTGAAATTAGATGAAGGTTTCTAACCATTAGGGGAGTGAAGTTCTGGAACAGCCTTCCGAGGGAAGTAGTGGGGGCAAATGACTTATCTGGCTTTAAGACTAAGCTTGATAAGTATATGGAGGGGATGTTATGATGGGATAGTTTATTTTGAGCAATTGATTTGGATTATTGGCAGATAAGTCTGCTCAATGGTCTGTGGGAATGTTGATGGGATGGGAACTGAGTTACTGCAGGGAATTCCTTTTTGGGTGTTGGCTGGTGAGTCTTGCCCGCATGCTCGGGGTTTAGCTGATCGCCATATTTGGGGTCGGGAAGGAATTTTCCTCCGGGGCAGATTGGCAGAGGCCCCGGAGGTTTTTCGCCTTCCTCCGCAGCGTGGGGCATGGGTCGCTTGCTGATGGATTCCCTGCAGTTTGAGGTCTTCAAATCTCACTTTTGAGGATTTCAATAACTCAGTCATGGGTTCGGGGTTGTTATAAATGTGTATGGGTAAGGTTTTGTGGCCTGCCTTGTGGAGGAGGTCAGACTAGATGATCATATTGGTCCCTTCTGACCTATGAGTCTATGAGTCAGTGGGTCTGGGGGCTCGGCCCACTCCCTGGTGTCTGGGGGTCCGATCCAGTTGTTGGGTCCCTTCGGCTCAGTGAAAGCCCTACGCTGGGCCTCGGCCCGGCTGGGCTCAGGCTGGTGCTGCAGCCGGTGGGAAGGCATGTCTGTACCCGCTGGCAGTCTGCCCTTGACTGAGCGGCGGGCCTTGCCTTTTATCCCCTTCTCCCCAGGGGAAGTCCCGCCCTCTGCGGAGGGGATTGGCCAGCCGTATGTGCCTATCCCAGTCTGTCTCCTGGGTTGACGGACAGACTGGGGTTTTAACTCCCTGCAGGCCTGTGTTTGGGGTGGTGGCCCTTCCTGGGGTTCAGCTGCTGTAGAAGGTCCCTGCACCTTCCTACAGTGTGAAAGAGTGGCTGTATGCATGAGCTCCCATAAGGTCCACTCAGGTAAGGCACAAGAAAGAGAGATCTTCAGATTTAAACAGCTCTAAATATTGTCTCATAAAATTACTCTTTCCTGTGCATTTTGTGTTTAAAAGTGCTGTGAAGCTTGAAATAGTCATTTGAAATTTCTGGTAAACAAGAGTTGTCAAACTTCTGCTTTTCAAGGCTGTTCTGCTAAAGTCTATATATAATAACTCTGTTAGGAGTGAGAGAAAAGGGTTAGTGGCCACCCAAGTATTCTAAGAAAGAAGCTTTGGCAGAATTCCATTTTTTAAAATAATTTTGATGGATAATATCAATATTCATTTCAATTTTTTTCAAAATAATGGAAGCAAATCAGATGATTATTTGTGACAATAGATGTTGAGATACAAAATTCTAAAGCTTTATAACCATTAAATACACAAATTGTCAACATCATTGTCAAAACATACAAAGCAAGTTATCTTAAGTCAAACTCTCAGGCTCTCAAACAGCATTTTTAATTGCTTTTTAAAAGGTCTATTATCATTGATCATCAGTCTGAATGTGCACAATGAAAGACATTTACTGTACTGATAAAAAAATCTAATCCTTTCAAGCCTATGTATAATTAGCTCTGAAGTTGTGGTTCAGACATTAGATACTACGGTGATGAGTGCGGTATAACAGCCTTCAGAGAACACAACAGAAAATAATTTTGCTTCAATATTAAGACACTTAGTCAGCTGCAAGTTATAGATTTGAATGATTTTGGTAAAATTCTTTAATGGGGATTTATATCTGAATGGACAGCCAGCCATCTTTTTAGAATCCTCTTAAGAATATATATATATATATAGGAATATTTCTAGTACTAATTTGATGATTAAACTCAGTATAAAATTTAATTCCAATCCAATACCAATGCTAACTTGTTGATTTGACCCTGATGTCACAGTTATATTTCTTTATTCAGTTTAACATTCATAAGAATAGCTTCGCTTTGGGGACATGTTTTCTTGATTTTATTTTTTGTTTGTTAAATGTTTTATTAAAACTTACAAAACTCACAGTGAGTCACGTTTCTTTTAATAAGCAACATGAGTCCAGAATCTTTGAGGACCTTTGTGGACATCAGCCACTTGGCCTAAAAGCCTATGGTTCGCACATCAGATATTTCTTATAAAGCTGAAGGGGCTGCCAACCCTGTGCTAACTCACGATTCATTTGAAAAGACACAGAAATTAAAAGAACCACCTCAGTAATTATTCCAAACACTTGTTTTTCCTGGCTTCATAGCTAATAGCAACCAATGGGAGTTAATTAAAACAAAATGCAGCTACAAATGCCACAGCTGTATCAGCAACATGAGCTGTTTGGGGACAGCTAACCTGTGAAAAGGTGTTTACAGATGTCAAACATTGCTTGTTAACACTGCATCTGTCATATTATTTTCCAGTTCTCTTGTTGTGTTCATGTCGAATGGGAGAAGAAATTCACTTTTTAAACCACTCAGTAGGAAGGTTGCATTTTGCTAGCTGTCTCGAGATGCAAAGAAATCAAATTTCAGCTCTGATGTATTTAATATGTCTAGCTTTGGGTACATAAATCAATATTGTCAAACAATCGTCCATGAGAAACTGTATCAGTACTATGTCCCCAAGGGGAATATGTTCTGTTTATGCTCCTGATTCTACAGGCAGATTCCTGTGCCCAGCCAATTGGATCCCTGTATCCACAGGGAATCTCGCTGGCTTTGATGGGGCTTCCTGTGGTCGCAGGGGTCCAATTGCCTGAACTAGGTTACAGGTTTGGAGCCTATGATCTGTTTTAAAGCAGAACAGCTGAAAAAAATTTTGTCACCATTACAAGGTTAGCTGCAACCTCTCCAAGTGCACCCCTCAGGTGTCATGCCTAATGCCTTCACATCTCCTGGGGGATCTCACCATTATCAGACCAGATCCTCGGCTATAGTGCCCTGTGCATTGACCATGCTCACCCTATAGCTCCAACTGGGTTTTGCACCTATGATTCTTCTCCTCAGGAGTCTGTGACGAGTGGTGGATGGAATGATCAGGCAGCCTTCTTAAACCAAAGTACTGTTTCATCGTAACAGCAGGAACACAGCATAACATAAGGGAAAAAAAAGGATTTAAAAACAACAAACCAGTCTATGCACATGTCTATCTTACTCAAACTTACTGACCCCTGCTGGAATGCTAAAAAGGCCTAATTTTTTCAGAAACCCCAATGACATCTGTGTGTGGCAGTCTGAATAGCTTATCAACTATGGCCTGATCTTTGGACACAGAATGTCTTTTTAATTGTTTATAGTCTTTTTGATCTGCTGGCCCCCAGCCCTGGCCAAACAAACCTGGTAACCGAGAGGCAGGATCTTCACAATTAATAGCATTGGAGCTGTTTGCCAGTAGGTGGCTTTCCGTGAGCTATTATTTCACTTCCTGCTCTTTTTTCCAACAGTCTGCTCTTAAACTAATCCAACATATTCATACAGTAAACATCCCGATAACCATGCCATGCACAATGTTCATGAAGTTACTACAGAGCAGTCCCACACCATCACAATTGTGACATGCCTCTGTGTTAGGGGATCACTCAAGACTCTGACTAATAGCTGATTGCCTAATAGACTGGGGGCAAGCAGGGGAATGGGCTCCCCAATGATCATCAGGGGCACAGAACTCCCCCAACCCTGGGGCTGCAGCAGCAGCACAGGGGAGAGCAAGCAACTCCTGGGGCGGGAGGGGAGAGAACAGGCTCCTTCCAAAGCCAAGGGAGTGGCAGCGGTGGGTGAGAGAGCAAGCTCCTCCTGCGGCTGGGGAGGGGGGTGATAGAAGTGGAATAAAATTGGGGTGGTCTTTTAAGATAGGAGATTGGCTGGTCAAGATGTCACTACTTTAAGTTTCACTGTGCATTTAAAGATGCCAAATATGCTTGGAGGTTTCTGAGCGGGATGTGCAGCTGCCCCTGTGGCACAGCAGGAAACTGACACTTTGGCCGTGCAGGGTGGCTTCTGTTGGATGAGAAATTAGAGATACAGAGTCAGGGTACATTCTTGGCGTTATCTATTTATTTACAAAAAATATACACAAAGTCCTGTTTCCCCGAACACGGACAAAACAAAAACAGCACGGATGCATTCCCTTGCTCAGAAAAAAAAAACAAGTGAGACACTCCAGCCAGCTTGAGAAACATCATCTAGCCACCTCTGGTTCCGGTCAGAGTCACACTGCAATTGCCTCTGCCCACTGACAAAGCATAGAACCAACTCCTAGTTTAGGATCTTTAGGGAAATTCCTTATAAATCTTAATTTATGGCTGCATGGCTAACCAGGTAAACCTGTGTCATTAGCCTCACGGTACCCCTTTAATGACTCTGAGTGGTTTCCTGATGGTTTTCAGGCAAACTGTTTTGATTTTTCAGATGTTTTTGCCAAGTATTTTAAGTTTTTTTTAAATTAAAAGTTAACATTTTCCATGGGGAGAAGGGGTAACTTTTCCAAGCAACTCTAATTACTGTACATAAGTAATTTTGTTGTTTTTTCATATCAGAGATTACATACTTTACAAAGTACCCTAACAGACTCTGAAACAACTAGAAGGGATTATATTAGTAAATAACTTCTATCTAAGCAGCATATGACCAAGAGTTAAGAGGATGTTTGATTGTAGTAGTTCCCTCAAAACCTTTGACAGTATATAGCTGACAAATAGAGAGACTTGTTATAAGCAGGCAGATTTAAAACGTTCACTGTTACCCACAGTAGCCTTAAATATAGCTTGTTTTAGTTGTCCAGGGATGCAGATATGTAATTTGTACTAGTCTGTCAAAATGACTCACCAGCCACCTAAATAGCTAATCCTTTTTGTTTTAAGATCCACTTGTACTTTCCCAAGAACTGTGAAAATTTGTGACTAGTTTGACAGCTTTCAGCCCTCCCATCCCTGTATCCAGTTAATGAAGATCAATGCGGAACAATTTAAAAGTAATTTGGAAAATTCATGTGGGGATTCACAAGTTGCATTTCTTTCCTCTTCTAATATTTTCAAGTAAGCCTCTTTCCATTGAGCATTAAACCATCTGGACAATGTCATCTAATGGGTTATTTCCAATGCAAGAAGATATGCATAACAAAAATAAATCATGATGTCATGACTGAGATGAGTTATGTAAGGATAGGACCCATAGGAACATGATGGGTTCTAACAAGCAGGGATACCAAGGGACATGTGATGACTGGGGCTTTGGTGGTCAGACCTAGTGGTTGGAGCTGGAGTCAGTAGCAGAGCCAAGGGCCAGAGCTGGGAACCAACAAGGGCCAGGATCAGAGTCAAAGATCAGTGGCAGGGACCAGGAGCAAGACAGGGAAGCTGGAACCAGAGACATATTAGGGAAAGCAGGTCTCAGATGAGAAGGCAGGGTCCAATGTAGCAACCAGCTAGGAATTCATCCAGTTGCATGGACAACTTCCTGTGCCTGCTTCTGGCTTCAATAGCACAGCTGGATCAATCAGTGGGGCTAAGTACTCTGCAAGTCAGGTCCACCAATGGGTGGTGCTAAGTGAGCCCATTAAGGTTCCATTAGCCACTCAGCCCAACACTTACTAACAAGCTGCTAGATGGCAGCAGGGATGTGAAGGTAGTCTAGGGGCCCTCAGAACCAAGTTCAAGACTTGTGGATCCTTACTGGACAGAGAGGTAGCTACCCCCAAGAGGTCACAATCACGGTATAAGATGAAAGATAGCACATGGAGACAGAGGGAAGGTGGAATACAAAGAAACAAAGACAATACTGGTCAACACAGCAGACAGTGGTCTCAGCACACATGGCTGTCAAGTTTTTGTGGGGCATATCTAGTGAGCAAAGTATGCCCATCACTGGAGAGTCTTCAAATAATCTAGGTTTATCTACAGGCATTCTAGAGCTGACTTTATTAATAACAGAAGCCATCAAAACCTCATCAAACCCCATAACAAGAACAAACAAAAGGATCACACAAACAGAACAACTCAAGGCACCATGACACTAAAATATATCCACCCTCTCAAGCTCCAGATGTGACACCACTTAAATATGTGATTGGTACAGTGTCACTCTAGGGCAATGCAATACAGATAAAAAGTTACTTTGTATATCTATAGTCATATTTCAATGTACATGTATTTGCTTTGGGAATGTGGCAGTTTTGTTCTCTGTTTGTAATTTTCCCAAAAGTTTACTTGATATAATGAATTAAAGAGCTGCAAAATTTCACCTAAAAACGAAACTGGCTTTGAGCCATAGGAAGAACTGTTCAAGCCAGTCACAAAGCAATCCAAGGCCACACAACTCACCTAGTTTAGGATTTTATTTTAAACTCAAGACTCAGGGGAAGTTCACTGAAAGACTGGCTCCATTTCACACATCTTTTGCACAGTCTGGGACAATTCATTGTATTGAATAAAAATCATGGGAAATTCATGATTTTGTACATTTTAACATAAAAAGGAATGGGAGTTGATCATACACGTGTATTGAACAACATACAACCCTTATAAAGCAAAACTGCCTCAGTTCTATAAAGCTCCAGTTATAGACACTCTACTTCTACACCCCCCACATTCCCAATGCCCACAATGGGATCAGGCCTACAGTCTATATGGCTAGTTGTTCGTGTCATTTAGCTAGCAGTAGCTAGCCAGTATCACACTAACACTTGGATTCAAGTTTCTCATTTGGGAATGAACATGGACAAAATTTTAAAGTGACTTAGGGTATATAAATCCCATTTTCAAAGTGGAATAGGAACTTAGGAGCCTTGGGGCTTGTCTACACAGCCCCCGATAGCGATAGAGTCAGGGTAGCAGGGCTCATGCTTGCCCTCTAAAAATAGCTGGGTAAACAGTTCTTTGCAGTTGTGGCTCAGGCTGGAGGGCTGGCTCTGAAGCCCACCCCCATCCTAAGGCTTCAGGGCCTGAGCTCCAGCCAGAGCAGCAACTTCAAAGCACTGACACAGCTATCTTTAGAGCAAGAGCATGAGTCTGAGAAGCCCAAGTCTCTCCACCCAGACTGGGACGTTCACTGCTGGGGGCTGTGTAGACATACTCTAAGTTTCATCATGTGGAGAGGATATCATTTTCCATTAACGGTTACAGGACTGCAGGAGTCAAAACTCTCACAGCGTTGGTTACAGAGTCAGCATCAGAAGCAAGGAGACCTAGCTCACAGTCCTGTACTTGTCTATATTTCTTCTGTTATGTTTCTCGTGGTGGTAAATTTTTAAAAAATGCTCAGATGATAAAAGAAAGAAGTCTGTTTCCAATTCTCCTGGGATCAAAGAACAGGGGCATATTTTGTTAAACAAAATTGCGGTTTGACTGGAAAAGGAAAGCTGGAGGAAAAGTCCATCTGGTGCAAATTGGAGCCACTCCACTGACTTTGATAAGTCTGTGCCAATTTACATCAGCAGTGAATTTGGCCCACTGTTAGGCAGAAATATGTAAACTCATCTCTGAATGCTGATTTCATAAGCTTTTGGGGACAGGGAAATATTCTGTTAATTGGCCATGTACATTATAGTGCTATGTATGATAAAGGATCATTTAAAAAAGCAACTGTGCTAAGAGAAAGGGAGGAGGGGTTCCAAACTCTTATTTGCAAATTATTGCTAAAGGCAGGTTGCAAGGCAACACTCAAGAATCTTCATCACACACATCTGATGGGATGGTTTCCTCTGATGACATTCAAGTGAAGAGGAACCACATCAAATAAAAAAATCAAGCAAGACTATCAGAGCCCAAGCTGTTCTTTTTAACTGTGCCACACTGAGACCACACAACCAAAGCAAACTCTTGAAAACCAGTGAAGAGGAAAGGAGGGAAATCTTACCTGCTTTTCCACTGTGATCTCACATTACAGGAACAGCTTGACCGCAGTTTACTTGGAAGGTTATGAGCTAAATTAAGAAGTGGAGAAACAGATTGGCAGAGAGTGGCTAATTCCAAACTCAGTGAAAACAATGGCCTCAGTACCCCCAACTGCCTTGGGAACTGCACATGGTGCTCCTTCTAACCCTGCAACAAGCAGCTTTCCCAACTCAATGTGGCGCAGCTGAATTGCCGTTTATGATAAGTGCTGCAAGCTGGGAGGCTCCAAGGGTCTCACCTCCTGGAAACCTTGTATAAAATCTAGACTTAAGCTGTTAATTTTTTGGCTAGGTTGACATATTCAGTTTGTTGACTTCAAAGTGTCAATTTCAGATTCCCCCACTCCTCCCTCCCCCTTTTCTTCTCTCTTTTTCATTGTTGACAAGAGAGGGGATTAATGTAGCAATTGGAGAGGCAGCCCTCTGACAGCACTGGAGCATGAAGTTCTATATTTATGCATGTTAACAGCTGGAAGCACATGCTAGGGCAAGCCCCCCACGCCCTGCTAACATGTCTCAATCTTGAGCTGAAGCTGCTGGAATGCAGAAGGGCAAGACTATGGAAGCATGGAACCACAATGTAAGGGGCCTGTTGTCCCCTTACTGAAACTTAGTGGAGTTTTGTGGCTAGCCATCTCCCTGTACCAAAGGGCAGGGGAAGGGTCAATGAGAAATCAGGACCCTGAGACTGATCATCCCAGGGCCAATGGGGAGAGGTCAATGCTCCAGGTCAGCCTGATTGACAGGGCTGCCAGGCTAATGAGGGAGTCAGGAGACCGGGTGGGGGCGGGGGTCCCATGTGAGCTGGAGCTGCCAGGGCAGAGTTGGGCCCAGCTCAGGAGAGAGCCACTGCCGCTGCAGCCAGGGCCAGAGGAGCAGCCCGGGGAGCAGAGCTGGAGGCAGCGTGGGGCTGGGGCAGAGCGAGGGGGACCCTTGGTAGGGCCCAGCGCAGGGAGACACCACCAGCTGAAAAGGTCTCGCAGGGCAGACTTGGGGGGAGGGGAATCGTGGCCCCTGATGGGGGGCCAACCCAGGGAAGAAGGGCCCTGTCAGCCGAGTGCCTGCAGGCATGTGGCTACCGCCAGTGCAAGTGTCTGACTCTCTGCAGCCCTGCCACGTAGCCAGGGTCTGGGACGGAGGCCTGCGAGGTGTGAGACAGACTGTTTCCCAGACACCCCACTACACTACACTGTGTGTAGTGCCCCGCCCGGGCCCACGGGGTGATGCTACGTGTTTACCTTTCCCTTTTCCCCGTTTTTCCTTATTTTTTAAATTGGCTGCTGTTTAATAAATTGTGTTTGTACTGTCTGTAACGACCAAGGGCTTAGGGGGGTGTCCAGTGGTGAGAACACCCCAGCATGGGGACCCCCTAGCCCTTGTCCTAAGTGTCCACCACAAGACTGGGGGTTGAGCCCCCAGAAATCCCAGGCCCAGCCTTGTCAGGGTGACAAGGACCCTGCCACAGGGAAGAGCAGAAGGGGAGTCCTTGAAGTCAGGCAGGTCTCTGGCTAAAGAGAGAGGGAGCGAGGACACAGATCCTTTCTCCACCAGGGAAGTGTATGAGCCAGGAAAGTTCCCCACAATAGCGGGACCATTCCCCTGCTTACATCAAGCCATTTGCTGCAGTCTGCTCCCTTAGAAATAAACTTAACTCTTCCCAAGGAATCTGAAGACCTTCATTGTGTTTGTAGCTCCAGTATAAGGTGGAAGTGTCTGGGGGGTGAATAAGGAAAATAATATTGGTTTTCCTTTCTGTAAAGTGTAAGCAAGAATATCAGCTGAGTGCAACTGAAACTGCAGGACAACAGAGAGGTCCCTAGGGGGCTGCAGGGCCCCGGGCAGACCACACTGTGTGGGTTCCCTGCTCGGCTCCAGTGGCATACCCTGGGTCTCCAGTGCCCAAGTCTCATGCCCCTCCTCCCTCCCTCCCCCCACAGGGCAGGAGGGGTCCCCGGTTCCCACAAGATGGAGCTCCCCCCATGTGTCATGAAAGGCTGGCCCAGTGCCCCCCCAGAGGCCAGTGCCCTGGGGCCTGGCCCCCTCAGTACGTCACTTCTCGCCTCCTCCTGGCACGAAGCTGGGACCTGGTAGCAGCCACCCACCTCCTGCCACGTCTGGAGTGGGGCCCCCCAAAGCGCGGGGCCCAGGGCAGTAGCCCCAATCCACCCTACCCCTAGGTACGGCTCTGAGGAACAGCGTAGGAGGGAAAATTCAAATGTCTGGTTCCAAAAGCCCTTTCTCCAGCAGGCACTAGCTTCACCTCATCAGCCCAACCGGCTGGCTGATCACACTACTTTGAGGACATGACTCCGCAGTGACTGGTAGCTGCTATCAAAAGCAGTACCTTTATGTAAATGACACCTTTCATGAAAATCACACATACCACACTCCTCTGCAGTGTTCTGAAACCAAAACTCCTGAACACTAACCGTTTAAGGCTTAATCTGTTAGAGCTGCTAGCCTACCCTACCGGGGCCTGATTGACACTTTGGGACCCCAGCAGCCACTGTACCTAGAAACTGCAGGGAGGAGCCAGCCAGTGACTGAAGCTGACACACCAGCTGCAGAAGCAGCTTAAACAGGAACCCACTGATGCTGGTATCAGCAGACTGAGCAAGGGTTGAGTCAGTTAACTGAACATCCTCTTCTCTGTACAGGCTGGCTGTTTGCTTCAATCCCCTTTCACCTCTCCCTTTCAGTTTCTTAACCTCAGCTTAACTCCACACTCATCCTTCTTTGCCTGCGCTCTCTCCCCCTCACCTCCTTCAATGTCCCCTTCAGCTAAACTGTGAGACAGAAGGGTAGGCAGTGCCCTCCCAATGATAAACCAACAAGACAAATTTTTAAAAAATGAGAGAAAATAAAAAAATTGTGACCCTGACATATTTGTCACCATCACATTGTTCACTCTTTGTTCCCCCAAGGAGGGGGAACTTAGATTGTTTTAGCTTAGATGTCTACTTAGATTGTAAGCTCTTTGAGGCAGGGACAGTTTACTATTCTGTCTTTATACTGCACCTAATCTCAGTTGGTCCCTAGGCACTACCATTGTAAACAAAATCAATAATCATGGGACAATTTGGTCCTTGTCAATGGAGTAACAGAAGGAATTAATTTGGTATGTCTGGAGGCTCTGAGACCTGTTTTTACCATGTGATAAGCAACAGCACATCCTGTTGTATTTGTGTTATTAGTGGAAAGGATTGAACTTCCTAACTAGACATTATGGGTGAAGTCGCACCCCACTGAAGTTGAAAACTCGCAATGACTTCATCAGGGCCAGGATTTCACCCTGTCTCTTTGGTCTATCCAGATCCCTTCAGAGTCTTCCAAATAGCTAGCTAGCATCTGAACCACATGAGTTCTTACACACTTCCCCACTTGTTTCCACCAAGCACACGTTGCAGCAGTGAGGACTTTAAAAAAAATTCCCTTATAATCAAGTTACCCTTTGTCTTCTTCCCTTGTAATCAGTAAGGAGCATAGTTTGCTCCAGCAAGGGAAGAAAGGAAATTATTGGATTGGATGGTACAATAGTCAAACTTTCTAAACTGCTTTAAAAAAAAGGCTCCTGTATTAAAAGTTTAAATGCCAAAGAAATTAACAAGGTACAGAGGAGTTCACATCTCTGTGCTATTATTTCAGAGTATGTCTACACGTCTATAATTTCCAGCTTGAGCAGACATAGCCACACTAGCTCTGATTGAGCTAGCACAAAATAATAGTGTAAACCAGTGGTTCCCAACCTTTTTGGCTTGAGGCCACAGATATCATTTTTAAAACCCTTAAGGGCCACCAGTCTCCACCAGTAGGTGCCCTCCTCACTCATCTCCCGTCTCCCTGGCTGCAGCAGGGAAACTGCATGTGTCCTGTAGCCCTGTGCGCTCCACCTGGGTCCCTAGGCAGTGGCTCCCTTCTGCAGCAAGGGGTATGGAAGATTAGTGCTCCCCTCCCTCTGGCTCCAGCAGGGACCCCAGAACCTAGGGACTCAGGCAGAGTGCTTTGTCATGCTTCCTGCTACAGGAAGAGGGAGTGGAGCGCTGATCTCCCATGCCCTTGGCTGCAGCCCCGCACTCTGCCTGAGTCCTTAGGCAGCAACTCCCTTCTACAGCCAGCTGGAGTGGAACCATGGGCCACTTTGAAAGCTGCGGTGGGCCACTTTTGGCCCTCAGGCCACAGGCTGGGAACCCCTGTTGTGGACACAGGCAGAGAAGTGTTAGCAACAAGAAGGCTAGGCATCTGAGCCCTCAGGGCAGCTAGTCCCTCCCAGCGCTCATGCTGCCATGGCTACTCATCTATTTTTAGCATTCTAGCTTGATCAAAACCAGCACAACTATGTCTATTTGAGCTGGAAATTATATCTTCCAGCTCCAGCGCAGACACAGATTCAGGTTCTCTGCAGATTCAGGCAGACATCAATGCATTGGTTATGCTCAGTTTATGTTTGGAAAGTCTCTGCAGCCCTGAGTGATAAATACATTGCGTACAGCTGTTCCTGGTTTCAACAGAGATGTGTTTAGCATAAAATTCCTCTACTATCTCATGATTTGGTTATCTCTGGGGTATGATCACATCTACCCTAGAAAACATTTGCCAGTATAGCTAAACCAAGAGAGCTACATCAACAAAACCCCCTAGTGTATGTAGATGCAACTTATACTGGCCAAAAACAAAAGGTGGGGGGCTCTTGCTGATATTGTTTATATTGACTTGGTGAGCTAAAGACATTTTTCTGTGAAAAGCACTTTTGTGCTTTTATAACTGCATCTACATTAGGGCTTTTGCCAGTACAGAAGTGTCACCAAAATAATCACACCCCTAACTGATATTAGCACACCAGCAAAAGTTTCTAGAATACATCTGGCCTAAGTCAATTTTGCTTTTAAATCTAATTTGTTCTACAAATTGTAGGATCCAATTTTCCTCTTCACAACAACATTATATTTACCAGCTGGTCTTGACATTTCTCTTACAGTGACATTCACCCCTCCTCCATATGTCTAATAATTTCTGCAGAACCACATCATTCTGTTCTTTACTTTGTTCGCTTTTTCCTGGGTTTGTTGCTTTGCTTCAGAAAAATCTCTCTTCAAATTACTAAAACGTACGTGGGGATCAGATAGCTGAGTTGTTTGAATCACAGGAATTTGACTCCAACATAAATACATTTTCTGTATTGCTAATGCATTTAATCTGTCTTTTATCTTTGGAGTGTCTTCCAAGCCTCTTTTCTAATTACATTAAGGATTTGTTTGGATAAGGGGATGGGCATTTCTATTTAGTTTGTAAGACAAAATTTGAAGAAGATGGGAAGTGATTTCACAATCCAGGGCGGTTCTTGTTTGGTTTTTATTTTACTTACTGATCTTCCATTAGAAGTTACTTGGCACTGCTTTTATTCATTAAAGAAAGAGCTGTGTTCTTTTTTAACCTTTTCCATGTTAGATTATATTTCTTTTTTCTATTTCAGTAAGATTGTCACATACTAGAACTAACTGTGTGTAACTCTTCTGCCAGACAGAGTCGGCAGCAGCGAGGGCCGGGTTCTATATCTAGGGGTCCCTGTCAATGACACACACCAAAATGGTTCGAGCCCCCACCCAGTCACCTGGGAAATCACACAGTCCCCTGGGCACCCCAAAGGGCAATACTTCCCCTCTCACAACACAGAGTCTAAATGTAGAAAGTAAACCTTTTAATAACAGGAAGGAAGTTACACAGCATGGTCTGGCAGTGTGAGACTTACAGATCCCATCATAGGGGGACACAATGCAGTTCTTTCTTAAAAATGCTACATTTTCTAAATAAATGACAGGAAAAAAATCATAATGCAAGATTTATGGCCAATGATTAAAGAGTTTGAAATTAAAGTTGAAACACTTCATGTTGATTCTGTGCATTGGTTTGGCTGTATGCTGCTCCTAGACAAAAACCACTGCAGTGAGGTGCTTGATGGGGTGTCCGCCTGGCGCTCCTGGGTCTGGCGCTTCCCTCAGTGATCAGCCCTCGCCATAGCCTATAGTCCCAGCTGGGGCCCATAGGGTCCTCACCTCTTCTCTGGAAAGAGCTTTGGCCATCCCAGCTGCAGCTGGCAGGCGGTGTCCCAGCCTGCCCTCTACTTCGGACACCAGCCCAGGGACCCAGGTGGCAACAGCCTAGTGCTGCTGGTGCACCTAAACCGTTACAGTCTTTTCCCTGGGCTGCTTCCCCATGCTGCCCTTCCCAGGCTTTAGTAGCCATCGTCCTGGTAGTGGCAGCTTTTCCCTACCATGGTTTGTCCCCCTAGTCCACTCCAGCTTCTGGTTGTCGCTCTGCTTCCTTCAGCTCCTGGCTCCAAACTTTCACAGCATCCAAACTCTGACCGGAGCAAGAGCTTTTAATAGGTCTTGGGTGGGCCCTTAATTAGCCCCAGGTGGTCTTATTAGCCTAAGGTCACCCCTTCCCAGCTGGCCAGGAACAGGGCTCTGAACAATCTGAGGCTTACATATCTGCCTTCAGTGACTCTCTCATAGCCACTTGCCCATACCTTATCACACATCTGCCCCTCACTCAACACTGTGGGATTGGGCTAGTTGGGTCGCAAAACAGTGTGCTCTAGACAGATTATCCGCATTGCCGTGTTTGCTGCCAGCCCTGTGCTGTATTCAGAAGTGGAATGGTTATAGTGCTAGGAACCATCTGGTCACCTGTGCATTCTTTTTCTTATTCCAGTGCATCCATTGGAGAGGGGCGTGGTCCGTGACGAGGGTGAATTGCCACCCCAGTAAGTAGTAGCGGAGGCTTTCCATTGCCCATTTCACTCCTTTTCTACCACTGCGTATTTTTGTTCCCTGGGGAGAAGCTTGGGGTGTAGGTATAGGACTGGGTGTTCCTCTTCTCCCACCATCTGATATAGAACTGCCCGCAGCCCAACATCAGAGGCACCAGTTTGCAGGATGAATTCTTTCTTGAAGTCAAGGTCTATCAGGATGGGGTTGCTGAAGAGGGCAGTTCTGAGATCTGCAAAAGCTTCCTCAGCTGCTTCTGTTCATTTTACTATATCTGGGCCCCGGGCTTTTATCAGGTCTGTCAGGGGGTTGGCCCTAGTGGCAAAGTGGGGAACGAACCTCCTATAGTACCCCACGATGCCCAGATTCTGACTTGTTTTTTCCAGATTGGTTGGGGCCAGTGCTGTATCACTTCCAACTTGTTTAGCTGAGGCTTTACTACACCCCTCCCCACAACATACCCCAGATATCTGGCTTCTGCCAGTCCTATTGCACATTTAGCAGGGTTAGCGGTAAGGCCAGCCTTCCACAAAGCGTCTAGGACTGCTACCTTCTGCAGGTGCGTCTCCCAGGCTGGGGTGTGTATGATCACATCGTTCAAGTATGTGGCCACATACTCAACATGTGGCCATAATAATTTGTCCAGCCACCACTGGAAGGTGGCTGGGGCTCTGTGTAGTCCAAAAGGGAGGACTATGTATTGGAATAACCCCTCCGGGGTGTAAAAAGTAGTTTTTTCCTCAGCATCTTCTGCAAGTGGGATCTTCTAATATCCTTTAGTGAGGTCCAGGGTGGTCAGGAATTGTGCTTTCCCCAACTGGTCGACCAGCTCATCTATCCATGGTATGGGGTACACATCAAACTGGGACACCTTGTTTAACCTTCGAAAGTCATTGCAAAACCTCATGGTGCCATCCGGTTTGGGTACCAGCACGATCGGACTGGACCACTGGCTACGTGATTCTTCGATGACTCCCAGCTCTAGCATCCTCCTGACCTCTGCCCTGATCTCTTCTCTTTTTGCCTCTGGTATGCAGTAGGGTTACTGTCACCTTGGCCCCAGGGTTTGTGGTGATATGATGGTAGGCTTCCATGGCCAAGCTGGCTTGCTGGAGAACACATCTCAGTTGCATTCTATCAGCTGGGTGACTTCAGCCTGTTGTTCTCTGGTCAATTAGTCAGACATTCGCACATCTTCACAGGGGCTGTCTCCCTGGGACGGCAGGTCTAGAGTGGTTATGCAAGCCTCCCTCTCTTGCCAGGGCTTCAGTAGATTGATGTGGTAAATTTGCTCCTGCTTTTGGCACCCTGGCTGCTGTACTTTATTATCCACCTCTCCTACAGCTTCTGTGTTTTCATATGGCCCCTGCCACTTGGCCAAGAGTTTGCTCTTGGTTGTGGGCACGAGTGCCATTACCCGGTCTCTGGGTTGGAATTTCCAGATTTTTGTCTGGAGGTTATAGAAGAACTGTTGGGCCACCTGTGCTTTCTCTAGGTGCTCCTGCACTATAGAGGCAACCCGAGTGATCTGGTCCTTCATCTGCATCACATGCTCTACGACGTTCTTCCCTGGGTTGGGCTGCTCTTCCCATTCCTCTTTAGCAATGTATAGTATGCCATGGGGGTGGCGGCCATATAGCAGCTCAAATGGAGAGAACCCTGTGGATGCCTGAGGGACCTCCCGTATGGCAAATATTAGGTGGGGGAGCAGGGCATCCCAGTCCTTTCCATCCTGATGTACCACCTTCCTTATCATACTCTTCAATGTTTTATTGAAGTGTTCCACCAGGCTGTCAGTCTGGGGGTGGTAGACTGAGGTTCGTATGGACCGGACATGGAGCAGTGTACATAAGTCCTTCATTGTGTTCGACTCAAAAGGGGTCCCTTAGTCCGTTACAATTTCCTTGGGTATGCCTACCTGCGCGAAGATTGGGAGCAACTCTTTTGCTATTGCCTTGGATGTCGCGCTCCGGAGTGGCATAGTCCAAGATGACGAGTATATGTTGATGGTCCCTGGCTGACTTCCCTAAGGGACCTACTAGGTCCATAGCTATCTGCTCAAATGGGACCTCTAGGATAGGCAGTAGCACGAAAGGAGCCCTCAGATGGGATTGGGGGCTGTGCAGTTGACACTCCGGGCAGGAGGAACAGTAGTGCCAGACCTCAGCATGTATTCCTGGCCAAAAGAAACATTGTAGGACCAGATCCAGGGTTTTCTTCACCCCCAGGTGCCCCCCACCCCCAAAAAAAGGTGGCTATGTGCCAGATCCAATACTGTCCTGGTGCTTCTGAGGCATCAGGAGCTGTTTTACCTCTTACCTTTGTACCTGCTCTACTCTGTATAGTAGGTACCTCCTTATTATGAAGTAGGGCCCTTCCCTTTACGGCTACCCCATTCACTCAACCACTGCCTTCCTAGCATTGTCATATCAGGGATCGTTCAACTGGTTTCTGCCCAACGTCTCTCAAGCGGGGCCAACCTGCCAAGCCCTAGGAAGTCTGCTTCAGCTCCAATCCCGAGTTCAGTGTTGCTGGGGCCGAGACTAGCCTCTGGTTCATCCTGCATTCGAGTAGGTTCCCCTTCCTTAGCTCTAGCTTCTCTCCCCTTGAGGTTCTGAACCCCCTCTCTGGTTCTGGGCCAAGATCTTGGTCCCTAAGGCCTTGTCGGACCTCCTCTGTCAACGGGTTTTCCAGGGTTTCCCAGAGGTAGAAAACAGATCTGGGGCAAATTCCGCAAAAACGGGTCTGGTTAGTTGTGGCAGTGGTTATGGTGGTTCCGGGCCCCCCCAACCCCCTTTTTCAATAGTAGGTGGAGGCTTCTGAACCTGGGGAAGTCTCGGCCTAACAGGACAGGGTAGGGGACCCTTGGGACCACCCCAGCTTCCACCTTGGTAGTGTTTGTAACCCGTCCGTGCCCAGGGTAGCCCACTGATAATGCCAGGGTCAGGGCAGGCTGCAAAAGGAGAGCAAATTCTCCCAGCACTGGTGGGTGACACCACAGTCAGACTTCCCAACCAGCCAAAAACAGTGCTTCTGATTCCCCCACACTGGTTATCAAGAAGCCACTGTGCAAATACACACAGCCCCCTTTACTGCATTTCAGTCTCTGGCTCCCAAATACACTAGGTCCAGTAAAGAGACCAGTTGCTTTAACTCTATGCTCTTTACTAAAAGATTCCCTCTGATCCCAAAGGATCAGCCACAGTACCAGTTCACTATAAGTCTGGATCTTACCCAAAATACCACGCTGCCAGCCAATCCTTTAGTAACTAAAACTAAAGGTTTATTAGTAAAAGAAAAACAAACAATAAGAGAAGTGTTAAAGGCTTAAAGCAATCAGA
>ML675616.1:109425565-109544183 GCA_007922155.1 Mesoclemmys tuberculata
GTCAAATAACACCAATGCCCCCCCCTCCTAATGCAGCCCGCGTGACAGTGTTCACCAGGACTTCAATCTGGGCCTCGACAGCTGGGTAGTAGCTAACGGATCCATGTATGCATGTGATCCCGGTACACTTGGCCTGAGTTAGCTGGTGTTGTTTTACCGGTTTCCTGGAGACCAGCGTGACTGCACTCCCAGAGTCAACCAGGGCAACTGTCTCCACCCCATTCAGCCTGACTGGTCAGGTGTATCTGTGGGGAGTCAGTGCAACCCCTACCAAGTGGATCAGGGCACATGGGCCTGTATAGTCTCCCAGACTACAGTGCATGGGCTCCTCTCTGTTAGGACATTGGGCAGCGATGTGTCCTAACTCCCCACATGTATAGCACCTATACCTTGCTCTGGGTAGGTCCCTAACTTTTGGGATGCTTGGCCAGCTCCTCCAGCCTTCCCTGCCCAGGTCCCCCAGTTCCCTCGTGGCGTCTGGCTGCTCCTCAGCAACTTTGTTACTCGCCCGGATTTGGCTAGTGTCCTCAGGTGGCTGGGCCCTTGGGGTCGGGCCAGGTCTCGGGAAGCAACGGGGTTCATCCCGGGGGTGTTGTGAGAGTTCCCTGGCCATGAGTCACCTTTCCACCAGTGCAACCAATTCATCATAGGAGGAGGGACCATTCTGGTCTACCCAAGCTCACAGGTCCGGGGACAACCCTCTCATGTACTGGTCCATTTCCAGGAGTTCTAGTATCTGCTCCGTATTATGGGTTTCCTGCTGCAGCCACTTTCATGTGAGGCGTATCAGGTCAAACAGCTGGGATCACAGGGGCTTGGCTTCCTGGTACCACCAGTCGTGGAATTTCTGGGCCTTCATTGCTGTGGTTCCAGATCTGGCCAAAATCTCAGCCTTCAGCTGGGTGTAGTCAGTGGCTGATTTGGCAGCCATGTCATAATACGTCTTCTGGGCTTCTCTGCACAAGAAAGGAGCGAGGATGCTAGCCCACGGGCCAGGCCTCCCATATGGCCGTCCACTCAAATGCCAGGAGGTACGTTTCTATGTCATCTCCCACAATCATCTTCTGGAGGTAGCTTGTAGCCCTCATGGCATGCGGCTTATCATGGGCTCAAGGCCTTCAGCTGGGCCACTACCTCCTGTAGCATAGCCTGGTCCTATGCAACTTGAGACATTAGCAGTTGGTTCATCTCCTGCGGTACCCGCACTGCTTCTTGTTGGGTGGCTGTCTGGACCCTGATAGCTTCTTGCTCAGCCGCTGGGCCCTGTATTAAGGCCTTCACCACGTCTTCCATGTGGAAGGGCAGGCAAGCTGGCTGCTGCACCGATGAGATCCCTCTCGACACCAGTTTGCGGTGAGGCGCTTGATGGGCCCTTGGGTCTGGCGTTTCCCTCAGCAATCAGCCCTTGCCATAGCCTATAGTCCCAGCTGGGGGTCCGTAGGATCCTCAACCTTTCTCTGGGGAGAACTTTGGCCATCCTGGCTGTGGCTGGTAGGGGGTGTCCAAGGCCGCCCTCTACTTCAGACACCAGCCCGGGGACCTTGATGGCAACAGGGTGCACCTAAACTGTTACAGTCTTTACCCTGGGCTGCTTCCCTATGCTGCCCTTCCTGGGCTTTAGTAGCCACCCTCCTGGTAGTGGCAGCTTCCTCCTACTGTGGTTCTGTCCCCCTAGTCCGCTCCTGCTCCTCATTGTTGCTCTGCTTCCTTCAGCTCCTGGCTCCAAGCTCACACAGCTCCAAACTCCCACAGCTCCCAAACTCTCACTGGAGCGAGAGTTTTTAATAGGTCTTGGGCAAGCCCTTAATTAGCCCCAGGTGGTCTCATTAGCCTAAGGTTATCCCTTCGCAGCTGGCCAGGAACAGGGCTGTGATCAATCTGAGGCTTACATATCTGCCTTCAGTGAATCTCTCATAGCCACTTGGCCATACCTTATCACACCACCAGCATTTATTTAATTATATTTAGTGCTATCTGCTGCATTTGATAGTAAAAGTGGGCATGCAGATCCACACATGCGTACTGAAACATTAGACCCAAATCTGTAATCACACCCAAGTTTGGACCCTTGTGCCTGCACTGAGCCACTTTGAAGTTATCAGGTCCTGTATGCACAGCATGCCACTTGGTCACATGAAAAAGTGGCAGCCGCCAGTAGTAGCATAGAAGAAAAACTTAAAGAAAAGAGCCGCAAACCATGAAGATCTAGCTGGGGAAAATGAGTAGCTGTGTGCTATCCACACATGCCACCTACACATATGGCAGCACCTGTCACAGGATGCTGCAGTGAGGTATTTTGAGCCCTTTGCAGCCTGAAGTGAAATCCACACATCCCACTATGGGTTACGCCCAGCTTTCACCAAAGGAGAATGGGAGTTGAGAACAGAATTGAGCCTTATTTTTTACATGGATCTTGTATGCTTAGAAAACTAAAGTACGTCACAGTGAGTTGATCCTTTCTTTAGACAGCAACCTATTACTTATAATTCACTATGGATTCTTCTGTAATCACTCAGAAGAGGCGGAGGAAATGACTGTGCAATTACATTTTTATCAGATCACAGTTCTATTTTAATTTTCCAGAATAGTACATATTGTACTGTAGGTTTTTTTTCCCCTCCAACTCCTCTAAAATTTTCTCAGGCCATTCCCTCATGTTTGGAGTTTGCAGATCCTTTGCAGGGCCATTTTGGAGCTTCATCTAGCATTGATATTATACCAAAGACGACCTTTTCTTGCACTTGGACTTTCCAGACAGGGTTTATAGTAGTTTCCAGGGCTTGCCTTCACTTTCCAGTGAGCATATGAACTTTAAAATTCTAAGGAAACCCACTTGCTGCCTGTTTTCTCCTGTCTCCACAAGACCTGGTGACAGTCACATCCAGTGACTCTTCACTGCCACTTTTCTGGACAGTGTATGGCTGTTTGCTTATTCACATTCATGTTTTGCTGGGGGATCCACAGAACTTTCCATAGCCATCGCTTTAGCGATTAGTTTACTAGTAGGCTAGTAACTGCATATTAGGGTGCAGTGTAAAAAATACCCATAGGAAAATTAATGCAATACCACTTAAAAGGATATCAGGCAGCATAGAAGACCAATGATAGGTGATGAATATGTTTAGGAGTAAGAAAAAATGGATGTTGGCAAGGTGGGGAAAAGAACAAAAGAAATGGAGCTGAAGAAATAAACAAGGTAGAGGGTGAAGTTGAGGAAAACTGCAAGGATTACAGGAAAAGAGGGAGTGAGGAGGAGGCAGAGAGGATGACAACACAAAGGGAAAGGGGGGGGATGCAATTAAGGAAATTAAATAATTTTTGGAAAGAAAACAGATAATACAACTAGCAGCCATTAGACAATGTGAGAGCAGAAACAACAAGAGATGAGAGTACAATGGCAAGGAGGAAGACAGATACATGGAGTAGATATTTGTGGAAGGAGAGAGATTAACAAGATAGGGAAAGGGTGCTGTGGTATAGCAAGGGCAGAGGGCAGTAGGAAAGTTCTCCTATTTGTAAACTTATTTGTAAAGCCCGCCCACCGCTGAAGGTCCCTCCCCCAGCCTAAGGGGAGGAATCACTAAGCTGAGATACAACTGATTCCTTGGGACAAATAATGAAAAAACAGGGAGGGCTGTGGAGGTCACAGGGTCAAAAGGAGGGAACCAGAACAGGACACCGAGCAGAGAATCCCAGACAGCGCCCACTGCTCCTGGAAGGTGTCAAGGGAGCCAGCGGACGCCGCCCAGAGGAACTCTGCCCGGATGCATAAACGGATGGAGGAACGGAAATAGGCCACACAGTCACAGAGCACCCACTCAGCCAACCTCCTCTCCCTGGTCTTGTAGATGGCCACTTTGGCCAGGGCCAGGAGGAGGCTGACGAGGAGGTCCCGCGACTTCGTGGGGCTCCAAATGGGGTGTGCATAAATAAACAGTTGAAGGGAAAAGTGCAGCCAGAACCTCAATAGGAGGTTCTGGAGGAGCCAGAACTGGGGCTGCAGCCTGGCGCACTCCAGGTAGGCGTGCGCCAGGGTCTCCCTCACACCACAAAAGAGGCAAGTATCGGGGTGAGGGGTGAACCACGCCAGGTACATGCCCGTGCTTATGGCTCCATGAAGGAGCCACCAATTGATGTCCCCAGCAGGCCATGGGGTTAAGGTGGTGTACAGGCTGGCCCACCAGGGGTCCTCGCCCTCCACAGGTGGCATTAGGTCCCACCATTTGGTGTCTGGGCGGGACACGAGGGCGAGGAAATGACGGGTGTGCAGCACGAGCGTGTACAGATGGTGCCTGGGCGCAGTTTGAAAAAGGACCGGCTGCAAGTTGTGAGCCGGCTCGGTGCGTGGGGGTGGAGAGGCCGGGGGGGCTCGTGGGGCTGGAGCCCTATGAGAAGCACCGGAGGGCTGGGGCGGGGAGCACCCTCTCGCAGGACCCATTCGAGGTAAGCCTGAGCAGCAGGGAGCAAGGCTGCCCTCACCTCCTGGAGTACGTGTTGGGGGGTTCGAAGGGTGGGGAAGCCTCATGTGCAGAGCCAGCACGTGGGGATCCACCCAGTCCCCCCGGGCGTAGTCCAGGTCGTCTCTGATCCTGATGATTCCTTCCAGGACCAACCTCCGTCATACCGAGGGGGTCTCCGCCGCCTGCACACGCAGCTGGGGGTTGTGTAGCAGGGGCTCCGCGCGGAGATCCTCCCCCTCGGTGACCGCAAGGGTCCTGGAGGCCGAGACGAGCCTCCAGGTCCGGAGGAGGTCCTGATAGAAGACCGGCAGCTCGGAGAGGTCTCGCGGAAGACCTCTTGGGTGGAGAAAAAAGAGCTGCCGGTCATATTGGAGCCCTCGAAGGCAGCGGAGGAAGGCGTGCGCCAAGTGGCTCCACGCCGGACTACCTGCACCATAGAGGAGTCTCTGCAGGGCCTGGAGGCGGAAGGTGTGGACCTGGCTGTGGATACAGCACAGGCCCTGCCCGCCCTCCTCCAGAGGGAGACTCAGAATCCCTGCAGAGACCCAGTGTAGTCCTGGCCAAAAGAACTCCAGAACTGTCTTCTGGAGGTAGGCCAGGAAACTCGGGGTCGGGACCAGAATGTGAGCCAGTGCCAGAGCATGGACAGGACTACCTAGTTGATCACCAGTGCCCTCTCCCAGAGGGAGAGGAACCGAAGCAGTCCTGTCCATTTCTGCAGCCGCCCAGACACCCAGTCCTGCAAATCTTGCCAGTTCTCTGCCGGGGAAGGATGGGTGGCGGAAAAGTAAATGCCCAGATAGATAGAGCAGTGGACCCACGCTCCACCGAATGGCGTGAAGAGCAGGTGGGAGGGAGCTCGTCCGCCACCCGGCCCCTACTGTCAGGCCAAAGCTCTTGACCCAGCTGCACCAGGTCGCTCGGGTCCTGGACCGCAAGGAGCACGTTCTCGGCGTACGCTGACAGGACCAGTCTCACCTCTGGCTCACAGAGGACCAACTCCGTCAGCCTCCGGTGGAGGAGACAGAGGAAGAGCTCGATGGCTAGAGCATACAGCTGGCCTGATAGCGGACAGCCTTGATGCACTCCTTGCCCGAAGCTGACTGGTTCGGTCAGGGTCCAGTTGAGCTTCACCAGGCACTCCGCGGAGGCGTACAGCACCCGGAGAAAACCCACAAAGTGGGGCCCGAAGCCAAACGACTGCAGGGTGCCTAGGAGATATCCGTACTCCATTGGGTCAAATGCCTTCTCCTGGTCCATGGACAGGAGGACAAATGACAGACCATCCCTACATCCGAGTTCCAAGAGGTCCCAGACCAGATACAAGTTGTAGAAGATGCTGTGGCCTGGGACGGTGTAGGTCTGGTCAGGATGGACCACGTCCAGCAGCATGGACCCCAGTCACATTGAAAGGGCCTTGGCTATGATTTTGTAGTCCGTGCTGAGGAGCGAGAGGGGACGCCAGTTCCGAAGGTCTCCATTCTTGGGCAGCAAGGCGAGTACAGCCCACCTGCACGAGAGGGGAAGCTCTCCGCTGGCCTCAGATTTGGCCCAGACAGTTGCGAGGTCCGGGCCGAGGACGTCCCAGAATACGCGGTAGAACTCCACAGTCAGCCCGTCCATGCCTGGGGATTTATTGGTGGGCATGAGGCAGAGGACTTCCGAGATCTCAGCCAGAGTGAGAGGTAGCTCCAGCCGACCTCGGTCGCCTGCGCTGACCATGGAAAGTTCATTCCAGAGCACCCTGCAGGCGGTGATGTCAGTCGGATCCGGGGAGAAAAGGTCGGCGTAGAAGGCCCTGGCCCTTCCACGCATCTCCACCAGATCCGTGAGGGGGTGCTGTCGGCAGCCAGGAGGCAGATGACATGCTTCCGGTCCCCCCTCCTTTTCTCCATGGCGTGGAAGAAGCGGGAGCCGCGATCCATCTCCCGAAGGAGACAGATGTGGGATCGGACAAAGGTACCCCACTTCTCCCGGCATGCTCCGCAGAGGGATGGATCCTTGGGGCTGGTGGCCAGACGCCTCTCCAGCTCTAAAACCTCCCATTCCAGCTGCTCTATCCCCGCATCCTGCTGCCGGCTGGCCCCCCGAGTGTAGTCACGGAAGAAGAGCCGGGCGCGTACCTTCCTCACATCCCACCAGTGCCATGCCGAGAAAAAGGAGCCCCTCTGCCCCTGCCAGGCTAGCCAGAACTCCTGGAAGGACGCCACGAAGCCCACATCCTCCAGCAGGTTATTATTCAAATGCCAGTAGGCCGGCCCCGGCCTCTCCGCGGTGAGAGAGGCCGTCACGCTCACCATGTGGTGATCCAAGAAAGGGGCTGGCCGGACGCTGGAGGAGTGGGCCCGCGCAAGATGGTGACGAGAGATATAGATGCGGTCCAACCGGGAGTGGTGCGACCGATCTTCCCCCACCCGGACATAGGTGAAGGTGACGTCTTCCGGGTGGTGGTCGCGCCAGACGTCCACTAGGGAGTGATTGTCGATAATTCCCCAGAGAACGTCCGCGGCAGCCTGACACTGCTTGGTCCCCGTGCGGTCTCGCTCCTCAAGGGTGGTGTTGAAATCCCCGCCCAGGACCAGGCATTCGTGAGGATCTAAAGTGCTGAGGAAGGCGGCCGCCTCCTGGAAGAAATGCATCCGCTCCGGACCCGCGGTCGGGGCGTAGACATTGACAAGGCTCAGTGCCAGCCCCTCCATGCAGACCCGGAAGTGCAGCAGGTGGCCCGGCACGACCTCGGTGACCCCCAGCACCTCGGGCTGCAGGACAGGGGAGAACAGGGTGGCTACTCCGCCCGCACGGGCGGAGAGATGACTAAGGTGCACCCCGTCTCCCTACTCCAGCTGCCAGCTGGCTTCGGTGGCTGGGTCCGTGTGGGTCTCCTGCAGGAACGCTATAGAGTACCCCCCTCCCGAAGGAAGGAGAGCACCTGGTTCCTGCGGAGACCCGTCCTGTAGCCCCTTGTATTTAAGGTGATGATGGTGACAGGCATTACGAGGAGGGCTGGGGGGGATCCTCATGGGCAGGGGCGCCGGTGACCTTCGTCGGGCTCCGCAGGAGTCCGTGTCCGGTGCTGTAGGCCATGAGGGCGTCACAGAAGCTGCTGGCCCTCTGGTAGGCTGCGGCGTCCTGCCGCCCGGTCCCCTTCCCCTTCTTCATGGTGGCCCTCATGGCCCGGAGGATGCGGTGGAAGTCCCCCCAGCGCTGCAGAGCAAGCCTCACTCGGTTCCAGGCACCACGTGTGTCCCGGAGAAAGACACGGATTTCTTCGCGCAGCACCTCGGGGGTTCGTCCTCCGGCTCAGCCTCCGCAGCTGCCTTGTGGACCACAGGGATGGGGGCTAAGGGTGGCGGCAGCAGAGGGAAGACAGCAGCCCCGAGTGGGCTGCGAGTGCTGAACACAAAGGCCGCCTCCTGGGAGCTCTTCGTAGGGAAGGAGACAACACCAGGGGTGACAGATAAATAGGCAGTGGGGGGGGGAAGAGGTAGGTACAGGGAGGAGTAAGGGGGTCGAGAAAAGGTAGGGAATAGGAATTGGGGTAGGAGTAGGGGAAGGGTTGGGGCAAGGAGCGGGAGAGGGTTCAGGGTTAGAATTGGGGATGAATCCAACAGCCGCAGTGGCTGGGCAGGGGGTGCATAGGTTCTTGGTTGGGGCCGGGAGCTAAGGAGGTGGGCACGAGGTGGGTGGTCTCCACGGTGGTGTCCAGTGTGGTTGCAGTGCCCGTGGCTCCAGGCCCTTGTGAGGGGACAGCTGGGCAAGCATCGTTAGGGAGGATGGGAAGGGGCTGGCCCACAAGAAGGGTTGGGGCACCCAGTGGCTTGGGGCTCAGCCATTCGGCCTCGGCTGACTCTTCAGTGGCTGGGGCGGTGATGGTGAGTTCCCCTTCTCCCATGCGGTGGATGGAAGGGTCGAGGGGGGTCGTGGTGGTGGGAGCAGGGGTGGCAGCTGAGGATGGGAGGGGAGAGCCCACTCAAAATTGCCCTGCTCTAAGCCCTCCTCGCAGGGGGCTGGGTTGTCCTCCGGGCAGGCCGGGGTCAACCCCAGGGTGTCAATCTCCTCCATTAGGGAGGGGAGGTCTCCCCCCGCTGCCCCGAGATCTTCCCCGGCACTGGCGGGGGGTCTGGATGGCAGTGGGGCTAGGCGGGTTCCGGACGGGGACTCCTCCAGGAGGGCGATGGTACAGCCCACGTCTGCTGCCATGGCTTCCTCGGCCGGTGCACCCCGCTGGGCTCTAGCAGGGGGCGCGGCCGTAGGCCCGGCCTCAGCAGCCCCCCTCCTGGCTTTGCAGGGGCTTGCGGCCCGCTCGGCTGCAGGTGAGAGGGGGCGCTGGGCTCCAGCTTTACACTTGCCGCGCCTACCCGGCACGAGCTCCCAGCCTCCTGAGGTGGAGGGCTGGGCAGTGGGGGCAGGGTCAGGGGGCAAGAGTACAGGGGTTGGGGCTTCGGAAAGAGGGGGTGGGACATCCCTGGGGCATGCCCCCTCCGATGCCCGACAGTGCCGGCCCTGGCTCCCTCCCCTCCGCAGGCCCCGCTGGACTGCTCCGGGCGTCAGCGGGGCCCATCAGCTCGCCCGGGCGATCCAGGGGGGGTGCCCCCGGGGCCCGAGCGCAGGTGATTCTTGCTGACGGAGGGGGGTTGGCCACAGGGACTGGACGGCTGGGGGGGGCACCATTGCTAGTCTGACTGGTGCGCCCCTGGGTCTCAGGGGACCCGGGCTTCCCTCCGTGCTGGGCCAAGGGGCAGTCCCTCCGAATGTGCCCCGCCGCCCGGCAGAGGTAGCACCGGGCCTCCCCCGTTGTATAGTGGACCCGGTACTGGGCCCCTTGATGGGGCACCAGGAATGACCCCTCGAGCGCCTCCTCGCCACGCGCCACCGCTGGCAGCAGCTGGAGCTGTACCTGCCGGCGGAACAAGGGGACGTGGCGGTGGGCGGGGTCCTTGCAGCCGACGGGAAGCGGGCTGATGGTGGAGAGGGGCTTCCCCAGGGTGGCGAGGAAAGGCAGAAGGGCGGCATTGGGGAGGAAGGGCGGAACAGAGGAGAAGACCACCCGTACGCCCAGGTCCTCCAGGGGCTCCACTGGGACGTGGACACCCCCCACCGCCAGGCCCGTTTCCACCGCCTCCTGGGCCGCGGCCTCCGACACCAGAAAGAAGACCACCTTGCCATACATTCGGGAGGCTGCCACCACGGCCGTGGACCCCACCACCAGCGTCATCGCCTGCTCCTACGTTTCCACGTGGGGCGAGGCAGGCACCAGGAGGCACCGGACCCCATGCCTCCTGGTAAGGGTGGGGAAGGGGTCCCGGCCACCTGGGATGGTGCCGGAGGCGGTGGTCAGGGCAAGTGACTTGGCAGCGGCAGGCCAAGTCACCTGGGCGTATGCTGCGGCCACCTGGGGGAGGGAGAGTGGAGAGGGAGGGGAGCAGGGAGGGAGGGGGAAGAAGGGGAGGGGGGTGACCACTCCTCCCCGCTAGGCTGGAAGCAGGAGCGGAGGGCACCAGCACAAAGGGGTACGGGGGGACAAGCTGGGTAGGGGCGGTGCACTCACCAGCCCAAGATATGATAGCGGCTCCTCTGGCTGCACAGGGGTGGGGCAGGGCTAAAGCAACATGGGGGGGTGCAGTGTGTGGGGGGAGTCAACAAAAAAGGGGGGAAGATCAATTGGGGGGGCACCATGGAAGCTGCCAGGGCCAGAGTGTGGGGGCCAGATCAGGGGGAAGCAGCAGTGGGCAGGGGAGGGGAGTGGTGGGGGCCCAGCAGTAAGCTGCTAGGGCTGGGCGGGGCAGGGCACAAACCAAGGCAGGGGCTGGGCAAACAAACAAACAAACCAAAGGGATGAGGGGACAAACTGCGGGGGGGGGCAGCAACAGGGGAGGGGTGAGAAAGCTAATAGGGGCAGCAACAGGGGAAGAAAAGGGGAAGGGCAGGGGTGCCCCCTAAGTGGGGGCAGGAGAAGCAAATGGCAGCAGGGAAGGGGGGGAGGGGTGCTCACAGCAGCAGCAGCAGGACCCTGGAAGCAGCAGGGGTGGTGTCAGTGGCGGTGGGGTGGCCACTCACTCACCCCCTCCCCTCCCCCCTGGGAGGGGGGGCAGCTAGCAGGGCCCCCAAGAGCCAGGAGCACCCCAGCAGTAGCAAGAGGAGCAGCAGCAAGAAGAGTAGGAAAGTTCTAGAAGGGCACAATGTAAGTGCTAGAATGATCTGGGCTTTATTCCCTGTAGACTAGCAAAGGGTAATTAGTGTCAGCTGACACCAATTAAGGCCCCACCCAGGTGCCTATAAAAACCCTCTACTCCTGAGAGACAGTGTGGAGTGGAAGGAGTAGGTGTGTGGTGAGTAGAGGAGTTTGTGAAGTGGAGGAGAACAGAACAGAGTACGGTGGTGTGTGGGGGAGAGGTGGAGTCCTGAAGAAGGTGCTGGGCTCAAGAAGCCAGAAAGACAGAGGGGGGAGAGTGGCCCAGGGGAAAAGCCTGCAGCTGCAAGTAAGGTGCTAGCAGCACATAGCTGCTACTCAGAGGGCCCCTGGGCTGGGAGCCGGAGGAGCTTGCGGGCCTGAGTCCCTACCACCCTCCCTGGGAAGACGGGGTAACTGGCAACGCCCTGGCCCACTAAGAGAGGCAAAAGTGCGAGGCCCACTAGGGAGAAGCTGGCCATTTGCCAGAGGGCATGCACACAAAAGTTAGTTAAGACCATAAACACTCTTGCTGGAAGACTGCAATGTAACATTACTTTAGTTCTTAGAATTCAGACTAATACAAAAGAATGCCAAAACATAGACAAAGCAGGTTGCTCCCTAAAACAGAGAGGCACAACTCACCCAACCTTACTAGGGGCTGGCTTTCTGCAGCCTGACTTCTGCTAGGCCCAGTTCACACATTTCTAGGGTCATCAGATAGCAAGCGTGAAAAATTAGGACTGGGAGTGGGGAGAATAGGCACCTATAGAAGAGAAAGCCCCAAATATCAGGACATCTGGTCCCCCTACACATTTCCCTAGAGCCTCCTAGCCTTTGAGTAGGACCAGGGAAAAAAGCCCTCAGCACTTAAAGTGATAGCTTACAATTTTAATACAGTTTTCAACACTCCTCAATAAGAGAAGTAGGTATTAATTTCAGCCATGACAAAACTTTATAATTTTCTATCCCCCTAAACCAACTGCCTTTGCAAATCTGACCTAGTTCAATTGGTAGCTGATGGGCCTTTATAATCAATACATTTGAAAAGAAAAAGGAAATGTTGCAGTTTTGTTATTTAGCTAAGTAGAAGCAAATAATAAAAAAAAAAAAGATCCTTAAAGGAACAAAATTTGAAACATGGCATGTATGGAGACAGGCAATCTCCACTGACTGCCAAGAGATACTGTGCCAAACCACAGAAGAGGAGCTGGGCACATAGTGGAAACACTGATTTATGAACAGGCTCGTTAAATCCAACAAGCAATTTACATCATCTGCAGTCATAGCTTTTTAATTTTGATTTTCTGTGAACATTTGGATGGCCATATTTTTTCTATTCAAATGTTTGTGAAAGAGCTTTTAATTCATGCAAATAATGATACCTGCACTGGAAGTGTTGGCTTTGTGTGTGCAGGAGTGACCTGGTGTTAGAAGGCAAGGCAAAATTAGGAGAGCAAGAAAGCCAATGATTTTGACACAAACAAAACTAAGAGAGACCTGTTTTCTGTCAGCATGAGCATCGTGATGTGGAGAGCACAGCAGGGTTCTTGAGTGGAACCATCCAAAACAGGGCTTTTGTACCTAATTTTGTTCTGCTCCAGGTGATGTATTTTATGCAAATTATATGGAAATAATCTGCATATTTGCAAATACTTTGCATATGACATTAAATTAAGCTTACTGTTAAGACACCCTGCCTGAGCAGTGGCAGTGGATGCTGCTGCAGATGAATGAATGCCTGAAGGTGCTTGTGGAGGAATCTGAATAGGTATCTGTGGGGCGGCTTCTGGGCTGTTGGTACTGATGAGGAGTAGCAGTGTTCCAGGGCTCTTGGAGAGCAGAGAACTCCGGGGTGAGGGTAGCAGGTGTTTGGGCAGCTGTGGGGGCTCCTAGGGATTAGGAGGTGCTGAATCTTCTAAGAGAAGAAGGTGCTGAGGGGCAGGAGGTTCCTGGGGTTGGATGTTTACTGGGTGTACTCCACAGGGGCAGAGGGTTCGTGTTTTGTGATCTCAGTGGCGAGAGAGAGAGAGCTGCCGGACAAGAGGACTGGTTTATTGTTTACAGGCCATACGGAATTAGACTAATAATCCACATAACTGCCCAGTATATGAATAAAGCACATGCTAGCCAAAGGCAATATGGTGATGGTATCAAAAGCAATAGCAATAGCAGCCACATACTACCGCAATTCCCAGAAGAAAGCACTTACCAACAAAAGGATGGGGGAGACCCATCTTCCACCCTGCCAGTGAGTCGTAACCAGGGAGAGAGTTGGGGGAATTTTGTCTCCACGTCCATTCAGGCCTCTCCACTGAGACTACCAACATGCATGCAACCTCCAGAGGAAGCACTCGAGTACAATGGAAATGGGGGTGGTATAAAAACTAGGTTGATGATCCAGTTACTTTCATGTAAGCCTTATGTAGCCTTCAAATGATGAGTTCTCAGTCACCATCGGCCCGGCTAGATTCAAGCTAGTGAGATGGACATGAAATTATTCTCATAAGTTATCCAGTCCTTGAGCAGCTGTCCAATGAGTCACCTTGTGCTGCTTGGTGTTATTTGCACACTCCATTTAACATGGGACTTTTCCATCACCACAGGTCTGAGATAGCCTCACCTGCCTCATTTGCTATAGATTTTCTGCCTCCCATTATGACATAAGGATTTGATTGCAAAGTACATAGCTTACATTTCTCCTCTATTAATAGGCATCTTTCTTGCTTCCAAGATAAAAATTTCCTGTTTTCTGAGATGTTTTTCTTTAATTGGAACTTCCTTTTCACATAATACGTTTATATTGTTTCCAGGTTACAAACCTAGCTCTTAGAACAGATAGTCTGTTGTGAGTGAATCCACCTGCTGAATGCCGCATGCTTTTAACCCCCAGGATCCAGGTAGTGGCTGACCACTCTTCCTCGCTCTGGGTCTCTAAAGCACACTGCCAGGTGCAGACTCTGTGTCCACTACCCTTCTTTGGTGGTGGAACAATACAGTCTACCACCTAGACCCTGGAACCAGTGCTTCAGCGCTCCCAAGCCCCCAGTTGCTTAGCACATTTCTCCTAGGGTCCATCTGGATGTTGGAGCTCTGGTTTCCCTTCAGGGAAAATGTGGCAACATAAACTTAGGCAAGGAATTTCTTATCCATCACCATTTACTCTTGAGGAGCACAAGAGTTACAGATCTATGGATAATTACAAACACCTCTCAGTCTGATGTGACCCCCTCTTTTAAGTTTCTGGGTTTTGTCCAAGTCCTTAAAGGGAGGCAAATTTTCTCCTGCCTCCACTTTTCCTTTCAGATTGTCTGTTTCTGGTGACTAAATGGCTTCCTTGACTTAAAGAGTATTTCTCTTTTTAAAACAGCTTGTGAAACCTTTCCCTGCTCTTCAGCTGGGCATTTTCCATGCCCCAAACCGCCACTGGCTTCTGGGCAGAGTCATTCAAAATCAATGGCTCTGTCTGTACCCATTGTGCCACCAGAGGAGAGCCATTCAATGTTGGTGGCTCTGTCATTGATCCCCAGAAACACTCTTTGCACTGGGTGCCAAGTTTTTGTTTCAGAAAAGTTTACATTCAAAATGGAGGTTGAAATATAGGAGGTGTTCAGAAACAAAAATGGAATTCATAAATTGAAACAGACATATGCCCCAATCGGTCACACACAATGTTAGGGCATGCAAGGCAATTGTAATGCGAATGCAGGCTAGTAGCAAAGCTAGGCCTGATGACTTAGATATGAATTTGAGATAAAGCAGAAGCAAGCTAACCACAAAACTGGTATAAAGCAGTGTGAAGGCAGCTCAGGTTGTAAACAACTAACTACCGCTTGTAGTTTGATCGGATGTCAAAAATGCACCAATAAGTGCATGCACCAAACCTGAAACGGATCAAAAGCTGACCAATAAGGGGATCAAATACTATATCATGGCAGGGGTAACATAAGGAAATTGGAAAGCTCGTACACTAGCACCTCGCGCGGGGTGTTATGTCAGGTCCGCTCGTGGGCAGCTGCTTATCAGGAGAGTACAGATGGGCTTCCCCTCCCTGATGGTGGTAAGTGCCTGACTCAAATGCATGCTTGTAACTGAAACAAACAGCTTTTTAGCAGCACTGCCTTGTTTTTCTGCATTCTGTCTCACCACTGAGATCTAAAACCACAAACCCTCCGTCTTGACCGAGCACACACAATAATTAAGTATTTCTAACAAATCATCTGTAGCCTGTCTGGATTATTTGCCATATGTTTCACAAAGACCCTACCACCAATTTAAAGAGACACAGAAGAGATAATAGTTAATGGGTGAAATTTGTAACTCCATTCAATGGATTCATACCACGAATTAATTTGCTTCATTATATTTTAAAACATTTATTCTTAGTTGTGTTAGTAACAGCATCTTAGATTAAACCTAAAACAAGAGAAAAATCGAATTTATTTCACACCTTTTATACCATTTGTTTGCCTCTTTGCATTTCACTCAGTTTGACCATGAAATTAGACTGGTTTCACGTTCTGGTTCACATACACTAACACAGTTTCCCAAATTTTTGAAAGTCAATTTCCACTTCAGAAAAATGAAAACAATCATTGCCTCCTAAAGCCCCATCTGTGGAAGAGAACGTGGGGTAACAAGAGCTTGAGGGACCACTTATGATTCTCAGAGCTGTTTCTGCTGAGGCATTCAGCCAGGGTGTTCTGAAGCCCTGGAAGATGGAGAGCTATAATGGGATGATAAGCTGAATCCTTGTTGCAGGACACAGACTCCACAGCCCAAAAGGGGGCAGCGATGGAGGAGGCTCATAGTCAGAGCCGGCAGAAGTTCTTAAGTTCAGGGCTGGGTGGCCTAGTGGCCAAAGTCAGCAGTGGCTCTCAGGTCCAGGACCAGGCAACCTAGTGGCCAGTGAAAAGAGGAGGGGGCACTACCAGGGAAGATGGGTGGTGGCTGGGGTAGGGCGACCCGGACCCTCTCTGATCTACTGGGTCCCAGCCCAGGGCCGTGTCAATGACTTGAGGTTGTCACTGTGACAGCAGGGATCCAGCCGAAATGCACTGTCTCTACAATGACCATTCAGTAGCCTTCCCTCTGGGCCACTTCCTACCTTGATTCCTGAAGCCTCTATCCAGGCATCTCCTGGGTCCCCAACTCCAGCAGCAGGTATAGTGGCCTGCAGGCCTGGCTTCTGTAGAGCATCCACGGGAACTTCTGACTCCCTCACTGGAGCCTCCACCTTGTGTCCTTCCTGCTCAGTGTCCCACCCTGAGTGACTCCTGCTGCCAGGAATATGGGCTTAACCCCTTTGTCATGTGGGGCCTGTATACCCCATTACAATCCTCCACAGCCATAGACATATGGCTTGCTGGCATAGCAGGGAAGATTTGGCCCCTTCTGTTGATATAATGCATCACTATAGTGTTATTAGTAAGCACTCGAACTGTGAGGCCCCAAAGAAGAGGCAGAAATGCTTCCCATGCAAATTGCTCTGAGTTCTAGCATGCTGTTATGGAGGGAGCCTCAGTAGCAACCATTGTCCATGACTGTGAAGTTGATCTGGATTGCTCTCCACCCTTGAGTGGAGGCACTCATAATTAGAGTCTTTAATGGAAGGGATATTGGAGAATGGAACTCCTCTGCATATTTGTTCTGGTTGTGTCCACCTATCTAATAATGACAGAACTTTTATGGGGAAGGATACCTCCTTGTCTATGCTGTGTCTGTTGGACAGATGCTGATTTCAGATACCCTTGCTGTTGAAAAAGTTGAAGTCTGGCATGTTACATGACAGGCATGCACACCCCTGTATGCCCCAGAAGACTCAGGCAGGTTCTCATTTACATCGTGAGACATGCTTGGAGCTGCCCTATGACATCTATCATTGTCTGAGGTCTGGAATCTTTGAGGTAGGTATACCTTTGGTAGCCTGAAATCTAACACTACCATTATAAATTCAGTGCTTTGCATCAGGGTTATTGTGGATTTGTCTTTGTTGACGCTGAGGACCAGAGAAGTGAAGAGCTCTAGAGTCTTTTGTATGGAGTCTAACTTGATGCAGGGACAATCCCTGAATTACCCAGTTGTCCAGATATGGGTAACTGTAGGCCCCTGGTTTCCTTAGGTGAACTACCACTGCAGCAAAACCTTTGGAAAAATACTCTTGGTGCTGTGGTAAGGACAAAGGGCAGGATTCTATACTGGTTGTGAGATTGGTCGGAGGAATCGCAGTCCAAGCTTCTCTGAAATAAAACAGGGAGAAAGTCTGGGATACACACCTAAACACACTTAAAACCACACTTAAATAAGGACATTCCACCAGAGAAGTAGATCACATCATGGAATGGGCCATCCAAATACCCCAAGAGAATCTGCTTCAATGCAGGAAAAAACCCACTGACCACACACCCCTAGTTGTCACCTACCACCCCATCCTAGTACCAAACAGGGTATCAGTAAACAATTACAAGCAATACTCAATGGGGACCACAACCTGAAAGAGATCTTTTCCAAACTCCATCTTCTGGCCTTCAAACAATCGTTCAACTGCTTCATCAGAAGCAAACTCCCCACAGACCAGGGCACATCAACGCACCAGACTCTCCCAGAACAACAGATGCAAAACAGGCAAACATGGCTCTCCTGCTATGATGGTCAGTATCGCTCACAACACACCTTTCAAGATCTATGGGGCTTACACTTGCCTATCACAACATGTGGAGTACCTCCACCAATGCACTAAATGCCCCAACAACAACGTGAGTGAAACCACACAACCTGAAAAATTTGTTTTAGGTGGCTGTTAACAGAAGGTCAGCTGTCTCATCAGGGGATAAGGAAGAACAAAGAGTGATTGTGAGTGGCCATGAGAGAAGTCATCTCCACTTGTTAGTCACGGTTGAGATGGGTCAAATTCTGGTGAGGAGCTGTGACCCATGTGTGCCGAGGGTAGTCCACCTGAAAAATGCCACCATCAGGGCAGGCTGCAAAAAGGAGAGCACATTCTCCTAAACTGGTGGCTAACACTGCACTTAGATTCACCAACCAGTTACAAACAGTGCTTCTGATCCCCACACTGGTTATAAAGAAGCCACCACAAGAAATATACAGCTCCCTTTATTGCATTTCAGTCTCTGGCTCTCAATTAACAACTAGGTCCAGTAAAGAGATAAGTTATTTAAACTCTATTCCCTTTACCAAAATGTTCTCCTGATGCCCAAAGGGTCAGCCACATTCCCAGATCAACACTGGTTTAGATCTTACCAAAATACCATGCTGCCAGCCAATTCTTTAGTAACTAAAACTATTATAAAAGGAAAGAAACAAGAAGAGAGATGTTAAATGATCAAAGCAATCAGATACATACAAATGATTTCAAAGTCCATATATATCAGATTCTCAAAGAACTGTGGAGTTTGCAGGCTTGTACAGTTCCTCTGGAGTACATCCAATACATGGATGGGTCTCAGTCCTTTGTTTCACAGCTTCAGATGTAAAATAGTTGATCCAGACTTAGGAAGCAGGAATGAAGACAAGATGGAGATGGTGCAGCTGCATTTTATAGTCTCTGCTCTTCCATGTGGCTTGTTTCAAAACAAGTTCACAGCACCTGGGCAGGGAAAAGCACTTGCAGCCCCCTGACCACAGGCATCTCCCTATGTATCCTGATGACTCATAGATGAAACCTTGGCTTCTCTCCATGGGCTCTTTGTATAGGTGATGGTCCTTGATGAGTCATCAATGCTGACACTAATCTGCCTTGGGGGTGTGATCCAGTAGCACAGCACAAGTGTTTGAATACAGATCCACATACATCCATAACTTATCGTTATGGATACACAAACAATATTATCATCCTAATAACTTTTCCACTGGTACCTGACATGGCATATCTCATATGAATTATTGCAATTTTGCAATACTGATATGAATAATATAATAAATGGTCACTCATACCAGACAGCATCACAGAGGATTCCTACATTCCCCTGAAAAGGGGGAATTCCTCTTCCACTGGTGGAACACACTAGTCTGGAGTCCTCTGTCTCGGTAAGTTTATGGCCATCATCTATATATCACCTCACTCACCTATCCAATGTCAGAGCCACTGGTCTTGGTCTCATGGCTACGACAGCTGGTCCCAAGAATTGTTTCAGTGTCAGAGAGGCTTGCATCTGTACTGATGAGAACATTATTGCCATATGAGCCACTGCCATGATGGCAGTTGGTGCTGATTATAACCTTTGATTTTAATATTTGTATTTAGTATTTTAAATAAGAATAATACCAATAACCAAATTATATTCTTGAAATTCAAGCCTCAGGGTGGTTACAGATAAATTTAGCTTAGTGGAGAACAGTAATTCTATCACTCGTGTCACTCAAAGACTTTATTTAAAATACAATAATTAGTTGAAACAAACAGGCATTACAGTATAAGCATAAATTACGGTACATTTTCTACTCACTTTCCAAGATGAAATGGTGCAGCCAGGGGTGAGCAGTCGTTTTGTAATCCTTTCTCTAATGGTACCCTGATGGTGGATGAGCAGGCTGATCTAAAATTAGCATGCTATCCTTTTTATAATCATCTACAATAACACCCTTTAATTAATTAGCTTAAGCCTGCCTTTTATCATATCTATACTTCTGCTACCATAATTAACAAGTCTTCTACTCCCTCACAGGCTGTATTAAACATTGTCTTAATTAACTGCATACATTTCAATAACTATCAATATAGAAAGCATTCTTCCAAAACATAAAGAGTTCCTTTAGAACTCCTGTTAAAACCAGTTAGGCCCAAACATGTTTACAGTGACCAGGGGTTATGTCCTAATGCAGCTCTAACTTGCCTCTGAGCCATCTTACTTTATTTCACACACAATTTAACAGGCCTCATTATTGTCGAGGCTAAATTTAGGCCCCAAAACCTGTTCACTCCTTACATTTTAGCCTATTTCTATTTACCATAAAAAAATCACTTTTACAAGCTACATAATGCTGGTTTTCTGTAAGTCAATGCCACTGGTAAGAAGCCATCCAGTGAAGTGGCAGAGAGTGGTCTGCCCCCTGAGCAGTACTGGAGCAGCCTGGTGCTCACTGTGGAAAGTGACCATCAGTGCCAATTTTGCTTTAGATGTACACGGAGCCCTGGAGGAGGTCTTTTGTCTCCGGACTGAGGGAGATCTGTGCATTCCCTGACCTCTGGGGCACTGTGCCTTATGGCCCACTTCCTGAGTTGTTGCCAGAGCCATGAAGGAGAGGGCTTCTGAGTGTTCCTGGAGCTTGGAGTGACCTCAAGGATTGCTGGGGCACTAGTAGAGTGTGACTCATTGGGTGGAGAAGGTTGGTCAAATTACTTGCCAGGATCTGAAGATGGCCACACTGATGTCTCTAGGGGAGACGTCCACCTTCTCTAGTTTTCAGTGTGCACTTTGAGAGATTTGTACACTGAGCAGTGTATATGTCCTTCTCTAGGCATAAGAGGCACATTGAATGTCTGGCATTGATAGGTATTTCTGTGTTGGAGGACAAACAAATCTTGAATCCTGTAGATTTGATTTTGGCCATTTAGGCCCATCTACAGGGGGATAGGGCAAGTGACTGTCAAAATCCTGAACCTAAGTAAAAGGGTTTTTTTTCCTTCTTCGTGTCAAAGTGTTTTAATTAAACTTATCTAAATAACAATAGCTCTAAGTAATCGCTGATGGCAGAGAGACATGGATACTGTGGGGTTCCATCTTGCACCACTGCCAAAACAGAACAGAGAGAGATGGTCAAGACTCCTACCCCTTATGCCCTCAGCTAATGCACTCACAAGAGGTCCCAGAGCACAGATGTAGCCCCAGCAGACACTGCTATTCAAAACGAATTCAATCTTGCACGGGTGGAGCAATGTGCACCAAGACTGGAATCTGTTTGGGCAAGCTCTCAAAGAGCTTCTATTTTGGGCATAAGCTACTTTTTGGTGCCTTTTTTAAACTCTTAACATTAACACATTTTAGGTTTTTCATCTATGAGGCATAAGATTAATTTTTTTCTGCTGCAACCAACAGCCAACTAAGCAGTTGCTCTATGTAACAATACTAAAACAAATATGACCTTTGGATTCATTTTATCATTACATATTATAAACCTTATGCTGCTCCCACTGAAGATGAATGCAGTTTTGCCACTGCCTAAAGTCCAGATCCAACTCCCACTGAAGTCAATAGAAGCTTTCCAGATTTCAGTGTGAGTTGGATTAGGCCCTCAAATGGGAGTAATACTGAGGCCTACATGTGTTTTCCCTTTGACTTTCACATGACTAATGTCGTCTGTATTCTTCCAGCATGATTCTAGACTGAGATATTGTTCAATCCTCTCTGCATTCAAAGGGAGCTCCTTTAATACCAGAGAATCTGAATTTAACCTGTATTTATAAAAATGAGACAGGGACTTCCAAATTCTATCAACTCTATGGGCAAATGAGTATTATTGTTTGAGCACCAGAAGTATAGTCAGCCCTATTCATATATGTATATAACCCGATGGATGTCTGAGATTAGCATTTCCCAAAGTGTCCCTATTCTGGTCAGAGCTCTCAAATTGTTCTCCGGAACCTCTGCTTCCTATATATATATATATATAAATTAGTCTGTAATTGTTATAGTTGTGACAAAAACCTTCAAAAACATGACCAGCATGTATTCACTGCAATGATGCCTTCCTGAGGTTGCAGAGCTTAAAAATATCTCTGGGATGTGAACTCACTCGTTTATTTCAATGAATTCTATCTCAGAGATGAGTGCTGATAATTTAAGTGTTAACATTGTTACCTATTCTACTGATCATCAAAGCATATATGAAAGGAGAGAAAGTATAATACGAAGGTCTAAAACATAAGCTGTTAACATCACCTGGGGTGAAATCCTGGCCCCCCATTGAAATCAATCAGAGTTTTGCCATTGACTTCAGTGGACTCAGGATTTCACCATCCGAAGTTGGGAAGGTGAGCAGAAAGAATTGATTTTATTTTCCTGACGAGGGGCTAACCATCCAAAAGTTTGGAAACTTGTCAGATTATTTCCTGCAAGCTGAAGTTGCACTTATACTGTCTAAACACTAAGATTGGGTTAGTATGAAGGCAAGTGTTTAATGTGTTAAGATCTGCAGCATCTGTTTACTGATGCAAGCTCAGATGCTGCAAATTAACATTCCCATTGAAGCCCTATTAGAGTTGCACCTGCTTATAAAAATGCCAGAATTTATCCTTTCATTACTGATTTCTGTTGCAGCTTTGCATCAACACAGTAGCTTTGCCTCCATGAATTTCCTGATTTTTTGCAAGGTTACTTTCAACATTAGAAATATCAGCTGTTGAAAATAAAAAGGTAGCATATGCAGGTTACTATTTATAAGGTAGACAGAGAATTCTGCTTTAGCCACCATCAGTCACAAAATGCATTCTATTCACTTCCATGCTATCAAACTTCTGAACTGTACATCTCAGAAAGATCAGAGATTTTACCAAGGGTTTTGGACCTTAATGCATCATTCACATTTGTATTTTATTACTCAAAGGATTATTACAACTTCAGGAAAATTTGATAAGATCAGGAGGAAAAGACATGCAAGGCAAGCAGTAAATGTTATAAATAGGTTATGTATTATTGGAAAATGAAGCAAAAATAGATAATCAACATAATGGAAAAAAAAGAAGAAAAACATGTTCATTTTCAGTTGGCAGCTAACGTACATAGCAAATCAAATTCTCATGGGAGTGTTGCACACAGTTAAAAATACTTACTACATACCAAACATGTTGCCTATCTGATTGAGGGAATGGCTTAACTTAGCAATCAGTGAACCTTTAAAGAAGGCTGGATGCTTCTCTGAGTTTATTCGCATTTATCAAATCTTTTGAGAGACCCCTGGCACCCTCCAACGCTCCCTGTCTCTAATCTTTAGTAACAGGCACCAGATCCCTCCCTGAAATGGACACCTCCTTGCTCCAGCCATTAGATAGTCTTCAGGAAGCTCAACCATAGAGGACCAATATCTCCATGCTAGGCCTCATTAGTTTAGAATTAATGCATTGAAATTAAAGTGAGGGCATTCTGGTGCAGTCTTGATTATTTAACACATTTAAATTAACTCAACTTCAAAATCTCTAGTTTCCAGTCTGTTCTTAAAGACTTTCTTTCCTACCAGTCCTCAAATTAGCACTCCCTCAGACACATATATTTCATTACAGTATTCCATCACAATGGACTGCACAAACACACCAATGTTACAAACATACATGTAAAATAGGAGAATCCCAAAGGATCACAGGTCATCTGGTTCCGAGAAGGATCCTAAGTAGAGCTGGTCAAAATGCTTTGCACAGATTTTGAAAACTGAAAAAAGAAAACATGGTTCCTATCTTTTGCAACATTTTCTTTGATTTTGAAAATGATAAACAATATTTTAACTTTTTTTTAACAATGCCCCATTTTCAGTAGGAAACTCATTTCTGGTAAATGAAAAATTTAACATGATTTCAAAAACTAAAGATAAAATTTCAGTAAAAATATCCATTAAAATGCAGAAAATTTCACAAAAAATAGAAATTCAGTCTATTATGAATCCTGTGAAATGGAAACAATTTTGAATATCAATGTGCTTTGCAAAAAACAACAAAACATTTCTGACCAGCTAATCCTGCATTTAAACACTTATCTATAGCCAAATATGCCCCATGGCATGGCCCCCCAACAACCATCATTGCTCCCTTTTGCCTTACAAGACCCTAGCTTTCCTTATACCAGACATATTCTTGAGCAGACCAAATGGACTGCTATAATCTTTAGTGCATCTTCCCTACTCCACACTCTTTGGTGGGTAGTTTCGGCGGGGAAGGGGGGGCGGCTTTGCTCCCCCATCTTACATCTAAATGGGGCATATCTCCCTTCCAATCTCTTGTGCCTTCTCCCACTCCCCATTGAGTGTCCCCACACTTCTTTCCTTTTTCAACACATTGTGGGGGCTCCCCAATCTGGTTCTTTCCTCATTCTTTCCCTACCATCTGTGGCAGGTCTTCTCCAAAGTGTCTCTCCCTTGTTCTCCTCCTCCAATGATGCCCTCCTCCTTGGGAGGTGACACCACCCTCAGACCTGACTTTACTGAAGCCCTAAGAGCCTGTAAACATGCTACCAGCTCCTTCTGAGAGGAACCATGTGGTCCCCAGTCTTGCCCCTTCTGCTCCTTATTGGCAGAAGGCAAATAGGTGCGGTGCTGAGATTAGGTTGGCCTGTACCACAATTCCCCCCACCTTTACCTTCCAGTCAGGCGCAGGATGGAGTGGTGCTGGGAGCACAGGTAGCAGGCTGCAGTGCTAACAGACTCCTGGGGATGACGACTCTCAGCATATGCTTGCTTTCAGAGAATTTAGATTTGCAAGCCCTCAGAATGGCCTCTAAAATATCGAGGCTTTGGGCAGGTAGAAGTGCTATTCTGTTGCCACCACAACCATGAAAGTGGAACTGCATTGTTAAGGGGGAGTTAAAGAGTCTGGCAAGAACAGATCGTTCTTAGTGTCACCTGTTGTGTTGAAAAGGGGATGTGTCTCAGGCTCAACAAGGGCTGAGATGTTACTAAAACCCTTGTTCATTATGACAACATTAAATAATTGAGCATGGTCCAGAGCTTACCAGTATTAAAAATCTTCTATTAAAGACAGAAAAAAACAACGAAAAAGCAAGCATTTGAAATGTAATGGGTTAAATAAATCCTTACTTAATACTTATTTTTATTCCCTTTAGCTGCACTATCTTTTAGAGAGAAAACACCTTGTCTGACTGTCTTTTAGGTTCCCAGCCTTTTTGAGTGAAAGCCCCACTAGTTAACACTAGGTAAAGCACATGCCCCCCACCCCTCCGACGTGCCCCTCACCGGCCATAAACGAAACACATAATAGTAATAATAATAATAATAATAAATTACATAAAAACATTGTTACTTACCAGTAACTGTTGTTCTTCGAGATGTGTTGCTCATATCCATTCCACTTAGGTGTGTGCGCGCCCTCGTGCACGGTCTCCGGAGAACTTTTCCCTAGCAGCCCCCTATAGGGGCCAGTCTCAGCGCCCCCTGGAGTGCCGCCCTCATGCGGCGGAACATAGGGCGCTGCCGGCCCCTCCCCTCCTAAGTCCCTTCTTTCTGCCGACTCCGACAGCGGGGACGGAGGGTGGGTGTGGAATGGATCTGAGCAACACATCTCGAAGAACAACAGTTACTGGTAAGTAACCATGTTTTCTCCTTCGAGTGGTTGCTCAGATGCATTCCACTTAGGTGATTAACAAGCCTTACCTGGAGGTGGGTAGGAGTCAACGGCGAGCTGCCCTCAGCACGGCTCTGCCAACTCACGCATCCTCCCTCGACTGCTGGACGACAGCGTAGTGCGCGGCAAAGGTGTGCACTGAAGACCAGGTGGCAGCCCTGCAGATGTCATCCAGGGGGACCCTTTCCAGGAAGGGTCACCACTCCGGGAAGCTGGACGCCTACACGCTCGTAGCAGAGCCGGATGCAGGCGGTGATCCACTTGGCGATGCACTGGGTGGAGACCAGGGATCCCTTCATCCTGTCCGCCACCGCGACAAAGAGCTGCGTGGTCTTTCGGAGCGGCCTCGTCCTCTCGAGGTAGAACGCCAGCGCCCTCCTTACGTTGAGGGTGTGCAGTCTCCTCTCGTCCTCGGACCCGTGCGGTTTAGGAAAAAACACGGGGAGGAAAATATCTTGGTTACAATGGAACCTGGAGACTACCTTAGGCAGGAACGCTTGGGTGAGGCCTCAGCTGTATCTTATTCCGGAAGAAGACGGTATAGGGGGGCTCCGAGGTCAAAGCTCAGAGACCCTCCTAGCCGAGGTAATGGCCACGAGGAAGGCCACCTTCCAGGACAGGATCAACAGGGGGCAGGTGGCCAAGGGCTCAAAGGGAGGCCCCGTCAGTCTAACGAGGACCAGGTTGAGATCCCACGTAGGCACCGGGTCACAGACCTGCGGGTAAAGCCTCTCAACGCCCCTGAGGAACCTCACCAACATGGGGTGGGAGAACAGGGACCGCCCCCCCATCGGCTGATGGAAAGCCAAGATGGCCGCTAGGTGCACCCTGAGGGAGGCTAGCGCTAGCCCTTGTAGCCTAAGCTGCAGCAGGTAATCGAGGACAGCTTGCATGGGGGACGTACCGGGCGTTACGCCCCGCGACCCCGCCCAGCAGGTGAACCTCCTCTACTTGGCCCTGTAGGCGATCTGCGTGGAGGGCCTCCTGCTTCCCAACAGCACGCGCTGGACCTGCTCCGAGCAGGTTCTCTCCTCCTCCGTCAGCCAGAGAGCCTCCAGGCCGTCAGGTGCAGGGAGTCCAGGCTGGGATGCAGCAAGCGACCATGGTCCTGGGAGAGCAGGTCCGGCCTCCTCGGGAGCTCGATCGGCGGGGCGACAGACAGGTCCTGCAGGAGGCTGTACCAGTACTGCCTCGGCCACGCTGGGGCGATTAGTATGACGTCCGCTCTGTCCCTCTTGCTCTTCAAGAGGACTCTGGGCAGGAACGAGAAGGGGGGGAACGCGTTCATGAGAGTCCATTCGATGAGGAACGCGTCGGAGAGGGAGCCCAGCTCGCGACCCCAGAGCGAGCAAAACCTCGGGCACTTCCTGTTCCAGGACGACGCGAACAGGTCCAGCCGGGGAACATCCCACTCACGGAAAATCCTGGCCGCTACCTCCGGATGCAACGACCAGTCGTGTTGGGGTTGAAACGACCTGCTGAGGCGGTCTGCCTCGTGGTTCCTGACCCCCGGGAGGTGAGAGGCGGTTAAACAGAAATTGTACCTCACCGCCAAGTCCCAAAGACGAAGCGCCTCCCGGCACAGAGCCAAGGAGCGCGCTCCCCCCGCTTGTTTATATAATACACTGCTGCGATATTGTCCGTCAGCACCTGTACCATTTTCCCCAATAAAGAATGGCGGAACACTCTGCATGCCAGTCTGACCGCCCTCAGTTCTTTTACATTGATGTGGAGGGCAGTCTCCTCCTGCGACCAGCGTCCTTGGGTGCTCAGGCCACCGCTGACCTGAGCCTCCCACCCGAGGTCCGAAGCGTCCGTGATCAGAGTCACCGAGGGGGTGAGGGCTCTGAACGGAACCCCTTCCAGCACTGTCCCGGGGTCCAACCACCAGTTCAGTGACCCCAACACCGCAGGGGGCACTCTGTCCAGAGAGTGCCTGCTGGGCACATATACAGTGGCCAACCAACCTTGGAGGGGCCTGAGCCTGAGGCGGGCCAACCTCACCACGTAGGTGCACGAGGCCATGTGGCCCAACAGCTAAAGGCACTGCCTGGCTGTCATCGTGGGGCACCTCTGAAGTTGTGATATAATCCCTGCCATCGCCTCGAACCTCAAGCGTGGGAGGGAGGCTCTGGCCCACACCGAGTCTAAGTGGGCCCCTATGAACTCTATGCGCTGTACTGGCGACAGCGTCAACATCTGCTCATTGATGAGCAGCCCCAGAGCATGGCAAGTGGCCTGGACGAAGGAGACCGCCTCGCGCACCTGCGACTTGGTCTTGCCCCTTATCAGCTAGTCGTCCAGGTAAGGGAATATCTGGACCCCCCTGCCCCTCAGGAAGGCCGCCACTACCGCCATACATTTGGTAAACACTCTGGGGGAGGAAGACAGGCCAAAGCGTCGTAAACTGGTAGTGGGCACCAGCTACCATAAACCTTAGGTACCGCCTGTGGGCAGGAAGGATGGAGATGTGGAAGTATGCATTCTTCAGGTTGAGGGCGCAAACCAATCCCCTGGATTCAGGACGGGAATAATGGACGCTAGGGACACCATGCGAAACTTCAGTTTCCTTATGAACCTGTTTAACCTGCGCAGGTCCAGTATAGGCCTGAGGCCTCCCTTGGCTTTGGGGACGAGGAAGTACCTCGAGTAGAACCCCTTCCCCACCTCGAGTGGCGGAACCGCTTCTATGGCTCCCTTGAGCAGGTGGGAGCGGACCTGAAGGAGTAATTGCTCGTGAGAGGGGTCCCTGAAGAGGGACGGGGAGGGTGGGGGAGGTGAGTAAGGGGGGGAAGCCACAAGCTGGAGGGCGTAACCCCGGCGCACAGTGTCGAGGACCCAGCGGTCGAGGTGATGGCCCCCCACAGGCCAAGGTAGGGCCTTAGCCTATCCCGAAAAGGCAGGAGGGAATCCAGGGAACGGAAGACAGTGCCACTCTCGAGCGCACCGTCAAAAGTTGTGCTTCCCTTTGGCGCTCGGGGGGGGGAGGGTGTCCTCTCTGGGAAGACGTGGACAACACGGTGCAGTCGCGCTGTCCAGAACCCCTATTCCTATCCCTACCCCTCGCAGGGGGGAAAGGCCTAGGCGGTGGCCTAGGTTGCTGCCGCTGCCGCTGTGGCGGCTGCTGGCAAGCTTGTAACCTTGCCACCTGAGGGGTAGAGAGACCCAAGGAGCGAAGCGTTGCCCTTGAGTCCTTCAGGGCGTGCAACTTGTCATCCGTCCTCTCCGAGAAGAGGGCGGCTCCATTGAACGGCAGGTCCTGGATGGAATGCTGCACCTCCTGGGATAAGTCAGTGGACTGCAGCCATGCTGCTCGCCGCATGACAACGGTGGAGACCATCACCCTGCTGGCCGTGTCCGCAGTGTCAGAGGCAGTCTGAAGGGCTGCGCTGGCCGCAGTCACTCCTTCCTCCAGGACCATGGCGAAGTCCGCAGCCTGGTCCTGGGGGAGGAATTCTGCGAACCTTCGCAGTGAGTCCCACAAGTTCAGATTGTATCTGCCCAAGAGGGCCTGGTGATTTGCCACCCTGAATTGGAGCGCCCCCATGGAGTAGACCTTCCTGCCAAAAAGGTCTAATCTCCTACCCTCTTTGTTCTTGGGGGAGGCACTCTGAGCCCCTTGCCTATCCTTCTGGTTGGCGGCGTCCACAACCAGAGTACCTGGGGCAGAGTGCATATACAAGTACTCGTGCCCCTCGGCTGGCACGTAGTACTTCTTCTCAGTGCCCTAAGACGTAGGGGCGACCAAGGAAGGGGTCTGCCAAACGGACTTAGCCAGGCGCAGGACCCTCTCATGGACAGGGAGGGCTACCCTGGACGGTCCTTGTGTCCCCACATGACCGAAGAGGGGGTCCACCTCTTCCTCTAGAACCTTGACCTCCAGGCCAAGGTTCGAGGCCACCTGTTTCAGGAGCTCCTGGTGAGCCCTGAAGTCAATAAGAGGGGCCCCCTGGTCCCTGACAGCCGCCTTGTCCGGCAACGATGAAGAGGACAGGTGGCGGGGTCCAGTAGAGGGACCCTCCCCGGCGTCGTCGTCCTCCTCCTCTGAGGAGTGGTGTCCCTCCTGCACCGAAGGTGCCTGCTGAGGGGCTAACTGGGAAACAGAGGCAGGGGTCGACATTGTTCCCTGCCCCATCTGGGCCACCCACGGACCCCAAAATGGGCACTGCCAAGGGGGCTGGAGCCAACCCGAGGGAGGCACTGGTGCTGAGGGCAGCGGTGCCGGCTGCGGTGCTGGTGGCGGCTGCGGTGCCGGTGCCGATGGAAATACCTCCTCCTGGCGTCAGGTCCGGGATACCGAGCCAGGAGATCGATGCCGGCGGCGACGCCGGGAAGAGCCGCTCTGGGACCCTCTGCCGGACGATCCCGAAGAGCGATGACGTCTGCGGTGCTGACGGTGGGGCGACGCTGACAAGGACGATGATCGGTGCCGAGAGAGGGACGACTTGCGACGCCTCTTCCCGGATACTGGGGAGCAGTGCCAAGAACGCCGTCTCGGTGCCCGGCTGGAACTCGATGCCGACGGTGAGCGGTGCCCCCTGGGAGACCTGGAGCGGTGCTGCGATGCCTCATTCGATGACGAAGGAAAGGAGCTGTCGAGCTTGACTCTCTAGCGTCGAGTGGTGGGCGGCTGATCCTCCGGTGCTGGGCGCGCCCACCCTTCGGGGCCACCCATCGCGGGTTTGCGGGACACAGGCCCTGACTCTCTCAGCTGAGAGAGGGCCGGAGGCGTGGGCAGAGCCAGCGTGGAAGGGTCCTGTACAGGGGGTCCCCCACTCCCAGGAGTTGGGGGAGGTTCCCTGATCGGTGCCGGTGCCGGGGCAGGCGGCACATCAGAGAGCTGAAGCACCTCCGGGCTCGACCCCAGCCGCTCCTGTGGTGCGGGGGAGCACTCCAAGATGGCGCTTCTTCCTTTTCGGCACCGGAGACATTCGGTGCCGAGATGCCTGCGGTGCCGGTGGTGCACTCTGCACCAAGGAAACGCTTGGTGCTGAGGGAGTTCGCGTTGGCTCAGACGCCGGACTCAAGGCAGACTCCATTAATATAGCCTTAAGCCTCACTTCCCTCTTCCTCTGGGTGCGAGGTTTAAAGGCCTTACATATGCGGCACCGGTCTTTACGGTGCTGCTCCCCCAAGCACTTCAGACAGCAGTCATGGGAGTCGCTGACGGGAAAGGCCTTCCCGCAGGCAGCACAGGGTTTAAACCCTGGCGAGCCCGGCATGGCCGGGTCGCCCAGAGCCTGAAGGCTCTTCTTTCCTACTTCTAGCTAAGTACCTAACTAACTAGAAACTAACTAAGTTCAGGGCGAACTGCTAGCTGACTACTTACATGAAAGGAAAAAAGCTTGCAAGGAGCAAGACCTGTTCCCAACTGGCCATCACGGGCGGAAAGAAGGAACTGAGGAGGGGAGGGGCCGGCAGCGCCCTATATGCCGCCGCATGAGGGCAGCACTCCAGGGGGCGCCGAGACCGGCCCCTACAGGGGGCTGCTAGGGAAAAAGTTCTCCGAGGGCCGTGCACAAGAGCGCGCACACACCTAAGTGGAATGGATATGAGCAATCACTCGAAGGAGAATAATAAATTACTTTTACCTGAGCAAGAAGCTAAGACATCCCTGGCACAGCCACCACTGCATGTCCTGTGTGGCCTCACCTTTCTGTCCCTCATGGACTGAGGGTAATGGAGGCAGGCCCTGGCAGGTTGGTCGAGGCTGCTCCAGGCCCCACCAGCATGGGGCTGCTCCTCTCTGGCCAGGTGCCCAGCTGGCACAGAGCTCAGGGGGTGAGGGCTTGCAACAGGCCACTGTGGAGCTTGTGGGGGCTGCTCCTCCACTCCGGCTGGTGTGGAGGTTGAGGCTGCTGCACCCAGCGCAGAGCTTGGGGGGCTAAATGACCTCAATATTACTGAAGCCTCATGGACCCTCTGTAATCTTTGGTGTATCCCCCCCAGGGGGTCCTGCACCCCAGGTTGGGGACCGTTGTTTTAGATGGTATTAACCATCCTTTTTGGTGAAGAATGAAAAAGCTAGTTTAGGTAGCTGGGATTTGTTGTTGCTTAATTTAATCCTGCTTCCTTGAAGACAAACACAGTGGAAGGGAGAGAAAAGAACTGCAAAGACAAAAAAAACAGCTTCTGTCTCTGGTGTTAACTTTCACTTACAACCTTGCTCCTAGAGAAACACAAGCCAGAACATTCTCATCACCCATTCCAAGACCTGGCAAATTGGAACCAGCAGCAGGCTGTTTAAGGCATTGTTTTTAGCTGCCTCTCTGAACATAGGCTCACAGTAGTGTTGCAAAAGATGGAGCTGTCTTGGCTAACTAAGCCAGACTCTTTTGATACAGAAGGCAAAAAGAAAGAAATGAAATGAGAGGTGGGGGGTGGAAATGACACCCAATGGAGAGGATTACAGCAGAAATACAAATCTCACATTCCAGATGGAGGTGGTAAAATCATAGGTTCCCTCTCTCTGACCTGTCAAGTCAAGCCCAGCCCTTACGATCAGGATGAATGCCCAATGATGTCATAGGGGATTCCATGGTCCCAGGAAACAGTGGGTGTGGCAGCTATGATGGTAAATCTGACTCTTCCAGTCCATGCACTGCCCACCAAAATAATATCCAAGAAAAGAGGTGACATCCTTTTTTCATTAACAATAACCAATCAAAACACATTTCAATGATTTCAACTGTAAACATCCTCAGTTCTAGAATCTTTCATATTTTTGTTGTACATGATTTTACCAGGAGCCTTGTAGACCCCTGATTAAAGTTTTAGTAAGTTAAACAGGCCAGTTTGCACCTATCTGTCTTCAGCTTTTGCTGACTTACACAAAAGTGTTTATGAAACAGGATGGATTGTTACTTTGGACAACATAAGGTCTCTACACAAAACATCAGTGGCTGAATTCATATAATAGAGGGGGAGTTACATTATTTTCTTTTTCCTAATGCAAATTAATTTTTGTGACGTTCCTCCTGCCCCCCAGTAGTATAGCATATGGGGGGCAAGGGGAGGAAGGAATAGAGCTGAGGGGAAAAATCTTAGATATTTCAGCTTCCCATACAGCCAGATTATGGCTCAGCCCTGGGATAACAGAAACAAGTATAGCGCTGAAAAAGTCATATAGATTTATATATTGTGGAGTTGTGAATTAACTAAAAATGCCATGAAGTGAAGGGAAATGAAAATGAGAATCTCTGAAAGCCAGAGCCACAAGTATTCTGTAATTCTCTTACCATGTAATTTGCTACAGAATCATTCCTTTGTTAAAATTTGGCTACTGTATCTAAATTTCTGTTAATCCATAATTTTTTCTATCCTACATGATCGTAAAGAATTTTAAAAATGTGATCTCAATGTAAACTGATCCAATGCCATCTGGTTAGTCTGTATGGTATTGAACAATAGCTCAGAAGTGTTAAATGCCTCACTTATCTCACTAAATTAATTCAGACCTAAAGACAATTTCAATGTCAATACTCAAGGCCCTGATTCAGGAAAGCACTTAAGGATATCCTGTCTCGAGGAAGGAAGGCTGTTGGAGAAAGATAGGGTCCACCTGGTCAAGAAGGGGTCACACACCAACTCACCAGTCTACTGAAGAGGGCTTTGCACTAGGTTCAGAGGGGCAGGTGATAGAAGTCCACAGGTAAGGATAAAAAAAGGTGACTGTAACAGATGGCTAAATGTTGGAGGGGGGAGGAGGAAAATTACAATAGGGTCATAAGAGCAACAAGAGGAAAAACTATGGATGAATCTGCTCAACATCTCAGATGACTGTACACAAATGCAAGAAGAATGGGGAACAAACAGGAAGAACTGGACATCTTAGTAAATAAAATAAATAATGACAATTGGAATAAATCTCATGACTGGAATATTGGTACAGAGGGATATAGCTTGTTCAGGAAAGACAGGCAAGGAAAAAAGAAAGCAGATATTGCATTATACATCAAGAATATATACACTTGTTCTGAGGTCCAGAAGGAGGTGAGAGGTAGATCAGTTGAAAGTACCGGAGTGAAGGTAAACTGGGGGAAAAACAGGGATGATGTCATGGTAGGGGTTTCCTATTGCCACCACATCAGGAGCAGAAGGTTGATGAGCCATTTCTAGAACTAAAAGAAATATCCAAAACACAAGACCCAGTAGTAATGAGGGACTTCAACTACCCCGACATCCACTGGAAAAGTAATATGGCAAAACACACAATGTCCAAGAAGTTCTTGGAATGTACTGGGGATAGCTTCTTGTTACAGAATGTGGAAGACGCAACCAGGGGATAGCCATTTTAGAGTTCATTCCTGTTAGTTAGAATCAACTGGTTGGGAATCTGAAAGTTGAAGGCAACTTGGGTGAAAGTGATCATGAAATGATAGATTTAATGATGCTAAGGAAAGGAAGGCGTGAGAACAGCAGAATAAGGAAAAAGAACTCTAAAAAGGCCGACTGTAAATACAGAACTGGTAGGTGAGGTCTGATAGGAAGAGAATCTAACAGCAAAAGGAGTTGAGGATAGCTGACAGTTTCTCCAAGAGATTAATATTAAGGCACAACAGCAAACTATATCAACATGAAGGAAAGATGGGAAAATAAGAAGCCAATATGGCTCCATCAAGAGCTCTTTAATGACCTGAAAATCAAAAACGAATCCTACAAAAAGTGGAAACATGAACAAATTGCTAAGGAAGAGTACAAAACAATAGCACAAGCAGATAGGGACAAAATTAGAAGAGCTAAGGCACAAAATGAATTACACCTAGTAAGGGACATAAATGGAAATAAGAAGAGATCATATACATACATTAGGAGCAAGAGAAAGATGAAAGAAAGTATAAGTCCACTACTTAGTAGGGAAGTAGAGCTAATAATGTAATCCAGAAGCTGAGATGTTTAATGCCTACTTTGCCTCAGTCTTACCTAAAAAAGTTAAGTTTGATCAGATACTTAACAAAATATTAACAAAAAGGGAAACAAGAACAAAGGCAAGAACAGATTAAAGAATATTTAAATGAGTTCGATTATTCAAATTGGCAGGGCCTGATGAAATTCACCCTAAGGTACTTAAACTACCTAAAACAACCTTGGAAACATTAGTAATTATGTGTCAGAATTCATGGAGTACAAGGGAGGTCCTGGAGGACTGGAGAAGGTCAAACAGTACCTATTTTTAAAAAGGGGAACAAAGAGGACTCAGGGAAGGATAGATCAGTCAGCCTACCTTCAATAACTGGAAAGATACTGGAACAGATTATTGAACAATCAATTTGTAAGCCCCTAGGGGATAGGTTATAAGGAAAAGTCAGCATGGATTTGTCAAGAACAAAACATGCCAAATCAACCCAATTTCTTTTAACTATCAGGAAGAGTGTAAATCAGATTTTTTTATGGTATGTGTTTGCTTTTAAGATAAGAGTTTTTTTCTGATGGACATTACCTAAAATTTGTTGTTATGGCTACATTTATCCTTATTTATAATTTCTCAGTCTTTTCCACTTGTGATTTGTTCTTTCCACACAGCACATGCCAGAATGAAACTAAGACTGTGAATAACAACGTTCATGTAATGACATCTCTTCAATACTGATATCTATGCATGGGTATTTCAAATATGGCATTTCCTTATACAGCATAAGGTGGGATTTAGAGAATCAGTTCAAGTCTATATCTAGACATCAGGCTAAAACATTTATATTCAAAAGCCTGAAGTTAGGAAACCATATCTATTTTAGACACCTAAACAAATGGCCCGATTATCAGAGAGGCTGAATACCAAGCAGTTCCCATGGAAGTCAATGGGTGTGGTGAGCACTCAGCAACAAAATAGTCCATTTATTTAGTTGCCTAATTTTGAACATTTTGGCCCCAGATCCAGTTGGAACACACCTCCAAAGACTCAGATTCTCTTTCATTTTAGTAACAAAACAAAACAAAAATCCACCTCCACCCATTTCCTTCCTTAACAGTATCAGGGATTTATTTACTAAAAATAAAGGAGAGAAAAGAAACAACGACACTGTCTATGAAAGCAAAGCTGTGCAGTTAACTGCAACTGAAGCCCAGCTGTGTAGTTCTTATAAAAACTGGAGGGTTTTTAGATTAACAAATCAGTATGGACAAGACAGAGCAGCAAGTAAAGATTACATTTAAAATCTTGAATTAAATTTGATCGTTTATATAGGAAATGGAGATACATCAGGACACTACATTAAATTCTTAATATATAAAGCTACTAGCACTGTAGATTCCTCCCCTCTTCCTCCACCTAATCCCCAAATCAGTGGTGTTCTTTACAAACAAAGCAAACTGATATGAAATAGGCACTTTGGTGTATTTTAATTAAAGACTAATTCCAAACAACAAGCACAGCATCACTATAGAGATCAAACATGCAAGGTCGGTTGGAAAACTGAAGACTGGCCTCCAGCATACATGTATGTAATGAAAATACAATTGATTTCAATTGTTTTTATTAGGTATTAGCAGTTTACAAATTTGAGAGTTGTTTAAAAAATGAAGCAATTGAACAGAATCAGCTGGAAACGCATTTTGGGGTCTGTTTTTTTTTGATCCACAAAATTTGCAATACACTTTATCAAACGCAAATTCCAGGCTGTCTAAAACACAGCCCCCCTATCTTTTCTTATTCACATATTTTGTAATTTATCAAAAAACAAAGATTGCACTAAAATGCCTAACAAAACTAAATATTTAATTAAACTACTCTATTTGTCCCTATAATTATGCATACTTGAATTTTGTTCATTTTGTACACGACACTGATCACTTAAAAGCATTTAATGAGACTATATTGCAATTTAATAATTCTCATATTATGAATAAATAGATCAATCCCATGACAAAATTAAATTTGTTACCTTGCATGCTCTGAGTGTTTATATATCTCATACCTCACCGCTAAGCAAAAGATTTTCTAGAGGAAATAATGCTCTAAACGAACTATTCCCCTGTCATTTTAATGCTGAACAACATGAATTTCCAGAGCTTCTATTTTCTGACAAGCAAAGGTCTAAACCAAGTCCTATATTTTGCTATAATACACTAAATAGCATCTCAGTGTATTTTTTTTTTAAATTAAGATTTCATTTCTACAGGACACGAAGAAATGTCAGTAGCCAATCTGTGTGTATATGTGGCACCTGAGGTTTATGACTACAGTTATAGAGAGTCAAATCAGTAAGTCTCATCTTTTCATATAAGTGTCCTTCTATCTACCTTTTTCTTCCCTGTCCCACAGCCAACTAAAAAAAAAAAAAAAAAGAGAAATGTACTGTATATAACACTAAGGACAGTGAAAGATACAACACTATACAGGAACAAAAGTATAAGTGATGTAACAGGTTGCTACAAGGTTTTTGCTATATAAAAATAAAGTGACAGTGAAAAAAATGCCAAGAACCAGAAAGTAACAAGGTAAACAAAAATGGCAAAACAACTTGCAAAATATTCTAGAGCTTTAAAGGCAGCCTTCGTTTCAATCAGCAATGAGATCACTGGCATATCTGGAGAGAAAGTCTTCTTTAGTGTTCTTAATTATGTTGATATCCAAGCAGTTAAGAACTATATCGATCCTAGAAAAAAAGGAAAAGAACAAAATACTCATAGCGTGTGCGTGTACACACACACACGCACACGCACAGAGTAAAATACAATAATATTCATTAAAAGCAAGGGAAGTTTAATTTTTAAAGCTACCATATAGAAAATTGGCCAAGATTTCCAAAAATAAAAGCTTAATATTGGTCTCAACTTTCAAAAATGACAAACACCCAACAGCTCACTGATTTCAAAGATGAAATTTGAACTCAACAGGAATTGATGGGCGTTTGGCACTTTTGAAAACCAGGCCTCTTACCTACCTGCCTAAGCATGGATTTAGGGTGTTAAGTTTCAGTGCCCTTTTTTTTTTCTTTTTGAAAATATTGATTCTTCTGTCCAAGGCGCCTCTGATACATTTTTATATCAGGTCAGTTATGGAGACAAAAAGCCTAACAGCTATATAACTACTAGTTACTCTAAAATGGGACATAAGCAACCAACTTGCTTCATAGAATGCACATTCAATTATTATAAGAAAAGGAAAACTTTAGTCATTTTAAGAGTCTCATCGATACACAGGAAAACTTCTAAGAAAAGTGAATTATTAATTGGAAAGTCATGAAAAGCCTCAAATATTTTACCATCTGTTATGAGAGTTCTCTGAAATATCAACTACATCCTATAAAAACAATCAACACTTTTCCCCAAAGGAGTTAACAGGAGTCATGTGACTAAATCCTCATGACAAGACTTCTATGTGTGCTCTGTTATTTTTAATGTGTCTTACTTTCCTAATTTACTAACCTGTATAGAAGTCATGACTCCATTAGCAAGAACAGAAAGTTTTCCAGCCACTGATTTCACTCCTTGTTTAAACTGAGCCATATCCGGAGCTGAAGGCAAGACATTTGCAATACTGTAACTTCCTAAATGGGAGAGAGGGGGAAAACATTTTGTAGTGATACTGTATTAAAAATAGCATGTTTTTACAGCTATCATCTACCACACTGAACACCAAACCAATGAATGTCTGAATGGACATACTAACTAAAGTTTTTAAAAAATAAAAATGATCTAAAACAGATCTAAAACAGTCAAATTACTCAGACTCATCTTGCTTTATATTTTCAAATTTCCCCTGGAGAATTTGTACATGTTCCTACCAAATCTGCTATTTCTAAAACTGTACACTGCATATTCCAAGTTGAGCAATTACACTCTGCCAACGTAAGATTCCCACTGCAGTTTTAATTGGATAAAATATTATTCATTACCTTTCCTAAACTGTTACATAATGTTGCTATGTATTGTTAAATAGCGGCTGTGTTTCACATCAGAAGGGGGATGCATGTCAGTGGTCCTCATTTATATTTTCTACCTGTGTTACCTGTAATTTGGAAAGTGCTATAATTTATACTTATGCAGTAACATCATTTGTATACTGAATTCTAAAATTCCAAATGTGTAAATGTCAGCTTTACTTAAGGCTTATCTAACTAATGCGGATACATTTCTCCTCACATCATAATCCAACTATTGCTCTTTATGTTAGTAGCAAATGAAAAACAGATTTGAGACATCAAAGAAACCAAACGGCTTCCAAAACTAGCTCCATTAAATAAACGTTAGCTCATTAACACATTAAGATCACAATCATCCACTCCCTCATTTGCAAAACAAAATACTGGAACACCTTAAGGAAATATTCTAATGTAATTACCCAAAACAATATAGTAATGCTATCCTAAAAAGGACAATTTTTCACAGGCATAAAGGGCAGCTACCTCCTTTACCAGTATAACTAACACATCAGTGACCCTGGCTGTAAATGAGGGTGAAGAGGTGAGGAGAAAAGTTCAGTATCATAAGAGTAGCATACTGCAGAAAAAGTGACTCCTTCATTCTTATTCTGGATTCAATGTGGAATTTTTCTAAGACACTAGTCAAGCCACTTATCTATGTTATGAACCTAGAAACTACAGTAGAGATTAACATCTTGTCACAGTGGTGTTGAGAATTGTTGTTAAGCACTATACAAATGCTGAACTTCAACAATTGGTGGACAAGCCTTTCCAATGGATGGGCACAACCATCTTCAGAGCCTTAGATTATTTCAACAAATTGTCCACTGTGACATTAAGAACAACCCAAGGGCAGAGGGCAAGAAACATCCAGATATCTGGTAACGAGTTGCGGCTGACAATGAATTGCTGCTGGCTTAACCAGTTTCAATGTAACCACATTCTTTCACCTCATGAAGTGTATCTGATAAGTGTCATGCAAGATGTCAATGAACAGCTCATGACTCGCTGAGTATTAACACTACTAATGTAGGTGGCAAGCAACTGAAGCAAAGTTATGGATATAAACTGAAATCGTAATTATTAAGATGTCTTTGTCAGCCAAGCAGGATTTACCCTACCCTAGGAAAGGAACATATTTTCCCCACCTGGGGAGTTACTTCCAAAGTACTTTGAAAGACAAAATGTTGTGGCAAACGGCTGGCTTCTCCCTAGTGGGTCTCACACTTTTGCCTCTCATAGTGGGCCAGGGCATTGCTGGCTACCCCGTCTCCCCAGGGAGAGGGGTAGGGACCCGGGCTCGCCTGCTCCTCTGAGTAGTGGCTATGTGCTGCTGGCACCTTACTTGCAGCTGCAGACTTTTCCCCTGGGCTATTTTCCCCCTTCTGTCTTTCTGGCTTCTTGATCCCAGTACCTTCCTCAGGACTCCACCTCTCTCCCACACACCGCTGCACTCCGTTCTGTTCTTCTCCACGACTCCACACACCGCTGCACTCCATTCTGTTCTTCACAATCTCCACACACCACTGCACTCTGTTCTGTTCTTCTTCACAATCTCCACACACTCCTCTGCTCACCACACACCTACTCCTTCAACTCCCACCCTGCCTCTCAGGAGTAGAGGGTTTTTATAGACACCTGGGTGGGGCCTTAATTGGTGTCAGCTGACCCTAATTACCCTGTACTGACTCTGGCTAGTCTTTAGGGAATAAAGCCTGGATCATTCTAGCACTTACATACCACCCTTCCAGAACTTTCCTACTGCCCTCTGCCATTGCTATATCACAATGTATTTATGTAACAGGTAAATAGCTCCATCAAGCAAACAAGAGATGAAGGTAAACCTCACATTATCAAGGGAGGAGACTGACAATCACATGTCTAACATTCATTCAGTTACACGAGAGGAGGCAGGAAAAGGAGGTTATTAACCTGTAACTGGAGATTCTTCGAAATGTGTGGTCCCTATCTGAATTCCACTCATGGGTGCGCATGCGTGCCATGCACCTGAGTCTGGAAGTGTTTCTTGGCAGTGTGCACTGCCCTGCACATGCATCCCCTCATGCTCGCAGCCTAGGGTATCATAGGTATTGTAGGTCGACGCTTTCTAGTCTCCTATCTTGGAGTGTAGTCCGAAGCAGAGGGGATGGAGAGTGGGTAATGGAATACAGATAGACACCACACATCTCAAAGAACCTCCAGTTACAGGTAAGAAAATTCCTCTGCTTTGAGTGATGGCCCTATGTGTATTCCACATGTGGGCGATGCACCAGCAGTGATCAGATGGGTGTAAGGAAGTGCGGTTTGCAGCACAACCTGGTCCACTGCCACGTCCGTAGCTGCCGCTTGGGAAATGGGATAGTGTATCATGAACAAATGAATGGAGTGCCTGGTAGCTGCATGACAGATGTCTTTCCTGGACACATCCCCCAGAGGCCAATATGGTGGTCTGCGCTCTTGTTGAATAAGCCATGATTCTATAAGGCAGAGGTATGTCAGGTTGTTTGTAGCATTCATGGATACAGCCCAAGACCCATTTGGAGATTTGTTGAGAGAGAGGGCTTCATCTTTGGACCATTCAGCAATAGCTGATACCAATACTTTTGGCTATATGAAAAGATTGAGTCTCGTGAAGACAGAACGCCAGTGCATGGACACTGAGGGAGTGTAGGACCCTGTCAGTGGGGAGACATGCAGTTTGGGGCAGAAAATGGGGAGGTGGATGAACTGGTTTAGGTGGAATTCTGACACTGCTTTTGGGAGGAATTTAGAGTGGAGCTATAGGGACAACTTGTCCCCAGGGAATATAGTGTAGGGGGGGGGATCTGCCAACATGGCTGCCAGCTCACTGATCCACCCTGCTGAGGTTATGGCTACTAGGAATGCCACTTTCACTGAGAGATGGGAGAGGAAGCATGTTGCCAATGGCTCAAAGAGTGGCTTTGTGGGGGTGGAGAGGATGAGATTAAGGTCCCAAGGGGTGTGGGCTTTAGTACTAGTGGAAAAGTCCTAAGTAAACCCTTCATGAGGAGGACAGTGATGGAGAGCATAAACACCAAGGTGCCATCCCCAGGGGGAAGAAAAGCACTGGAGGAGAGCATCACCCTGCAATTCCTCCCCTATTGCTCCTCTGAAACAATAGAAAGGCAACTTCCTGTTCTCATGAGTTGGAAAGAGGTTCCCTGAGGAGTGCCCCAGTTCTCAAAGAAGTACTGTATCGTGGCTTTGTGTAGCTGCCACTCGTGACTGGAGGGTCCTGCTGAGCGCATCGACCAAGTAACTCTGGATGCCTGGGAGGTACATAGCTTGAAGTATTATGTAGTTTTTGATACACCAGTTCCAAAGGCAGATGGACTCAAAGCAGAAGGAAGGAGATTTGGCACTTCCCTGCTAGTTGATGTACATCACTGCTGCGATGCTGTCAGAAAGCAGTTTAATGAATGGGAGAAACATTTGACACATTAAATGGACCGCTCAGAACTCTAGCACGTTTAAATGCATCTTGGCCTCCTGTGGCATCCACACTCCCTGGGCCATGTGGCAGCCCAGCTGAGCTCCCCAACCCATGGAGATGCTTATTGTGATGGTGACCTGTGATGTGGGAGGGGCGATGGGGGTGCCAATCATGATGTTGGTAGGATCAGACCTCCATGTGAGGCAGGCTAGCATGATCTGGAGAACAATGACTTGGGTCTGCATGTAGTCCATGCTGGGTCTGTAGACAGAGAGGAACCATGCCTGGAGGCAATGCATCTGGAAATGTGCATGTCACACGGGTGCAGGTAGCCATATGCCAAAGAGATAAAGACAGCAAAGAACCATAGTGCAGGGTCTATAAATGCAGATCTGTAATGATGGACGTCAGTGCTGTGAAGTGATGTACCGGGAGAAAAGCTATCGCTGTAATGGAATAGACACACACTCCAATAAAGTGCATTGTCTCTGTAAGTTATCATATTGACTTTTCATTGCTGACACAAATATCCAGAGATGCCAATAGTGTGTGAAAGGTGAGGATCATGGAGGTTACTGCCCAGTGTGATAGTGCCACGAATGAGAAGCCAGTTGTCAGTGTGGGGGTATGCCTAACAGCTGAAGTGGCACATTTGCACTGCCACCACACTGAAGACATCTGTGAACATTTGTGGAGCTGTCGCTGTACCAAATGCGAAGACTCAAAACTGCTAGTGTTCCACCCAAAAAAAAAAAAAACCAAAAAAAACCCCAGAGAAACTTGCAGTGGGCAGGGTGAATAACTACATGGAAGTAAGCAGCCTTCATATCAATGGTTGTGAACCAGGCTCCCTGCAGGAGGGAGGGAAAAACTGATGCCAGTGTTACCATATTGAATTTGGATTTTCTGATAAAGGTATTCAGCACCTGAAGTTCTCGAATGGGGTGGTGCTCTCTGCCCTTCTTTGGGATGAGGAAGTATTCTGGGGTGGCTTCCCTTCTATTAAGGTTCTATTAAGTGTCCCTTCTATTAAGATGGGACAGGCTCCATGGCCCTCTGGAAGAGCAGAGTGTCCACTTCTTGTTGGAGAATGCATTGATGGGACAGGTTCCTGAGGGAAGTCCAGGGAGGGTTGATGAGGTGGGAACGAGAGGAATGCTATAGAATATCTGTGGTAGATGACTTCCAGTACCCAACTGTCTGTGGTGAACTTGCCCCAACTATAGGTGAATAGGGCAAGATGGCCCCCAAAGACAATATGGGGCACCATGGGTGGCATCAGAGAAGGTTTGCGGGTCACGACCTGCATGTCAAAACTGAGGTTTTGGCTGCTGCTGGGAAAGAGTCAAAGAGGTGGTTGTGGTGGAGGCAGGGAAGTACGGCCATTGCAAGCGGTCCCACCTACATGGCACCTCCTGCTGGCATTGATAATAGGCCAGGTAGGGAGCATCTGTTCACAGATAGAATGGTTGTGTCTGCTGCCTGTGTCTTAGTGCAGAGGTGTATATACCAAAGGACAATAGTGTGGCACCATAGTCTTTCAGTGAATGAAGAGATTTGTCCATCTTCTCATGGAACAACTTGTGCTCAAAGGGGAGAGCCTCAACTGTATTATGGACCTCCCTGGGAAAGCTGGACAATAATCAAGAATCCCAGTGCATAATGACCCCAGCTGCTTGAGACCGAGAGGACGTCAGTCACATCTACAGTCACCTGGAGACTCGCTTTGGCCACCAGTAGACTCTCTTCTACCAGCGTCTAGAATTGCTGCTTTTGGTCAGGTGGCAGCTTGACCTTGAACTCCGCTAGCCTGTTATAGTTATTGAAATCATACTTGGCTAGTAAAGCCTGGTAGTTTGTAGTCTGGTACTGTAGTCCTGTCAAGCAATACACTTGCTGCCCTGACCAGAGAAGTAGATTTCTATGGGTCCTGGCATCCAGGAGGCAGGAGTGTGCCATGTTGCCTGCACCAGTTAAAGAATGTCCTCATTAATGGGTAAAGCCACCCAAGAGGACCCCTGGGATTGGAGAATGTCCAGGAGCTATGTTGTGGTCCTGGACCGCTTCCAATGGAATCCCCAGGTCTGCCACTACCCTCTGGAACAAGTCCTAGTACTGGCAATGGTCATCCAGAGATGAGAGGGAGGGAGGAATAAGTGCTTCATCCAACGATGATGCAGCAATGGGGACCAGCGAGACAGCAGTACCAGTTCAATGTCTGCCTCTTCTTCATTGAGGGACAATGTTGTTGGGCGAACAGGGGACGGTCAATAAGACACCTGCGAAGGTGCCTGGCATCTGTGACAGGGATCCCAGGATACTCAGTATGCCCAAAGGAGCGGCGCTGGGATGTGGTGGGTCTTCAGCGGGACATCAGAGAATATGAGGGTTCCAATTCCTCAAACTCCAAAGACCATTCTGGCCACCAGGGGCTGCAATACAGAGGGCTCCAATACTAAGGGCTTTTCCAGCAGCAGAGGTTTATCTTCCAGCATAGGGATCTGGAGAGGAGTAGAGACCGTGAATACGGAAGGATCAGTTTGCTCCTCTGTCAACAAGGAAGGCTCAGAGCATCCAGGAGTCCGTGATGCACCATTAGAAATCCCAAAGGACCCAGGTGGTGTCTTCAAGGGAAACTTATCTGGGAGAAGCAGAGGCACTGATGGGATGGGTTGCGCACGTGGTGGTGAGTGTTCTGGACTCATGGGTACCGGGACCATCATTGATACCATTAGATCCTACTTGTTCTTGGCCTTTCCCTCCACACAGGGAAGCTTGGCCACTGGTCCAGTCAGATCCACACACCACATCTTTCCAACCTAGCCCTGCTTGGGGAGGAAATGCTGCGCTTAGGAGCAATCCACGATGGGGATCTACTTTTATGCTCATGAGATTGTTTTTTACTTTCATGTCAGGACTTGTCCTTTGTCTTTGGTGCCGATGGATCCAGGGCATGCAAAGTGCTCGGAGGGGGGGCTCACCACCAGTGGTGGTCACCATATCTAGGGTTCTGCCAGTCCTGGATACAAGTGAACCCTCAGTCTCATGACTTCTTCCATCAGCTACATATGGAGGCGAAGCTCTTGAGTTTTTCGAGTTCAGGACGCGAAGGACTTGCAGATGGAGCGGTGAGCTGTGATGTGTGCCTTGCTGAGGCAGTAAAGGCACCTCTGACACTCATCACTCCCAGAGAATGAGTGTAGGCAGGAGACACCGTTTTTAAATCCTAGAATACGGGACAAAGCTCCAGGGAGAGAGTGTGAAACATTCCTCAAATGTGGGAAGAACTACAGTAATTTATCTATCACTAAAATGACAACATACAATTATATACATTGAATAAGGAGTAGTCACTCTCTTAGCAAAACTAAAAGCGTGAAGGAATGGGGGATCTGACTCAGACCATGCTGCGGTAACAGGGAACTGAGAGGCATCGACCCACACTACCTATTATACCCTCAGCTGGGAGCACAAGGGGATACACCATGCATGTGCAGGTCAATGGACACTTCCAGACTCAGGCGCATAGCACGCACACACACCCGTGTGTAGAATACACATAGGGACCATCACTTGAAGAATTAAAAAATAATTGCATTTTAGCAGACAACTCCAGAGGAGAAGCAGCAGGAAACTTCCTTCAAGACAGACTATACCTTGCTTACCTGTGACATACCTGGGGTACAATTCAGACTAGTGGAAGGCTGTGTCCCCACTGTCTTGCAACCTTGGGTGCCTTACAATGCCTTGCTGTAGGAACTCCCACCTGGACCGCTCACAGCCAGCCTTCCAGCATACAAGCCACACACTGTCTGTGTATAACTGCAGCCCACCAGGTACATTCTGAATTTCACCAGCCTTGGTTATACTGCATAGTGACCACAACACACTCCCAATCCTGGATCTTCCCCCAGAAATGTACGTCTAGTACTGCCCAGCTCTTTCCTGGCCAGTACAAATATATTAAGTGAATTATTCCTTTACAAGAATAATATGCCAGCTTATTATGTTAAACAGTTATCCAGACACTTCAATTTAAACACACTGGACTAGATAAAAGAGTAAAATAAGTGTATTAACTATAAAGAGAGAGATTTTAAGTGAGTATAAGTAAAGAGGTATAAAAGTCAGAAATGGTCACAAGAAAAATAAAGAGAAACTGCTCAGTCGTATCTACTTACAAAGCTATCCTATAGTTGCAAAGCAAACTTTCTCACCACAAGTTCCAGCAGATTACTGACCAAACTCTGAGGTCAGGATCCCTCCCCCCCAAGAGTCCAAAGGCTGTTTGCTTTTGTCTTCTCAGGTGCTGAGAATGAGGTGGGCAGGGAGAGAGGGGGCGTTTGCCCCTCCTTCTTAATAGTTTTAGTCCCCCTCTTGAAAAACATTTCCTGCTGAGACACAGAAGACAAAAAGACTATGTGGAAGGATATTCCCTGCTGATTTTTTCACCTGTTTGAACTTCCTTTGTTTTCCCTTTCTGCTTGATGACTCTGTTTACTGCTTAAAGGCAAATTAAGGCAAGTACACATTCCTTGGACAGACCTGACTTTTACCTGGGCAGGGTTGTGGGGTTTGGAACAAGTGTTAACATCATAAAGGGGAATCTTATAACTTCACATACTATGTTGCCACCCATATTTTACCAAGACTATACTGACCAGCATATTATAAATTTTCAAATGATATCTTTCAAGGCACTTTGTACAAAGTTTATTACAATAATGTGTAAAGAATGAATACAGGGGTGTATTCCATCACACTACTTCACAGTTGGAAACAGACTTTCATCTGGAGGTTGGGTTGCACAAATGTGGTCCTCATCTCATGCTGGTTTAGGCAGCTACAGCGCTGTGCAAATCCCCTACCCTCAAGCTATTAGTGTGAAACTCTGAAGTAGGGAAGAGTAGGGAGGGCAGTGGAGCACCCACAGGGATACACATCTTTAAGAACCTTAGTTACTGCGCAAGGAGAGTAACCTTCTCTTCCTCTTCGAGTGATGTTCCTGTGGGTGCTCCACTTCAGATGACTTCAGAGAGTGCCCTCCAGTGAACAGTGCAGGTTTGGAGTTGAAGTGGCAGATGATAAGTCCGAATAGCGCATCAGAACTTGCATGTTCTCCTGCATAGTGTTGCGTGAATGTATGGGCTGAGGCCCCAATACTACACATGTCCTCAATGTGGATGTGTTGAGGAATGCTGTCGAGGTTGCTACTGCCTGTGTGAACCACTTTAGGGGGTTGTAGATTGTATTGATGATAGCACAATTTGATATAGCCAGAAATTCATTTGGCTGAGATACAGCGTCTCCTTTTGAGCATTCAGTGATTGATATGAATAGTTTTGTAGACTTGCGGAATGATTTTGTTCCATCTATATAAAATGCCAGTGCCCTGCGGACTTCTAAGGTATGAAGGATCAATTCTCATCTGTTGTCATAGAGTTTAGGGTAGAAGGTTTGTAGATGGATTCTTTGGTTGAGGTGAAAGAGGCAATCTTAGGTAAAAATTTGGGTAAAAAGTCTTAGGGTGATTTTATCTTTAAAGAAGTTAGTGCAAGGTGGGTCTGCCACATGAGAGCTCCCAGTTCTCCAACACGTCTGGCTGATGTGTCTGCGATAAGACAGGCTACTGTCACTGAAAGGTGGAAGAGAAAGCAAGTCGCCAAAGGTTAACAGGTGTCTAGTGATATCCTGATGAACTAAGTTGAGGTCCTATGATGGAGTGGGTGTTCTTACCTCTGGGTAAGTATTGTTGAGGCCTTTAAGAAACCTTTTGGTGACTGGGTGTGCAAACACGGATAGGTCAACCATCTTGTGGTGAAACACCGTGATAGCTGAAAGGTGTACCCTGATTGAGCTCATGGAGAGGCCTGATTTCATAAGTTCTAGTAAGAAGTACAGTATCAGCGATAGGAGAGCAGAAGCTGCCGTGATCTGTTTGTTTTAGCATCAGTTATCAAATTGCCTCCATTTGTATAGATGTGTATGTCAGGTAGTTGCTCTATGACTATTTAGTAAGCAGGCAGTTTCAAGTCCTCGTAACCATGGAGCAAAATCTTGAGATGGGGAGTTTCTAGGTTCAGTTGAAGGATTTGACTTGTGTCCTAGGGAAAGAGACAAGGGAGAAGATGAAGGGTATGTAGTCAACACACTGACATTTTGAGACGGTAAGGGAACCATGTTTGTCGAGGCCATGTGGGAACAATCAGAATTAATGTGGCCTGTTCTAGTCTGATTTTGTGAAGCACTCGCACAAGGAAGGGAATGGGAGGGAAGGCATATAAGAGGGGAGCATTCTATTTGATAAGGAAGGCATCATCCAGGGAATGACAAGCGCTGATGAATTCCAGTTCTTGTACTGGTGTTAGCATCCATTTGTGTATATTTATTTGAAGGTGTAATTGTGCAACAAGAGCTACTGTTTCTTCAGTCACATCTAACGCTTCCTGTCATGTTGATGCTTTCACAGTAAGCAATCGTCCAAGTATGGGAATATCATGATTCCTTTTCTGCATAGGTAGACAGCCACTACAGCTAGAAACTTTGAGAATAGTTGAAGGGCGGCACATACACCAAACAGTAGGATGTTTTATTGGAAGTGATCCGGGCCTAGAGTAAAACAAAGCAATCTGCAGTTTGATGGATGAATTGTTATATGAAAGCATGCACCCTGTAGTTCAAGGGCCAAGAACCAGTCCCCACTTTCTAGTGCTGGAATGATGGTAGCTAATGTGACCATACAGAAATATTGAGTTTTCATTAACTTGTTGAGTTATCATATATCTAGAATGAGTCTCCTCCCTCCTGTTTTTTTCTCTGTGAGAAAATAACGTGAATAAAAGTCCTTCCCTTTGTATTTTGTTGGTACTTGCTCTACGCTCCCAAGTGTACGAGGTGATTTACCTCTTGGCGCAGAAGATGTTCATGAGAGGAGTGAGGGGAGGAGGATAGGTAAAAGAAGTCAAAGGGATGTAATATCCATTCTTGACTCTCTCTAATACTCATCTGTCTGTTGTGATAATTTGCCAGATAGGGTAAAAGGGAATCAGGCAATATCTAAATGGTCAGGAGACGGTAGATGGTTCTTGCATTAGAAGATGTGGGGTTCTCAGGCCCTTGACCAATGTTTCAAGCTTCCTGTCTGGATGTCAGTTGAGACGTGGCAGTTTGAGGAGGAGGTTTTTGTATCCCCACAAGCCTCTGTTTACAGTCTTGTTGTTCATATTGTCTATATTGTGTATAGGGAGTGGTTCAGAATCTTTGTGGTATGTAATATTTTCCCCATTTTCTCTTGGTTCTAGGTGTATCGTTTTCCAAGAATCTCAGCGTCACCATAAAGACCTTCAGCATGTGAAGGGACTTATCTACTTTGGTGGCAAAGCCCTTTCAATCTTCGAACGGAAGATCTTCCACCGTTGACTGGACCTCTCTGGGAAATCCAGAGAGATGGAGCCAAGATGCTCTCTTCATGACTACTTCAGTGGCTATGGATCTTGCAGCTGTGTCTGCTGAGTCCAGGGTGGCTTGTAATGCTGTTCTGGATATAAGGTGCCCTTCTGAAATAAGGGACAAACTATTTTTTTCTCTCTCCAGGAATAAATTCTATAAACGCCAAGGTTTGGTGTAGCTATTGTGGTCATATTTCACCAGCAATGCTTTGTAATTGGCGATTCTGAGGTGTAAAGTTGCTGAGGAATAGGTTTTTACAGCCAAAGAGGTTGAGCTTCTTCCAGTCCTTCTGATACAGCATGGTTCTGTGGCATTGTCGTCTGCTACATTCATGAACTGCATCCATCACCAGAGAATTTGGTGCAGGATGTGAGAATAGAAATTCCGTTCCCTTCACTAGCACATAGTATTTTGTGTCAGAACTGTTACAAGTTGGTGGAATTATTGCTGAGGTCTGTCAAATTGTTTTGACAGGTTCCATAATGATGCTATTCATGGGCAAGGCAATCTTGGATGAGGTGGCCATGGGTAAGATGGTCAGTAGTTTGTGTTGTGTTTCCTGGACTTCTTCCAGTGATATATTCAGAGAACTGGCAACTCTGATATAAATCCTGAAATTGTTTAAAGTCATCACCCATATTGGGAGGGAGTGGCATAATGAAGTCATCAGGGAAAGATGAGGAAAAGCGAGCTGTTGGAGTCATCTCCTGGTCAGAGGTCTGTACTTCCTCTTCGGCCATGTCCTCAGTGGGTTCTGATGATGCTGGTACCAAATGTGAGGGCAAGTGCTGTGTGCTCACTCTGGGCGAGCTGGGGGGTTTATGGTGTTGCAGTGGGTATTGTGCCCATGGATTCCAATAAGCCCATTGTGGCGGAAAGGGCACTGGTGGCATCAATGGCTGCCGGCACCAGTGTCCTTCTTTGAATCCAGTATGATAAGCCCTGTGTGATGGTAGATCAGGTCTGGTGGGCATGTGGTTTGGAGAAGACCGGTGAGAAGAATGAATTTCCTCCTCAGATTCATCCTCATCATTACTTGAAAATGGTGGAGCTGATCAAAGTGGACTGGTGATGGTACTCCGTACCGCCTGTACCAGGACGACCTTGGTATGCGGATGGAAGTCTCAGGTGTTGAGGTGAACATTAAGTCTTTATTGTTCAGGAATTCCTGGGGTGCTGCTAAAGTTGGTAACGTGGAATGGCTGGAGGTCGGTACTGAGGATTGTGAAGTGGTTGTTGGTACACAATACTGAGGCATGGGATTTTTATTTCTCTTTAGTGCTGGTACTGGAGTTAGCCTGCTTGTGGTCTTTTGGTCTCGTGGTACCCATGGTACCAGAGGGTTCCGCAACTTTGGCTGTGGAAAGAGCCAGTGCGGTTGGTACTGCAATGGTTTGCCAATTTGAGGAACACTGTTTCTTGGCAGAGTCCCATACTGGTGGTGTTGTAGCCACTCTTTTGAAGTTTTCATGGTGCGTTGATCCTTAGTCTGAGCTATGGAAGACAGACCTCTGTCAGAGGCTGTAGATGGAGATCTCGGTCCAGGAGGGATTCTTGCTTCTGGCTCAGACACCAGTCTAAGAGACTTCTCCATAAGGAGGAGTTTAAGTTGCAGGTCTCTTGGTTTTCTGGCTCAAGCTTTTAGATTGTGGCAGGGTAAGGACTTCTGAGAGTCTGCAGATGAGACAGCATTTAAAATCCAGGGAAACGAGCATGCCCCTAAGGTGAGTGTCCCCCTTTCCCCCGCTGAAAGAGAAACAGAACTCTAACAGCTATAACTGAAACCTAAACTTCTATTGTTGAGGAAAAACAATTTTTCAAAATAAAAATTAATGGGTATAAAAAGAACTAATTATACCTACTCTTAACTAAGTCTATACTAATTAGATTAGCCAAAGAGATGCTGCTGGTGCTCTGACTCAAGTCAAAGACAGCAGAGAAGAAACTGGAGGATGAGGGTGGGTCGTAAAGTGCCAGATAACAGCTTAAAACTTCTTCCAGTGATATATTCCGAGAACTGGCAACTCTGATATAAATCCTGAAATTGTTTAAAGTCATCACCCATATTGGGAGGGAGTGGCATAATGAAATCATCAGGGAAAGATGAGGAACCACAATCAAAACAGCTATTTTGACCTCTTGCAAAAATTCTTGCTCCTTTTATTCAGCAAGAATTTGTCAGTACTTTAGACTCCCAAAAGGCAACAAATGCCAAACTTTTTATTAAAACTGCCCCCTTGCCAGCTCTAATAGCAAATCTACATCATAGCTGTTTTAGTGATCAACCATAATTTGAATGTATACCTTCCCAACTATACTTTCTAAGAAACTACTGACGTAGGCTGATATTTAATATTAAAAACTGTTCAGGTTAGCATAACTTATTTGCCATGAAAGATGCAAAGTTATTTTCAAAAGGTTTTCTGCACTAACCTTAAGGTCACTTTGGTTATTCCTATGGTGTTATCACCAGACCTGTGTCCTACAGATTCTTTAGTTAAATCAACATTGTGATATGGATTCAAAGTTTCACTTATGCCTGTGAGAACCATCTGAAACACCAGTGGCTATAGCCAAGTTTTGAACTGTACATTTTACTTTCTTATGAACTTTGTCACTTCAGATAGCCTTTGGTCTTTTAATTTTGAAAACTAAATTAATAAAAATACAAATCTGAAAGAACAAATATAAATAATTCAGGTACAATGTAAACTAATCTCTTAAACAACTTAATTTTCCCACTTGGCTTCTGGGAAGCATCTTGCATTTTTGTCAGTAAAACCTGACCATTTAATGCCATTGAAAATTAATTACACCAGAAGCTGTTCTTGTAGGCATTTCTAGTTCTTTTTTTTTAAAAAAAGGTAGATGTTTAACCTGAGATTTTCTACAAGGACAAACACTTTGGAAGTGTATTATGATAAACCCTAAGTGCTATTCATGAAAGGGAATGTTTGAATTAAAAAATGGTGTTTTATTCTGAAGGACCCCAGAATTTCTATCGCTTTTTTGCTGCTAATCTTCAAACTACCTTCATTTCTAGAGAATTCTGTGGGTTTGTTAAAGGTAGGCCATTTTTAAAAGATAGTGTCCTTATCTCTCCACCAGTCTTGGGGGATGTATGTGTAAAGGACTGACTACTGTGCAAATTAAAAATGGCAGGACAAATCATTACTGTATATCACAGGATAATACTGGCCTTGAAGAGGGAGCAGGGCCAGTGCACTCAGCCTCATCTGCTGAGCCAACTGAGCTTTAAAAGAAAGGATCTTTAAGGAGGAGGAGAGATCCACTAAAGGGAAGCTTGCATGAATCAGGCTGAGAGCCAGTCAGGAAAGAGGCAGAGAGCACAGACTTAGGCATCCTGATTGCCTGCTCTGTGGGATTAGGGAACCCTGGAGACCTAGGACTGCCAGAGTCCCCTTCAAGAGGAGGAAGTGGGAACCTGAGAGGAACTGTTCTGAAAAGGGGCCTCTGGGGAGAAAAGCTCTGGATGGCAGTGCTCAGGGAACAGAACTCAGAAACTGCAATCATGAACAGCAAGACTGCCAGAAGGAGGCAGTGGGCACCTGAAAGAAAAAGGGGAAAATTCTCCAGGAACTCTAACCCAAGGTGGGCAGAGGAAGTGTTTTGCTGTTTTAGTTTAAGTTTGGACAACAAAGCTGCCTCAAAGAGACTGAGGGCATGCCAGGGGCCCTTTGTGGGCAGAAGCAAACTTACTACCTTATTATAGTATTTTCCTCCCTTTATTATTTTCTTAGTAATACTAGCCAGAAAAAGTCTGTAAAAGCCTCTCATCTTTGGCAATGTAACACTATCTTTATTTGATGCACTTCCTTGAGTTCCATAATCCATATGGATTTTTCAAGTGGTCAATAATGAATGAACTCACAGCACATGTATGCTATAGAGTCTTCATGAGATATAATACTTGGTACTGCATTATTAAATATCAGTACCTACAAAAGACATTTTAAAACAAGACAGTATATTTAAAGGGATGGCTTCCACCTGAATTTTAATCTATTTTTAAAATATAAGTTACAAGTAGTTTCAGACAGCACATCTGCCCCAATCCTTGTTTTACAATCATGTTTGTCTATTTCCTTTCCACCCCTTCCTCCGTTGCTGTGTAAGACCCCTACATAAACCACATATTGAACCGAGTAGATGGGGAAACATGAAAATTCTCTCCACAAAAAACTGTGGGCTAATGCACAAAATAATCTGGAAAAAAAAGAGTTTCCCTTTCTAATTGCTACAGTAATTGTAGGTATTAACTGCAACGCTAATACTGTAGGTTTCAAATTCAGAAAAAAGTGTGATTTTTAAGCTAGTGTCCCTTTAATTATATATATGACACCAAGCTGAGAATATTAGTGAACTGCCATAGTTCTAAGTTAGTCACTGTGGCTTCCTTCCTAACAAGAATTTTCAAAGTTGTTTTAATTTAGATGTTTTTGACTATAATTCAATTTTGGGAATTGGTTCTCAGTGACAGTGCTGCATTAGTCAGTAAATAAACAGTGCATAACTTAGTCGAATAAAACATCAAATGTATTTTCACTAGAACCAAAATGAACACATTGATTTTTTAATTTTTCCATAGTTAACTAAGATAATGAAATGTAATTGTGTGGCTCTTTTAAAGTAAAATTGGGATGTTGGATATGATTTACTTTTCTAGACCATATTTATAATTACTTGCAGATTTTAACTTCTTCAAACAAGTTTTTTAAAATTACCTCTCTTTCCCTACTGGCTACAGAATAGAAACCCAACTAATTAGAGCACTAAAATGCTCTGAAGTTTCATGACATGTTACTGATTGGTCAAATAAATAACTGGACTAGAATGACAACATACCAAGGCTACAATTCTGTCCCAACCTAAATTTCAACCAATCCAGTGTCTTCCCTTTTACTCTCTCTCTTTCTCCCCCTACCTTACCTATGACAAGCCCCACCTGCTACTGCACCCTGCTAATGAAAGCAGATCATGGCTCTGATAGCTCAGTTAATATATACTGGGCTACTGCATAGCTTTCTTCACAGAAAGAAGCCCAACTAGGCAAGTAATATTAAAAGTAGTAAGTATCTTGATAAACACATACATGCCATAAGGCAACTAAGAAAGAAGAATTTCGAACTCAATAACTACTCTAAGTTTTCTGAGTCTTACTGAGTCACTAATGGTAAAAATCATAAACATAAAATCATTATTGAGAAGGGAAAAAATAATCATATATAAAGATTAAACATTTTAGTATGACACATGTGCCGTATAAACCTACCTGATGTATCAAAAATATTGGATCACTTGACCTCCTGAGTTTATTTTGTACAGATTATCATTTCCCATTGACTAAAAGAAGTCATAGCCTATTATTTACAGACATATGGCATAAAATCAGCTTCAAATAATGTTAATAGTATTATTGTTAATATTAATACTATTATTCATATTAATATTTGCATTAAGGAAGATTATGAAAATCGTAATTGTGAGTCTCCTTGTATTTTTATGATTAAGCTTGCCCTACTAGTTTTGAGAGTGAAATGTTGTAATAAATGCTAAGCACACAATGCAGTTTAAATACTTCATCTTGTGAGAACTGGGAGAGCTAGCTTGCTGACACAGTACAACTGGAAACTAATAATCTTAACACATTTATACAATGGAGTTTATAAAACAGAAGAGTACAGTTTTTCTCATTGCCTTCCTTTTGTACCTGCTGGTTGCTTCTTCTGCTCTTCAAACAAGTCAGCTGAACTTATGGAAGAACTTGCAGAAAGCCTCTCTAGACGAGCCCTAGCTTCATACTAGAAAAGAAATAAAAATAAAACATCATTAACAGTATATTGATATGTATTGTTTGTTTGCTCAGATGCCTAGTAATGGACTACTAAGATTTTCACCTGTAGAACTGATAAAATTCCAAGCAAGACTGGCAATAGCTGAAGATCAGTACCATCTAACAGCTTTTCAATGCACTACATAAAGTGAGTTTGTGGTCTCAATTCTCAGCCCAGTTCCTAGTGGACAAGGATTTACAGAGCAAAACCTACCACCACAAATTGCACTTATTGGACAATTTACCATCAGTATCAATAGGTAAGGCAATGATTGACTAGATAAGGAGAATGAACTACTTCCTCATACCCTTCGTCCATCCAGAAGAGATCTGAAACACATTGATTAGGTAGGGTGAGGAAGCATGCACTGTGGCTGCCCTCACCGTCTGTTCTAATCACACAATGCTTTGTTTTAATGATGTCTTAGTTAATTGTTGTTTTTCTTAGATTGTAAGCTACTTGGCAAGTACTGTGATTCCTTTATTCTCTACAATACCAAACACACTGTTGGTGCTTTATCAATAAAAAACAGATTATTGGTAATGATTCCTTCCCAGAAAAATGCAATGCAGCATACAGCTTATCCCACATTCTGGCCAATAATATGATGGATTCCCAACTTGCTTTAACAAAACGTAAGCGAGTGGATCAGTCTATGTGGTTAGCCCAGCCTTGTGGTTGCACTAATTTTGTTTACATATCATAAGCATGCAGAAAGGATAACTGTTCACTTAATATTTTTTCTTAATCAGTGTGGATGAGACCTTTACTAGACATACCAAGAAAGCGTTTAGCAACTATTAGGCTGACCACACTCACTTATGATTCTTACCTTAGCACAGTTGGTAGGAGGTGATAGCTTATTTTCAGATGTAATTTTTTAAAAGGAAAATACTGCACCAGTTACAGCTACATCAAAAGCTTAAACATTGAATATTCAAAGATGTATGTCTCTGCAAACTTCAAAAAGGCAACCTATTTTCTGTAGAGCTATCTACATTGTCCATTATTAATTACTGTAACACAATTTTCTAAAGCCATCAAAGAATATTTGAGCATCCAAAAATGTTTATTTTGCATAGAAGCTTTTGTACTTACGTCAGCATGGTCTTGCTTTCCAAAATACATGTCTGATGAAATAGCTTTGACATTGCCAAATTTTTTTTGTGCCTCATCCGTATTTAAAGGTGTCTCATATTCAGGTTTACGACGAGACGCAGGCCTAAAGCTTAAAGAAATTGCATTAATGCTTATAAATTCTATTTAGTATAAGATGATTGAACAGAAAGTATGTGCGTGAGGGCGGCACTCCAGGGGGGCACCTAAGCTGACCCTATAGGATCTGCTGAGGAGAAAAAAGTTCCTGGGATCAGTGCATGATGGCGAATGCACGTCTATAATGGAATAGATATGAGCAAGCATTCAAAGAACTACAGTGCATTAAAAGAATGTCAAGGTTGCACAAATAAACAAAAAGTTAGGAAATGACATTAAAATTGCATTTTGATACAGTCTTTAATTACACTATCACATTCTGTTATGTTCTAAGAATGGCTATTCATCTCATGTGCAGGATGCATGGTGTCCATAAATGAAGATGTGCAAAATTAATTTTGAAATAAACTTAAAAGCAAAAGTGAAAAAGAATGATGCAGACAAGTCTCATCTGACTATAAAATGGAAAATATTTCACTGTGGAAAACAAACACTTATCTTAAAAAAAATTTAAATTTAAATTTTAATTTAAGAAAAATCAAATCTGTTACTTGTAAAGAATACATTTTAGTCCCACCTGTACAAGTGCACCACTATTTCATTCATTTAATGTTCAACCTAATAAAGAATGAGGCAGGTGTACAGAAGAAAAATGGGCAGAATCAGAACATCAAAAAAAAAAGTAGGTTTATTTCTTATTTTGCATCTTCTCTTCTGTGCTTGTCTTTTGGATTATGAACTCTGTCTTTTACAGTGCTGAACACTTAATAGTCAACAGTTAATAAGTAGCAATAAACAACAAAAAGTTACATAGGGAAACCGAAGAAACTCATGCTAAATATGTAAGGAAACTTCATTACTAGTGATCAAAGTTTTTGCCAAATCCTAGTAGTCTTAGGCTGGGTCTACGCTGACGGCAGCAAACTTGCTGCCGTCAGTTTGATGTCTCTGGATCGACTGAGCGGTCTGTGTAGACCCGCTCAGTTGATCCAGCAAGTGATGCAGGAAAACCACCCTGGTAAGTGGCGTAGCGCTGCATCTAAGGGAATGCTGTTCCCTTTGACACAGAGCAGTGTGGACGGCACGCAGAGGAGATGCAGAGAAGTCAACAGGAGTTTACATCACTTGCGTATCTCCCGTCGACTGCAGCCAAATCCCAAAGGTAAGTGTAGACTGGGCCTCAGTCACAGGTGGTATCATTTAAATTATCAGGACTACTCTCAAAAAGTAGATGAGCAGGTTTAGCTCTTTGTTCTGAAGTAAGTATAAGTTATCTCTGTATACCTGTCTGCATAGTCTGTAACTTTTGAAGTTAGAATTGTGTCAGTGTCTCTGTTATTACTCTCTTTCTTCCAGAAGGAATCTGAATTATCATCCCATTTAGAAAAAGTACTGCTCCTCAACTCTGCAGAATCAAAGTACCTGGATGAAAAAAGAAGAGAAGTATTAAATAAAGTGTCCTATTTCAATTTTATTTAACTAACTCAAAGCACTCCAGCAATTCTGCAATTACTAATGCCTTGCAAAAGCTAACAGAGATTCAACTAAGCAACACTCGTACAACAAACGGTTCCAATAACCATAGCATTTTGAAACTTAAGCTAAGTATGTTTTGTCAGTATTTCTCCTTATGGAAGACTACATGTCAAAGAACAACAACTTCTGTAGGGTAAGTAATTGTCTTTCTTCTTTCATTATGTTTCAGCATGGATACAACTGAAAAGGACTCACAAGCAGTGCCCTTCCTGGATGGCGGGTATAAGGAGTTTCAACTGTATCAAACAGAGATTGAAGTACTGATCTCCAATACTTGACATCTAGACGTGGCTGTGGTGTCAGAAGCAACCACTGCCATCTGCTCACGGGTCTCGGGCTGCAGGGCTGTTTAACTGCAGTGTAGACTTCCAGGCTTGGGCGACAGCCCGGGGTCCCACCTTGCAGGTCCTAGAGCTTGGGCTGCAGCCCGAGCCCAAAGTCTATACCACAATTAAACAGCCCTGCAGCCCAAGCCCCACAAGCCTGAATCAGCTGGCATGGGCCAGCTGTGGGTGTTTAATTGCAGTGTAGACATACTGTAATTGGCCTCCTTAACTGTGTCTGTGAGCTGCTCTCTGTTGTCATGGGCAAGCTTTGAGAGGAAGGGTGTCACATAACAGAAAATTATGTTGGGCCAATAAGGGCTGTCAGCTAGCCACATGCTGCTGAAGGCAGCGAGTTATATGGGCCGGTGGTGCCCGGGCTCCATCAGTATTGAGGATGGTGTGCCCAGCTCCACCAATATTTCTGGGGTGCTGGGGGGCCTGCTGTGGAGCCTCCACTGGCCCTGGGCTGTGCAGGTGCAGAATGTAGTGTCCTCCAGCACCCAGGGCAGCAGAGATGTTCTACCTCCCTCCCCCACACAGACTCAGTGGCTGGCCAGGAGCTGCTCCAGTGCCAGCCCTGCCCCCAAGCAGTGTGGTGAAGCGGCTGCTGCCCCCCTCCCAACCCCTCCTCCTCTTCCTCAGTGCTCCGGTCAGGAGCTGCTCCCAGCTCCACCAAAAATTATACAACCCTGGTGCCCATGCATGCTTCTGTAGGGAAGCAAACGAGTATGCCTCGTGGCTCTTGTCCTTGGGGGACATTCTGCTTATACCACCATGACTAAAGAGCCCAGACTGGGGATAGTATAGGAAAACCTCAAGCTCTGTGGGAGGTATCTGATACCTCTTCTTGGCCTGTTTCCCAGTGGGATTTATCATGGACAGTGTCTGCCACATGACCTTGGCCAGGTCCTTCACGATGGGGGAAGGCAATCTTGACTGGACCAAAAGCTGACAATATGTCAAACAGATTCTGGGATTTCTCCGATATGACTGATGTCTCAATTTCTAGAGTGTCAGCAATCCTCACAAGGAGCTCCTAGAATGCTTTAAAGTCATCTGGTGATGGTACCAGTGCTAAGAATTTGTCTTCGTCACATGACAAGGCAGTAGAGTGCCTTGGCAGCAATACGCAGTGCTGGTGCTGCTCTGTCCTTGGATCTGGCTCTCCCTGGCATTCTGGCACAGGTAGTCTGGTAAGGGATGCTGATGAGAATGACCTCAACCTCTTCTTCTTTCTCAAATCTGGTGGAAACCAACTTCTGGATGCCTGAAATGGTGGGCCCAAGTAACCCCAATAGGACCTCATTGGCATGCAACATGAACATGGCTGGTTAGCTTGCTGGGTACTGGACAGTCCAATACCATTCCTACTGAATGCTATAAAGTAAACTGAAACCACTGACCTCAGAGGAAATGGCTCTCCACTAAAAGACATGGTGGATATGCGCCCTGGAGATGATGAGGTGGAATAGACCTCCTCCATAGTTGGCAATGAAGTATATGGCGTTCTCGGTACCAGAATCTACCATTAATGATATGGGTCTTTGTGTCAATGTCAGTCTTGGTTCTCCTCTAAGCGTATTCTCTCCACTGAGTGCTGATGCAGAAGGTTGCATTGTTGGAAATGGAGGATTCTGCTGCCTCATATAACTGTTCCTTCTCCCCAACTCTTGCAGCCATCCATGGCTTGGTGGATTTATCTTCAGAGGCTTTACGGTGCTTGTTATGGGAAAACACTGAGCTCTACTTGTAGTCTCTGCCTATGTTTCGGAGCAGGCCGCCTCAGTGCCGGTCTTTAACTCATTGCTATCTTCCCTGTGGTAGTCTTTGGGGTCAGTTGTCTGCTTGACAGGGCACTGGAGGAAGCTGGCTTGATCTGCTAGCAGAACTCTGATGCGATCTTTATGGACTGTTCCAAATGAAGGCGCTTTAGTCTCACCTCTTGTGGTTTACATGTTCTGGTAGAGAATGATAAGCAGACCAAAAATCTGTTCTGTATATAAGACTCCCCAAACAAAAGCAGCCTTATACAGGGGGTCTGTCCGCAGGGAGAGGCCTAAAGGGGATTTGACTGCAGAGTTCAGTTCAGACGGATGAAAAGTTCATGGGGGGTGATGCAGATGACCAGAAGTAGCTCTGAAGGTTTTCTTGAAGATTTGCAGGAATTTAGACTGAGCTAAGAACTAGAAGGTGGGACATTCATCAGGTGCTGTTTTGCTGTCACAGCGGGTAAGGGGGAACTGAGGGAGGATCGCAGCCACCCTGCCATTTATACCCTGTTACAGGAGCATATGCATGGCCCCAACAGAGAATGCTATTAAAAAACCCAAAAAAACTCTCATGTGTGCACATACCTACAGTGGGATCCACACTGACATACAATTCAAAAAACTTAAAATACTGGGTCTTTTGCAGGGCAGAGATTACAGTACCAGATAGGTGTTTTGGAACCTGTTAAAAACTAAACCAGAAAGCAGTTTCTCAGCTGGTGTAAATTATCATAGCTAAACACTGAGCAGAACTCGAAGGAATAGGAAGATCCGCCTTCTAATGAGGTTCTGTTTGAAACTAATATTTAAAGCATGAAGATAAGGTACAACACATGCACCCAGCCTTTGCAATATGCTTTGCTAAAACTGTGCTAAAGACGACAATGTGGTACTATATATAAAGTAAATGGTGGGAAGGCAGCAACCTTCATCAACAGCAGCACAACACAGTCAAACAAGTAGCTTGACTCCCACTTCTTCTAACTTCGGTGACTCCTACAAAACTCTTAAGTTTTCTCCCACTTCAATTTACAGACACAGCAGAGCTCCAAAGCTCCATTGGCTTAGTACCAGACTACCTCGCAGCCCTTCTTGTTTCCTACATCAGCTTCTGAGTAACGTGCACCTACTATCCTGCTCCCCCAGAGTAAGAGGAGGCATACAGCTGCAAGAATTGTAGGGGACAGCAGTAGAGGCCATATCAAGTCCATCATTCCTGGGTTCCTACTAAACCTATCAGCCAGATCTGTAGCTTTTAGAGGCTTGATAGGGATGGGGAGCAAGAAACAAAGTATATGTGAAGCAGTGAGAAGCAACAGTAACAAAATTAGGGAGAACAGAGAAGCTGACCCAGAGACTGGCTTGGGAGCAAGGAGCCAAGGATAATATGGAGTTCCTAGTCCCTTGAATCCTTGTTCTCCTGCCCTGTGGAGCTTCACAGCTGTGCAAAATATTCTGCTATTCAACTCTCAATGAATGCCAAAAAATTAATAAATGTAACCAAAAAAAAAAAAACCGTAAAGGCATTCCCATGTTATTTGGTACCTTAACTTAATTTCTAGCCTTTCAACTGTTTAGATGTTTCTTTTTAGAAGACACTCCAATTTCTGAAAGGATCTTACCCTTATGTGATAGATAAGTATAGTCAGTCTACTCTCCAGCTAAATTATTGTGTCTTTTGATGTATATTAAGACAACATTAAAATAACCTTGCCTCTATTTCGCAGCTATGGCAAAAAAATAAAGATTTCCTGTGGTGGAAGCCTCAAAGTCTAGCTGACTAGCTAGGTTCTCTTTAAAGTGAATGAGTTTGTACACCAATTTCAATTAAATTCTGCTATTACTATGACTAGAACAAAAATAAACAGCTAGGTCATGATTTATCTTCTAATTATTGAATAAAAATATAAAAGCCTCTTCCATAATTCATAATTTGACTGCTAAGGGACTAATGAATAATTTGAGAGCAATAAGAGCTCTTTTCATGGAACAAATAGACAAGCATTCAAATGGTGCATGTTTTATTTTACAGCATTGTTGCCAGTGTATTTAGTACCATGCCTGCATTTCTGCCACTAGTGATTACGTTACAAAGTAGTGACGTTAAAGTCTTTGTGTTTTAATTTGACATTCTGCAGGTAACTAGGTACAATTTTTCAAAGCCTATTTTTTCCTGTTTCTTTGGCAGCAACCCAATACATAAGATTTATAAAAGCACCATCTGCTCCTATTTCAATCTATGAACAACTGTGTCATAGCAATTAAGGCCTTTAGAACTTACTCTTTTTTCCTTCAGTGATAGCAATATCTATCATGAATTACTAAATATGCCCTTTGAACAAAAATGCAATAATAATTTAATATTTAACATTTTTCATCCAACTGGACTTTTTTAAAATACTTGAATTGTAAAATGTTTAAAAATGTGTGCAAATCAGAAAGCTTACCAATATATGAAAGAGATACAACTGAAATATTTGTAAGTTTTCCATATTTGACAGCATAGACGTATAGCTAGATTTATTCCAATTAACCTCAGCATGCTAGTGTCAGACTTTAATATGAAGCCTATTTTTAGGTTTAAGAGTTAGTTTACAAATGCTAAGATGCCAATAAGTGAAGAAAGGAAATAAGCTAACATGATGCAGAACCTACTGGACCCAAATTGTGAAAAATCAATTTTTCAGATTTTCCCCATGCACTATATCTGCCAACTGGCTTTGCAAACAAACACACAAAAGTTAAGAAACAATGCAACATATAAAATAGACCCATCAGCAGATCCAAGTCAAAATAGATTTTAAAAAATGGAGCACAAATCAGTGAAAACAAATCTCAACTGTTCCCTCTTTCCTGCCCCAAACCCTTCACTTATTAAAATAGTAACAAAAGTTAAAAAATAAAAGCAAGCACTGTTGATAAATGTTTGTCACAGAGATATTAAAAACATTTTGCAAATTTTCCAATTTAAATGATTCACTCAAAACCATAATAGATGCAGAGGTGCGTGCAACGTTGCCTTCTGTCTTGATTTTATATCAATATTTTTGCCACATGAAAGCAAAAGCTTTAATACATACCTTGAACTAAGGGACGAAAAATATAAATCATCTTCATCATTGTACTTTTTCCTTGGTTTTGCAATTGTGGGTGTTTCTTGCTCTATCGTTTGCATGTCTGAAACTACTGAATGGGAAATGCCACTGTACCAAAAAAATAAAACAATTTGTAAAGAGACCACTAAATACAACTTTGAACTCAAGCAAAGTGCAACCCTGATTTTCTGAAGATCTCAGGTAACATCCAAAACCTAGGAATAATTAAGTTTCGAGGCCATAGGCAGAAGCTTTGACATGTGTACTGTATATTTTCTAACCCTGTTAAGCAGGGTTGAGAACATGCCTGTCATCTCCTCTGATTTTAAAGCTTGCTAACCTACTTTTTTAATGACTTGCAGCTCTAAAGCAGGAGCCGTGTTCTAAGCTTATGGGACTTGTAGTTAAGTAAAACCCTACCAGGTAGCTCCCCTGACAGTCAGCTAACTAGAGCAGAAATTTGGTGGAGGGGCACAATACAATTAACCTTTGGGGACATAACAAACTCAATCTTCAGTTAGCTGACTGTTTTGGTTAATGTGAGATGCACCATTCATAATAGAGGATTTACCATACCAGCAGGCCCTAAAGTCCAAGATCCTGCTGCCAACAATGGATACCAGATTCTTTGACAGCAGATTTAAAAAGAGCTCCTGGTCAATAATGCATTTTTTATTTCCTTTCTGATCCCTGTGATATTAGCTAGATCAGTGGCTCTCAACCTTTCCAGATTTACTGTACCCCTTTCAGGATGCTGATTTGTCTTGCATACCCCAAGTTTCACCTCACTTAAAAACTACTTTCTTACAAAATCAAACATAAAAATACAAAAATGTCACTTTTTGTTACTGAAAATTTGTTTATTTTCTCATTTTTACCATATAATTATAAAATAAATTGTGACCCTGTCCCCCAGGTTGAGAAACACTTATATTGTATATAGAGCAGTATAAACAAGTAATTGTCCATATGAAATTTTAGTTTCTAATGACTTCTCTAATGCTTTTCATGTAGCCTGTTGTAAAACTAGACAAATATCTAGATGAGCTGACATATTCCCTGGAAGATCTCTATGTCCCTCCACAGGTACACGTACCCCTGATTGAGAACCAGGGAATTAGATTACCCTCATCAACACACACAAAGTTATAATTATAAAATTATAATGCTATATAAAACTATTTTAATAGAGTTTACAGAATTTCACATACCTTCTGTTGCTGCCAAATCCCATGCCAAGTCTTTCTACCTCAGTTTTCTTTTTACCAGCCATATTTGACTTTTCTTCTTTCATTTGAATTTCAAGATCCTTGTAAGCCAATCGTAAAGATGACACACTAAAACAAAAATACACAGATAATGTGTAATAAGTATAAATGAATTATTAACCCTTAGTCCCCAATCCAGTAATGTTAGTAAGAAAGCAACAGAAAACTTCATTTGACAATAAAGATAATATGGCTAAATTAACATTGCTGTTGGCACCTTAACTTTTGCATTTCCTGATTTCAATGCTCAGTATTAATGCATTCAGTTTTTAGTTATTTCAAACTATTTTTGGGTAGATAAGGTGGCTAGAGGAGAAAGTCGGGGGGCAGGCGGGTCAGCATTTAAGAGCCAGTGCCTCAATCGGTCTTTAACCATATGCATACAGGTCAGTAAATATGTATGTGTGGTCTGTTTCAAACCGTCTTTAGACTTTTGTATTGTGAAAGTTCAAAATGCAATTTTCCTGTGTTAAGTCACCCCATATGTTTCCCGCTCCCAAAAATAATTTTTTTTAACCAAATACTCTATTCCTCATTGAGAATTATTTGCATGTCAGGTTTTAAGCATCCAAATGTACCAGTTTGAGCACAATCTAAAAAGTGTAGCCACAGGTCACAAAGTATTCTTGATCCCGAGACACATGAAAATTTTTTATTCTATGTAAAAAGGGAAAAATTGCTTCTTCTCATCATAATGTGGGGGGGAAGGGGGGAGTGCGTCAGCAGGATGTCTCTGATTGGACCGGGGTGGGAAAAGCTCCTATCCAGACTGGAGCTCTGTCCCTCCTTGTGTCTCTGGATAACGTCTACACTGCCAGCAGCAATGCTGGTGGTGCAGGATCAATTCCCTGGGATTGACTGAGCAGCAGTGGAGACTTGCTCAATTGAATCCGAAAGTCAACACTGTTAATCTACCCCCACAAGAGTAAGGAGGGCATTTCCCATCAGTGCAGCGGGGACACTGCAGTAAGCAGAAGTTAGTAAGTCGACAGGAGATACGGAAGCTACTCTATACCTGTGTCTGGGGTAGGAGTTTCTCCAACTCCCCTTGGCCACCTGGAGGCAATTAAGGGGGACTAACTGACTCTCATGACCATCCTCCCCACAATTTAAAGCCTTTCCAGGCAACCAGGAACCATCTTGCTGCAATCGCTGCCCCACCCTCCCTTCCTTTGAGATATATATCAAATAGTTATGTTTCCAGGATGCAGTGTGTCTAAATGATCACCTGTTTTTAGGATCAAGAAAGAATTTTTTCCCCCATGAGAGTAAACTGACAGAATTTGGAAAGTTTTTTGCCTTCCTTACAGCATTGTGGAGGTATAGTTTAGGTTAAAAGGAGTAGGAATAAAAATTTTAATATAATAAGGTAATTCAGAAGTGGTTAGTTCAGCAAAACTTGTAAGAGATATCCAGTACTGCTAAAGGCTAAAAGGAAAGAATTAAATGAGACCTGGGATATGGTTTGATAGACATTTTGCTGGAAGGAGATATGGAAACATGAAATCTTCTCAATCTGAGGTCCTTCTTGGTGCCCTCTATTCCCTATGTAGGAGGGACGGGGAGAGATAGCAAGAGGAATCAGGAGAGAGCTGGGTCCTAGGGTTTAGGCAGAAGAGGGTCTACTATGAGCTACTGGTTACACAGTAGGAGCCCTGTAACTCTGCAGAGTTCTCTGCTAGAATGCCACACTGGATCCAATCAAATGCTTGGTATGGGAGAGAAGATGGGCTGATGGTGCCCCTCCCCTGCAAAGTTAAGTTAATAAAGTTATCCAGCCCTGCGTCTGTCTTTCATTCACCAGTGTGTCCTGATCAACAAACTCAGCTTCAGGCAGACCAATTAGGAAGTTTCAGCCCTAGAGAAGGAATTTTTCAGGACACTAAGTAAAACAGAATTTATTTATTTATTTTTTATAGATAATTTCTTTTCTGCTAGCAATGTCTCCCACAATTCTTGAGTAGGTTCTCTCCTGTCCTCTGCAATACATGAAGATGGATCAGTTTTGGAGCCGGGTGGCTTGGCCATACTCCCAGCTCCTGCTTGCTTCCAAATGAATTATTCCCAAGCTGTAACACCTGAAAATCATTAACAACAAATATTCCAGGGATAACAATTGCCTGATAACAATGCCACTTAATATTTGACTCAGAAGCCAGTCAGAGTAGTTAGACCTGTGGGAGACAATACTAGCAGAAAGGAAATTATCAGTAAGAAATTTTCCATTCTGCAGCTGTGTCTACCATAATTTTTGATGTCTGGAAAGTGGCGAGCTGCAAAAGCTGTAGGGAGGGTTACAGAAAAACTCGGAAATAAAAAAAATGGTATCCCTCCTCTTCTATAATATTTATTCAAAGAGAAAAATCATTTCCAGGCCACCATGTGCAAAACCTTCCTCCAAAAGAATGCCTCTGCAGAGGATAGGAAGCCCACCTTGTAGAGCTTCATAAATGTGGCAGTATTTGACTAGGTGTCCGCATTACAAATTTCCACTGTGGATGCATTAGGTCTTCTACCAGGAGGTCGCCAAGGATCATGTGGAGTGTGCATGACCCCTTCTGGAACTAGAATCCCTGATGTCTTTTACGTTTCCACCACACACAGTTTATTCCACCTACCGGGAGAGGACTTGAAGGTTCTGAGTCCTTGGTATTTCACATGGAAGGATACAAACGGGGTACTTGATCTCCTTGTGGACTCTACGTCTCAGGTAAACATTCAGAGCCCTTCTGATACCTAAGAGTGCCACCTTTCCTAGGTGGGATGCTGTGTCCTTGGACAGAATGAATGTAGAAGCACCTCTTGGGAAGCATGGAAAGAAGAGATCACCTTCAGAATAAACGATTCTGGAGTTCTGAGCACCACTCTGTCCTCATGAACATGCAGTAAGGCAACTGCATAGAGAGTACTGCCAGCTCTGACACTTGCCTGGCAGACGTGACAACTATTAGATTGAATCTGAATAGTGGATACAACCTTGCTGCATATGGCCTCACATTTCTCAGGGGGGAAAAAGCCTTTGAGTCTTTCCCCAATCCTGATTGGAGTCAGAGCCTGACAATTCACCATCTTCTGTGAAGGATGAGGAGGAAGAGGAGTCAGACTCATAGCTCCGAGATCATCTATGCTTTTTCCATTTTTGCTTTCTTTGATTTTTTAAGCTTTTTTTTTTTTTTTTTTTAAGCTTCCTTAGAGTGTACAAGCTCTGTTGCAGCTTTGGTGAGGCCTTTTACAATTAGTCTTGCTGATGGCCTAAGTCCTTTCAGGAGATCTCTTTCCAAGTCCTCCCCTGCTGGGTCCTATTTCCCCAGGGAGGGGAACAACTTCCAGATCCCTCCTGCCCAAATTGAGGAGAGAGTATTTTTACAAACCCTGCTTCTTTTATCAGGGCACTCAGCACCCATTTTAGGGCTGGGGAGGGAGGAGAGGGAAGAGGATTTGTGACACTGTAAAAGTCTGCCCTCTCTGTTCTCCTGGGGCCCCTTGGGACTTACCCCGTCAGCTGACTGGGGCCTCCTTGTCACCCTTGGAGCCTCTCCCCACTCTGCCCATAGTCTCCTGGTCCATTTTTCCCATGTTGGAGTCGCAGCTGCTCTGGAGGGTAGGAGATCCTACATGCCTGTCCAACTCATAGCCTCAAGACATAGCATTAGGGACAGAGCTTCCGATGCAGGCTGGGCACAATAAACCATCTGCTGAGCCTGGGAGGGCAGTCTCAGTGATGGAGCACCATTTGATATCATTTGATACTTTTTAGGCTGCTCTGCCATACTTGGAAGCTCAAGAGGAGCCAGTAGGGAGGCAGTGCAGATGAGACTCCAGGAGTTTCCACCACCCAGCTAAAAAACTGGCCCGGGGGAGGAGGGCTAGCAGAGAGATCACTGTTCACCAATGCCACACATTTTGACAAAAAGGTTCCCACTTAAGGAGATGTGATGGCAGAGGCTGTAAAAGCTGCAAGCTATGGAGGCAAAAAAAAACTTAAAGTAAGCAGGAACTGAGTGGGCAATCGTTCTACCAGCATTTGCTACTGACTAATCCTCTAACATGAGCAACATATCAAACTTAGGGTTGCTATGGTAATTGTTCCAGGACTCCAAATATTTGCATGTAAAATCTCAATAAGATTATTTTATGTAATTTTTGCCATTGCCTGGGGGGAAGGCATTATATGAAGGGGGAAGTGTAACTCGTTTTTACTTACGCATGCAAAGTGAGATTCAAGCAAGTGCACTGAGTTTATAAGAACATTCTAACATACGTAAAATCACATTTATACAAGCTTGTTTTAATATACATGTAAATCAAGTTGAGCTTTTAAAATTAAACCATTTTTTTATTTTTTCACAAAAACAACTGAGGATAAAGTTTAAAAAATTTCTGCCTGTATTTTTGCACCCACAAAATGATTTATAGGTGTCAGTTAGAGCACCTGCTTCTCTATCTGACTTGTACTAATCAACTGCACATGTAAAAGACCAGTGTAAACTGCACAGCAAAGAAGACAGTCAGCCATCCTTTTGAAAACCTCGGTCTTATGAATTGAATTTTTCATATTCAAAGTGGCTGATGGAATTTTAGACAACCTACATTCGCTTCAGGGCTCAGAATCAATGTCTCCTCAACTACATAGTGTCACTTTTGTGATGATGTATTCTGGCATGACTTCCCAGTAATTGGCACATACACAGAATTCTTAACACAGTACTGTCCCTCCAGTTTTTGTTTAAAAGCCATTTTCAAAATGCTGATCGCTTTGCTTGGTTCTGCCTCTCTCATTTCTACATATAATCATGTTGCCTCAAAATTTCTGGATTATATCAATATAGTAGCAGGATAGCAAACACTGGTACATTATTGATAGTTAAGAATGTGATCAACCTCTGTTATAAATCCTGTTGCTTAGAAGTTTATAATAAAAACCCACTAAGATAAACCCTACACAGAAGATCTTAGAATGGAAATGAATTAGAAAGTTTTAATCTGATATTTCAGTATGAGTTAGATACTGTATATGCACATTGTTTTCAATTTTAAAGGATTTTAATGTAAATGCATGCCAGCACACTTTTGTATCAGACTAACTAATAAGCCATTACATGACTCCATGTGAAGTATCCAATTTAACCTGTCACTCCTGATTTAAATAAACCATGACAACTTGATTAGGATGTGAATACAATGCTATTAAAGAGTGCCAAAATGCAGATGTATGCAATACCTTGCCTCAGCCAGAAAACATGTAAAATCTGGTAGCACAAGTGTATTCAAAATCAGTGCATATACAAAATACTTATTAAACACGCTGGTGCCCCATTAAAAACTATGAAGGTAGGGAAGTTGTATTGATGTAGCAATGTGTCTAGCTATAGTAATAATATATTCCCTACTATGTACATTTTAAAGGCATAAATGTACATATCCCTGAACATGCAATTATACTAGATCATACAAAAACACAAAGGGGCAAAAGTCTGTTCTGTATATGATTTAGAAACTTATACAGATAGATATATTTCTTTAAACAGTAAGGAGTGAAAACAAACTACATTTAAATTATGATTGTGACAAAATTACAGAATGAAATCTTAAGGCTATGGAATATATTTTTCTAAATGAATATATATATATATATGCGCTACTAGCTCTTAACAGTGAGATATTTACATATATCTATCAAAGAGAAAATATAATCTTAAACATCTGACTACTGTCACTTTCTCTCCATAAGCACATTAACTAAAACTAAAGAGTCAACCTTACTTTAAAAATTTTAAGTTCATGGTGGTATGGCAAATTTAACTCTTTTAAAAACTGTATATGGACATATATATCCCAGAAAAGTCAATATGCACAATAGCAAATCTGAAAAAATAGGCCAAAATCACTAAACTGAAGGTAGTCTATAAAGGCAAGCAAGATTCTTAAACTACCATGTATGCCTTTAAGTCTACAATTCACTGAATGAAGTGTTCTACAATGGAAGACATGAAAAAGGTGTACAAATACATAACAGTCAATGGAAATTAAAGCAGTTATGATAGTTAGGCAAATGGATATATAGCAATAGAAATTTTAAAAACTGCATTAGAAATAAACATAACTGAAAGGAGCTTTTCCTTGGAATTATCCATTCTGAAGCCGTGCATGTTTTTAAATGCTGAGAAAACTTTCACTTCTTAAAACATGCATTTTGTCTTTTAAAATTATAAATAAAATAGACTTACTGTTACACCTCTGTGAAAGCATTAATGAAATCAAGAAAATAAGAAAAATATGTGTCTTCAAACAAGGGCATATCTTTTTGGGCAAGTATATTAAGTTCTTATCAGTTCTCTCATTTATAGTAGGCTCTGTTATAGGGCAAATGAAACTGGTCATGTCAAGTTCACTTTGAAACTTCTATTAGCTTTAGTTTTTAAAAGACCAACCAATCAAGATTTTAAGGACTGAGCTGAAGAGCAGTTTATCAAGGATATTTTAGCAACATCAAACTTTCTGATCTGCTGTTGCTTAAAGTAAATAACATGTTGATGGTTCTGAAGAAGCCCAGTTATCCACTCTATTGCAGGGGACACATTACAATAATAGCAGAAGGAGAGGAAGGATTAAAATGATAAAAAGCTTACACACAAAGAGTTTAAAAGTATGTGCTACATTTCAAAAACAGTACAGGTTTGTCCTCAAAACTTTTGTGAGCTGAAAGCAACATTTAAATTTTAGCCATTATATAAAGTCCTACTCCACTGTTCCAAAATTTTAAATTAAAACCAGCAGATATTATGTGGAGCCCAGTGAGAATTAAAATGCATTCATGCTTCTCTAAATTGTGTATGTACTGCCACCTAAAGGTTACAAATCAAAGAGAAAGCATTTTTAAGGAAAAAACAGAAGACTAGCCTATAACTGGAGTGAGACAAGACTGTCTAGACCAGGCATGTCCAACCCGCGGCCCAGGTCCGTTATGAATACGGCCCAACAAAAAAATCGTAAACTTATAAACTTTATAAAATTGCGACTACAAATACAATTTTAACATGCTATTGATTTATAAGCGAAGAATTTTTGGATTTAACACGTTCTTTAGCAATAAGAGATTCATAAAATCATTCTCAAATAATTTTATTTATTTAAAATCGCCGCCCGTGCGGTTGGTTACTCCGCTACTCTTACCACGAAATAGATGTCTATGTGCATCATGAATATGCCACAGTGCGAACGCTGATTCGGCAATTTTTAGCGGTCGATTTGACATATGTTTCTGGCGATTTGCGCAGTAAATATAACCAGTGATAATTGATTATATTTCTTGCTACCTACCTTTGTAAACGACAAACGATTTTAGTTGGATATGTAAGTATATATTTGATTATTAACCCTTGCTTTCTAATTTTAAATGTATTTTTTTAAAATCCCAGCATGGCTTCCACAGCGTCTCAAAAGAAGTCCGAACCAAAAAAGAGAAAGATTACAGAAGAAGGAAGATTGTTCAAAGAAAAATGGACAGATGACTACTTTTTTGTCGAGACAAATAAGAAGGCAATCTGCTTAATTTGTAGAGAATTTGTGCCAGTTTTCAAAGACTATAATTTGAAAAGGCATTACATGCAAAAACATGCTGCAAAATTTAGTGCATATCAAGGAATGAGTCGTAAAGACAAAATAGTGGAACTGAAAAAAAGTCTACCATCTCAACAAAGTTTTTTTAAAAAAATAACTCAAACAGATTCTATTGTAAAAGCTAGTTATGTGGTTGCAAACCTGAGAGCAAAAAAATCAAAACCATTTGCCGATGGTAAGTTTATCAAGCTATGTATGGAAAGTGTGGCAGACATAATTTGCCCTGATAAAAAGGGTTTTTTTTCTAAAATCAGTTTGTCTCACCAGACTATAGCCAGGCGTATTGATGAAATAGGAGAATCTATCAAAAAAGATCTGGAGAGTAGAGCTGCTAATTTTAAATTTTTTGCTTTGGCAATAGACGAAAGTACTGATGCTACTAATACAGCTCAATTGGCAATTTTTATTAGAGGGATTGATGACGAATATAATATTACCGAAGAAATGGCTACTGTAGTGCCATTAAAAGACACAACTAAATGAAGAGATTTATGCAAAGCAGTGAAAAATACGTTACTACTATTTTCTTTGTCCCTTGTGAACATATCTGGTATAGTTACTGATGGTGTGCCGGCGATGATAGGTAAAAGAGATGGACTTGTAAAATTAATAGAAGATGATGCAATTGCCTCCCAAAATTTACATATGATGAAGTATCACTGCATAGTACACCAAGAAAATTTATGCGCAAAAGCTTTAAAGATGGATAACGTCATGCAGATTGTCATCAAGACTGTGAATTTCATAAGGAGCAAGGGATTGAATCATCTCCAATTCCAGGAATTTCTTAAATTTATGGATGCTGACTATGGAGACATCATATACTTTTCGGAAGTAAGATGGTTAAGTCGAGGTAAAATGGTGAAAAGATTTTGTGATTTGCGAAATGAAATCAAGTCGTTTATGGAATCAAAATCAAAATTTGTGCCAGAACTTGATGATAAAAACTGGCTCACAGATTTGGCATTTTTAGTAGACTTGACCGCTCATTTAAATGAGTTAAACATTCGTCTTCAAGGTGAAAACCAACTTATCAATGAAATGTTTCAAATTATAACAGCTTTTGAAATGAAACTGAAACTATGGCATTCCCAAATTAAGACAAATAATTTTATGCATTTTGACATGTTGGCTAAACACAGTCCTGTGAAAAACAAAAAATATGCAGCCTTGCTTTTCGACTTGATACAAGAATTTGAAAACAGGTTTCAAGATTTCCGGAAAAATCATCAATCTTTTGGAATATTTGCGACTCCATTTTCAGTGGACATAAACACATTACCTGCCAATCTTCAAATGGAATGCATAGAGCTACAATCTGACATTCAGCTTAAAGAAAAATTTGATCATATCTCTTTACTGGATTTTTATAAGAAATATCTCCCCAGAGAAAAATATCCCTCGCTTCACAATCATGCCTTATTAATGTCATCACTATTTGGAAGCACCTACATTTGTGAGCAGCTATTTTCAAGGATGAAGCATACGAAAAATAAAAATAGAACAAAAATAACTGATGAGCACCTTGAGAATGCATTGAGAATTGCAACTACTTCCATCGAACCAAATATCGAAGAATTAGTATCGCAAAAACAATGTCAAATATCTCACTAATTTCACGTTTCTGTATTTTATATTTATAATAAAAATTCATGAATTAATAAAGTTTTTTTAATTTATATACACGCACGCGCGCACACACACTTTTTTCCCTCATCAGCTATATGTGCGGCCCAAAACAACTCGTCTTTTTCCAATGTGGCCCAGGAAATCTAAAAGATTGGACACCCCTGGTCTAGACAGATACACATGCATGCCCCAAGAATGTGGATGCCACATTTTTGCCAGAAGTTTCTAGAGGGTTCTGGGCAAGAGGATCACACTTCCTCACAGTATCAAGCTCCTGGGCCCAAAGCCTTAGTCTTGTCCCTCCAATTCTTCCATTACCCAGACTCCAAAGAAGTGGAAATATAGCATGGGTCCTAAAATCTGAGAAACCAAGCATCTCAAAGAACCTCATTCATAGATGGGTATCTTCAAATACTGCAAAAAGCTATACTTCTGGGAGATTTCCAAGCAGTAGTACTAGCCCTGAGGAGGATGTAATTAAACAAAAATGAGTCTTCCAAATTGGTCATCAAACTGGAAGACATAGAGAGAGAGTCATGCATTTCTTAGTTATGGAAATAGCTCCAGGTAGCAGCTCTGCTATTATCTATTATAGATATGTTTCTGAGACAAAATATGGTGGTTGCTTTAAATCTAGTCAAATGTGCCCTAAACCCGCTGGGAATGAAGCCCCTTTGCAGGCTCATGATATGTTTTGAAACAAAGTGATAACACTGTGTTTGTCTTCAAAAGCGTTAGCTCAAATGACTACTCAAGCTAACATAGCTCAAATGAGAGCTGCCACATTGTGGCATAATACGTGAGTTACACAGAGTGATGGAATAAACAGCTGGCAAGTTGTGCTAACTCAAGTTGGTAGCTGCATCCCCAGTGCATTACTAGCGCAAGCATCAGTGGTATATGTGCTTCACAACCAGTGATGATATCCAACCGGTTCACACCAGTTCACGCGAACCGGTTCTTAAAATTAAAAAAATGTAGCGAACCGGTAGTTAGCGCCTTCCCCTGTTGCGCTCTGTGGGGTGCTGGTGGGGTTTAGAATTTGACAGGGGAGAGCGATGCCGAGTTTCCCCCTGCGCCGCCGAAATTGACAAGGCAGAGTCAATTTCACAGCGGAGAGCACTCTGAAGCTAAGTTAAGAATAGGTTCTTAAATTTCACCTGTCTTTATAGAACTGGTCATTGGAAATTTGGGATATCATCACTGTTCACAACCCATCCTCTCTGAGGGTATGTTTACACTGCAGCTGGTAGTCTATCCAGCCAGGGTAGACCTATGCTAGTGTTCAAGTTAGCGTGCTAAAAATAGCACTGTGGACATCACAGCTCCAGCAGCAACTTAAACTAGCCTCTTGAGTTCAATCTCAGGGAGTCAAGTGGGCTTAAGAGCCCAAGCCACAATCTTCATATCACTATTTTTAGTGAGCTAACTCAAGCTCCACTAGTTTGAGTCTGTCTTCCCACACTGAGAAGTTTGTTTCCGGCTGCAGTATAGACATACCCTGATGGGTCAGTGAACTTAAGTTTAAAGAACCGCTTAACTTAAGCTAGAGATTTCTGTGTGCGGATGGGAATTGAGTTAGGAATAACACTAGATATAGACCTCGTGCTAACACTGCAGCAAAAACAAGCCCTATGTAAGTGGTAATTTGAACTTTGGATGACCACTGTAACCTACAACAACTTGGGGAACTTCCCAATGGGTTTTTAAAGGAGGGTGCCTTAGGCCCCGGGAAAGAAGGATTCAATTTTGCAACAGCACAAAATTACACAAGCCAACTGCTAACTATATTAACTTCATCAAGAATGACCATAAAACTAGAAATAATAAAAGAAACATATAGACCTGAAATCTGCAGGAGGAAGCTACAGAGGTTTCAATTAGATCTCAAGTTACTGGAAAGAACCAAGGGACAGAATGAATACATTGCTCCTTATGTAGCTTTGGTCTGAATGATCATTACGTCAGGAACACTCATGAGGCAACTCATAGGCAAAAGCATGTTAGAAGGTTTTGCTAAAGATATAGAATGTACCTGATACACTCTATCATGGATCTGTACAAGTAACAGTATTCTAACTATGCCTTGCTTTTAACAGAAGATGAAATAGGAAATGGTGTTTCATTCTATTTTTTTGCCAAAAAAGGTTCTCATCTTTATAAAGAATTAGTTGCTGCTGCTGTTTTTTTTTTAAACACAGCCTTCTCTAAGTTACTTTTCAACCCACACAAACTACATTGTTGCAGTAAAATACAAAATGTCAATTGAAGCTTTATTTGCACCATACAGTATTTAGCATTACTCAAAAAGTTAGTAGATAAATCTAATAAAGTAACGCTTGTGTTTTATCCTCTATAAGTAATTCATACTTACAATGGTTCTTCCCTCTCAGTTCTCTTACTGACATGTAGATCTTCCTGTTCCTTCATTTTATCTACAGCTTGTGCTTGCTTTTCAATCTCATTAAAGCTCTTGCTGCTCACTTTCTGGGCTCCCAAGCCACCTTTTTTGGCACCAAGCTTTATTAAAAAAAAAAAAAAAAAAGTTTTAAGCCTATAGATAACTATATTAACTATCTAATGGTTTAGTATATTTTGAAAGAAGAATCAAATACTTGTACCTGATTCCACAGAATCTGTTATCAGTAATAAAAATTCAGAGTGAAAAAACCCATACAGCATGTTTTTTATGTTCCTAAAAGCCACTCTCAGCCCCCATTAGAAGGCCTTTGATTGTCAAGAACTTATTTAGCCTCCCAAAAAGCAGATACAGCCTGATGAACCTGCTGCAGTATGTCAGATCTTGTTAGTACTCAGATAAATGCTGTACTGAATACCATAAAATATAAAGGGGTCTAAGCTGCTATTGGGATATGAGCCTTACTGCAATTTCCTGTCTCTCATATGCTTAATTTCTCAACCTTACCATTTCATTGTTAATTTTTGCATTAAATTTATCTGTATCCATTTAAAAAGATATCAAAGTACAAAGGACAGAAGATATTTTTGAGGGAGGAAAAAAAGCTATTTTTAATATGAAAATACTTTTGTAAAAAGCCTTAGGCCTTGCTCCTCTAATTCACTTAATGTAGGCATACCCATGAGCCAAAGCACAGTTCCACTGGCTTCAATGGCAGCGCACCTGCATACAGTGATTTTCAAGACTGGGAGGCAAATGTGAAATATAACTGAATCCATTAACATGATAAAATACATACACAAACTAAATTCTGCAGTTGGGTGTGTATACGAAATGTCTATTGAAGTCAGTTAATTGTATATGTAGATCCAGATTCAGTAAGTGCTCAGTATTATTGTATCAAGTCAGAAAATGACTTATTGGTGATAAAGTATCCCACACCACAATAGTACTAAAGGAACGTTTAAACAACTGCACCTGAATAAGAGATTAGAAGACCATTTTGTTTACAAAGTTGTTGGATATTTTATCATATTTTGTCATTTTCTAATTTGTTTTAGTGATGCAAATTGCTATTGATTCAAAACAGTAATCCCACAGAACACTTACATAAAAATTTCTGTACCACAGTTTAAATACTTTTTAAATTCTACAAAACAATATAGGCCAAAATATGCATTAATTACAAACTTACCCCCTTTTTAGCTTGATTTGACTTCTTTTTGATAATGGAGGTGCCCTCTGCAAAGATTAACAATCGTTACTTTCGTATATAACTTTACATTTATCCAATACCTGAAGATGCATATTTCCACAATTTAAGTGTTGAAGTATAAATTTTGCAGTTCATTCTGCTGCCTTAGAGTATTGCAATTTCTACATGAAGAAATTTGGAAATTAGCTGTATTACTATCCTTTCATGTTTGATGTATCTTGTTTTCCTGTTTGTTAGTGTTTACAATTAATGGGTAAATTTTCAAACCTGAGTGCCTAAAATTAGACTACTAAACAGGAACAAAGAATGTGTCAAACTGGATCAGACTCAGACACAAGGTTCAGTATCTTGCCTCCAACAATCGACGGGCGGACAGACACTGATTTTTGTGGATGCTCAGCCTGTCTGAAAATTAGGTGATTTATAATCTATACTTAAACACCTAATTTTTAAAATTTATTTTAATATATATTATATTTTAGACTGAGAGTGGTCAGCCCCTTTGAACAGTCACTGTTTTTATTTAAGTGAATAAATATGGATTTGGTCACCTAGGTTCGAAAAATTTCAGCTATACTGTATAATACTAAATTTTGAGATGTGGAAATGAAGTGAAGTTACTTTGCATAATGTCTATCAAAACCCCTAAAATGTAGATTTTTGTTAATACGATGTTCATAAAACAGAGTGAAGAAAATTTTGTAGTTTCTCAGTGATTGCCATGTTAAACCAAAGCATATAACTTCCATAACAGGAATTTTCATATTATTCTCACTATAATAATTGATAGCTTCCAATGACTGTGTATAATGTGACATTAGTGTCAACTCTAAATTGGTTGGACACCATCTTACATGACAGAGAATTACAGGCAACAGGTTAACTTGCATTGTTCAATATAACTACAAAAGCTTCAGTTTATTTCTGTGGCACATATTCCTTGAAATATGCAAAATATGTACCCTAAGGCATACTTAAACTTAACTAAGTACTAACAAATAGTTGGAAAATATGAACTGAAACTCACACTTTGAGCAAAGATCTCAAATCTGAATATAATAGTAGTACTTTCATAATAACTTGGATTTACTTTAAGGGCGCTGGAGGTGTAATTTGCAGCTTCTGTAGATCTCTGAAACTTTAACTACATGCTCGGACCGGCTAGCCTGTCCTGTTGCCCATGGAGTCGTGGCTATGCTGCTATTTTCAATGCACTAGTTCAATAAGAACAAGAGCAGATGTGTCTATCCGAGCTGGAAATTATACCTCTAGCTCCAGTTAGACGTACATGCAGAGATTATACTTTTGGAAGCTGTGCCATGTTTTATTACATAATTGCTGTTTTTGTGTTTTATTAGCTGCATATATGTCTCCAGCTCCAAATAATGCTGTGAAGTCATTTTTTGCCTAATATTTTTCTATGTATGAATCTCAGTAATGAGGACACTCAGATATGTTTGGATGGGAGAATGAATCTGCCTTTCCTATACACTAGACAATTTCCAACTCACAACCAAACCAACTTTAAAGAACACTAGCCTGGCTCATCCCTTCCTGTGAGGGGAAAAATATTGTTTCTGCTGAGGGGATTAGCCACAGGAACTACTGCAAATATGGCAGACTCTGAGTGATCCGCAAGAGTCAATGCACCTACACAAAACCTAGTGCCTCTGCACTAGCTCAAGCCTCCCCTTCTTTCTCTCTCTGGTAGCCGCAACTGTATTATCTTTTTTGCCTAAGCTACATGGGTCTAGATAATACCTTTGGTTGGGTCCCATTCTTCCCTCAGCCCTCACAGTGTACATTTCCTCCCCCTGTGCACCCCAGAAATGCAGACTTTATTGGAAGCTGGAAGTGGGGATGGAGGCTGACGTTATGGAGATGGCTAGCTGCTGCCCCTCTTGTGTATATACGTGTGTGTGATGGGAGGCAGAGGAGGGACAAAGATCAGTGGGTGGAGAGTCCTCTCCATGGGTGAAGGCAGGAGAAATGATTTGGGCTAGAATTTGTTTGAGTCACTTGTTCTTTTACTACAGCTTTCCATTGCAATACGTTTCTTTCTGTAAACATGAACTGAATGCCACATTCCCCATTTCATGATGATCCCTTTCAACTAGTAACTCTTCTGCTATCACTGACTTATTTAGCTTTTAAATTCATTAGGACAGGGATCATGTCTTTAAATTTGTGAAATGCCATGTATATATGGGATTAAAAATGTTTATATAATAACTGCTCTACTCTTGACATCAGAATGTCACTTTCACTCAGCATGAAGGGACAGACACTTTTCCCTATGTGAAACCATAATTTTAATAATGAGATACTAAAATTGTCATAAAAACCATAATATACTTCTGTGAATATTTTCTTTCATTTCTGAAAAGCTGAGTTTCTTATGTTTACCTCAGGTAGTTACCCTATAATTTTTTATTATTATATGCTCTAGGATACAGCTCTGCAAGTTTGCTTAAATTATGAACTCTAGATGTTAAAAATGTGTATTATTATTTTTCTGCAAACAACTAGAAAATTTTTAAAACTAAAAATTATTGCTGGAAAGAGAGCAAAATTATGCTTAAGACAGACAGACAGACAGACAAGCCTATTAGGGAAACACATGTTTGCTTAATGTAAATAGCAGGCCATGAATCACAGTAAGATGCTCTATTCCACCTGTCTGCTTAAGTGTGGAACCTGAAGCAGCCCAACAGGAGGTCTAAAACATTAATGATCACCTTTGTTAGGTGGGATGCCTGCAGCATTTAAATTCAGCAAGTCGGCTAAAATGAGAGATAAAAACAAAGAGTACTGAGTAAAAATCACTTTTTAAGTGTCATACATTGTTTAACAGAAACAGCTGAATTAACATGTTATATTACAAGTTAATTGTTTCAGCTAGCCCATGTGTATAAATATTAAAATAAGATTTGCACTTTTCTTCCCAACCCCACACTCTTTAATAACGTATACTGAAGTAAAATACATTGGTAATCTATCTATTTAGGGCCATTACCTAATGCAGCTTTTGGTGAGACACTGAGGCAATCAACACTTGGTCCATGCTCTGGTCCACCTAAAAATGTAAAAAATATTGAAAACAACAGAAGCATGTTTATTAGGATGTTTTGAACAGCTCATGTATTCAGAAAAGTTTTTTTTAGGGTAACTTCCCTACCCACAATCTTAAACTCGGTTCTCCCTTCATTTCCCTGTAATTTTCTGTATTTGCACAAAGGCATGATAGTACTTGATGCGCATATAAAATTACATTTCTACTGCAGTAACATTACCAGTGACTCTCAAAACAGCAAGTGAAAGAGATATTTCAATGATATTCAGATAATTTGTATGTGAATGTAACTGCTCAACATTCCAGTGTATGTCTTAGGCTGCAAAACCTGAAAACTTGAAATATGTTTGGAACATACAGTATTAAAATTTATCTAATTTCAGAGACTCAAGGTTGAAAATTTTGGCTCATATGTTATTTACAAGAATGTAACCAAATATGGCAAAACCAGAATGATACAATGGGGAAAAATATATTTGAGCAGAATTCGTCTTAAACACTATTTAAAACTGGTTCAAGTTAACATGTTTTCCTTTGCCAGCAGGACATGGCAGCCCACAGCACTTAGTAGGAAAAAAAAAATGTAATGGATGATTCACATAGACCAGACAAACTGAGTTAATCCTGAGTCATTTCTAAATCTTATTTAAAACCAATTCTGCTAACATGGTTTAGTTTTCAATATAAATAGGGCTTAAGTCTCTGGTGGAGTTATGGGTCATTGTATGCATTCTTAAAATACAGAATTCAGATTTGTAGTGTTACAGAAAAAACAATGTATGGTTAATTTACATAATACTTTTTGCGAGTTCATATACAAAACAAAAATGGGAAAATATCTATCAATATTACTATTAACATTCTTATTTGTATATTTCACTGAATAAAATGTGAAATAAAAATCTTAGATAACTAAGCTGCTACTTGACTTATGAGGAAAAACCCTCAGGTATTCTAGCAACATCAAATTTTAATCTACTAGTAGCCTATAAACTGCTAACTAATGATTAAATAACTTTAAAAGTTGAAATACACTCTGTGATTTAATTATTAAAATGGCTTTCTGATGTAAGACTTAGTTAGCTTTCAGTAATGTTCAACCTAACCAAGTCTAACGGACCCTTCAAAAAGTAAAATCTGGTCCCGAAGAGTTTCAAATTAATTTGAGTTTATATTAAGTGCATTTAACAACACCTATAGTCCTTTATGGCACAGCATGACCTGGCTACACAGTATTCCCTACCTACCCAAAGGTTTCTTAAATTATTGCCAGCAGAACACAATTACTAACATGGTAAAGTAGCTGGTTCTGTTATAATAAATAGGATATAAACTAAAATCAACGCAAGATTAACTTAGTTTATTGTTAATGGAGGATGAACCGTACCTTCATTAGATTCTGTAATGGTGTGTGAAGAACCCTCCTCTAGAAAAACTGGCTCTGGGTCTGATGATGCCCATTTTGAACTATGCACCTGCAACAGGAAAAGGAAGTTACTAATTCAAAATGCTCAGAAAATAAAATCCATTAATAAAATACAAATAGTAACTGCACTGACTAAGCAAGCCAGTGACTGGTCTTAGCATTTTCAGTATCACACATTTTGGGGTAACTGTTGGATTTGATTTCTCATCTCAAAGCTAGTTTTTGTTTAAAAAGCTGCCCTCAATTAGTAATGACCTTTTCCTTGTTAAATAGGCACAAATATAATGTGCAAACCACAGAGGAGTAATTACATTTACCAGAAACAGCTGCTTCAAAACAAAGATATGCGCTAATGGCCTGATTTGTGATAAGGCACTGAGCAAAGTGTACTCCAAGAGTGGTACTGCCCCATTACTTACTGCTAACATCTCTCCCCTTACACTCCCCAAAAAACTATCCACTGCAGTCTTGCCATTTTCATTGGGCTTTTTAATTACTTTAGCTTGTAAGCACCAGAGGATAGACTTTTTATTTGCCTATAAAGCACTGTGCAAATGAAGGATGCTATTACAACAACTTTAATACCAGTGCTGATAAACTAGTAAGGAATGGGCATTTTGCATACTAAGGGCTAGTTTGTCAAAATAGAACCATAGAAATGTAGGACTGGAAGAGACCACGACAGGTCATCTAGTCCAGTGGTTCTCAACCTCTTCCTTTCCTCTCTCAACGTGCTATAGAAACTCCTGAGCCCAGCAGGGGCTCTGGGCTGTAGCCAGGGTGGAAGGGTCTTCAGGCATGGGCAAAGTTTGACCTCTATTAGAGGGGTCCAGAGCCCGAAAGGGTTCAGGCTACCTCCACCCAGCCTGTCTGGGATTTGGGGGCACAACCAAACACTAACTCAAAGGGGGGATTCAGCTCAAGAAGTCTGAAAACGGCTCAGGGTATAGGGAAGCGGTTGTTAGAGGCTGCGTGCAAGCAGGGGGGTAGCTCAAGGTGCAGGGAGAGGCAAAGCTAGGGGTGTGTGCAGAGAAGGTGGTATCTCAGGGTGCAGGGAGAGGGGTAGCTAGGGGCAGTGTGCAGGCAGCCCTTGGGGTGCAGGGAGGGCTCTGCCAGCCTGGTTCCCCTGCCCAGGCGGCTCTTACCAGCTCTGCAAGCAGTCAAAGGGGGCTGGGAGCTGAGGAGCAGCCACAGCCCTGGGCACCAGCAGCAACAGGAGATAGGGGAGTGCGGCAGCCAACTGCTCCATGGCACAATCAAGAGCAGCAGCAGCCCTGCACTGCCCAGCTTCTGGCCTCCCACCTGGCCAGGGGGTGAAGCCTCCTGGGGAGACGGGGGGGGGGTGGGAGTTGCCTCGGGCCTGTCCTGCTCTGGTTATGGCACTGCAGTTTGGGGGGCAACGTCCCTCCCTCCGGGTCTTCCCCAAACTACCCATGGGATTGGGGTGCTAGGTCTTGCAGATCTGCTGCCAGGGCCACTGATTCCTAGTTGAGAACTGCTGATCTAGTCCAGTCCCCTGCACTGAATCTGGGGAAAGTATTATCTAGACCATCTCTGATCAGTGTCTGTCTAATCTGTTCCTAAAAACCTCCAATGATGGAGATTTCACAACCTCTCTAGGCAATTTGTTCCAATGCTTAACTACCTTTATAGTTAGGAAGCTTTCCCTAATGTCTAATCTAAATCTCCTTTGCTGCAATTTAAGCTCATTATTTCTTGTCCTGTCTTCAGTGGATAAGGAGAATTTATCGCCCTCCTCTTATTAACAACTTCTTTGTACTTGGAAACTGGTATCATGTACCTGCTCAGTCTTTTCTTTTCTATTAAAAAAAAAAACCCCACAGTTTTTTTTAATCTTTCCTTGTAATGTCATGTTGTCTACCCCTTTAATCATTCTTGTTGCTCCTCTGGGCTTTCTCCAATTTGTCCGAATCTTTCCTAAAGAGTAATGCCCTGAACTAAACACAACACTGCAGTTAGAGTGGAAGAATTACTTCTTGTGTCTTGCTTACAATGTTGCTGCTAATACATCCAGAATTATGTTCAATTTTTTTGCAACAGTATTACATTGTTGACTCATATTTTGTTTGTGATACCTATAGCCCGCAGGTCATTTCTGCCTCTCCCAGGCAGTTATTTCCCATTTTATATTTGTGCAATTGATTACTTCTTCCTAAGTGTAGTACTTTGTGTTTGCCCTTATTCAATTTCATCCTATTTATTTCAGACTATTTATCTAGTTTGTGAAGATCATTTTGAATTCTAACCTTATCCTCCAAAGCGATTGCAACCCCTCCCAGGTTGGTATCCTCTGCAAACTTTGTAAGTGTACTCTCTGTCATTATCCGAATAATTTTTGAAGATATTGAATAGAACCAGATGCAGCATAGAACCCTGCAGAAGCCCACTCAATATGACCTTCCAGCTTGACTGTGAATCATTGATAACTACTCTCAGAGTACACTTTTCCAACCACATTACAGTACGTTTATCGAGGCTATAGTTCTCTGGATTGTTTATGAGAAGGACATGTGAGACAGTATACAAAAAACCTTACTAAAGTTAAGATATCATACCTATTGCTTCCTGTCACTCACAAGGTCTGTTCCCCTATCAAAGAACGATATTAAGCTAGTCTGACATGATTTGTTCTTGACAAATCCATGTTAACTGTTACTTACCACCTTATTTTTTCCTAGGCACTTACAAATTGATTATTTGCCCATTATCTTTCCATATAGAAATCAAGCTGACTGGTCTATAATTCCCTGGTTTGTCCTTATTTTCCTTTTTATAGATAGGTACTATATTTGCTCCTTTCCAGTCCTCTGGGATCTCTCCCATCCTCCAAAAGTTTTCAAAGATAATCACTTATGGCTCAGAGTCCTCTTCAGCCAAGTCCTTAAGTACTCTAGGATGTATTTCATCAGACCCTGCCAACTTGAACACATCTAACTTGTCTAAATGATTCCTAACTTGTTCTTTTCCTGTTTTCACCTCAGTTCCAATCCATTTACACTGGTATTTGCTATGTTAGTCATCCAATCACAGCTAACCTTTCTGGGGAAAACAAAGAAAAAAGTAAAAAATTCAACCATTGCTGTGTTTTCTCTTATCGTCTTTCCCTTTTCATTAAGTAACATGCTTGAACTTTCTGAAATGTTCTTTGTCTCTTTGCGCATTATATTATGGCAATACTTGAATCTTATTAACAGGCAGTAATTGTACTAGAAATCTTTGTTTTGTTACAAAGTTTTAGTAACATTGCTTGTAATAATATTAAGCTGCTACAAAACATAGTTACTTACCAGTAACTGTTGTTCTTCGAGATGTGTTGCTCATATCCATTCCACTTAGGTATGTGCGCACCCTCGTGCACGGTCTCCAGAGAACTTTTTCCCTAGCAGCCCCTGTAGGGGCCGGTCTCGGCACCCCCTGGAGTGCTGCCCTCATGCGGCGGTACATAGGGCGCTGCCAGCCCCTCCCCTCCTCAGTCCCTTCTTTCTGCCGACTCCGACAGCGGGGACGGAAGGTGGGTGTGGAATGGATATGAGCAACACATCTCGAAGAACAACAGTTGCTGGTAAGTAACTATGTTTTCTCCTTCGAGTGATTGCTCATATGCATTCCACTTAGGTGATTAACGAGCCATACCTGGAGGTGGGTAGGAGTTACAGGTGAGCTGCCCGCAGCACGGCTCTGCCGAAACTTGTGCCCTCCCTCGTCTGCCAGCGTAGTGCGACATGAAAGCGTGCACTGGCGACCCGGCGGTGGCTTTGCAGATGTTGTGCAAAGGTGCCAACTACGGGTGTGGCCCGGGCACTGGTTGAGGGCACTGTGATGACCTCTGAAAGTGGTGCTTCTCAGCAGCGGTACTTGATGCATGGGGTGGTCCGCGGGGAGACACGCTGGTGACCTTTCCACCTGGATTACCGCTGTAACCAGAAGTTCGCTTCCTGGAACAGCTATGTAGCTTGCGTGCTATCCCATGCAAAGGGATAGGGCTCATTACATTTCAGCGAATGCGATCTCCTCACTTCCTCCCCGCCACGTGGTTTGGAAAAAACTTGGGGAGGAAATTTATCTTGATTACAACGAAAGATGGGAACCCATCCTGGGTAGAGAGACCAGATGTTGGCAAAGTTGGACCTTGTCCTTATAGACTACTGTATAAGGAGGCTCCAAGGTCCTGGCCTTAGCACCGGAGAAGCTTCTTGCCGAAGTGGTAGCCACAGTGGGGGGGGGGGCGCTACCTTCTGTGAAAGCATGAGCCGGGGCATAGAGACGTGAGTTCAAAAAAAGGGGGTCCCGAGCATCTCGAGAAGGCCAGGTCGAGATCCCGATGAGGCACCGGGTCGCGTGCCTGCAGATAAAACTCACTGCCCTGTTGAGGCAAGTAGCTGATCTCGGGGAGCCAGAACAGACTCATCCCTTCGAGCAGCTGAAGGAAGGCCAAGACACGCGACCTGTGAATCTTCAATGAGGCCAGGACTAGGCCTTGGGCTTTAGCTGGAGCAGATACTCCAGGATTGCCTGTGCCAGCAAGTGTCTTGGCAGGCTGCCCCAGAACTCTGTCCACAAGGTGGACCGTATTTACTTAACCCGATACGCAACCTGTGCGGAGGGTTCCTGCTGCCAAGCAGGGCTCGCTGGGCCTGCACCAAGCAGGGCCTCCCGCCTTCTGTCAGCAGGTCCGAGTGCAGCAGGTACCCCAGGGCCTGGGGGAGTTACCTGTCGGGGCGACCGGACGGTCCAGCATCATGCTGAACCAGTCCCGTGTTGATTAGGCTGGAGCAATCAGTAAGACGTCCACCCCGACTTACCTTATCTGCACAGCCAGACAGCGGGTCAGGTCAGAGTGGGAGGAGACGCGTACCTGAGAGTACCTGTTTAGTCAATGAGGAGTGCTTTGGAATCGACCCAGTCTCGCTATCCTGGGGCGAGCAGAACCTTGGACACTGTGTCCCAGACCAACGCGACAAGGCCCAGTTGGAAAATACCCACTTTGGGGGGAAATATAGGCATGACCTATGGATGCCAGGGCCCGTCACAGCGGGGAAAAGACAACCTGCTGAGGCAATCCACCTTGTCGCTCCTGACCCCCGGGAGGTCAGGCAGTTAAGCGGAGATCGTGCCTCGCTGTGAAAACCAACGGATGGGGGGCTTTCTCGCAGAGGATCGGGGAGTGTGCTCCTCTCCTCCTTTGCGCTGATGTGCCGGCGCCTGTACCCTGACCGACGCAACCAGCTGAACGGGACGCCACGCAAGACCTTCACCAGTGCAGGGAGGCTCACACGGGTAGGGAATCTATTGGGTGGCTGTTTGGTGCCTATATCGAGGCCACCCACCCCTGAAGCAATCTGAGTCTGTGGCAGCCCAGTGTTGCTACACATGTGCAAGCCACCATGGGGCCCAATAACTGCAGGCAGTGTCCTAGATGCTGTCGTGGACATTGGTCCAGCTGGGAGACGGTATGGACCATAGCCTCGGAATTCGGCTGGGGCGGGAAGGCTCTGGCCTGGGAAGCGCTCGCCAATGAGTAATGCCAGCCTGCTGCACGTGGAACAGGAGTAAGAACGGGGGCCACGGTCTCCCACACTCAGGACCGGGATCTGTCCCACGCCATCCAGACAACCTGGCAAGGGAATATCTGCGTACGCTACGTCTCAGGTGGGCAGCCACCACAACTCTGCGTCTGCTGGTTACAGGCAGATATGAACTAGGAGCAGCCAGAAACCCCCATTCCTGTTCCTACTTGTAAAGGGTTAGAAGGCCTTGGCATGTAGAGCCTCAGAGAGCCAAGTGCAGTCCCGGAGTCCCTCAGACCATGGAGCTCCATAGTGGTCCGAACAGAGAAGACGACCAACCCATCGTAGGGGAAGCCCTGAACAATCACTGCCTCTCCTGGGACAGGCCCAAGGATTGCAGCTACGAACGCCTCATCGTGGCAATGGCGGAGGCTAAGGTCTTAGCTGCTGAACCAGCAGCATTCCTGAACGTCAAGGGTGCTGCCCCAACACCACGAATCACCCATCCAGGACAGTGGTGAAGTCTGTGCCCTGGCCCCGTGGCAGGGTCTTAGCAGACCGCCTGAGGTCATTTTACAGTGAAATCCCTATCCACCCCAGAGGGCTGATGGTTGGCAATCCTGACCTGCAGGGCTGCCGCGGACAACGAGCCGGGACACAGCACTATGAATCCAAGGGCCAGGTCTTGAGTAATCAACAGCCAGGGTCTTTCAGCCGGGAGATAACACTTCCCCCCGCCACCTTTGACGTAGAGGCGACGAATGGGGAGGGGAGTTCCATAGGGCCTCATCGCCTCAAGAGTCCAATTGTGGACCTGTAGGGCCACCCACACTAGAGCTGCCACCGCCAGCCCACTGAAGCAGGCAACCTTGGCCTCCAGTGAGAGGTCACCCTCCTGAGCAGCACCCAGTGCGCCCAAAACCTTCCGGTGGCGCCACGGAATCCCAGAAGACTGCCCCTCTCGGGCAGGAGGAAGGGGACTGCCACGGCACATCCCGCGGGACCTCCCCACACACCAAAGGAGTGCACCACAGTGGGTCTCTCCATGGGATCTGACTCCCTAGCCAAGGAGCAGAGACCCTGCCCCGACCTGTGCCAGGAGTGCAGACCGCACCCCCGCTGCACGAGACGGGCAGCCCCAGTCCCAACTGGATGGCCATGGGGGCCAACAAGGCTGCCATTGCCTCTGAGGCCAACGCAGGCCGACCATGCCCCCCGTTGTGGGATCCTGAGCCACCACACCTGTGGGCCCTGGCTGTCCCGCATCGTGGGTGCCGCGCCTTGCCAGGGGCTGTTCCCTGCCTCCCACGGCGTGGAGGACAAGGACCGCCTCCCCCGCCCCAAGCGGTGCGGATGGGAGACGTGCTCTGGGGAGCTCCTGACACTGACGTGCCGCCTTGGCACCAAGGGCTCTGCAGTGTCGCTCACCCCCTGGTGATCGGGTCCGGTGCCACCCCGATCCCCGCAGTGCTGAGCCTGCCACGAGCACCCTTGGCTGTGGTCTCTGCCTAGCAACCGGGGTCCGCACCCCCTCTGTGTGGGTGGACCCCACGTTGCTGAGGCAGGACCCCCCCGGCGCCCCCAGGCCCCACGCCCGCCCAAGAGCGGGGTGTGGGGGGGAAGACCCTTCTGCGCTGAGCCCTGCAGAGGCACAGGCATGGGGGCCCGCCTTCTCCTGTTTTTTTTTTTTTTTCTTGCTTTGCAGCTGCTGCTGCCGGCTTCTCTTTTTTAACACTCCCAGCTGTCACTTGGCACCAGGGCCACACTGCGCCTCCACACGGGGGTGGACCCCCCCAGTGCAGGGTGGCGTGGTGGCCCCTGCCCCCGTGTCGCCTCTTGGCAGCGGGAGGAGGGGACCCGCAGCCCCGCCTTCAGCGGAGGGGCACCGGGACCCACACCATGCCTCGAGGGAAGGAGGGAGGGGAGAGACACCCGACCCTGCAGTGCCGGGTCCTGCTGTGGCACCGGGTCTTGCTCCACACTCCAGCGAGGGGTGGACCCCTTAGTGTAGAGCGCTGCGGCAGCCCCTGCCCCGATGCTGCCTCTCGGTGCCGGGGAAGGGAACCCTGCAGCGCCACCTCCAGTGGAGCGGCACCGGGTCCCGCACTGTGCCCCAGAGTGGAGGCAGCCCCCCCTGGGGCTGAGAGCTCTGGCAGCACCGGGTGTCGCCCCACGGTGCCAGGAGGGAACCCCAGAGCGTCGCCTCTGGTGCAGCGGCACCGGGACCCGCACTAGGTCTCGGTGCCGGGGGAGGGATGACCCTCCAAGACCTCTAGCTGCACCGGGTCCCGCTCCCCACCTCAGAGCAGGGGCGGACCCTTCAGCAGGAGTCTGGCAGCGGCACCGGGTCCCGCGCCGGGTCTTGGTGCCAGAGGAGGGGCGACCCTGCAGCTCCACGTCCTGCAGCTGCGCCGGGTCCCGCACCGTGCCTCAAGAAGAGGCGGACCCTTCGGTGCCGAGACCAGCAATGGCACTGGGTCTCGCACTGCGCCTTAGAGTGGGGACGGATCCTCCAGCGCTAAGCCCTGCAGGCACCAGGTCCCATGCTGTGCCTCGGTGCCGGGGGAGGAGGGGGGCACGGCACTGGGTCCTGTCGGTGCCGACCCTTCGGTGCCGAGACCTTTCAACGGCGACCAGGAATCCCCCGGTGGCCGAGTCCTCGGCCGGTGCGGAGAGGTCCTGCTGGCGACCACTTGGTGCCGGGTCCGTCCTGGGGGAGCGTCTTGCTCACCCCCGTTGCCGTCCAGCGGGAGATTGCTTCCCCATACCGGGGGTCTCCACCACTCTTTGGGGGGACCCAACGCAGGCTTGCCCCGGGGCACCAGCCCCTTCTCCCTCTGCGGAAGGGGGGGGGGACGGAGGGGGCGTAAGCAGGCCGACAAGGCTCTGCTGCCACAAAGCCTCCAGTGCCGACGGCGTTGGCAGGGGCACTCTCCCACTCCAGGAGTCGGGATTGGCACCCTGCACGGGGATGCAGGCTCCGGAGAGGGCTCGACGAGCCGTGGCTGGTGCATCCCCACCCTCGACCCTGCCCGTGCCCACGGTGCAGGGGAGTGTCTGCGCCGAGTCAAGCCTGGCACTGGCAGGGAATGGTTCAATGGTGCTGCTTCCCCTCCCCCGCACGCTCCCGATTGGGGGGAGGAAGCGTGTGTCTTAAACCCAGGTGGCCGGGACATGCCTTCCCGCAGCCAGCACAGGGTTTGAATCCCAGCAAGCCCGGCATAGCTGGGTCGTCCAGAGCCCTAAGGCCCTTTCCTACTCTAACTAAAGGTCCTTATCTAACTGGAAACTAACTTAGTTCAGGGTGAACTGCTATCTAACTACTTACTTTAGGGAAGAAAGTCTTGCAAGGAGCAAGACCTGTTCCCAACGACCGTCACGGGCGGAAAGAAGGAACTGAGGAGGGGAGGAGCCGGCAGCGCCCTATGTACCGCCGCATGAGGGTGGCACTCCAGGGGGCGCCGAGACCAGCCCCTACAGGGGGCTGCTAGGGAAAAAGTTCTCTGGAGACCGTGCACGAGGGCGCGCGCACACCTAAGTGTAATGCATATGAGCAATCACTCGAAGGAGAAATTTAAGATCATAGGTGCTAGAATTGCCTTTTAGTCCAGGCATCTGGATTTTTCTGTTATCATATTTCCCACGCCACTGAAGCTCTAACAAACTGAACTGAACATTGCCTCTATCACTTCCATATGAAATTGCAGAATTGTGCACCAGGCACAGAGGAAGTGAGGCAGACTAAATTTCAGCTGCAAAAGTGAACTAAAACTAACAGAGAATAGTGACTGCATGAAGTACAATACTTTAGCTCTGATAAAGATCAAATAGGTATTCTGAAGATTCTGTTTTTTCAGGGAAATTTCCACTTACAAATATTTGCTCAGAACTGTTGAGCCCTTATTGATTTACCATACATGTATGGTACATTTAATTAGTTATAACATTTTAATCTCCATTGACAAATTTACTGTGACTAAAAGTACAAAATCTATGGATCACAAAATAAATAGCAAGTAACTTCAACCCAAACTGTGGTCAGACTAGCATCCTTCCTATAAAAAAAATTTATATTAGAGATTAGTGTGTCTATCATAAATCGTACATTTAACACTGAGAAATAAGGACTTGAAAAGATTAATGTAAGAATAATGTACAGCATATACTATACCTCAGGAGAAGCATGTGATGCAAAAAAATCCTCCTCTTTGTGTTGAGGTGACACAGGTGGAATTCCACAGGTATCTATCCACAACTACAATAAAATATTTTATAAAACATTATTAGACTATATTTGAAACTTTTTCCAAATATGTAGGACAAAAAAGGAATTTTTTTAAATTGAGACTTAAATTGATTTTAGGCATACTGACAATGCCGGATTCCTGACAGAGCCTTTCACCCCAAACACAAAAAATTTCATTTTCCACAGTCTGCCATCCCAGTCCAGTAACTGCTCAAAAGCTCCCTTTTCCCACCCATTACATGAAGTATTGAAACAGTTTTTGAACCTTTTTAATAGAAGCAAGAATAAAAGTTGATGTAGTACTTTCAAAACCTGAATTGTAAAACGTAACGAAAATGTAACATTTGATTGAGATTAAATTTTAACAAACACACTTTGAACTAAACAGCTAATAAAAATAGGTTCTAAAGATTCATATACAACATGCCTTATACCATACACCTATATATGCCATACTCTTCTGCACAATTATATGTACAAGACGTAAATTGAATTGTTCAAAGGATCAGAGATATATTATTTTCCTTACAGAATTCAGAATCCCCAAAAATGATTTATCATGGTGCAGATGCTATGCTATATGCAATAAAAGCCGCCAACTACCTTAAGTAGCAATGTAAGATAATTACAACAAAGCATAAGGCAATCTTTTAATGTTTAAAAAATAACTTTCAGCCTGGATATCTACTGATTTTCCCAGATAAATACATGGTGAGTGAGGAGTTGTTGTTGAAGCCCATCTGATTTTTAAATGCATCTTTCTCTTTCCCCATTTCTCCCAATATGAAAAGCAGTTTCCCTTGAGACTGTTGAATTCCTGCTTGGAAAAATGTCTCACTGTATTCTTTGTGGACAATAGCTCAGTCAACATTTAACAGCACTGGAGCTTAATGCGATAAGATAAAATTTTTGTCCCCCTCACCTATCTCACAGCTACCTAAGGTTTTTTCCCCCAATATTCTTATTCTGCATCTGAGTATAACAATTAAAAACACAAGACTGTTGGATAACAACTCGAAGAAGCCTTCCAAACTTTCTCAACATGGTTTAGCCCTACTTTGAAGGAATCCTCCCACCCACTCCCAAGAATAAGAGGGTGCCAGAGTCTCCATCATATTTAAGGGCCCAATTTTGCAAGATACTGATATTTAATTCCCCATTGATTTCAAAAGGCAGAACACTTTCGGCACATTGCAGGTCAGCACTTTAGTCCTTTGCCTGCACTTTGAGACAATGGATAAGAAAGTCATTTCTCATCGTGGTCTGTATTAAGTGGAATGCAAGGCTAACAGACTAGCAATCTATTCTATAAAGGTCACAGAATAATAAAATGGTAGCAACTGTACTTCTATACTAGCTTGAGCAGGATTTGAGCCAGTGAACTAGAGAAAAAAAGTCTTCACACCATTACCAAGCCCTAAAACTTTTTTTAAGTATGCATTTCATAACTCTTTTGTTCATAATCCCTTTCTGTGTTATTTTCACTTGCTCTACTTAACAAATAGGGGTTCAACTCCAAAAGAAGCAAAATAAAAACACTTTATTATCTCACTCGCACTCATAAATGTGTTACTCCATAACTACAATAGTTGTAATTAAAAAAACAAAAATTATATCTTTCTGAGAAACCTGAAGACTTTTTCTGGCATTCATAACTATTGATGGAGTAGTGCTTATCTGATTAATCCAAAAACTGATCAACAATATTAGCTCAAACTTGACTTTTTAAGGATGTTCCCCCATCACCTCCATGAACAAGATTAGTCTCAGTATTTCATCTCCTAGCCCAACAGATTCGTTGCAATTTGTATTTGCTTAGCTACAAACACACATCCCCACTCTTTACTTTGCATTTCAGCTACTGCTTAGAAATCTAAAATTACGTTGAAGCCAGGAAATCAATTATTTTATATTAAAACAAAGTATACTGAATGATCTAATGCATTACTTACATCAGTACCATACTTCCTTGTTGCTTGTGTTGCAAGATATTTAATCTTTTCCCTGTAAAGTTGAGCACCACGACTATTGTATTTGGCATTGGTGTCATTTGTCATGCACCCATGTTGTTGGAAAAATGCAGACTATAAAAATAAAACAAAAAACATACATATTATGAGAAACAGAATTAAACATTTGTGGAGTAGAAGGGGGTAATTTTTAATTGCTGGATGAAAATAATTTTATTTTAAAAATTACTACAAATATTTAAATTTTTTTTTGGACCCAATTTCTTTTGAGAAAAGAGACAACAGAAGCTGGCTCAATAAAAGATGTTAACTTACCCACCTTGTTGCTTTAATATCCTGGGATCAACAAGGCTAGAACAACACTTCATACAAAAAAAGATTTAGTCCAGATAAATAAGAAATTGTAGGCCAGCTCTTTTTTCTTGTTTCTTTTACTGTCAAAACGTGGAATTATTGATACAGGCTATTCATGTGATTATCGCAGGGGATGTGACTCCCACTATTTTAGACATAGGGGTTCTTTTACCTACCTTAGGGAACACCATGATTAAAACCGAGCAAAATAATACAATTAATGATGACTATTTTATTATTAAAGGAAAAGAAAATATTAAACAAAACACAAATCTCAGAACACAAATGATAGGAGATTGTAACAGACATAACCAGCTTTTGTACGCCTCTCTGTGGAGAGCTTTTAGCAGAGATCACACCTTTGACAGTGGGCCACCTCTGGCACATTCTTCATTTGGTAAATTAAGAGCAAGGTATATGGTTTCCCAAAATTATTGTGAATCCAATCTTAGTATCTTAGATACTTAAAAACTGCTTATATATGGACATAATTTGTTTAAGGGGAGGTGAAATTTATCTAGTTTTTATTAATAGCCAGCAAGTTTATAGATGGGCAAAGCAAAAAATCTTAATTAAATCCTACAAAGCCAAAAGAAATATTGAAATTTGTTACTTAGTTACTTTAAGTACCTGTCTTGGCCAATTGCAAATATTAAGAATCTCATATCCAGTTAAATCCTACTGTTTCTCTGTTTACCCAATGTTAGGCCCATCCTCTCCAGGAATACTTAGTCTAACCATTAGGTGATTAACAGGAGAAAATGTTAGTATATTGAGTTACAACACCATTTCCATATCCCAGTAAAATCATCACAAGAGTTTCAAATCTAATCTCTTCAGATTGTCATGGATAACTTCTTCTCATCAATCCAAATTGAAGTTTTGGGTATGTTTTCCTTAGGTGTGATTTCTTCCTGAGTCTTTTCTGTTCTTCATAGTTGTCTGTGGTAGCTTGCTTGTAGAGGTGGACAGGATGAATTGTGGAACGCTTGCTGTTTAAGCAGAGTAGCAATATGTGAGTGGCGGAGGGGGTGCTCATTTCACAGTTTTATACCGTTTCCTTTCTATTTTCAGGAAATTATAGGCAAACATCTCTTTCAGACATGTTTAGATTCGAAGTTGGTTGCTGACATTCTTTCCCTGGCTCAGAGCTTTCCTGGGCTGTCCTTAGGAGCCTCTTCATTTTAGTTGTTTGTTAATGATACATATGCATTAGAAAACATAGTTACTTACCAGTAACTGTTGTTCTTCGAGATGTGTTGCTCATATCCATTCCACTTAGGTGCGTGCGCGCCTCCGTGCACGGCCCTCGGAGAACATTTTCCCTAGCAGCCCCTGTAGGGGCCGGCCTCAGCGCCCCCTGGAGTGACGCCCTCATGCGGCGGTACATAGGGCGCTGCCGGCCCCTCCCCTCCTCAGTCCCTTCTTTCTGCCGACTCCGACAGCGGGGACGGAGGATGGGTGTGGAATGGATCTGAGCAACACATCTCGAAGAACAACAGTTACTGGTAAGTAACCATGTTTTCTCCTTCGAGTGATTGCTCAGATGCATTCCACTTAGGTGATTAACGAGCCTTACCTGGAGGTGGGTAGGAGTCAACGGCGAGCTGCCCTCAGCACGGCTCTGCCAACTCACGCATCCTCCCTCGACTGCTGGACGACAGCGTAGTGCGCGGCAAAGGTGTGCACTGAAGACCAGGTGGCAGCCCTGCAGATGTCATCCAGGGGGACCCTCTCCAGGAAGACCGCCGACGCGGCCTGGGCCCTCGTCGAGTGCGCCGTCACCACTCCGGGAAGCTGGACGCCTGCACGCTCGTAGCAGAGCCGGATGCAGGCGGTGATCCACTTGGCGATGCACTGGGCAGAGACCGGGGAACCCCTCATCCTGTCCACCACCGCGATGAAGAGCTGCGTGGTCTTTCGGAACGGCCTCATCCTGTCTAGGTAGAACACCAGCGCCCTCCTAACGTCGAGGGCGTGTAGTCTCCTCTCGTCCTCGGACCCGTGCGGTTTAGGGAAAAACATGGGGAGGAAAATATCTTGGTTACAATGGAACCGGGAGACTACCTTAGGCAGGAACGCTGGGTGAGGCCTCAGCTGTACCTTATCCCAGAAGAACACGGTATAGGGGGGCTCTGAGGTCAAAGCTCTTAGCTCAGAGACCCTCCTAGCCGAGGTAATGGCCACGAGGAAGGCCACCTTCCAAGACAGGATCAGCAAGGGACAGATGGCCAAGGGCTTAAAGGGGGGCCCCGTCAGTCTATTGAGGACCAGGTTCAGATCCCACGGAGGCACCGGATCACAGACCTGGGGGTAGAGCCTCTCGACCCCCCTGAGGAACCTCACCGACATGGGGTGAGAAAAAAGGGACCGCCCCCCGCATCGGCTGATGGAAAGCTGAGATGGCCGCTAGGTGCACCCTGAGGGAGGCTAGCGCTAGCCCCTGCAGCCTAAGCTGCAGCAGGTAATCGAGGACAGCTTGCATGGGAGACGTACCGGGGGTTACGCCCCGCGACTCCGCCCAGCAGGTGAATCTCCTCCACTTGGCCCTGTAGGCGATCTGCATGAAGGGCCTCCTGCTTCCCAGCAGCACACATTGGACCTGCTCCGAGCAGGTTCTCTCCTCCTCCATCAGCCAGAGAGCCTCCAGGCCGTCAGGTGCAGGGAATCCAGGCTGGGATGCAGCAGGTGACCGTGGTCCTTGGAGAGCAGGTCCAGTCTCCTCGGGAGCTCGATCAGCGGGGCGACCGAGAAGTCCTGCAGCAGGCTGTACCAGTGCCTCGGCCACGCTGGGGCGATCAGTATGACGTCCGCTCTGTCCCTCTTGACCTTCAAGAGGACCCTGGGCAGGAGCGGGAAGGGGGGGGGGGAACGCATACATGAGGGTCCCCATCCATTCGATAAGGAACGCGTCGGAGAAGGAGCCCGGCTCGCAACCCCGGAGCAAGCAAAACCTCGGGCACTTTGTGTTCCAGGACGACGTGAACAGGTCCAGTTGAGGAATACCCCACTCACGGAAAATCCTGGGCACATATACCTTGGCCAACCAACCCTGGAGAGGCCTGAGGCGGGCCAACATAGGTGCACGAGGCCATGTGGCCCAACAGCTGCAGGCACTGCCTGGCTGTCGTCGTGGGGCACCTCTGAAGCTGCGATATGATCGCTGCCATGGCCTCGAACCTCGAGCGTGGGAGGGAGGCTCTGGCCTGCACCGAGTCTAGGGATGCCCCTATGAACTCTATGCGCTGTACCGGACACAGTGTCGACTTCTGCTCGTTGATGAGCAGCCCCAGAGCAAGGCAAGTGGTCTGGACGAAGGAGACCGCCTCGCGCACCTGCGACTTGGTCTTGTCCCTTGTCAACCAGTTGTCCAGGTAGGGAAATATCTGGACCCCCCTGCGCCTCCGGAAGGCCGCCACCACCGCCATACATTTGGTAAACACTCTGGGGGAGGAAGACAGGCCAAAAGGCAAGGCTGTAAATTGGTAGTGGGCACCAGCTACCATAAACCTTAGATACTGCCTGTGGGCGGGAAGGATGGAGACGTGGAAGTATGCATCCTTCAAGTCGAGGGCAGCAAACCAATCCCCTGGGTTCAGAACAGGAATGATGGACGCTAGGGACACCATGCGAAACTTTAGCTTCCTTATGAACCTGTTTAACCTGCGCAGGTCCAGTATAGGCCTGAGGCCTCCCTTGGCTTTGGGAACGAGGAAGTACCTCGAGTAGAACCCCTGCCTCACCTCGAGCGGCAGAACAACTTCTATGGCTTCCTTGAGCAGGAGGGAGCGAACCTTCTGAAGGAGTAACTGCTCGTGAGGGCGTCCCTGAAGAGGGACGGAGGGGGTGAGTGGTGGGGGAAGCCACCAGCTGGAGGGCGTAACCCCGGCGCACGGTTCTGAGGACCCAGCGGTCCGACGTGATAACCCACCACAGGCCGAGGTAGGGCCTTAGCCTGTCCTGGAAAGGCGGGGGGGAACCCAGGGAAGGGGAGACGGTGCCACCCTCGGGCGCACCGTCAAAAGTTGCGCTTCCCTTTGGAGCCCTGAGAGGGTCCTCTCTGGGAAGAATTAGACGACGCGGTGCGGTCGCGCCGTCCAGAGCCCCTGTTCCTATCCCTGCCCCTCGCGGGGGGGAATGGCCTAGGCGGTGGCCTAGGTTGCTGCCGCTGCTGCTGTGGCAGCTGCTGCGGCTGCTGGCGGGCTTGTAACCGAGCCACCTGAGGGGTGTAGAGACCCAAGGAACGCAGCGTTGCCCTTGAGTCCTTCAGGGCGTACAGCTTCTCATCCGTCCTCTCTGAGAAGAGGGCGGCTCCATCGAAGGGCAGGTCCTGGATGGAGTGCCGCACCTCCTGGGACAGGTCCGTAGATTGCAACCACGCTGCACGCCGCATGGCGACGGCGGAGGCCATCACCCTACTGGCCGAGTTCGCAGAATCAGAGGCAGTCTGGAGGGCTGCACTGGCCACAGTCATTCCTTCCTCCAGGACCGTGGCGAAGTCTGCAGCCTGGTCCTGGGCCAGGGACTCTGCAAACCTTCGCAGCGAGTCCCACAAGTTTAAATTGTACCTGCCCAAGAGGGGCTGGTGGTTCGCCACCCTGAATTGGAGCGCCCCCGTGGAGTAGACCTTCCTACCATAAAGGTCTCGTCACCTGCCCTCCTTGTTCTTAGGGGAGGCGCTCTGCCTGTCCTGGTTGGCAGCGTCCACAACCAGAGTATCTGGGGCAGGGTGCGTATACAAGTACTCATGCCCCTCGGCTGGCACGTAGTACTTCTTCTCAGCACCCTTAAGACGTAGGGGCGACCGAGGAAGGGGTCTGCCAAATGGCCTTAGCCAGGCGCAGGACCCTCTCGTGGACGGGGAGGGCTACTCTGGACGGTCCTTGTGTCCCCACACGCCCGAAGTGGGGGTCCACCTCTTCCTCCAGAACCTTGACTTCAGGCCAAGGTTCTAGGCTACCCGCTTCAGGAGCTCCTGGTGAGCCCTGAAGTCAATAAGAGGGTCCCCCTGGTCCCTGATGGCCACCTCGTCCGGCAACGATGAACAGGACGGGTGGCGGGGTCTAGTAGAGGGGCCCTCCCCAGGGTCCTCCTCCTCCTCTGAGGAGGAGTGGTCACCCTCCTGCACCGAAGGTGCCTGTTGGGGAGGTAGCTGGGTGACAGAGGCAGGGGCCAACAAGGTTCCCTGCCCCATCTGGGCTGCCCACGGGCCCCAAAATGGCCACTGCCAGGGGGCTGTGGTGCCGGTGCCGGCTGCGGTGCTGGTGGGAGTACCTCCTCCTGGCGCCGGGTCCGGGATCCTGAGCCAGGAGATCGGTGCCGGCGATGACGCCGGGAAGAGCCGCTCCGGGACCCGCTACCGGACGATCCTGAGGCGCGTCGTCCTCTGCGGTGCCGACTGTGGGGCGATGCTGACGATGACGAAAACCGGTACCAGGAGAGGGACGACTTGCGACGCCTCTTCCCGGAGACTGGGGAGCGGTGCCGAGAACGCCGTCTCGGTGCCGGGCTGGTGCTGGACGTCGATGAAGAGCGGTGCCGCAATCTGGAGCGGTGCCGCGACGCCTCGTCGGATGACGAAGAGGGAGAGGAGCTTCAAGCTCGACTCTCCGGAGTCGAGTGCTGGGCGGCCGATCCACCGGTGCCGGGGCCGCCCACCCTTCGGAGACACCCAGCACGAGTTTGCCCCGGGACACAGGCCCTGACTCTCTCAGCCGAGAGAGGGCCGGAGGCGTGGGCAAGGCCAACAAGGCTCGAGCCGCTTCAAACGCCTCCGGCGTGGAAGGGTCCTGTACAGGGGGTCCCCCACTTCCAGGAGTCGGGGGAGGTTCCCTGATTGGTGCCGGTGCCGGAGCAGGCGGCACATCGGAAAGCCGAAGCACCTCCGGGCTTGACCCCGGCTGCTCCTGCGGTGCGGGGGAGCGTTGCAAGCACGGGTGGCGCTTCTTCTTCTTCGGCACCGGAGATGGTCGGTGCCGAGACGCCTGAGGTGCCGGCGGTGCACTTTGCACCGAGGATACACTCAGTGCCGAGGGAGTCCACGACGGCTCGGACGCCGGACGCAGCGCGGACTCCATGAGTATTGCCTTCAGCCTCACCTCCCTCTCTCTCTGGGTGCGAGGCTTGAAGGCTTTACAGATATGGCACCGGTCTTTATGGTGCTGCTCCCCCAAGCATTTCAAGCAGCGGTCGTGGGGGTTGCTGACGGGAAAAGCCTTCCCGCAGGCAGCACAGGGTTTAAACCCGGGCGAGCCCGGCATAGCCGGGTCGCCTAGAGCCCGAAGGCTCTTCCTATCTAATTTAGATACCTAACTAACTATAAAAACTAACTAAGTTCGGGGCGAACTGCTAACTACTCACGTGCAAGGAAAAAGCTTGTGAGGAGCAAGAGTTGTTCCCAACTGGCCGTCACGGGCGGAAAGAAGGAACTGAGAAGGGGAGGGGCCGGCAGCGCCCTATGTACCGCCGCATGAGGGCGGCATTCAAGGGGCGCTGAGGCCGGCCCCTACAGGGGCTGCTAGGGAAAAAGTTCTCCAAGGGCCGTGCACGAGGGTGCACACACACCTAAGTGGAATGCATATGAGCAATCACTCGAAGGAGAATGGTAATTCTTTCTTGACAGTTATACCTCCTTTGTTTTTGGGGCAGGAGGGTCTCAGAACATTTTTAATGCTAGAATTTTTACTCTTCCTTTTTTTCCAATCCATCTTCTGAAGCTACCCCTTAAATTTTATTAGAGTTAAACACAAAATACAATGCTTTCAGAAAATCCAAACACTCCTGTTCTTTATATAAAGGTTTTTTGTTTCAAAATAGTCTTTTAATATTAGAAAGACTTTACATAAATAATTACTAATAGTTATTCAAACATGTTGATGATTCTTTATAACAATATTTGGAGAGATGTTTTTTCTTGTTTTCCTGAGTTGCGTGAGGGAGTTGCTTGAGCATTACCGGTAATTAATTCCCTATTAATATAAATATTCTATACTCAAATGATTTTTTAAATTAGTAATTAGTTTAGTAAAATCATTAGATTCCAAGTTGATATATAAGCATTTTACTATTTACATAGCAATGATATAAGGAAATTACATTAGCAACACTGGCATATTTGCAAGCATTTTAATTGAACACATTCAAAACAATTTGCCATTGCAACATTTAAGAAATAAATGTAGGTTTAAAGCATTTTCAATTACATATGATTTTTCCTAGAGGCTTTTCTGAATGAAGTTTTTAGACTAATTATAAAATTCATTTTAAGAAGGATATTTTCTGAATTTTTCGCATGTATTTACTTAGAAATTTTTGCCATTATTGTCATTTTGGTTTTTTTTGTTGTTGTCTATTTTGGACAGGTGGAAGATCACTTTACACTTACATTTATTGCACTGATAACACAATCCTACATTCCTTTTTTACAATTAGGTCTTTTCCTAAACCATGAATCTTTTACATAGTTGGTTTTCTTGCAATAAAGATTACATTTGTACCAAGAGTACTTTATTATAAAGGGAGATGTCTCGGTCTAGATATGACTTTTTTTGGTTTGTCTGTCTCCAGAGTTACAGAAAGCAGAAACCTCCTGGAATTCCTTTAACCATCCTGAACATTTTATAAAATAACTAAAACAAACTGGTATTATATTTTCAAGCATTGTGGCTATAACATACTTGTATCCATATCTTAATATTCACTAAAGAAACAAACAAGTTTGTAATGATTTAAAAAGTTACAATAATATATTTTAATTACAATTCTTGCATTAATAATAAGGTCTGTCCAACACACACTAATTAATTTAAACAGCTTCAACATTAAAGGTTCCCTGATTGCAGAAAGAAACTCTGAACTCTCTTTTAAATCTGACCTTTCTTCTTGGGCTTGCTCCAGAACCAACACGGAACTAGTCCACTCAATAAGATGTGTAACAATGCAAAATCTATGAAAAACTATGACAACTGTAAACATACCAACAGGAGATTTTCAGTAAAAAAATTATTCAGAAATCCTCTTCAAGCATGTCACGAAGAACTTAGTCCCGCAAGTAACTATGGGAAGGAAGAAACTGAGGAAGCTGGGGACCAGAAAGTCTCTTACAGCCAACATTCTGAATATTCGTGGTTGCAAAGGACATGTTCTAATAGGCACAGCTCTTCCTCATGCTCTCCAGCCCAGTGGAACTTATCACCATAAGTGGGAATATCCAAACACTATGTCATCAAATATATTTGATTACAGAATGTCTTATTAAAAAAAAGCTTAAGTGAAATAAAAAAAAAAAATTATTCAGACTTCCTGAATCTGACAGTGGAGCTCTTCTAAAATGAAAACTAATCTAACAACTTATGTAAATTACAAGTGGTGCATTCCAAAATTGCTTTAAAGATTTAGATTTGGTGAATCTAAAGCTTTGACACTTTCCTCAGAGCACAGTTTTGGCTGATAAATAATGCAACGTTAGTAACATAGAAAAATGTCTGCCAACCTATTATTGCTGAAGACTGGACACAGAATGTAATAATTTCTAAAAGGCTAATAAATCTAGTGACTGTGCCTCAGTCTTAACCATGATAGGCTTTCAGCCCAAGATTTTCAATACTGTGTGCCTAAAGTTAAACTCATAAATCCATATTTAAATATCCAAACAAACTGAATTTTGAAAATGTTCACCACTCAGCAGCTGCCAATGACTTTAATTGAAGCTTCTGGGTTCTCAGAACTTTGAAAAATCTGGCCATTTATTCAGACCTCTATATAGTTACAAGTGAGATTTTAGGCACAAAGTTTTGAAAATCTCAGCTTCAGTTACAAGAGAAAGCTACTCTGGGAAAAAGAAGAACCTCAGAAGACTCTAATGATTTTCTAAGTACCTTAGATATTTCTAGGGAGCTAACCACTCTAGTAGCTGAGGTTCAAGATTACACTGTAACTACAATAAAGAAATAGTAAAAATTAATAATATTCCTAAACAAGCATTAGTAAAAACAAACGAACATCCTATGAAATATATGACATGCAATTTGACAGGATTAGAGTGCAGATATTACAGAAACCAAACTACCTTGAAAATGTTAAGCAGTTCAACAGCTACAGTATCGGAAATTTCAGCCAGTAACTCATATTAGTTAATTAATTTACAAGGGCCCTCTTGGTACCAATTTAGATTACATAATACCAAGAATTCCTGTATGTATTAGATGACAAAACACAAATTCTGAAGAAATATATTTTAATATTTTCCCCCCTCACCACATCTATTCATTTAACTTTATAAACCAAGCCTTGTCCACCAAAAATAAAGCACAAAGAAACCAACTAAAAACTAAAATAATTCCTTTGAGGTATTTTCCATTGCTTTAAAAAAACCTGCATTTTTGTCTTTTGATTATCTTAAATATGATAGATAGAAAATAATGAACATTTCATGCTATTATTTGTATAATCTTTGAGCACAGCTGATTCTTCCCTTCACGAAGGCCAAAACATATGGAAAATTCAAAGTAACTTACTGTATTTTGCTAGAATTCTAAGAGATACACATTTATTGATCTTATGCCTTTGAAACAGCACACATGAAGTTATGACTCCATTTCCACATAAACTAGCTTCTTCCCAACAGGATGTATAAAGTTTTAGGAGTATAGCTGTTAATTCATTATTTTAACCTGAAATGCCAAAAAAATACACAAATATTCTAGGGGGTTGTGGAGTTAATACCTTTATTCCTGAATTCTTCACTAACACATGAAATGAGCAATGAAGGTAGGTGTGAAGTTATTAAACATGAAAAGCAAATACTCGAAATAAGAAAAATATTTTTAAGATATACTTACAGCATTAGCATTTCCTCCTACTTGCATGCATCTCAACTGAAACCAAGACCAGTTGGAATCTAATTCTGTAGATCTAAATGGAGGAAATGTTTTAAATATTATTTTCCAAAACAATTTTTAATATATCTTTTAAAATTTGTTTTAAGGAAAACTAGACGTTTTTAATAAATATTACAATTCAAAGCTTGTGCTATTGTACACAAAACCACTATACTAACTGAGGACATGTCTACATTACAAAGTTAAGTCAACGTCAGTCAACATACAGCTAGCACAGTAATTACTGCAGTTTTTCATTCCATACTACCCTCCCTTCTGTCGGTGGTACACGTCCTCACCAGAAGTCCCTGCACTGACTTAAGAGGGGAAGTGTGAAGAACTGAGAGTCCAGCTGCCACCTGGGCTTTCAGTTCCCTGTGGCTGAGAGCCTGGCCAGCAGCCAGGCTCCAGCTGGTTAGCTTCACAGAGAGCCTGAGCAGGAGCTGGGCTCCCCAGCTGAAGCCCCCCATTCACTCTAGGGTGACACCTGGAGCTGTGAGCCAGACACAGAGTTCACAGCAAGGAGCCTACCACCCTTTCTTGTCAATTTCAAGGCTGCCTCAGGCTCAGAGCAGCAGATGGGCTCACAGCTGAAGCTGTGAAAATGACAAAAAAAGCTGGTAAGCTTCCTCCTGTCAAACTGACAGTGAGGGGTGGCCTGCTGTGAGCCCAGTCCAGGCTCAATTTCATAGTAGGGAACCTATCAGTCTCTCTTCTCAATTTCACAGCTCCAGCTGTGAGCCCCAGGTTGCACAGTGGAGCTGTGAAGTTGACAAGAATGACAGTCGATTAAGTAATCATGTCACCCTAACTGCACTGACATAAGCACCATGCTTCTCATGGAGATGGAGTCATTATGTTGGTGTAGTAGGGCACTTAAATCATTGAGAACATGGCTGAAGTGTAGAAATTAACATAATTAGGTTGACATAAGGTGCCTTACATCGACCTAAATCTGTATTGTAGACCAGGCCTAAGAAATGTATATTTAAATGTCTCATAAGAATTTGAGAAAATGTAACTTAACTGGCTATTTACATGTTTGCCTTTAAAGGGGGTGTCAATGAGATGCCATTCCCCTTTTCAGGACCTGAGCCTCAGCTCTTTTGCCAGTTAAGTTGTTTGTCAACAGAAATGATGAAGTGATCAAATCCAATGCTACATCACATAGAAAATCTGAGACCAACAGAAAGGCTGACTTTTTTAATACAACCATCAAGGATGTTTTTTGGAGGGGCCTCCTGTAACCACAAAGGCAGTGCTCTTTACAAAGGGAAAGCAACAGCATGGGCAGGATACAGACTTAGCTGATAAATTGTGGATGCTCTGGAAAATGGACTACCTTGCAGGCATAGGGAGCCTATACTTCTTTACTGAGGACAAAACTAAAGAGTCTACTCAGGACAGTCCCAAGAGCTGAAGTACCTTTTTGGCTGTCCATAAAACTTAGGTAACTCAGGGTTAGCAATGAATTTCTCCCAGGACTCTAATTAACTATTCAATGTCTGAGGCCTAGTCTACACTAGAAAAGAGACAATAGTATAGCTGCACCACAAACTCTCCTAGTGTAAGATGAAGCTTATATAGGCAAAAGAGTGCTCTTACCAGCATGGTTTATACCAGTTGTCTGAATGAAATAAGCTATATCAGTACACACACTTTTTTGCTCCTAGAATTGCATCTACACTAAGGCTTTAGCTGATATAAAAATGTTGTTTATTTTTTTTAAAATCACACTTCTAACCACTTTTATCATATAAGCAAAAGTTTTAAGTGTAGACCTATCTGAATAAGGAAGGCTATATTAGGCTTCTGCCTGGGTTTAAAGTTTTTCCAATTAAAAAAATCAAAAAAGAAAATGAAACTGCAGGAAATATGTTGGAGGCTCTGACACAATAAAACTCCCTTTCCAAATATTTACATATGTACCTATGTATGAGAATGTAACACTGACAATCTCATTCCTGCACAGATAATCATCTAGTTTTTGTGAAGGTTCCTTCAATATTCAAAGTCTGGTAACAGGTGTCGTTTTCCTTATTTTCCACATTTTTCATTTTATCAGGAAAATCAAGCATCATCTCACCTGCTACCCCAATGAAGAGACTATGGCACCATATTTCACTATTAGAGGGTTAAAGAACAGAGGCATACCTTCTTTTAAATATTTCTGATGCATGCACCCATGAAAGAATACTCAGTACATTGTAACAAAGCTGAAAATAGTAAACATTAATCTTAAAACAATGCTGCAGAAATGTGGCTCAACCTTAATATGGAAAGTTAAGTTCAGTGTCAAATCATCTTCTGCAACAAAGTTGAACAAGGGACTTAATTATGTTTGTACCATGGTTTGTGCAACGTGAACACCTGCACAACAGAAGCTCTACTGAGATTCTCTCCTTTCTCATTTATCTAGTTCTCAAGTATACAGCAGATGTTAGTCAATACCATCATGAGATAGATATGAACCAGTAACTTAAGAGATGAAAAGCTCATTCCCTCATTAACCAAAGTCCACAATAAAAGCCTCTGAACAACCACATAATGTTGTGACAGAAATATTGGAAACAAATCTTTCCACATATTTAGCACAGAAACATGCAAACTACTTACCGAATAAAACTCAAGTGAACACCAAGTGATCGATGGGTCCCTGAGCAATCAATACAAAGAAAAACACCATATGTTATGCTTGCCCAGCTAGGGTTTTTGGCTCCACAGTCGAAGCACACCTAGAAAAGATAAATTAATAAATGGAACTCCACATAATCAATTCCCACTAAAAGATACTCTTTGACTAATTATTAATACAGTAGAACCTCCGTGTCATGAACACCAGCGTTATGAACTGACCAGTCAACCAGACGCCTCATTTGGAACTGGTAGTACATAATCAGGCAGCAGCAGAGACAAAAAACAAACAAACAAACAAACAAGTACAGTACAGTGTTAAACTACTACTACAAAAAAAGGGAAGGCAGCATTTTTCTTCTGCATAGTAAAGTTTCAAAGCTGTATTAAGTCTATGTTCATTTGTGAACTTTGAAAGAACAATAACGTTTTGTTCAGAGTTACAACCAACCTCCATTCCCAAGGTGTTCATAACTTTGAGGTTCTATTGTACCTATGTAGTGCTTAGCATTTTAAAACTATTTAATTCCCACATCATATGTTGAGTAGTTCATTTTCTATTATCCTTGTTTTATAGATGAGGAAACAAACTAAGGTTAAGCAACTTGTCCAAACTCTCACAACTAATCAGTAACAGGAAGGATTAGAATTCTGAATTCCTGGCTCTTAGTCTGCTCAATCCACTATCTGCTGATCTAGTTTTCAAGAACTCCTAAATTCAACATTTTTAATGAAAAAGTCACTTTCACTCATACCAACACTGACTCATGCCATCAGTTTAGAATGTAAGCATCTACATAGATTGTAAGATTCTTGGGTATGGGAATTAGTCTTCAGGCATACCTGCAGTGCATATAGAACACTGTTGGCAACATAGAAACACATACGTTATTACAGTACAGTAATTTACAATCAAATGTTCTATTTGTTAAATACTTTTGAAAAATGATACACATTTCCTTGCAATCAGCTTATAATAGCAGCCATTTATTGTTTATATTCTTAAGCTTTTATGTTTGAGAGAGACAAATGACATACATGGTTAGAGAATCTATAGAAAAATAGCCAAAGAATAAGTCTGTTACAACTCTTTCTATATTACTAAAAACAAGTGTTTAAATGAAAAGCATTTCAAGGACATTCTCTCTCATCATGACCATAAGTGATTCAGATAACGTCTCTAATATCAACTGGGTCTATTCGCTTTTCCATTAGTTTATGTAACATCAGTTAATAATGCTGGTAACTATTCACGCTCTCCTTTTCCCCTATGTGCGCAAAGGGTTCCTGACAGCAAAACCAGTATGGTTTAGCAGAGAACAGGGAGCAGTCTCCCCATGTACTGCATAACACCCAGCTCGTTGTGGCTCCTATTGTGGCTGTTTGGGAACAGAGCCAGAGGATATGTTGTTACACTGATCCTCTGCTCCCCATGACATAGGAATGAGCAGACAGAAGTGCCACGCGGCCACTTTCTTGCCTGAAGGGAGGATTCCTTCCCCCTGTGTCTTCATGAGGAACACTTGCATCCAACCAAGTCATGCAGGATTTGGGACTGTGCATCTATTTTCAGGATTTGCATGGAAAAATTAGTTCAGTTTCATATTCCAGCTTTCATGTTTTGTTTCAGTAAACCTGACTTTTATTTTTTGGTGGCTGAGGGAAGTGAGACATCACACTCAACTTGATGGCATTTCTCTGTCTGTAACTTGCTAACTTTTTAATCTCAATTCTAAGATTTCAGGGAACGTAGGGGTCAATGGGCACAACTCTACATATTTTGGTGAAAAACAGAGAGGTCACAAACAGAGCCCTTTGCATCTGGTTAGCAAACCCAGCAGTTTGCACCTACCTCAGGAGTTTGTCTATAGCGCAAAGAAGTTGATGGCAGCCACAAATACATTCAGCTAATACCCATCATCTCAGTTCTACCCATCCTTTCAATACAGTTTACAATAACACCACCCTGAATGATTTATCTCCCAGACAGAACATTGTAAGACTGGTGAAGGGAAAAGGGGTGCACAAAGAGCTCACTACAAAGGAGGAAAAATTAGGGACCCTGGCATAGGAGACAAAGGAATACACAGGGCTCCTGGCATGGGAAGGAGGAAATGGGAAGGAGGTGCAGCACTTAGAGCTCTCAGCATTGTAAAGAGAATGGGACACAATGGTATGGAGGGTGAGGACCAAGGGGAAACACAGAGCCCCTGGCATGGTGGGGAAGTATTGAGGGGGCTGACAAAAACCCTGCCTTTGGGGTAGCAGCATTGCAGGGAGTCCCTGAAACAGAAAGAGATGGGCGGGGGGGACACAGGGAGCTTGTGGGTGGGGTAAATGGAGGAACGCAAAAGCCCTTGATGTGTGCAATGCTCTCAGCTACAGAAGAAACAAAGTGTGTAACCCTGTAGTTTTACAGATCTTCTTCCTTTAAAGCAACATTTACTGAAAATAGACTAAGTCCTAGGTCTGGTCTATAGTGCAGCACTGGGTTGATGTGAGACATAAATCTCTCATATCTCATCTCGACATATTTACGTCTACGCAGCGTGGCGTCTTCACGATGCTATGTCCAACGGAAGTGCATCTCCTGTCAACGATGCCTTCCACCTTTCAGGGTGATGTAACAGGGTAAAAACATGTTTGTAAAATGAGTGCCCTGAGGCCATCTTGAGAAAAGCTACAAACCCACGTGCGGGGGACTCAGACAGCCAAAAAAAAAACAAAAAAAACCCCCAACACCTTGACCAACAAGTAAACCCATGATAACAGGAACTTGCACATTTAGCAGTTCCAGAACCAGATATGGGAATTTTGCGGTCGCTGCAAAAATTAGTTTTGCAAGTCAGCAGTAAATTTTTGAGAAGGGGGCTGCTGATAAGATGGTAAAGGAAGGGTCTATCATTGGCTTAGCAGATGCATTGGCTGGAGTAGATATAAATGGGTTTTCAGACCAAAGGCCATTCAGAGAGCCACGAATCAAGGGGTGCACCAGAGTTGCGCTGTGTGGAGAGTCTGATCAATCATCTCGCCTCTCTCCAGTTTGTTACTCAAATTAATAGGGTAGGGTGTCAGAGCTGATAACCTGGGTGTGAATACAATAGAGGTTCCACCTGGATGAAAATATAGCATAAAAGTAAGGAGAACCTGGCCATGGTATGTTTGGTTTTTTTGCTGCAGCTGAGTTCATTCGTATATGTGGTGAGCAGTGAGTGTGAATGTAAAACCAGCAATAATTCTACTTGTAGTCCAGGGGTAATTGTTGCTGTAACTCTTGGGGTAACTGTTTCATGTACTTGTGTTATTGTAATCAGTTGTTTTTTAAGTTTTATTTGTGTATCAAGAATTTGTAAAAGAATAAGAGAAGACAATTTGTAGTAAGGTAAAAACCCCCAATAAATAGTGGATTTATATTGGATATAGAATGTGTGTTATTGTGTAAATGAATGATAGATTTATGAACTGTTGACCCAGTCTTGGACTAAAACAGGTTCTAGCCGCCCTCATCTGTCCACAAGTTGTTCAGGTGAATAGCAAGGGGGGCCTGTCTGAATCTAGTGACCCAACGGGCAGGCAGAGTGTGTGGGCTGAAAGGTCAATTTCTTTCTCCTCCAAACATGAGCCCCTGCAGTTCTGTTGCTCAATAGAGCTTCTGTGATAGGAGGGGACTGACACCCTACGTGTTTGTCTGTACCTTTCCACCCCGCCTCCTGCTAAATAAGCGTTCCGTTATCGGGTTCATTCACCTCAGCGGTATTGCAGCCTGAATTGAAGAGGTGAGGATCCCTCAATAAGTCAAACCTAAGTTGTTTAAGTGTGTGTTTGTAAGTGTGTGTTTTGAGAATCAATCTCTTTAGAAAAACCCACTGTCTTAAGCAAGGAATAAAAAGAACCACCACAAGCTGTAAAACTGACACAAAGTCATAAATCAACTAAAGTAAACAGATAAGCTCTCTCTCTCTCTCCTTTCCAAGCCCCTGCGCCTGTCTAAGGTGTGGAAAATAGACAGACTAAAAAGTTTTTTAACCCTTTGTCACCTCACAGGGAGGTGGATTAATTCAGTCAACAGGAGAGTGCTCTCCCAACTCAAATTGATGCCACTGCATCAGCGCCTGCCACCATGGCCTCATAGACATACCCCTAGTCTATACTTAAAAATTAGACTGACCTAGCTATGTTGCTCAGGCCTCTGAAAAATTTCGCACCCTGAGTGCTAAAAAGTTAGGTCAACCTAAACCCCACTGAAGAAGCAACTAACTAGACAGAGGAATTCTTCTGTCAAACTTGTTATCAACCTAGCTACTGCCTTTCAGACAGACAGATTAACGACATCAATGTAAAAATCTCTTCTGTTGATGTAGGAACTGTCTACTCTATATCACTACAGGAACACAGATGTAGTACTGTAACTATTCCGCTGTAAAGTCTAGCGAAGACATTCCCTTAATTATGCCACATTATATAAAACCTTGCTATCAACATGGCCTTAATGTCCAAAACCCACCCCCTTTCTTTTTTAATAGTTATAATCAAGAATTATTTCAAATATTAGTCAGGTCTTTCTCTGAAATGGCTACTTTCTGGCTTTTTCTTGCAAGATCTCCTGTTCACCACCCCTAATTCCTTCTACCTGAAGAAACAGAAATTTTTTATACTCTTGGACTGACTCTAATAAAACCAACCTGGTTGTGTTTCTAAACATGAGACAGCAGAACAGACTTGCAGCTCTATCCTGGACAACCTATCCCAGTGAAAACAGGAAAAATATAACTGAACATCATTAAGTGGTTATGTTTAAACAACAAAGTTTATAAAATTTTCAGCATAAGTAGTAGTCCAAAATATTCCATTTTTCTATGTGATTTATAAATAGATGTTATTTTATAGCTTTCTTGATCTCATCATCTTAAAGCTGATTGCATCAACTTGGAAATTTGACTGCCAGTGCAGTGAAGTTAAGCGTTTTTGCTGAGGCATGGCCTAGCTCTAAATGAACTGATTATTTTACTATGTCCTCTGTGAAAATTCACAGTGTGAAATCATGTATAATTTATATATGGCTGGATATACAGAAACAAATGTATACTAATCTGTGAAGTTCACTATTTTATAGGCACTGCATCTTATGTCTTAAGCTCTATATGCACACCACTGTTGTTGCAGAAGTATAATTATCTACCTCATTAAAGCAACATTTACAGTCATTTTACTCAACGTTTTGAAACTTTTTTAAGCACTTCTCAACTTGCATGACTGCGACAGGAAATGAAAATAAATTGTAATTAGAACCAGCATTTCTAAAATAGTTTATGAAATCATTTCCACCTAAAAACAGAGCAAAGGCATACCCTACACTGCTGTAGGTGCAAGAAAAACAGAACTCTGATCCTAAATTCTAGCAGGCAATTAAAGGAGAAAATCGTTTTCAGTTACTTTATTCACATTTTGCTTGTAATACTACTTTAATGTTCAAAATGAATGCAGTAGAAGAGTTTTTTAAAGGAAGCTTTTCTGTTCATCAACTTAATAGTCATTTGTAAAAAAATCAAGCATCAGATAATCAGCATGTTTGCACCAGGTAACTCAGAAACTTTTTAATGTCTTGCAACATGCATTTATTAAAACAGCACCTATATAGTATCATCTCTGTGTATATAGAACGATAAATATTACTGCCAGATATGGAAATGCACTAAATGTAGCCCTAAGAGATTTTGGTGGCTGTGGCACTTAAGGAGTTGAGCAGATTAACTGAATTCCACACTGATACCTCCAAGTAATATTTTCTAGACATATTAATTTTAAAACAATATAATTAATTTATATATCAAACTATATATAGCATTGATAAGGCATTTATTTTGACTGTTACAAAACTTTTGCCCTTTTCAAATACAAGCAATTAATTATTCTGATCTTTTAGGTTAGCATTGGCAAGTACTGTACTATATACAAAAATAAAGACAGCCCATGCCCTGAAAAATTTAGTTTAAAGAGATTAGTTATCTAATTTATATCACTGAACGTCACCAAAGCTGACAACATAAACACCAGTTGTTCTGACATTTTTATAATTTTTGAAGGGCCAGTCACATAAGTTAAATACTTAGTTGAAAGGATTACTTTGTAAATCTTATTTACTTACATTTTTGAGTAATTAACTGAGGATAATGGGTACTAGTGAAAAGTTCTAAGACTACAAAGAATCCCATCAAATATCAATAGGGTGGTTTCCTTCTATCCTTTTTATTAGGCAGGCAGGAAAATTTTCAGTTTTCTCATCCCAGCACGGATACTGTCAGAAAAGAGGTAGCAAGTCAGGCCCAACCAGCAGACTAGGGCTAGGCATACACTATAAACTTTTGGTGGCATAGCTGTGTCGGTCAGGGAAATAATGAGATGTGATCTGTGACCAACGTAACTGTCAGCAAAAGCCCCTAGTGTATGTGCAGTTTTCCCAGTACAATGTATTTTGCTCAGGAGTGGGAGAGCTATAATAAACTATACCAATGATACCTAAGTTCCTCCCAAATTGTATATTTTAACATTTACAGAAGCAGTACAGCCAAGAGACATTAGTAAGAAATATGAGAATACACAGCTTTTCCAAGTCTTGCGCTTCCTTTTGATGGCAGCAAAAAACCAACATGAAAGACAGTACAGAGAGTGGGGAGAGGATAGAACGGGAGGGGAAAAGATAAGGAAATGCCTAGAGAAAGAGAGGACACAGGACAAGGAGTAACACAAATAATAAGATAACCAAACAAAAATGTTACCTTTGAAGACAAACATTATTGACTTGGACATACACATACATAGATATGAGAAAGTTGTTTGAGCCAATGAACTGCATTCTTCCTTCTCTCTTCCCCTTCTTCTCTCTGTCTTTGGAAGTGAATAAGATGCAATGTATATCTTCCCTCCGAAGTTCACTTAAATTAACAACACTTGAGTTACTCCTCTTCAGTAAGCCTAACATGAGTGAGGGCATGTCTACACTAAAACTTATGTTGACCTACATTAGGTCAACTTACAGCCACAACGTCCACACTGCCCTTCTATCATTGGTGCGTGTCCTCACCAGGAACGTTTCCACCAACTTAAAAGGAGCAGTGTGGGGGGCTGAGAGCCTGGGCTATCAGCTCCACACAAGGAGCTGGGCTGACACCCAGGCTCCCCATTCCTGCTGGGAGACCAGACGCTGCCCCGAGACTCCCAGCTCCTGGATCTCCACCGGAAGCCTGGGACCTGACACCCTGGCTCTGGGCTCCCCGCTGGGCAGCTGCCGTGCTCCCACAGAGGAGCCAAGAGCCTGGGGGGGGGAAGGCAGCCATGTTCCCAGCAGACAGCCTCGGCAACACCTGGGCTCTAGCTGGAGGCCCATGTCCACCTGGCTTTCTTATCAATTTCATGTTGTTAGCATGGAATGATGAAATTAACAAGAATGACAGCCAATAGCCGATGTAAATAACCCACTGTGTCCACACAGACACTGCATCACCCTAACTACGCTGATATAAGCCCTATGCTGCTCGTAGAAGTAGAGTTATTATGTCGATGTAGTAGGGCATTTAAATTGGTGGGAGAAGGGCAGCAGTGTGTACACAGACATAATCAGGTCGACCCAAGATGCCTGATGTCAATCTAACTATGTATTGTAGACCAAGCCTAATTGAGGTCATACTGGGAAAGAACACAGCAACTGCTGCCCTCACTTGTGTGTGACCCTAAGACTTCTGCAGGAATATTTCTAAAGGTTCTTTGCACCACAATAAGCTGAGCTTCTCTATAATTTATTTACCAGTGGATTGGGAAAGAACCTGTTTGTCCTTTCTGGACATAGACATGGAGGGAATTGAGGGAAGGCATTGGAGGACTAGCTGCATTTGAGTGGAGCTAGTCTGTGTCCACAAGACAGTACACTAATTCAAGCTTTAATTTATGCCTGACAGATCAGCCATTTCGAGTTAAAAGCAGTACTATATTCGAGTTAAGGATTTGTAAGGTCTGAGGCCTTGTTTTTTTGGCTAAGCTTTAGGCTTTGATCTTGGGCTAAGCAGTAGCAGCCATATTAGGAGAGACAGCAGCCATAAGCTAAGTAGCATGTAGGCACATTTTCACATTTCTGAAATTACATCAAGACACTGTAATATCAGGCTGTTAAGAAGGTGCTGCTATCCTAACTGTTTCTTACTGCCACCAGATAAAGAAACATATCTTAAAAGGTGTGAAGAAAACTTTGTTGAATAGCGTTGTCTGGCAAGGAATCATTTTTCAATGGCTGTGGTTGTAAAATCTAAACTCCTTATTGTTTTGCTTTTATGGTACCCATTTCTCTATTGTTTATCTGAATGATTTCTGTCTGGTTCTTTGTTTCATATTCATATTTATATATATTTAAACCAATTAAGGTGCTGGGGTATGATTGGTCAAATAATTATTTTCCAATATATTAGGATTGGTCAATGAATTATTTTGTAATATGATTGATTAAGGTATAGCTAAGCAGGACTCAAGTTTCACTATATAAACTGGAGGTCCAACAGCAAGTTCTTTGGAACCTAACTCCAGGACACAGCCCAAGGTCAGAGATGCCAGACCTCAACACCCTACCAACTATATTTACAGAAGCTGGAATCACCAGATCAAATCCTGATTGGTCACCACAAGAAGTTTGTCTGCCTTATTGGGAGTGGTAAGTATTGTACGGTTAACATGTGTATTCTGTTTTGGTAATTGTTAATATAGAATACAGAATAAACTAAATAAGGTTCCTTCACTAGTAAAAGATCCTGCAAACACACAAAGAATTATGCCTGAAGCCCTACAGTCTGGGAAAGGATGGGTACTTCAATTAACCATCTTATGCCCAGAGCCCTACAGTCTTGGGAATGAGTGACCCTGAGCTCTAGCTCTAGAGAATGAACTGGGTAAAGGTAGATATTTTTTCCCTGGAGTCCTACGGATTGGGAGAGTGGGGGTGCCTTAACCTGGTTATGCCTTGAGCCCTATGGATTGGAGTAAAGGTGGGGTGCCCTAGTCTATGGGTAACAGATTAGGGGTGTGGGGTGGGACTCGAGTTATGGGGCTATCCAGGGCCTCAGGCTCCTCAGTGCATAACTGTTAGGGTCAGATTTAGGCCAAAATGTTGGAACAGATATGCCTAACACATTATTACTGTTTTTCATATAGCGTATATACAAATAGTAACAAGACAGAATCCCTGCCTCAAACAGCTTATTATCTAAACAGGCTTCATACAAAGAACGTGCAATAAATCAGTATAAGTGGTAAAGTTCAGCATACATTTTGTTAGTCCCAGGATACATATATATTTAATTTTCACTGTCTATTTTGTTTGCACCTCTTTGCTGGGGCAAACCAAGCATCTTTCATATTTGGATCTTTCCTTTCATTAGATGTGACAGAGGGCCAATGAAATTAGTTTTCATAGTTTTGCAGAGGTTCTCTGTGAATAAAGTTTTCTTCTCAGTTTATAAAAGCTAACTGAACATCTTAGTGCAAAGGCATCAACAACATGAAACAGTGCTTCAGAATACTGAGGAAACAAAGTTCTGATTGGACAGTGGTCCAAGTAATTTGCAGTAAGACAACAGCTCAATTTAGGGCCCACAAAAAGGATGGTGGCACTTGTATTAGTTTCAAGCAGTTTGGCAAAAGAGACAATATGTTAAGTTCACTGCAGTCTAACCATAGCTTCTGTTTTGAAACTTTCTTTGCTTCTGTTCCCCAGCTGTAAAATAGAGATCATGCTACTGACCCAACTCACACAGGAATCAAAAGGGTTAATGTATTAGTGCTTGTCCTAAACATGGAAAGCTCTTCCCACAGAACAACAGCTATTTAGAAGCAGTGGAAGGTTGGGATACAATAGGCTGCATGCTGGCTTCCCTCCCTATGAGACACAATAATCCTTGGTGGTAAACTGGGTTGAAAATATAAAGATGGAGCCTGTATTACCCACCCCTTCCCAGAAGGAGAGATGGGGGAAAAGGTCTGAGCTAGATCTCAAGTCTCCTCACGCTGGAGGTAAAGGGGCAATGAAGCGGAAGGAGGCTGTGAGAACAGCCCTGCTAGGGGTGAGTCACTGAGGAGAGGGGTGTGCATGAGGGAGTGGGGGGTGTCACAGACCTGGCAATAATAATAATAATTACTGGTGAACTGAGATGGGCAGCTTCTGGATGCACGCCGAGTTCAATCACATTATAAAGTCAGAGTTTAAGGCCAGAAGGGACCACCAGATTATCTAGTCTGACCTAATGTACATCACAGACCACCAACACAACCCAGTACCTGCACACTAAACACAACCATAATTAGATCCAAGTATTACAGCCCACAGAATACTAAACAATTATATGCCACAGATAGAACCAGGAGGGACCAAGGTTCACCAGTTTCAGAGGGCCCCACAATGACAGGGAAATGATTAAGACATACCAGATAATCCTGGCAAGTGACCCGCACCCCATGTTGCAGAGGAATGTAAAAAAAAAACCCAAGGTCACTGACAATCTGGCCTGGGAAGAAATTCCTTCCTGACCCCCATGGGGTAATCAATTAAACCTAAGCATGTGAGTAAGAACCAGGCAGTCAAGAACCTCAGAGAGAGCAAATGCTAGATGCCACCTCAGAGCTCTGACCCTCCCAGTCTAATGTTCCATCTGCAGCCATGGCCATACCTGAAACATTGGTGCAGTGATCCCCAAACTTTTTAGGTTATGCCTCCCCCCTTAACTCTGTCTGTGCACACAGACCCCGCCCCATCCCTAGCTGTGGCTAGGAGTGGGTCCACAGTCAGGGCCGGTGGCTGGGGGCACAGTAGCTGGGGGCTAAGTCAGGAATAACATCTGGGAGCAGAGGGGCAAAGGCTAGGGGCCACGGCAGCTGAAAATGGGAGCAGGGCTGGGGACCAAACCAGGGAACAATGGCCAGCAGGCAGGACAGGGGCTGGAGCCACAGTTGAGGGGTGGGGCTGGAGCAGAGTTTGGGCAGAGCCCATGGGGGTTGGCCTAGGACCTGCCATGCCCCCATGGGGAGGCGTGCCCCATAGATTGAAGCCCTTTTCTTTGGAGAATGGAGATTAAAAAATAAATATACACACCCACAGACACACCTTTTATTTGGGGGAACCAGGAATATTCCTTTTTGCCACCGACTGAAACCTTGAGGCATCAGCTTTAAAACCACGAAGAGGAAAGGAGCCCTGCCTTCCTACGTCAGAAGCAGCCCCATCCTGAACCCGGCTCTATTTGTGTCCAGGGTACTTAAAAGGAATACGGCCGTTTGCCCCACGCTCCCCTCGGGAGGCAACTGCAGAACCTCGCTCCTCCGGCGGTGAGGAACCTTCTCCCCGCGCCCAGCCCCTTCGCACGCATTTGTCCATGCGCCAAGGCCGGCCTTTAGCTCCCGCGGCCCGTCACCCTCCCTCGCGTGCCCAGGTCTCCACAGGGAGCGGCCGCCCCAGCTCAGCCTCCCTCTGCCACACGGCTGGTCCCTGGTCAGGACAGGCCGCCCCGGCCGCCGGCGCTCCTGCAGGGCTGCCCGGGGAAGATCCGATTCCGATCCCGGTCCCGACCCCCTCCCCCGCCGGCAACGGGGTGGGGGGGAGCACAGGTGGGTCGGTGCCCCCCGGTCAGAGGTGGGGGAGGGGCCCGCACGGTCTCATTGGCCACTCGGAGCGGGGGGGGTGATACCCGCTGGCACCGCCCCCTCCCGCCGCCGACAGTGCGACGTGTCACTAACAAAGTTCAGCTCCCCCCGCCGCGCCGGCTGCCGCCCAACCGCGGCCCGTTACCTTGTTGGTGGGGACGGTGCGGAGCCGCTTGAAGACGGCGACAAGGTCCTGCTTGCGGGGCTCGCACATGGCCGGGCCGGGCCGGGCCGCGCCGCAGGGGGCCGCTCTCGGCGGCGGACACCTGGCGGGGCTGGCGGAGACGCGAAGTAGCCGCTTTCCCTCCCTGCGCTCGCAGCAGGCACCGAGGGACGGGAGGCGGGCGCTGAGCGGGGCCCGGCCCGCGAGGGGGAGGGGCCTGAGCGCGGGCGGGGCGGGGCGGGGCGGGGCGGCGGGAAAGATGCGGCCTTCCGCCTTCCCGAGCCGGCGGCGTTGCTCGCGCACAAACCCCGCCCCCACCCGTCGCCTCAGTTCCACGCCCCGTAACCGCCACCGCCAGCTGTCCCGCGTGCGGCCCGGCCGCGCGCTCCGCACTCGAGTAGCGCGAGGCGCGGGGTCGGAGACGACTCCTGCCCCCGAGCCCTGGGGAGCTCCCGGCCGAGGCTGAGAGGCCCTAGGCACCGACCGCTCGGGGGCGCGGCCCGCTGTGGCAACCGCGCCACGTCCCCAGGGCCGGAGGTCTTGGCGGCGCTTCCCGCTCCGTCGCTGGGCTCAGCCCCGCCCCCTTCGCTTTGCGCTTGGCCTGCGCCTCTCGGGCTGCTTGTTTCCCCCGCGCGGGGCCGCGCCAGCCCTGGCCGGGCGTCGCCGGGCTGGGCGCTTGCGGAGAGCACCGCGGTCTGCGGCTAGTGCGAGGCTGGCACGCGCCTCCGCCCCAGCCGCGGCGGCAACAGGAGTCAGCGCGGCTTCGCAGGGCTCGGTGTGTGGTCCATAAATAGCCCCGTCCTCGCACGCACACACCCACCCACCCCGGCAAAAGTGTCAATAGGCAACAGTGAGAGACAAGCAAAGAGAAAATGCTGTAGGGCTTGAGTTAAGGATATATTTTTAACATGATCCTAACCACTCCACCCCCTTTGAAAAGTAAAAGCACAGCCTTTTTATAATAATATATGATCCATCAAACATTTAGACTCATAGGTCAGAAGGGACCAATATGATCATCTAGTCTG
>ML675616.1:109544583-109579117 GCA_007922155.1 Mesoclemmys tuberculata
CTCGCAATTTCACGCGCCAATTCCTTTAATATTCTCGGGTGGAGATTTTAAAAAGTGAATTCTGCCAACCCACATCATCGATAACGCAGCTGAAGAAGTTAGAGGCCCCAGCTGGCACTGTGATACCTTATGCCACTGCAAAAGAAAATAGGGTGGAGATGAGAGTTAGGGGGCTGGATTTACTTGAAAGCAGTAGGGTATGAAGCGTATGCTATGCTATAATATAATATGCTGCATCATGTAGCTGCATGATGTTTTAAAGGGAAAACCACCTTAACTACCCTCAATTTTTTCTTTCTGCATAGACTTCACTATGGAGGGGAAGGCCTATTGGTCGTGAAATGGATACATGCAACACATCTCAAAGAAGAACATGGTTACAGTAGAGGGTAGTAACCCTTAGTTCAAGTGATTACATATCCATCTCACTTTAGGTGACTCGCAAGCAGTTCAACCCAGAGGTGGGATCAGAGTCTGCCAGAAAAATGAATTCAGGACTACTCATCTGAACACAGCATCATCTCTAGAATGTTAAGACTGACATAATGAGATGCATGTATATGTACTGATGGCCAAGTTGCAGCTCTACACATCCCGTATAGGCACCTTACATAGAAAAGCTGCAGAAGTGTGTACATTGAGTGTACTACCTTGTCTGCTTAGTGGCATTATGTTGGCAATGTGATAGCACAATTGTATGCATTAGGAAATCCATGATGAGATTCTCTGAGTCGATACTGGAAGACTCTTCATCCTGTCTGCAAGTGCCATGAACAGTTGTGATATTGACCTAAATGATTTCATTTTGTCCAAATAAAAAGCTGTCTCTCTCTTGCCATTCAAGGTATGGAGGCTTCCATCATTATGTGTAACACAGCTTATAGGAAAGAAAGTTGGTAAGTATATTGCCTGATTGATGTGAAAGAGTAATGTAGTCATACATTTTGGATGTGGTCATGAGTAAACTTTGTCCTTGTAAAAGAATGCATAAGGTGAATCAAGATACCAGTACTGGCACTTCTCCCACTCTCCTCGCAGTTGTAACTGCCACCAAAAAAGGCTACTTTAATCAAAAGATGAAGCAATTAACAGGTAGCCAGTGGTTCAAAGGACATACCCATCAATCTTGAAAACATCAGATTTAAGTCCCAAGGGAGGATAGGATCCTCTGCTTGGGGATATAACCTGTCCAGACCCTCCAAGAACCTGAGTGACATTGGATTGGAGAAAACTGATTAGCAGTAGGTTGGAAAGGGGAGATAGAACTGGTGGAAAAACTTTGCTGTGTCAAGTGGAATAAATATTCCAGAACATACTGTATAGAGGCCCAGACTGGTGAAACACTTTTTTGCTGTGACCACAATAGGTAGATGTGCCTGGTTTTGTACATCCCTTGAACAGACTTCCTCCTGAGATGTAACCATGGAACATTCAGACTGTAAAATCAAGAGCATCAGTATTGCAATGAAGGAGGCAACCATGGTCCTGTGAAACCAGGCCTGGTTCTGGAAGCAATGTCAATGGAGCCCTGATCGAGAGGCTCAGCAGAGTGGAGAACCAATGCTGGCAAGGCCTCACTGATGCTATGAGGATCATGTGAACATAAGCCTGTTCAATCTTGAGCAACACTATGGGGAGGAATGGAACTGGCTAGTAAGAATACATGAGTTTATCTTTCCAGAGTAACAAAAAAGGATCCTTCAGAGACATGCACTGTGACCTGCTCTTGAACAAAAAAAGCTGATAGACCTGCTTGCAACTTGTCACAACAAGAAGTATGTAAGGAATACTCCAGGCTTGAAAAAGGAATTTTACTGTATCCGGCTGGAAAGACCACTCATGATCTCTGGTGAAAGCTCTGCTCAAATGGTCTGCCAGATTGTTCTGAACACCTGCAAGGTGGGATTCTTTGAAGTGAATCTCATCGGTTATACAAAACTCACAAAACTGTATCGCCTCTTGGCAGATACAATCTGATCAGGCCCCTCCCCTGTCTGTTGATGTAGAACATAAAAGTTACACCTAGAAAGGAACATAAATGGCAATAATAAGAAAAGGTTCTTTAAATACATTAGCAACAAGAAAAGGATGAAGGAAAGCATAGTTCCCTTATTTAGTGGGGAAACATGGAAAAATTGCTAAGGAGGAGTTCAAAAATAGCATAAGCATGTAGGGACAAACTCAGAAAGACTAAGGCACAAAATGAGTTATACCTAGCAAGGGACAGAAAAGATAAGAGGTTCTTTAAATACATTAGGAGCAAGAGATGGACAAAAATTGTGGGTCTACTACTTAGCGAGCAAGGAAAGGTAAGGTTTTTAAATGCTTATTTTGCTTCAATTTTCACTAAAAAGGTTAATGGTGACCAGAGTCTCTCACAATAATGTTGAAGGGGAAAGAATACAAGCCAAAACATGGAAAAAACAGGTTAAAGAATATGTAAATAAATTAGAGGTATTCAAGTTGGCAGGGACGAATGAAATTCACTCGTGAGTATTTAAGGAATTAGCTAAAGCAATTTCAGATTCATCTGATAACTCCAGAAGGATGGAGAAAGGCAAACATAGTGCCTATATTTAAAAAAGGGGCACAAGACCTGGAGAATTATAGACCATGCAGCCTAACTTCAATACCTGGAAAGATACTGGGAACAAATTATTAAACAATCATTTTGTAATCACCTGGAAGGTAATAAAGTTGTAAGGAATAACCAACATGGATTTGTTGAGAACAAATTATGCCAAACGTGAATTTACTTCATTGTCAGGGTTAGTGGCCTAGTGGATGGGGGAAGCAATAAATGTGTTATTTGATTTTAGTAAGGCAAGGTGGATATGGTAATGTCTTTTATTCTATCAACTCCTGTTGATGGAACAGACAAACTTTCGAGCTACTCAGTTACTTTCTTCACATCTGGCTTTTGACACAGCCCCACATGATATTCTCATAAGCAAGCTAGGGAAATGTGGTTTAGATGAAGTTACTATAAAAGTTGGGTGCAAAACTGAATGAAAGACAATACTCAGACTAGTTATCAATGGTTCACTGTCAAACCAGGACAACGTGTCTGGGATTCCACAGGGATCAGTCTGGGAATGCTCCTGCTTAATATTTTCACTAATGACTTGGATAATGGAGTGGACAGTATGCTTAACATTTGCAGATGACATCAAATTCAGAGGGGTTGCAAGAACTTTGGAGAACACGAAAATGATGTCGACAAATTGGAGAATTGGTCTGATTTTAACAAGCTGAAATCAATAAAGGTAAGTGCAAAATACTTCACTTCAGAAGGAAAAAATCAAATGCATAACTACAAAATGGGAATAACTGGCTTTAAATGGTTGTACTGCTGAAGAAGATCTGGGATTATAACGATCACAAATTTAGGAAGTGAGTCAACTTCGTTATACAGCTGCAAAAAAGGTGAATATTCTCATGTGTATTAACAGGAATATTGTATGTAAGGCACAGGAGGTAATTGTCCTGCTATTCGGCACTGATGAGGCCTTGGTTGAAGTACTATGGCTAATGATGGGCACCACACTTTAGGGAAGATGGACAAATTGGAGAGAGTCTGAAGGACAGCAATAAAAATGATAGAAGACTTAAAAAACCTGACTTGTGAGGAAAGGTTAAATAAACTGAGCATGTTTAGAATTGAGAAAAGATGACTGACGGGACCTGATAACAGTCTTCATATTTGTTAAGGGCTGTTATAAAGAGGACAGGGATCAGTTCTCCGTGTCCATGGAAAGTAGGCCAAGAAATAATCAGCTTAATCTGTAGCAAGGATGATCTAGGTTAGATATTAGGGAAATCTTTTTAACTATAAGGCAGTTAAACTCTCGAATAGGCTTCCAAGGGATGTTGTGGAATTCCCATCATTTGAGGTTTTTAAGAACGGATTGGACAAACATCTATCAGGGATGTAGGTTTACTTGGTTGTACCACAGCACAAGAGGCTGGACTTGATGATGTCTCAAGAACCTTTCCAGCCATACTTTTGAATGATTCTATGAACATTTCTTCTATGTTGACTGTAAGACCAGTAATTTTTTTCCCTTGAAATGGGAGAAGAAAGTCTGGCAGGCTAGAAAAATGGCTCTCAACTGCCTCACCTTTATATGGAGAGCAGCTCTTGACTGGACCAGAGATTCTGAGTCTGTAGCACCCATAGGTAGGCTCTCCAACCTACAAAAGCAGCATCTGTAATCAGAGTCAGCAGGGTTGTGCGGGGACGAAAGGAATGGCCACATGCACGTTGGCTGGGTCCTTCTATCAGTCCAAAGAGGCTACTCTTATGGCACTCAAATTAGCAAGTCCAGTGGATGAGGAATCAGGAGATGCAGAGCTGAGTGAGCTCAGTGTAACTTCCAGAAATGAAACCTGGCATGCCAAACATATGTACATGAGGCCAAAAGTCTGACAGTTCTTTATGGTTGTGGTTGGATCAGCCTTCAGGTCTAATTAAATGGCTAACATAGTTTGGAATCTGGTTTATGGGAGGAAAGCCCCGGCTACTATGGAATCCAGGACTATCACTATAATCACTGTCCTCTGAACAGGGGAGAAGACTGGTTTGTCCTCATTGATCAGAAGCCTTGCAACAAACCCTGTTGCCAACTCTGGCCACATATCTACTCAAGTGACACCATCACAGGTCCTAATCATATCAGCCACACCATCAGGAGCTCATTCACCTGCATGTCTACTAATGCGACATATGCCATCATGTACCAACAATGCCCCTCTGCCATGTACATTGGCCAAAACAGACTGTCTCTATGCAAAAGAATAAATGGACACAAATCAGATATCAAGAATGGTAACATTAAAAATCAGTAGGAGAGCACTTCAATCTCCTTGGACACTCAGTAACAGACTTGACAGTTGCCATACTTCAAAAACACTTCAAAAATAAACTTGTGTGAAACTGCGGAGCTGGAACTCATATGCGAACTTGACACTATCAGACTAGGTCTGACTAGAGACTGGGAGTGGCTAGCCCACTACAAAAAGTAATGTTTCCTCTTTTGGCATTCACGCCTTCTCATCAACTGTTCTGAATGAGCCTCATCCACCCTGATTGAATTAACCTTGTTAACACTTGCCCCCCTCATTGTGATGTAACTCACTCATCCTTGCAGGTGTATATATACACCTGCCTGAGTGAAGTTTCCACTTCATGCATCTGACGAAGTGGGTTTCTGCCCACGAAAGCTTATGCCCAAATATATGTGTTAGTCTTTAAGGTGCCACAGGACTCTCGTTGTTTAATGTAATTTCACTGTCCAAGCAGAGTGAAATGCAAGAGGCAACCAGCCAGCATAGCGAAATAGTGAAAAAGCTGTAAGAATTTTTTAGATCTGTTAAACTAAAACGTTACAATTATCAGCAAGAAATTAATTTTTCAAGAAAAATTAGTGTTTTTAATTTGGCAGTGTTCCAAATAGTCAAGGAGACATTGCTGTCTGTATAATATGGTAGTAATGTTTTAATTTAGAGCCATGAGAGAAAATAAAAATACAGCCAACACCATTTTAAAAACAGCAACAGTTTTTGTGAACTCTTCCTGTTGTTTATTGAACATTACCTTTTGGGCTATTCTTACTTTTATCATTGGTAGATGCCACTCAGGAAAAAAGCATCAGCTTCCTCAGCACAATTTTTTTAAATTCTGAGTGAACTTTATTCTTGTAAAGGATGCTATTAGAGTGTCAGTTTTAGAGAAGGAAATCCTCTTCACACAAGCAGCAAACCATTAGAAATAGCAGTGGAAGCTTCCCAATTATCTACCAAACCCTTGACATAGAAAAACTACACATTTGCCTGATGCGATTCCTCTGTATCTATTTGAATTTCTCTCTTTGCTGTGCTGCCTGGACAAGAGTGCCAATCAGTATCTATTGTAACAAGAACATCTGTTCTTTAGGAGTTGATTGAAGGACACCAGATTAATTCACAAAGGGTAGAAATGCCATAGCATTATGTGACAGCCGGTCCAATATGGGAAGCTATCAACCCACCTGGGCACTTCATATGAAAACTCAGAGAAAGCAGCATTTGCCACTGTCTGCTATCAACACCTTTGCATTAAATATCCAGAAGGCTCACTTGCTACACATACTTTGAGAGTTAAACAACATCAGACATCACCTGTCCGGTAGACAGATCTAGTTAGACTGAAGCAATAAGACATCTTCTCCCCTTCTTCTACAAATAGTTTTCATTACAAGGCTTTTGCCAATACAGTCTAAACTTTGTGCCATGCTTCTTTGCCAAAGGGACAGACTTCTGTTTATATCATGCACTAGGTTTCTGGATTTCCTAGACTGAAATCAATTTTGTTTATTCATCTCAAGTTGCAGTGAAATGCATAGAATATTTGCTTCGCAGCTAAATGTTCATATTCCACTAGGAAGTAAGAGATTCACTGTGTATATTTAAGAGATTAACAGATTTTATTATGTTTCTAAAATATTTTAGAATACAGAGACCAAGACCCCAAATTTTTGACAGTTTTTGTTAAGTCTTTATCTTGTTGATGAGCAAATATGCTGATAAATTTTTATGATCGACAGATACATATATCCACTTCCTAAGCCTGTACATTTCAACTCATTAGAAATGTTGACTAAATATATATCTATGATCTCAAAAAGCAAACAGTATAGCCAAGGAACACGTACAGTGTTTTAATTATATGAAAATAGATTTCTTAATTTGATTACAGTGTAGCTTCTTAATGTAGCATTTTGACTCAACCGATAAGATTTAGATTTTTTTTAAAGACAGAAACCTGCAACAACATGTACAAACCAGCTTTTAAATATGTCACAAATGTATACTATATGACACTATTACATATGATTGAGTTGTAGCTGCAAACAAGATGTAGAAATCTTTACAATGTTCTGCTACAATAATCCACATAGGGACTAAAGCTAGTTTATATCTGGATCCACAATTTACCAACAAATACAGTTTGAGTATATTGTTGTATTTCCTATATTTCTGAGAATCTGAATCACAGAATACTTGCTCTATGATATGGCACAACTAATAGGGAATGACAATGCAGACTGAAATATGCCTATAATTTAAGTTTTCAAGCAGCATCTAAATCTAATCAACAGTCAGAAGGCTTGCAAAATTAACAGTAGACATGCTCTTTAAATTTTTTTGAATATCAAATTATATATACATATACACAACATAAAGAGCCTCTTAATAAAAAGCATTTTAGTCTATTTTACAGTCTTCTTTGCTTGAAAATTAGTCTTCAAACATGTTTAACCTTCCAAATCACTGATAAAATCATTAATAATTTACAGAAGGGTAAATTTCTCAACAAGAATATGATTGAAATAGTTTTAAATATTCTATATTGTTTTTGCTTTTAGAGTGCTATTTAAGATCTATTTGGGAAACTCACATTTAAATGTCAAAATGCATAAATAGCATTCACAATAGAAACCCAACCATAATATATGCAGATATCTCTGCTACAAAACAATCTTCTGTAACAGACATTTATTAAATACAATACTTGTTTTACAACTTCAATCCATACTGACAGCATGGAAAGATTAACATTACAACATGGAAAGTTTTCATTCACTTGACTAGTGAATCAATCTGTCATAATTTACGTATTAATTGGTAAATCCAAGCATAAAAAAGGTGCTTACCTACACAGGATTGAAATAAAAAAATACTGCATCTTTCAGACCTTGCTAAGAACAAACAGAAAATCAACTACCATATTTTAAAAATTCAAGTTGCAAATTATTGAAGGTCACTTAAAATAACTGATTAAATTAAAATCAGGATAAAGCCACACACCCCAGAGTAGATTATGGCACCAGTACTGAAAATGCAAATATCATGGTAAAACAGATTAGATAGGAAAGAAGCTAAAGAATAATCATCTTGTTCTAAATTTTTCAACCTGACCCTTTTGTTGTCTAATGTGTACAAATTGCAATTTTTTTCCCCAGATTGCCAGGTCTAGCTTTTGTCTTTAAATCACCACAAAGTCAATATCAATCCATCATTCCTTTGCATTAAAAGAAATATATACATTCTATACATCATTCAGTTCCCCTCATTGTGAACATGTTCTGTACTGGCTTACAGGGATATGATGATACTTTCAGCATCATTAACCTTTTGTCACTGGATTGCTTCTACATAGTTTGCTGGGTATAAGCCAACTTGTCCATTGTCCAGACGTCCTTTGCACCAACCTTGTTCATCTTCATCCTCTGTTTTAGTTAGCTCATCCCCTGCAAAATAAATTTAACATCTGACAAATTATAACAGTTTGGTTAAAAAAAAAGAATAGAGTATCAACTCTAGCTTTGATACCCCACTTCTTCCTTACCCGTCCCCCCCAGTGCTTCCTAACTCTGCTCTTTAGCATCACTTTGATCTTAGCAAACAATATTCAGTTTTATAAACACTGACATATAGTATGAAGGAGTCCAGAGTAAGCATTTTAAGATGCTTGAATGATAGAAGTTTTAAAGAAGAGAAGTATAACACTTAAAGTTAAAACACTTTGCTTTACCAAAATGAATATAAAATGTTAAGAATTACATCTGGTTAGCATTAACTCGCTATCTTTCTAGCATGTGTGGATGGACCAGGCTAAATTTGGGTAGCATAGCTACCTCTATCAAGTCAAAAAATGATCTTTTTAACACCATGGAGATTTACAACCAAGTGATTCTTCAATATACGTCAAAAATTATATTTAGCAGGTTAATGTATTTACCATTTAATGTACACTGTTTTTCCTTATACATAAAAAATGACTACAGAGGCATGTAGCAAAAAAGCTATACTACAGGGATTTAGCAAAATGTGGCAAGAAGTTCTCTCTTAATAATGTACTGCAGTTGGAAGTGGATACATGGATGTGACATCAAAAAGGCAAATCAGAATTTGGTTTGAGATAGAATCACAAGCCATCCTGGAACAACTTATATTTGTCTATTGGAGCAGTCTAATACTTTATACAGGAAGAATGAACTTGTTTTCAGCTGCTCAAGATCTGTGATGACCTTTCAAAACATCCTGAGTACCTCAAATTGTTAGCCTCCCTCCCCATGTCTTAGATTTACAAATTCTACAATAAAAGAACCATATCTATATCTTCCAACTGGCTTTGTATCAGCAATGAAAAGACCACCTCAATAAGACAGAATGACCATAAAAGTTCCAGGCCACATCTGCTAAATAAAATTTTGATCTTCCAATCTTGTCCAGTAGTCATTTCCCAACTAGTTCTTACTTGTATTTGTGCTTGCTTACTACTGGGAAATTCCAGCTGTTGACACCAGTCAGTTAACATGGCAAAGATTTAGAAGTTTTGAATTCTACAAGCACAGTATTTCTTGCAGACACAGGTTTTTCTTAATCCCACTAAACAAAGTGCTCGCTGAATTTATTTAGCAGGATGAAAAAGTAACCTGGAAACTATACAACCCAAAAAATGATGAGAGACTTCATCTTGATCCATCTCAGTTTTACCTTCCGTGCTCTCTCATCATCTGAAAAATGCTAATAAATTCCTGCTCAATTTATATTACAGGGTACCTAATATAGGGACATAACAGAAGCTAGTGTTTGAAACACTAGACCTTTTGTCTGCACTAAGAATTTGGTAAAAATCCTGATCATTGCTAACCCTGGATGCTTGAGAGCATACAACTGTAGAGCTCCACCAGCTTTTTCATCATGTCAATTAACTCTGCCCTAAGCATATCTAATCAAGAATATTGATAATGACTGCCAAAATCAGAGCAACTTCTGTATCAGGACTCTCAATGCTGCTAATACTAGCACAGCTGCACTTCTGTTAACGAAGGCCAAAGGTTTTTTTGGTAGCAACTCCCAAGAAGCCTCTGATATTACTTTGGGTTTCACGTAGGCCCGGTCTGCACTACAAAACATTGCCATGGCATAACACAGTTGTAACACATGGTGTTAAGTGTTCTGATGCTTAACAGATTTTAACATTTAACATTGACCAGGACAATCTTGTTCAGCATCATGTTCTGGTCTCCAATGGCTACCAACAGCATTAAGCACTTGTGTCAGTTAACCTGATAATTCACAACTATGGTAGACATTTTATAGCATGGACTAGGTTTAAGTGGTGATACAGAGTTTTGTTCCACCCTGCATCTATACACAAGTTAAAACCCTACCTCTTGCAAAATATGCAAGAGCCAAGACCAAAGTAATTCTGCTTTGGAATGTCTCAAGGTATTTCTGGAAGAAATTAATCTCACACCTGTAATCTTTTATAATAAATAAATTGAACAACAATGCATATGCCTGACAAGGAAAAGAGATCAAAGTTTCTCTAACACAAAATTTTTCTATCAGCTTCAGATCAATATCAAGAAAATACATTTTATGCAGATTGCTTGAATATCTGTATACGTTTGCTCAAACTGTTCTTGAAAGAGATTAATCCCTTGATGACAGGCTCTTAGGAGAATAGCCATATCCAACACAGAGAAGGGCACATTCCACTTTGGCTCCTGTGTGTCCCATAAAGTTGTTCAAGAAACTTCTGTTTCAAATGCTCAGTGTAACATAAGCCTCACTCATTCTAATACCATTGCACAAACCTATAAAAGTTCCTGTCAGTAGCCAATCTACCCCTAAGCCTCTAGCAGGGGATTTGGAATTAACCATTTGGTATGCAGTAACCACCACAACAGTTTCTTTATTTATATAAATATATATTAAAATATAACAGACTGTACAATACACACTTATTAAAGCATCTTTCCTGTAAGGATATTTAAATGTCTACAAACAGGTTGTCTAACTATGTCTCTTTTAATGTAGGTAAGTACTATCCACATTTTAAGGATTATTTTCTACCAAGAACAGCAGGGTCAAATAATTTAAGCAAAGTTACACAGCCAGGAATAGAAACCAGAATGCCTGACTCCAAATTAACCACTACAACCCAGTATGTAAACATTGCTTCATTTTGCTGTAGACAGACTCTACTATGCTAATCCCTTGGAATTTAGCACCTATCACTTCTCAGACATATTACTTGCCATATTCCAGAGGGATTAGCACATCTCTATGTCCTGCTGGGTAAGCAGGAGGAGAAAAGAAGTTGCCACAATCCACTGTGGATGAATAGCTATCTTTGGCTTCTGTTGATTCCAGTGAGGAATTAATAAGAGCTTGGTCTGTCTTGTTACTGCTGTTGCCTCTCTGAACAGGATTGAGAGCAAACCAGGATTTGGTGGCCTGTGTTTCAGGCATGTAGCCACACATGATCTGAAGCAGGAAGTTCGGGGAGCCTGACATTCCAATTGCCAAGGGCAACTGGAGCATCGGTCAATTCTCTGCTGGTTGCTTCCTAAACTTCCTGCTTCCGGCCACATGACCAGAAGGAGGAAGTTCAGGAAGCCATCAGCAAGAAAGCTCCAGTTGTGCAGGTAGTTACAGCGGAGGATGGGTGGGCCTGCTTTCAAAGTGAGTGGGCCTGACCCACCCATAGCTATGCTCCTGCCCTTTTTGTTTCAAAATATTGAGATCTGAATATTGTGATTACAGAGAGCATTTTAATAGAAGTAAATGGAAAATGGGACAAAATGAAACATTGTTTTACCAAAGGTACATTGTACCAGGCTAAACTGAGCTCTACCTTTGAAAATAGATTTTTTTTTTTTTTTTTTTTAGACAAGGGAAATGCAGTAGATATAGTCTAGACTTCAGTAAAGGACATTTGATATGGAACATGGTAAATAAACTAGAAAAGAATGGGATTAGTACAAGTACTGCAAGGTGGGTGAAACAATGGCTAAAGCAGATATGACAATGGTTTTGCTGAAAGCAGAACTATGAGGTTGGAGGAAGGTTACTAGTGGAGTTCCTCCATGAGTGGTCTTAGGACTGATCTCATTTAGTATTTTCATTAAGGACTTTGGCACAAAAAGTAGGAGCGGCCAAAGAAATCCGCTGATGGTACAAATTTAGGAGGCATTGTCAATACAGATGTGCAAAGTCAAGCACTTTTGGACTAATAATTCCTGCCTTAAGCTGGGAACTCATTTGGAAACACCAGAGATGACCTGGGTGAAATAGCTGACTGCAGGATGAGTATGAGCCACCAATGACAAGTGGCTGTGAAAAATGCAAATGCAATCTTAGGTTGTCACATGTGAGATATCTCCAGTAGAGAATGGCAAAGTATTCATGCCATTGTACAAGGCATCAGTAGGACCTTACCTAGTCACCGATGTTCAATTCTGATCACCCATGTTCAGGAAATATGAATTCAAATTGTAACAGGTGCAGAGAAGGCTTACTAGGATGGCTCAGGGGAATGGAGAACCTATGCAATGAGATGAGACTAAAAGAGGTTGCTTTATCTAGCCTAGAAAAATAAAGATTGAAATGAAATGTGACTGCTTTCTATAAATAAATCTGGGAGATAGAGGAAGATGGGGTATTTCAGGGAAAGGGCAATGTTGGTACAAGATCAAAGGAGTATAAACTGGCCACAAATTAAGATTTAGGTTGAAAATTAGAAGAATGTTTCTAACCATCACAGGAGAGAGGTTCTGGAACAGCCTCCCACAAGAGTAGTGTGGGCAAACAACTTAACTAGTTTTAAGATAAAGCTTAATAAGTTTATCAGTGGGGTTATATGATGTGGTTGCCTGTGACAGCAGATGACTGGACTATATAACCTAGGTGGTCTTTTCCATTCTTATGTTTCTAATTTGAATATGATCTGACACAGCCTTAATTGAATGTGAGGGCAAACAGTTTGAAACAACAGCTCTGAGAATATCCTGTTGGTCATAAGTTTTAGTTAAGTGTTAATATTAACTATTTTATGGCTGCACATTTTAGCAGGAACAACCCAGCTATGTACTCACTGTAAATGAATATAAGAAGATTTGATTAACTTAAAAAAACAAGCTTTCCAAATTTTTAACTTCATCCCATTCGTAACCTAATACATAGTTTCTCACTCTGTGGTACAGGTGGGAGGCAGGTGGCTTACACAGTATGATTTGCCCCAGGCCCACATCCCTTTAGGGACAGCCATAGGGAGCACTGCTATCAACTCTGGTGGGCAACTTGTGCCTGCTCATACCCCACAAGTTCCCGCCCGTGTGAGGACACCACATGACCCTGCCATCAGGCCACAGTGATTGGCTGGTGTTGACCTTTGCTCCTATATGGAGGAAGGGGAGGAGGAAGGAGGGGAGAAACAGCAGGGGGGTTTATGATCTGCCACAGCCACACAGCACTGCAAAACTCAGAACTCTCCTGCTTTATGAGAAATATAGTCATCCAGCAGCAAAGGGGAAAAAGATTATATTTTTCCAGAGTGGAAAACTGAGTGTTGGGGTACTTATTAACATTTTCAGAAGTTGGGGGGAGTACTTGCTACTTAAAAGGTTGAGACCAAAACACTGACAATGCACTAAGTGAGCCATCAGAGAATGAGAAAAGGGTCAACCAGACACTAAGAGAAGAGGAAGAAAGATGGGCAAATGTCATTTTTGCAAGATGTGATCCTGCATTCTTTTTAGAAGCTGCTCACAACTCAACAGCTGTCATCTCAGGAATTCTGAAGAAGCTGACTGTGAAGGTACAGGTCTGGATGCAGCACCAGATGTTGGTTTTTACAATCTGAACTAATGGCCCTGATACAGTTGCAGCTGAAACCATAACCTGAACCTCGTAGTCCCGGGCGGGAGAGCTGAAGCTCAAGCCACACCAGGCAGGGCTGAAGCCCCTGGGCTTCAGCGAGTCAACGCCAGCCCTAGTGACTCTAGTAAAGAGGGGTTGTGACACACTTCGGGGTCACGACCCCAGTTTGAAAACCACTGGGATAGAGGATGGCAGCAGAGGAGGATGGGGGAAACAGTCTTCCCCAGCTAGAAGAGGGAGCCTTTTCTAATCTGTGTACATATTTAATGTTAAGATTTAACCTAAAAATGTGCACAGTACGGGAAAAAGGAGAGAAAAAGGGTACTTCCTGTTAAATCTATTACAAAAGAAAGAAGCAAGTATTTTTTTAAAAAACATCATGATTCACATTCCTCTTGTGATACTTTTTTGCAAAGTCTCATGATTTCTGATCTTCTAGGGTTGGCGATACTGGGGAGTTAAAGTAGTATCAGCAGCCACTGCCCCAATGAAGAAGAGAATTAGTTTCCCAATATCCCCCTTCACTTCCAAAGAGCTTCCTTCCCAACAGCTAGTGCTCCCCAGCAATTGCAAAGTACGAATAGGCACTACAAATGCCCCCAGAAGGAAGAGATGTTTGTAGACAGGAGGATGGATCATTTGCCAGGTAAACCCTCAACTGTAACGTGAGATACCATTTAGAGTTAGTATTTTTCTGTAAAAATCCCAGTTTTCACTGTACACTGCAGAGGTGAGAAAGCCGTATTTTTCAGGTAATTCCTCAGCTTCCCCTTCTGACAAACGTTTTAAGAGAATGAAGTAAACTTACCAGCCTTAAAGCTGAGTTCATCATGCTCTTGGCCCTCATAGTCATACAGTGCTCGTACTCTCACCTCCATGCCAGGGGAGGCATCTTCATCAAATGGGTTAGTGTCTCCATTTGCATCAGTGGAAGAAAATGGATTGTTGGACTCTTCATCAGACCACTCTGTAGGGTAGCTTTGGTTTTTCTCAGAGCTGCTAACACTAAAATTTTAAAATTTTAAATTGTAGTTTGCTCTAAAACATTAACTGATATTACATCACCAACACAATACTACCAGTGTCCTCTAGTTAAGTATAAACAATCATTTATACATTAGAGCCAATGTTTAAAATTTTATATTTCTAGAGTAGTGTTTCTTAACACGTTTGGGTTTGGTGACACTTTATTTAAAGTCAAAAATTTTTGCAACCCCATTACATTTACTACAAAAGAGTAAAAAGTGTATCACTGAGAAGTCTATATTATTTTTGTGTTGGGAGGTTGACAGAGAATACATGACCTTGAAAGATAAATGCGTACAGAGATAGTGGAGAAGCAAGGTTTTTTTTGTTTGTTTTTTGTTTTTCTTTAGATGATAGTATTTTTCAATGCCTCTCAAGCACCTGATTGCCTTCTGTGACTTTGCATGAGTCACAACCCAGCATTTGAGAAACACTGTTTTAGAGCAATACTTTTATAGCATGTAGCTCGTTTATAGCTAAAGAACAGGCAACTATAGTGTGTGTACATGACATTCATGACTACAATAATATGACACACTAGGACTGGTACAATGAAACTGAGAAAGTATTGAGTGGAGAGAAAGTCATAAAAGTGGATTTGTCCAGCAAACAAACTCAGCAGCAAAGCTCCAGCAGTAGTTTCACAGCAGGCTGTCAGAGTTCACATATTTTAGAACAGTTAAATGAGAACAAAAAGCAGCCAAAAAGTTGTTACCAACTGCCAATAAACTCAGTATAATTTCAAACCAGAAGAGATTAAGGCAACATACAGTGTCTGTTAGAAAAAGAAAAGTTAGATTTACAATGCTGTTTATATGACCTCTCATGAGGACTGTCATGCATTGTACCATATGGTGCTTTTATAGAAACCCAAAATTGGAAACCTTGGATAGAGAAAGAGCAAGTGTGAAAACAATTTAAAAACATTCTTTCACCAACTTTTTGATTTTATTGTCCTCCTTTTCACTGACAGTACTCCCCGTATCATCTTCATCTTCAAAGGGATTGTAACTTGATTGTAATGACTGCACTGTATTACTCGGGACACTAAGATTGCTAATTGGGAGAGAAAAAGCATTAAGGTGATCCTATCTTCTCATGGAGTCAAATATATATGTAAGTAGTGTCACACTCAGAATGAGATACCCAGCAGTTACCCTTCTCCAGACAAGAACCAGCAATCAACAAGCACATTTCTTAGGTCTCTTAGGACGGTACAGGGCCCCCCAAAAGCACTGCACATAAATATTATATATGTAAGTGTAATACTTTTCTCTCTCTAAGCTGTGTAGCATTTGGAAAGGACTACTGAAAATCTCCAGACTTTTCAGAGAGCTCAATAGATCCCTCAGTGTAATTTGGCTATTATAGTAATGAGCTGTCAAAGCAGACTACATTTAATGTCATTTGCAACTGACTGAATGCATTTCTACTTAAATTCACACAAAGCCACCTAAGAGAAAGGTCAATTTCTGATGAAGTTTGGTTTCTTCCAATTCCACGTGGAAGGACAGAAAAACATGCTGAATAACCCAAAAATAAGATAAAACCAAAGTATTCAATGAGCTTGCAGGAACATAACCCTTTCAAAATCCTGAAATGTAAGGAGCTTTCCGTTTGTTCCTCAGCCACAGAAATATTGCAAAGCACTGTGTCTTGTTCTGAGACAACAACCATATTCCCTTTACTGAGGTGAGTGATGAAATTTCTGACCCCAGATCCACCTAATGTACTTCAAAATACCATTCTTCCCTATTATTCTTTCAGCCTTTGGCTGTCATGGACATACAAAAAAAGAGTTCTACCTGCTATGCTTGGTATGCTGTGAAGCCTGATCTCCTGTCTGGTTAACACCAGTTAGAGTCACTCCATCTGAAGCCTTCTTTTTCTCTCTTCTACTAAGAGTACGGTTCAAATCTGCAGACCACTCCTTCAAAATGAATGCAAAAGAAGCTGGTGAGAGCTTAAGCTAATCAGCAGCACAATATTTAATGTTGACAAATCAGATATACTAAGGCATTTAATCAATTGTGTACGCAATAAGAACAAAAGACTTCTAAAAAGTTGAAACATTTGATCTGTTCTCTTCTTTTCCTTGCCATCCATTCAGAAGCATCTGTGCATCCCTGTTGGGAATTCTGAGCACACACGCACTTCTCCCAGCTTCTTACACCATGCCCATCATCACTATGAAAGCCACTCAGTATTTTACAGCTTTAATATGAGGTTGTCACCCTGGACTAAGACGAGGCAAGAGATGGTTAGTGTAATTGATAATCATAGCAATATATAAGCAAGCTATAGTTTCTGTTCACTAAGTTGTTTTTGGCATATTTTGTTTGGCATGCAAATGTTGATCTTATTTAGCATTAATTAGTATCAGGGGCTCTCTAACCACTTCAGCAGAAATCTCAGTCTACCTCACTTCCAATTCACTGAAAAAAAAAGAAGGATTTAAAATGTTTTTAGCTGTCAATCTGATATTACAGCTGAAAACAGGGAGGAGCCAGCAAACTCTCCTCAGACCACTGGATCACAGACCAGTGTAGAAAACTGCTGGTGTTCAAATTCTTCTTCTCCAATATAATAGCCGTTCATTAGTAGCAACTTATCGATGCCCTTTTGCTACATTGCTCCTAAGCGGCTGTTTCTGCTATGGAGAGTGTAGACAATTCACAGTAGGGAAAGCGTTCCCAGGGGAAATGTTGCTCAAACAATGGTTGCTCTTACAAGGTGTTGCTGCAAATAAGCATCTACTGTACCCTATATTTTGACATATATTTAGCCAGTTTTACAGTAGACCTAATCTTTGTTTAATTTTATTACTTACCTTGTCTGTTTCTAGTTCTAAGAGACAGTAATAAAGCCCGGGGCAGCAGCAGCAAAAGATGAAGCAGGGGGAGGAGGCAGTGCCTCCACAGTGGAAATATTACGGAGGTTCTGCCCCTGCATAAACTCATCTGGGATGGATTGATGAGATCAGGACATTTGGGCTGGAGCAATAGCTATGCGGCTCAAGCAGCTATGATGAGGACTCAGATCAGGCCAAGCCACAAGACCCAAATGTACCTGAGCACCCACTGAGGGCCTGGAAGAGTGCCAGGACCCATGGGGGTTGCACAGCTGCCACGAGGCCCAGAATTGGGGTGAGGAGGTGGGACCGGGACCCAGAGAGGCAGGAATCAGCCAGAAAGCAGGTGGGAACCCCCAGGATCCTTCTTCCCAGCATGGAGCCTCCCCCCAACCCTCAGTACCCTCCTCTGCTCTCTCCAGTCTCACAGGAAGCTTCCACTCCCACAACCCCAATGAAGGAGAGAGGGAAATTCACTGTGACTTATCAAAGTTTGGTAGTTCATTAACTGAGAGGCATAAAGGAGACCCTTTAAATTGATACATAAACAAAATGAGGGTTAGTTAGGTGGCAGCAGAATACATTTTTAAATTGTCTCTAAAAAGTGAAATCACCAAAATTCTCTTATGGTCAAGCTTTTGGGTCTGCAAGCAAACAGCCATTGAACAATCCATTGCTCAGCTGTTCTGCACAAATAGCAAAGATTAATGCTTTGCCCCAGAACATCAGTAAGGAAATTAAGAGTAAAGTGGACCACTTGCAATGTCAGAAGCAATATGCTGGTTTATAATTCTTGTACCAATTGAAGCCTTCCATTCTATCTCCTTGCCTCTAAAAATGCAAACTCCCCCATGTTTACTGTATCCTTCTGCTATAAATCCAAAATTAAGGGAGAAACCACAAAACCAGACTCTTCAGTTAGTACAGAGAGTGTTCGTCCACTGCTACAGAACAGCCAGGCACTGGTGATATACACAGCTTTCAAAATTTAATTTTAACGGATAAGCAGCAGGCCAGGAATGAGCTGTGGAGAAGTCAACTTGTTAAACAAGTAAACTATTTTAGAAGTTACCTATTGTATGAAATGTGGTGATTTTGCATTTCAGTTTAAGTCCTTAAGATACAGCTTCCTAGTTTAACATATTTGAGCTGCTGCTAAAACACATTAACTTATATTTAGAAAAAATCAGTGAGACTAAAGTTTGATCATGGAACTCCATGATTTTCATGTGTTTAAGTATTTATGTCTTGATATTTTGGAGCGTTTAAATGCAAGTGTGCAGGTAGACAGGCAAGCGTAAGAGTGAAGAGTTGAACACAGTTGACCACTGCAAAGTCAATCCTAAATTGCATGGTAATTCAAAGCAGGAACTGCGTGACAACACTGCAGCCATAAAAAGAGCAAAATGGACAGACTAGGGAAAAATCCTGAATTCTCAAGGCATCCTATGGTTTCTTCTACGTTTCCCATCTTAGGGCAAACAGGGTATTAGAGTTGGTTTTGTTGTACAAAAGGTAAAAACTCAAATTGGCATTCAAATGAAGTGAAGTTTTAAAAATGCATTTGAAAGCTCTACATGTTGCTATTACCACTGGTTTACATAATTAGTAAGCGCTATCAGGCTTAACAAGTAGATTTCAATTTGTTTTCAATAGAGGACAAATTCTTTAAACTTCTAAATGTATATCTATACAAAGTTGTTCAAAATACCATAACTTAACAAGAACCACTGACTTAAGCATACTTATAATGTATGACAATATTTCTACATACATTCAACAATAAAATTTTTTTTACTTACATCATCCTTGTTGCATGTAAAGACAAAGTTACATTATTCTATTAGAAAAATAACATCTTACATTTGTATCTGTATCATACATTAACAGGCCTGTAACAGCCCATGAATAAAAAGCAACTGTAGTCATGTCATTCAAAACGTCACACCAAGGAAACAACAGCATAATATTTTATCTAAAATTTGAGCTTTTTCCCCATCCTCACTCCATTAGTATCTTGATATCAGCATTTCATCCATGTGGGGGAGAAAAAACAGAACAAACCAGACCCAAAATTTAAAAACATAACAAAAAAAGAAAACAGCACAACACATTAATACTGCTAAAATGGGTTTACCCAGGCAATAATCTCAAAGCATGATGTCTCTAATGTTCCCTTACTGAGGAAAGTGACATTTTAATTCCATCAACTTGGTACCCCAAAATTAGCTGAAACTCTTGAAGTTTCCTTCCTCATTAAGTATACTTTTAGCACCAATTATATTTGGGGGATGAGGAGTGACGTTAACAGCCACTACAGAACAAAATTATCTGGCCAACATCTAGTCCTTGTGATACTCTACTTGAACAAGTCACCAGTACATAAAGCAGATTACTAGAAAGATGGAAAATTACATAGAAACTTGTCTTCAGAATACAATTAATGGCATCTAGTAGCAATTATAGATTAGAGTGAAACTTACTACTGCTTTCTGTGAAGATGTTGGAAGCAAGTCAAGTAAAAATAATTCTTGACTTTTACATGGATTTTTAAAAAATAGCTCTTCATTTTTATATGGATTTTTAAATACCTAAGTATCTATTGTAGGACAAATTTATAAGGGGTTTAGTTAATAACTTACTTATTTTTCTTATAGAAAGCAAAGGCTTTGCTATATTTCATTTAGCTGCTTGTTGATATCAACAGTATCTGAGTTAAAGTCAAAGCCATAGCACATAAATGAAAATATGCAGGATGTTTTATCTGGAAGCGAAAACAGTTGAACCAGTTAAAGCATGGTTCATATGAACTCACCCATAAAAGTGTCATGAATGATTTTTAACTATTAGCACTGTTTACAAGTATTCGGTTCAGTGAACAAAAACATATTTAAAAAATTTAAGACACAAATAGGGAGGCAAGGAATGTTCAGCTTTTTAAAACTAGATAAAAAATTACTGTTCCATTAAAGGAAGGAAGGAAGTCAAGTATCAAGAAAAGCACGTTTTTAAAGGTATAAATTCTTACCTCAAATTGAGGCCAATTCATTGACATCCCTGGACCATGATTAGCTCTAAACCACCTCAGATCTTCAATAGCATCTGCTGTTTTGATGTTCTGCTCCAATTCACGATAGATATTTTTATAACTATAGACAAATGTGTTTTTCCATTTAATATATATTTACTAAAAATCTGGTAAACTCAATAATCAGAAAATAAAATTGTGTATTTTTACTATGATTTACATGAGCCAACGCACCATATTGCACATTCTGTGGTATAGGACAAAAGATATCTGTATGAAATTCTTGAGCAAAACTTAGCAATAACAGCAAAATAAAAAGAAAAGCTATGTAGCCCAGCTATTGAGTTTTTGATAAAGAAATAGAACCTTTTAAGTCGTTTTATGTATCATCCTCTTGTGTAACCTATAATCAGGGATAGCAAATTTTAAATGATAAATGTTTAACAATTTTTGTATAAATTCATTTATAATATTGCCTAAAAATCCACTTATGCAAATTTTCAGCAAGCTTGACTAGACTAGACTGGAGACTTTTTATTATAGTTTTGAATTAATGAATTCCAAAGTAAACTATATATTTTATATATAATATATATTTATATAAATATATTTACTCAGAAAATTAAGCTAAACTAGAAAAACCTGAAATGCCAGAAGTCAAAGATATAGTCAAAAGGGGGATGAATTTTTAATGCAAAGAATTAACCTGATAATTGGCCACAGTTTCCTTACACTATATATTTCCTGGCAATGTTGTCACAACTACATAGCAATCTGTCCAAGGTAAAATAAAAAGACAAAAAATAGCATTCAGAATGAAGATATGGGCAAGACCCCAAGCAATGGTGGACTCTCTCTTTCAAACAGTTACGTCGCATTTTAATCCATTACAAATGGAAAAGTATTTTAGTATTTCCAGTACTATTTCAGTCTTGTCCCTTTAACAATGATTAACATCAGACATGTTTATGCACTTATATCCATGTAGTCTGAAATAAATGAATTCTAGTTTAGCCTGTCAAGAATCAAGTGTTATTTCAAGCCACTAAAAGCATATTTAACTTTGTTCTGCCATTTTTATATTCTAAACTTTAAAATCTAAATTAAATTCTACAGAGAATGTCTTTTTAATAATTTTCAAGTGTTCACTTATGAAAACCTTAATTTAAGAGTGGAAAAAAAAATCTGTCATTAAATTTTGAAGAAGGGAAGGAGATGCTATTCCAATAGCCAACATCTGATTCACAACAAAACTAACAAATTAAATAATGGAAATGGCTTACATTGAATTATTAGAATCTTTAGATTTACTACCAGATAAAAGTAACATATTTCAAAAGAAGTTAATCAGATTGTAAACTCTAATTTACTGGATGAACAATGTTTAATAGCCACATTAAAACAACTTTAGCATGAAATGTTTTAGGTCTTTTAAATTTACCTTGCAACATTAGACAAGTCAAGGTGTTTCTGAACTTCCAATAACACTTCCCGGAAGAAACGCAGACGTTTTTCCTCAAACTGCTGACACTGTTCAAATACCTGCTCCATATTTTCCATATACTGAGGTGTGGCATTATCCAGGTCTTTCAGTGATTTTTCATACTTTTCTTTTGTCTGAAAAAGATGCAGTGCAAGTTGTTCTTGCTGTTACTATTGGCCTATTTACAATAGGGTCACAGAATGCTGAACTGGTCAATACTGTAACAGTCAATACTGAGACTATAATAGAACATCTGCTTTATTTATCTCAGTAAAGTTAATTTGTTCTAGGTTGTATGCTATGCAACAGCTCAGTCTGCCATAAGAGGGGGCTATTTCCATTTGCAAGATAATGAAACCTTTTGAAAGTGTTGAAAGCCATTGAGCTAATGAGACTATAAATCACTTTGGAATATCTAGATTCCATTTTCTTTAACCATTAAGCACCACATGTAGGAATTCCAGCATCCAGGGAAATTTGTAAAGCTGTCACATTCAGATGACTTGGAGATGAGATCAGAAGACAGCTATGAAAGAGCAGTTACTTTACCTTACAGTAACTATGATTCAAAATGTGCTGTCCACGTGGATTCCACTTCCAGTGCGCACATGCCCAATGCACGCAAAATGAGATTCTTTTGGCTAACAGCGTCTGTACAATGGATGCTCCCTCACCACCCAATGATACAAAGGACAGCCCAACTATCTCACTCCCTTCACGAATACAGAATTCAAATGGTACAGGACTCCACAGCAGGGAAGAAGGGTGAGTCATTAAACCCATGCAAGGATAGATCTAAAACTAGCAGGTGAATCAGCTGATTTAAGGAAAAATAAAGAAAAATCTGGTAAAAATTTAGGGTGAGGCCTAAATTATGAATGTGTCTTTTTGTGACACACCATGTGAGATCAACCAGCCATGCAGAATTTCTCCTATCCTTCAAGCTGATGTTATTGAATTAAAAAGACACTCTATGGATTAATGATATAAAGAACACGTTGCTAGGGTTCAAAAATGGTTCCAATTAAACCACATAATACCATGTTGAGGTCCCAGGAAGGATGGAGTTCCTGAACTGAGAAAGATATGAATGAGGCCCTTGAGGAATCTATAAACTGTATGGTGAGAAAATAGCATGAAACCCTGAGCAAGAAGTAAGGTGCTTCTATTGCTACCAAATGTGCCGTTGTGGAGCCAATGGATAGTTGGATACATTATGGACAGGAGATAGTCCCGAATAGCAGAAATTAGAGCTTCCAAGAAAATGACATTGGTTGCCCAAATAGAAAAACCTTTTCTATTTAGCTGTATAAGTCAATCTAGTAGAGTGTTTTTTGCTATGGACCAAGGTGTTCTGGACTTCAGCGGAACAATTTCTTTTGATGGTAGTTAACCAGCCAGCATCTATGCTGTAAGAGGTAAAGATACTTTGTCTGGGTTACACCTCACCTTTGTTTTGGGAGAGAATGTCAGGCAGAACAAGTACTGGGATCTGGGACTAAATTGACAAATTCATTATGTCTATAGAAAAAAACTGTCTGGGCCAAGCTGGGACTAAAATGATCATTATTGCTGAAGGTTGCTTGAGTTTCCTCAAATCTTTGGCATTAATGAGATTGGTGGGTAGGTGTACATGACCTCCAGTGCCTATGGGATAAAGAGAGAATCTAACATGAAGTTTGAGTGCCAGCCAGCCACCCTTGAACTGGAGTATGTGGCATTTCTTGTCCTAGTATATAGCAAAAAGATCATTCTTATATATCCTATAGAAGATGCTCTGCGCAGGATTGAATTCTCTACTCATAGCCATCTGAAAATTCCCTGCTGAGCTGGTTCGCTAGGATGTTCTGTAAGTCTGCTAGATACAGAGCCACTGGTGAGATTTGGTGTGGAATATGCCTGTCAAGAAGCAATTAGTCTCAAACAGAGGAAGAGGGGGTGTGACCATGCTACTCTTTTTATGTTGACAAAAATATTGCTGCTGATTCACGCAGCACAACTAGAAATGTTGTGTACACCAGTCATTAGAGTTCTAATGACTTCATTCTGAGTTCCAGAATATTTACTTGGGAAAATTGGAGGTCTTGAGCAGGAAGGTGCTTTAGGCAAACTTGGCACATTTTAGATTAATCTGGATGGCTGTGAGTGGAAGGTACCAACTGTCCATCTAGCCTAACAGCCAGTCTTTCAACAATGGCCAGTGCCAGATGCTTCAGAGGGAATAAACAGAATAGGGCTATTATCAAGTGATCCACATTCACTCCCAGCTTTTGACAGTCAGAGGCTAGGGACACACACAGCTAAAAGCCATTGATAGACCTATCCTCAGTGAATTTACCTAATTCTTTTTGGAACTTACCTTACAAGGCCTCCCCTACACCGAAAGGCTAATTCAGTCCTCAACCCACTCCTAGAATTCCTTTCCTCCCCGCAACACCCAAGCTTGCTGAAAGCAACAGTACTATGTGAGGCTCACATATTATCGTGTTTTTGTTACTAACCTGCCATTGACAGGTACTGTGGAGAGAGGGTGGTATGCATTCCTAACACTTGGGCTCTTGCACAAGGACCATAATTTAAAATGTGTCATGCTCCGTATGAAGAGTTTGTCTCTCCAACATTGCACTCACTTGGTACTGTGGTTTGCTATGCATGTATTCCACACAAAGGGAGCGTGCAAAGCACCATGCACAGAACATTTAATGTTAACAGTACACTAGCATGCCTAGTTTACCTTTAGCACATCTTGTTTGCTTTTTTCCACTTTGTCCTGTAATTTCTTAAGTTGTTCTGGATTCAGTGCTGGATCTGCTTTGCTGTTCGTTTCTCTGGATATAGCCAGTTTCTCCTCTTTGCATGCTGTATGGTATGCTTTCTTAGCAGCTTCTACCTACAAATGAAGTTTTGAACCTTTTTGTCTGGTACAATTGACAAATAATCAACAGCAGCTATGTCTGAGTAGGTTAACTGGATCTTGTAATCACATTGTAATGTAGAAAATAGCATCTTTGGGGAGGGGGCAAGATGAGACGGACGACTTTACATTCAGAACCATTGCTATGCTCAAGCAGTTTTAATCACAATACAACATAGGAGAACAAGTCTGAGGAAACTAAGTATTATAAGACCTGACATTCTCCTTCCATACAAAGTAAGTTACTGTTACTCAACTTAGCTTAAATAAACTTATTGAGGAAAGAAAGATTCAGTGATGCCTCACAGAAAGCCCTTAATAAAATCTTTGCTTGTGTCTATCTCCTCTTCCATACACTTTTAAATAACAGACACAATGTTAAATAAAATAAGTAAATTCCACTCGGGATGTTTTTCCTTGAGTACATTTTTCCTGCGGCTTGTGCCTCAACTAAGTCATAAATCCTTTATCTGTATAAACTAGTGCTACTAAAGGACAGAAAAATAGGTTAACTCCACTTTCTCCAGAACTTTGCTCAGATTACTGAAGTTGGAGAGAGGACAGTGGTTACTGAGGAATTTGAGAGAAGACTTTTCTCCAGAAAAGGATCTAAAGCAGACACACCAGAATGAGAAAAGATCCAATACACTGTGGAGTTTTCCTACATTAGTGATTTCTGTGAGCCATCAATATATTGATACACAACATGCAACCTACTGCTGTACCTCTTTTAGCTTTTTCGCCCATGGTTTCTGTGCCTTTCTATATCCATCTTCTGCTTCTTTTGTTTCCTTAAATCCTCCTATCATTTGCTTATGAAAGGCCTCCTTCTGCCAGTTCTTGATCTTTTCAAAGTCCTCATTCATCAGTGCACATTTTACATCTAAATGTAATTCACTCACTTTTTCAGCTTCTGACATAACTGCATGCCAAGCCTTTTCTACTGTTCCATACTGTGGACCTAAACACAACAGGTCATGTCATTTTCAGTAAATCACAACACACAGAATTTTCATCCCTAAAAAGCCATCTGAAGCTATTTGTTGCTAATGAGTTCTTAAATAGTATTTAGTCGTACATAATGTATAATCCTACTTTTATATTTTACATCTTAGATCTGAAATTAATATATTTTCATAGTTTTTATTAAAAATTATGTAATTACAGATTAATGGATTTTAAGGCCAAAAGGAACCATTTAATTTAAATGGTTTAATTTAAAGGACCACCTCCAATTCCCCTCTAAATCCATCTCTTCAATAAGCTAAATCGATCGAGTTCCTTAAATGTCACCACAAAGTTTGTTTCAGTCCTAAATCATTTTCTGGACTCTCACTAATTTTTCAAAATGTATGTGGATCTATAAACACCAGGAAAGAACACAGTATTCGACTAGTAGCCTTAGTAACAGGATGGATAAAAATCAATGATTTTTTTTTAAATAAAAAAAACTGATTTTTTTTATTTAAAGATTTAAAAAAATTTTTTTTTTAAATCAATACTAAATTTCTCTCTCATTTAAAAAACAGATACAATTAAAAGTCATCACAAACATGCGAAACCTACACTTTCAGTCTCATAAAAATGAATTAATGGTTCTAGTCTGTCCAGCCTAACTACCAGCTCTTGCTTCTTGAAAGTTCTGGGCTTTTAGTTTCGGTTTCTCAGCAGACTAAAGACATGTGCGAAGAAAGACACAAGCTGGATAGGACTGTTGTTCTGGGCTTATGTAGTGGTGGGCCTGGGCCAAGCAAGGCAGAGGAGTTAGTTAAGACGCTGTCTTAAAGACAGAGACACAAAGGACGGAGGCAGAGTAGAAAGGAACAGTGGAGTGGATTAGAAAGAAAAAGGGAAGACATTATTCAGTACACACACAGCTTCCTGCATTCCCCCACACTTTTGCCAGAGGAAAAATTGTCATGGCTTCTAGGCGAAAGAGACACCCTATCTGGGAATATTTTGAAGAAATTCCTTCCCTGGGTAAAAAAGGAAAATGTGTCAAGTGTAAGCAGTGCAAGAAGGAGATGCAGATCTTAGTTGCAAGAATGTAACATAATGATAACTGCTTATTGGGAGAAAATTATGTGGATGAAGATGTAGATATGTCTGAGAAACAATGTGGATCAACTGATTAGTAACTTAAATAATTCACTTCATAATGCATCATTCTTCAAGACACTCTCTCTGCTTTTTAGTACAAATGTGATTTAGCAAGTAAATTCCCAAGCTGTTTGCTACATTGGATGTTGCTAAAAAAAGTTTAGCTAATCGTTATGGCTTGTTTAATTAGTTAACTAGGTTTAGAATCTATCACCCAAGTATACAGTACTGAAAGCTGCAGTAAGAGAAATCTAGAGTTGCCAGTTGCCATTGGGTGTCATTTTCTTACTTTATATTAACATAATACATATCTTTTATTTTGGAACATCAAGGCCACAGACCAGAATGTTGATGCCATAAGTCTATTCCCTATTTTACTTCCACATAACTCAGCTTTCCCAAGGGAACACCATCCCATACTTGCTTTCTCAAAAAAAAGAAGTGCCAGTGAGTTCTATGGGGCTTACTCGAAAATTAAGTGCACTCTAATTGCAGTCAGTCTTAGCTTTTTTGGTATTTTGGAATCAGATTTGTATCCTTGCTGAAAAAAATGTAAATGATTAACTGAATAATAGAGTGAGAAGAACTGAGAACAACTATTCAAAATCATTTTTGAATTTTGTTTCAGGATTCCATTTAAACATAAGAGACTTTGACTGTGACTGTCTGTCTGCAACAACTTTAGAGTCATCCATTGGTACTTTAGTGGCAGTGCTGCAACTCAATGTATTTGAGACAACAAAGTATCAGTAGCAAGCAAAAGGTTTCAATCATCCAGTAAAACCACCATCATGGATGGGTTTGTAGTAAGGACCAGCAAATACCAACAAGACATTTCATTTATGCCACAAATTCTGCTTTTCGCATTGTTAATGAATAGTTCATTGACATGGTTGAGTCCTTACGGCCAGGCTACACTCCACCTGGTAGAGCGGAAGTTGGTGGAAGGTTTCTAGAGAAGGAAACTTGAACAGCATGCAAGAACTACTGAGGGGAAATTTGCCACTTTTAAGCTTTGATGGGTGGAGCAATGTAGACAATGATCCAGTAATATGTGCCTGTCTTGAAAACAAAAGATGGGGTTGCATATCTTTCAGAAACAATAGATACATCGGGAAATGCCCACACAACAGAATATTTAAAAGAAGTGGCAGTGAAAGCTGTAATAAACAAAAATTCAACTGTCACATGCGCAGTTTTATCACAGACAACACTGCAAATGTGGCAAAGATGAGAAGATACTTAGAAGAAGAAACAGAAAGATGCTTTTTAATATATGGCTGCAATGCCAATTTAATGCATCTTTTAGCCAAAGACTTAAAATATGTCTTCTCAGAAATAAAAGAAAACATTGAAGTTGCAAAATGTTTTCCTAACAACCATTTTGCTTCAGCTTCACTGAAGAGAGCAGGAGGATCCAAATTAATTCTCCCTCAAGATGTTCGATGGAATTCTGTGGTTGATTGTTTTGAACCATTTATTAAGAACTGGCCTATTCTCAGAAAACTGTGATAAAATAGATGGCAGTATCTCATCCAAAGTAACATTGGATTAAAGAGGAATGTAGAAGATATGCTCAGTATATTGAAGCCTATATTCATAGCCTTAAACAAACGTCAGATAAATTGTTGCTGCATTTGTGATGCTGTTGAAATTTGGAAGGCATTTCAAGAGACATTGAAGAAAGAAATATCTCACCAGAAAGTTAAACGAATGGATCAAGCACTAACTCCACTACAGTTTCTTGTGAACATTCTCGACTCCAGATATAAAGCTAGATGCCTAACTTCTGAAGAAGATGATGCCGTCTTGGCATGGGTATCTCATCACTCCTCAGTTATGCCAGTCATAATAAATTTCAGGGCTGGAGTGGAACCATTTAAACAGTATGTTTACTGATGATGTTTTGAAAAAAGTCACTCCCCTGAATTGGTGGAAATCATTAGCCAGGCACCTTGAAACAGAGTTCCTTCAGCTCCTAAGCCAACTTTTCACAGCAGTGGCTTCCTCTGCAGGCAGAAAGAGAATATTTTCATTGTTTGGCATTATTCACTCACAGCTAAGAAAGCAATTGGGAGTTGTAAAAAGCAGGAAAACTCGTATTTCTGTTTCAGTCTATGAATAAAGTGGGAGTGGGGAAGATGAGAGCTAGTTGTAGAAGTTTTAAGGACAGCGTATGTTTACTGTTGTGATGATTTGTCTGTAAGAGTTAATAAAATTTGAAAATTAAAAAAAAGTTTAAGGACAGCCATCAGTTGGCAACTCAGGAGACTGCTGCAATTGCAAATGTGAAACATTTAAAGTTTAGTTTAATAAAATATAAGTGCTACTGTGTTTGTGTGATTTAGTTCTTACCATTCCTAATGTACTGCTGCTGCATCTGCAGTTTTACACAAGTAATGAGCATTATGTACTATTTCCTAAATTAATAGAAATCATGTTATCTAAAAAAAATTACACAACGTATACTCTCCTAGATGATGTAAAAAGCTGTATTAAGTTATAAATTAACATGTTTTAGTGATCAGATTTAGACTCATAGACTCATAGGTCAGAAGGGACCAATATGATCATCTAGTCTGACCTCCCGCACAAGGCAGGCCACAAAACCCTACCCATACACATTTATAACAACCCCGAACCCATGACTGAGTTATTGAAATCCTCAAAAGTGAGATTTGAAGACCTCAAGCTGCAGGGAATCCACCAGCAAGCGACCCATGCCCCATGCTGCAGAGGAAGGCGAAAAACCTCCGTGGCCCCTGCCAATCCGCCCCGGAGGAAAATTCCTTCCCGACCCCAAATATGGCGATCAGCTAAACCCTGAGCATGTGGGCAAGACTCACCAGCCAGCACCCAAAAAAGATTTCTCTGCAGTAACTCAGTTCCCATCCCATCCAGCATTCCCACAGACCATTGAGCAGATTTATCTGCCGATAATCCAAAATCAATTGCTCAAATTAAACTATCCCATCATAACATCCCCTCCATATACTTATCAAGCTTAGTCTTAAAGCCAGATAAGTCATTTGCCCCCACTACTTCCCTCGGAAGGCTATTCCAGAACTTCACTCCCCTAATGGTTAGAAACCTTCGTCTAATTTCTAGTCTAAATTTCCTAATATCCAATTTGTACCCATTCGTCCTCGTGCCTATAATAGTACTAAACTTAAATAATTCCTCTCCCTCCCTAACGTTAATCCCCCTGATATATTTATATAGAGCAAGCATATCCCCCCGGAGCCTTCTTTTGGCCAGGCTAAACAAGCCAAGCTCTTTGAGTCTCCTTTCATAAGGCAGATTTTCCATTCCTCGGATCATCCTAGTAGCCCGTCTCTGAACCTGTTCCAGTTTGAATTCATCCTTTTTAAACATGGGACACCAGAACTGCACACAATATTCCAGGTGGGGTCTCACCAGCGCCGTATATAACGGCACTAACACCTCCTTCTCCTTGCTGGAAATACCTCGCCTGATGCATCCTAAAACCGCATTTGCTTTTTTAACAGCCACATCACATTGGCGGCTCATAGTCATCCTGCTATCAACCAATACCCCCAGGTCCTTCTCCTCCTCCGTCGTTTCCAACTGATGCATCCCCAACGTATATGTAAAATTCTTATTATTAATCCCTAAGTGCATGACCTTGCACTTTTCACTATTATATTTCATCCGATTACTATTGCTCCAGTGTACAAGGTGGTCCAGATCTTCCTGAATAGCATCCCGGTCCTTCTCCGTGTTAGCAATACCCCCCAGCTTCGTGTCATCCGCAAATTTTATTAACACATTCTCGCTCTTTGTGTCAAGATCAGTTATAAAAAGGTTAAATAAGGTCGGTCCAAGAACCGATCCTTGAGGGACTCCGCTAGTAACCTCCTTCCAGCCTGACAGTTCACCCTTCAGCACGACCCGCTGTAGTCTCCCTTTTAACCAGTTCCATTGTTTAAGAAATATGTGAAGACGTATCAGTGGGAAACTTGATTTAAGTCAGTGATTTAAAACGCCTTGATTTAAATCAATCTACCCTGCTCAGTAGTGCCACATTCAAAAGTAATACTTCCTTACTCCGTTTTGATATAATCCTGATAGCCTATTTGATATACTTCTGTTTATACACAATTATATTTGCTCTTTTGCTCATAGCACCACACTGAGCACTCATGTTTATTTGGTAGTCTACCATGATGCTCAAATCTTTTGTAATTATGTACTAATTTTAGGCAAAGCAGCCTTCCTTGAAACTGATTCATAATCCCTTCATTGCTGATACTCCACCACAACTGCCACTGTCTCCTTAATGTTCAATTGCAGTCTTTGTAGTATGTGTCTTCTACCATACTTACCTGAAATATCAATAGTTAAGTTCTCTTGTACAACATCTCCAAGAAGAGAAGATTCACTTGTTTTGACACAAAACAAGCAAGCAAGCCATTGGTTCAGGAGGGGATGCCTTAATTTAGTTTTGATAACTATGCTAATCTTTTACAGCATTTGGTATTTTTGTACAGACTCCATTAAGAGGCTAAGATATTCAGTACATACTTTCAGCTTGTAATCACTAATGTTGAAATGTTCCTTTAGAAACTATTTTCTCCATTTAACAAAAAGTAAGCCTCAGAGTTTAATCTCACGATATTTTGGTTACCTTTTTCCACAAGTTGTTTCCATCTTTTTGACCATTCTGTAAGCTGCTGAGCATAGACCTTCTCTATTCTTGCACGTTCGTGAATACAGTTCATGAGATCACTGCAAAGTCTGTGACCATCATCAATTCGCTTTACTGTGCGTTTATAATTTCCAACCTATGAATACATAAAATATTTAGGAATTGCTATTTGAAACTGTGGGCCACAAAAGAGGCCAATCTACAATTATCAGCATAATAGAATGGCATGAAAATGGGAACCAAACAGATTGTAAAAAACAGTAACAGACTCCACTGTTTATAGCACAATTTTCAACAGAATGGGATAAATTAATTTAAAAGAAAATATGAGAAAGTATATAGTTTAAGTTGGAGAGCTGAATATGAGATTTAAATTTCAAGTACCATGTGGTTTATGGAAGACTATGGCAAACCATTTTCAGCAGTATCTTGAGGGTCACATTGCATGCTTTCCTCCTAAAATAATGCGGTCAGTTTTGAAAGTTACACTAATCTAAGAACAGAACGACCAATATATAACAAGTCAGCACTTCTGTACTAATGGCATCCAGAACTGTAATAAAATTGTAGCCCTTTTGTAAAGTAATTCTGGCTGCAGTTTAAGTCAGTCACCATGAGAAACATTTAAGAACAATTGCTTTACAGTATTATTTGATGTCTGCAAAACCAAGTAATATTCTAATTTTGCCTCCCGGTTTTCTACTTTAACCTCAGCACAAAACACAAAAGATTTTACTCCAACACCTGTCACTAAGAGGTTCAGTAGCCACGTCCCAATGTGCTGTTAACTGTGTTAAAACGAACTACATCTTTCTGTATTATGAACACTACAGTTAATGAGGACTGAATACAGGGGCATTGTGAGACTTACATTTAGTATGACATTTAAAAAACCCACCAGGGTAAAGGAGTATAAAGTCTAAGAACACAACAAGGAAGAGCTCAACCACTTACAATCTGGCAGACTCGGAGGACAGGCAGGAGATTTTCAATAGTGAAACACAGATTTAAAAAATGGAGTAAGCAGGTAACTAACTCTAGAAGATACTGTAAAGTTCCATTTGGGTAGAATCTGAGAGCTAACGCCAGGTCCATTATTAATGTGCATTCAGTAAAGAAAAAGGTAAAATATTGGACAGGTACTGTGAAGGTCAACTAAAGGTTTGTAAAGATTGAAAACAATTAACAGAAGTTGTCCATTTTATGAATATGAGAATCAGTTATTCTACCTGTCTGCCAAAACTATTCAACTGTAAAGAAACAGTTTAGTAGCCAGATGAAGGATGAACATATAGCTGAATACTTCATATTCAAATGTATGTTACGTCTTTACATATGGACAAAGTCTGTTAGTGATTTGGAGTCTTAAACACACACAGCTGTTAACCAAATCTTTTAGGTTTACTTTTTACAAAATTTTAGAAGAGAATTTTGTAAATGACTGAAAGCTGGACATAATAGCAAAGTAACCTATCTATAAATCCACTTGATTCAGAATAGTTCTACAATCAAGTACATAGGGGTACACTTTTAGAATACTCCTCCCACTTTTAGAAGAAGCAATGAAATAAAAGCAATAATTTTTCTACATTAAGGTAAAAGGCCATACTTCATTTTCAGCTCATCAATGGCTGACAACGTTGACAATTTGATATAGATACATGCTCGGCCAAAAGTGACAAGGTTGTTTGACTTTGACAACTAATGCCCTTACAGTAATCTGTTCAGCATACCATTTCAGCAAAGCAAAGAATACCAGGTGACAACTAACCTCCCTCCCACCCCCACATGAACAGGCCTGCAGACTTGCTGCTGCCACTGCTGTCAAGAATGGGGCTGCAAGCACACTCCCTTCCCACCCACCACCTGGCTTTAGGAGACAGTAAAGATTTGGCACAGCTCTTGCTGAAGGGTGCCAACCTCTGGTCTATCATAATTCATTCCCTAGTGGATAGGGATCCACCTCACAAAAGCCACCATCACAACCAGAATCCTTATTGGCCTTGAATTGCATCCACATTGGAAATGATTTAATGATTTATTCTTAGAGATGGTCTGCTTCTCCAGTGAGGGGTAGAAGCACATTGGCAAGGTAGGGTACACCAGTATGCATGTTTAATTTGTGAGCACATATGGCCAGTTATAAATCTCAGTTATTCGTATGCACTCAACATGAGTCTTTGTGACCATTAGATTATATATTTATGCACTCCTAATTTCATAAATCTGTCCCTTTAGCTCCATAAATGAATTTAAGAAGAATTTGGGTAAGAACAAAACTCTGAAAAAGTGATACCCGGTAACACAAACAAACAAACACTGTTCCATTTAAAAGACAAGAATGTGTAGGAAGTGTAATAGGGACCTATTACCCTTGGAGCCACGCCATTCTAAAATCAGAAAGCATGAGTTAAAGAACTGGAATATCCTGTAATTCATTAACAACGTATATGAATGTCTCTACCAAAACAGCAATTAAGATCCTTGGATATAAGAATGCCATTAGGATTTCATATTTAAAAATTAAAAGTAAGGTCTGGCATGTAGTCTATCATTCTATTTACATGCCCTGTAGGACTCTTCTAATGGCATGAAAGCACATGCAGGAGCAGAATAGAAACCACCGCCTTTGGCTGCGGATTAGGCTGGGGAGTAGCACTGCCTTCTGTTTTAATCTTGAACCGTTTTGGCTCTTTTTTTCATTAAGAGGTTATGGGGACTTACTGGGGTCCTGGGTTGAAATACAG
>ML675616.1:109579127-109689403 GCA_007922155.1 Mesoclemmys tuberculata
CATTAAGAGGTTATGGGGACTTACTGGGGTCCTGGGTTGAAATACAGGTCAAAGTTTCAAATTTAAAGTTGAGCCAGAAAGAAGAAGTCCTATCCTATGTTGTCTTTATTACTGGCACTTTTTTGGATGCTTTGGTGACTGAAACTGAACTTCCCATTCCTTGATGTGACACAGACAAGAGGAGTTGGAGATATTTTTTGAGCTGCGTTCTTGAGGAGACCTGCTTACGTAATTCATTACTTCCCAAATTTTCATCATGCTGTCAACTTTTGTTTTGAACTGCTTAAGGAAGGCAAGGAATTATGTGATGCTACATGAAATTCTCCTAGCCTTTTACCATAACTTACTCTGAAGGAAATAAATTAAAGAAAAATTCACCTGTCATGCTCCTAAAAGCATTCTTAAAGTCAAAGCACAAAGCAGCATGTTTTGAAAAAACTAGCTTTCCAGTTTCTACCTTCAACAGGACAAGATGCCATGTTAACTGAGAGCCCTGACAGATTTGAACTTTACAAAAGGTCTGAATCCTCACTTCATAGTTCTTTGCTATCATACCAAAGATTTTAGCCCTTACTAGAAGCTAATTGCATTTGCTCATATGTTACAATCTACACACTGAGTAGAAGATATCAAAATTTTAAGTCACAGCTGGTGATGACAGTACTGCAGCAGTAGATTAGCCACACAAAATCCAGACCACAAAGCTAAAATTGGTCTATTTTATTATACATCAGTGTTCTCTCTTGATTTTATTATACATCATAATTCCCTCTCGATACCTGTGATTTGTAGATTCACCATATGAATACATGGTCCTAAATTATACATTTAATTTTGGCTGTGATCAGATACTAGGTTTATGATGTACACTAAAACAGAAATTAAGCACTATGCTATAATTGAATGCTAAGCACTATACTATCATATAGTATTATAGATAGAAATTGTACAACGTTACAGTATTACTCCCAGTAAGCTATGCGTGTACAAAAGATAGTCCTTTGTTTTCATCAATATATATATTCAGTTAAATGTTTAACTGTTTTTATGAAAAGGCCTGTGAATGGTGCAATATACACCTTCTGTTTAAATAAAACAGAGACCACCTTGGATATAAAACTTTGGATATGGACAGAGTGTGTAACCTTGTCCCTGAGGAACTAGCTGCATGTAAGGAGGCACAGCCACAAGAGCCTGCAACTCACACCCCCTCCTGGCAGAAGTAATGGCTGTCAAGAATGTAGTTTTCTGAGACAGGAGAAGCAATGGACAGGACACAAGGGGCTCAAATGGAGGCCCCATCAGAACACTAACACTGTGTTCAGGTCCCACAAGGGGACCGGCTCTTGGACTGGAGGATGCAGGTGGAGAAGTCCTTTCAAAATGTTCATCACCTTGGCTTTGGAGAAAACCGATCTCTCTTAGATAGCAGCATGAAATGACAACATTGCTGCCAAGTGCGCTCTCAGAGAACTGAGTGCCAAGCCCAATTCCTAAAGACATAGATACTCCAAGATGTCCTGGAAGGAAGTCTCGACTAGAAGGGTCCCACGGACCAAGAACTACACAGAAAACCTTTTCTAATTCACCAAACAGTCCATTCTACCAAAGGCTTCTTACTGCTGAGTACAACCTGTTGGACAGCCACTGGGCAACAACCTTCCTCCTCCTTCAGCCATGCAGCAGCCATGCTGTAAGGTGCAGAGGGCAGCTGCGGTCCTGTGTGAGGAGGTCAGGAAGGAAAGGAAGCAGCATAGGAGGCTGACCTGACAGAGCAAGGAGGTTTGAGAACCAATGTGTCTAGGTCACACCAGGGTGATCAGGATAAACCTGGTTCAGTCCATCTTGGGCTTGGCGATGACCTAGGGAATAGGTCAATTCCTTGGGGAATTCCCTCCTCAGAATAGGAGGGAATGCATACAGCAGGAGTTGACTGCCAGCTACAGTGGAAAGCGTTGTCAAGGAACCTGGGCTAAACCCCTCCCAAAAGCAGAAAAAGCGACACTTCCTGTTTTCCCTTGCTGCAAACAGGTCAATAATGGGGATGCCCCATGTTGCAAAACCCATCCAAAGGACTTAAGTCTTCAGGGGCTATTCGTGGCTCGGATAGAAAACTCTGCTGAGATGACCCATGAGATGATTTTGGAACACTGCTATGGAGATAGTTATCAGGGTGACGTCCTCTGCAATACAGAACTCCCACAGGTTGATCCCCACCAGACAGAGTCATCTGGAGTGAGCTCCCTCTTATTTGTTCATATAATACATCACGGTGGTATTGTCGGTGAGCATGTGAACACTGAATGCCTGATACAGTCCTAGAAGGCACGACGTGCATTGTCGATGGCTCAAAGCTTCAGAACAGAGATTCAGAGTTATATTTTCTGTTCCAAACACAAACCCTGCATGCTCAAGAGTCTAGATGTGCTCCCCAACCTAGAAGGGACATGACAGTATCCACTGACTTGATTGAAGGGGGCCAAATGAAGGTACCCCTGGGCAGACATTGCTTGGGGACTTCCATCAGCACAAGACTGATGGAGGAAGGCAATCAAATCTGTCTAGAGAGTGAAGGGCCGGGCAGGGCAGGCACCCAGGCAGAGCCACATCTGAAGGGGATGAAGATGCAACCTGGCAACCTGGACCACCTGGGTGCAGGCGGACATTTGGGACCAACAGGCTCAGACACATACAGACTGTCATAGATGGTTGTGACTGCAAACTGAGGCACAGTTATCTAACTTCCTAGTCGATGGGCAGGAACACCCCTCAACTTCGTAGAATCTAACAGGGCCCCAACAAACTCTATTTGCGGCGGGGGGCAGGGGAGTATAAATATAGTGTGGTGTCAAAGTGGGCAAGAACCTTTTCTCAGGTGACTCCCTTCAGTAATCAGCAGTCAAGATAGGGAATCCATATTTTTCCCTTTCTCATGAGGTACTCCATGACCACCACGCTGCGTTACGAAGGCTCAGGGAGCAAAAGAGGCCAAACAGAATGGTGAACTGAAAGTTGTGGAGCTAACATGAAGCTAAGATACTTCCTGTGACTTGGCAGAATGGTCACATGGATGTAGGCATCTTGAAGGTCCAGAGCAGTAAATCAGTCATTCTAAGACAAAGCAGGGAGGATAGCTGAGAGTGTGACCATGTGGAACCTCATCTATTTGATACATTGAGTCCACAGAGGTCACGGATGGGCCTCATCCCACCCTTGGATTTTGGTATCAGAAATATGACCCCAGTGTTCTTGTGGAATCTCCTCCACTGCTCCCAATGCTAGTAGAAAGCTGACCTGCTTGAACAGCGGTGTGTCATGAGAGGAGTCCCTGAAGAGGGATAGGGAAGGGACGGGGGGGGGGAGAGTCGGGAAGGGGCATGGAGAGGAACTGGATGGCATAGCCCAAGCTGACAATGTCTAGGACCCCAGCTGTCAGACATAAATCGAGACCCAGGCACTGTAAAAGCAGGCCAGCCTGTCCCCAAAAGAATGGGAGTGAAGGGGGGATGTCGAGGGAGAAAGAACAACAACTGGAACAGTGCTCTGGACTGAGTCAAAATGGGTGCTTAGCAAGCACCGAGGGATGTTGTACAGAGCAGCCAGACCCTGAGCTTAAACGCTTCCTCTTGTGAGACGTATCCCTTTTCCTGGGCCTGTCTGAGGGGATGGGAGACAGGCTGCACACAAAAAATTCTGCAGCCTGTACGGCTGTTGTTGTCACACCCCATAATGGTGTCTCTGCATGGGTGGCACATACACCCCCAGAGACCTTAAAGGTAGTCCTCTGATGCTTAAAGGAAAGCAGGATTTCATCAGTCTTGTCCAAAAATGAGGTTCAGCCATCGAATGGCAAGTCTTCAGGTCACAGTGTGATCCCAGAGTTCTGGAGCCAGGAAGTCCTCCTCATAGGAATTGTCTAGGCCAGCGGTTCCCAATCTGTCATCCATGGACTCCTGGTGGTCCGCAAGGCTACTATGGGGTCCACAGGAAAGAAAAGTAGCATCCTCACCAAGGAAATGTACAATTTCAAATAAAACTAGTAGCATGTGGTGGTCCGTGAAACGTTTGGAGATCAAAAAGGTTGGGAACTGCTGGCCGAGGCCATCACCTTGGCTGAATTGACCAGCACATCTAGGACAGAATGCAAGGATGTTTTAGCCAATGAGTAGCCCTCAACAACCCACACCTGACATTCATTGTGGGAAGCCTCGGGCAACTGCTCCTCAAATTTGGCCATACCCGACAAATTGAGTAAGTCATATTTGGCCAGCACAGCTTGCTGGTTCATGATCCTCAACTGTAGCGAAGGGGAAGTGTACATCTTTCTGCCCAAAAGGTCCAGGTACTTCGAGTCTCTGTCTTTGGGGGAGGACATGAACCTAACCCGCTGGGCTCCATCATTCACCGCCATGACCTTCAGGAAGTTTGGGGCAGATGAGAATGAAACCTCTTGCATCCCTGTACCAACACAAATTAATGCTTAATCAAGCATTTGGCCATTGACACTACCAAGGTTGGCATACCCTAAAGAGCCCTCGCAAGCTTGTGGAACACTTCATCAACCTAGGGACAGATAGCTGGAGAATCCTGAGGCAGCGTTTCTAGATGGGGAAACTCCAGCAACTCTACAGGAAGAGGAACCAGGGGCATCTGGGCAAATGACTGATCCACTGCCACCAGTGCTCCATGAGCAGATGATCTCACCTTTGACTTGGATGATGAGTGAAACCTCTGGGAGCGAGAAATTTCCCACTGAGCCCAAGGGAGACACTGGTATCAGTAAGGCCAGAAGCCTCCATCCTGGCCTTGGGGCACATGCCAACTCTGATAGCCATATTGGTCTACCAGTGGCCTTCAGACCCCCTCTGGTGAAGTGAAGCAGGAGAACGAGGACCCCGACTGTGAAGCAGAGGAGTCCTGAGACATTAAAGAGTGGTGGAGGGATGACTTCAGAGGAAGTCAATATGCAATCCGACTCATCCATGGCCCAGAATGAGGTCTGGATCAGCATTCCTGATATAGCTGGCACTAGCTGCCGAAAAAGTTTACATCACAGGCAAATTCAGTCCTGGTGCAAAAAGCAGTTCCCCCCAATGCCTCAGTGTCAATGGTGGCCACAAGCCCTATGGAACCATCTGCAGCACTGATTGTGTCAGTGCTGAGGAAGAGCCTAGCACCAAAGAACCTTGTACTGTCTCCTATACGGTGTCCATACTAATCCCAAGAAGGGGTGCTTCCTGGTTGCAGTGCTGAGACTTGAGCAGCACACTCCACCTAAGGTCCCATTGCAGATGTCAGTCTCAAAGTCTTGAGCCAGCAGCAAGGACAGGACTGAAAGGCAGAGTAGGTCCACTGCAGCCTAGTATTCTCACGTCACTGACACAGTCAGTAATGGCATCGTCCCCACTGGTACCACACTCAATATACACCCAGAGGCTGGATTCAGAGTCGACTGTATGGGGTGTCTGCTCTCCCTACCCTGTACCAAGGCAAGGTCAGAGGCAGCCACACCATCCTGCATCTGGTCCTGTGCTGGTCTGCACTCTTTTTAGGGGAGGCAGAAGAGTTGCTCTAGGACCTTATGAGTGCTCTTCTTACGCACTGACAATGGAGAACAACTCCTGCGCCTCTTTGGAAAGCTCCCTGTCCTGAAAGGAAGCACCAGCACTTTCCAAGCCAGAGGGTGAACTGTGGACTGAGGTAGGCCTCGATCAGGTTTCATGGCCTATTCAAGCAGGTGCTGCTTAAGGTGAAGGTCCTGTGCTACCTAAGTACTCTTTTGAACGATCTACAAATTGAACAGAGCTATTTAAGGTGGGCTTTGCGAAGGCACAGCAAGCACCACATGTGGGGGTTACGTTTGGGAATCACCATTCCACACAAAGGGCAATGCATGAACCCTAGTGAGGGCGTTGCCAGGGAGCACTACCACTCTACATATGCCACAACTTTAACACTATTAACTATGTAAAATAAATCCAGGCTAAGAAAATAAATGATGAGGTTGTGAGGCAACCACCACATAGAGCTCCAACTCCAGTTGACGGGCAGTGAGAATGAAATGAGAAGGGTTGAGGCAGTGCCACCTCAGATAGCCAGGGGAGATGGTATAGGCTTGAGGCATGAACCCTGACCCTCTATGGATACTGTTAGGCAAAAGTCTCCAACTCCAGTGCACAGAACGTACAGACACCTACTTAGAATACACACCTGCATTAACTCAAAGAAAACTGGGAGCTGATAAGCTGGGAGCCACTATTACTGCTATGACTCTTGGTGGAAGTAGTACATTGAATAACAGTGAAAATAAGTGTCTTATTCTCAGATGAACAGTCACAAAAGGGATAAGGTGATAGAGATTGACTTGGGATACAGAACCTCACACTTCTGGATCACTGACCATTCATGTAAATTAAATGAGTTTCATAGGGCTTGTCTATATGAACATTTAATTTGCAGCAAAGCGAGCCTGTGAATCTACCCTGCACTAGCCTGCAACAGACCACTATCATTTGTGTGTCAGCAGGGTCCACATAACAGTTTCTTAGCATGTTTTGATCTACTCCAGTTTCAAAGAGGACTAGATCATAATAGCATATTAAGAGGTTACATACCTTTGTGTAGTAGCTGAGGTTCTTTGAGATGTCTCTCTCTATGGGTGCTCCACCGTAGGTGTGATACCGCCCTGTGCCTGGGATTGGAAGTCAGCAGCAGTGCTTGTCGGATCACACAAGTGCACCTTCCCCCTCTCATGCTGTGCGCAGGACATAAATCAATCATTGTGCAGTCTGAGGGCCCCTAGTTCCTTCTCTGACACAGAATTTATGTTTTCAGCTCTGAAGCAGAGGGGAGGAGGGCAGGTAGGAGAGTACCCATAGACACGCATACCTTGAAGAACCTCAGTTACTGCACAGGATGAGTAACCATCTCTTCTTCCAGTGAGGTCCCTGTGGGTGCTCCATCGTAGGTGACTATAAAGCAGTGCCCCTGGTTGGAAGGCTGGGGCATTGGAGCAACATGTTCTGCCAAGGAGAGGACAGCATACCCTAGGACAGTGTCCATTTCAGAATCCTGGAACGAAGGAGAAGCCAGGCTTTGAGGGTGGAGCATTGTGGACTGGGATAGAGAAGGTTTCCTGTGTTCTGTGAAAGGAGCCATAGTATTAGATGAAGAGAGATTGGTCAACTTACAGAGGTGGTAAGTATTCCAGACCTGTTGAGGCCATGTTGGGGCTATTAGTATGACATGAGCTTGATCCTCCTGTATTTTGTGAATTACTCAGAACAGAAGGGGAAAAAGGAGGGAAGGCATAAAGGCATTGTTCATCCCATGTTCTGAGGAACACATCTCCCAGTGACCTGTGTTCCAGTCCCGCTCCGGAACAGAAATGGGGCCAGCAGGCAATGTGTGAAGTGGCAGAGATCTATGGTGGGGCAGTCCCATAGGTTGAATATGGGTTGAAGTGCTCCCATATCCAGTTCCCACCTGCGATTCTGCAAGGCTGTCCTGCTCAGTACATCCATGGTGGTGTTCTGACATCCAAGGAAGTACACTGCTGAAATGGACATGTTATTCTGGATACACAAATTCCACAGTTTGAGTGCTCATATAGATGCGCTCCCCAAGCAATTAAGGTGGCATTGGTGTGTGGTATAGCAAGGGCAGAGGGTACTGGGAAAGTTCTAGAAGGTATAAGCGCTGTAGAATGATCTAGGCTTTATTCCCTGTAGACTAGCCAAAGGGAATTAGCGTCAGCTGACACCAATTAAGGCCACATCCAGGTGCCTGATAAACCCTCTACTCTTGAGAGGCAATGTGAGAATTGAAGGAGTAGGTGTGTGGTGAAGAAAAGCTGAAGGAGTACCGTGGTGTGGAATTGCAAAGTGGAGCTCAACAGAGTACAGTGGTGTGTGGAAGAGAGGTGGAATCCTGGGGAAGGTACTGGGCTCAAGAAGCTAGAAGGTCAGACGGGGGAAAACAACCCAGAGGAAAAGTCTGAAGCTGCAAGTAAGGTGCCAGCAGCACATAGCTGCTATTCAGAGGGCCCCTGGGCTGGGACCCAGAGGAGCGCGCAGGCCCAGGTCCCTACCCCACTCCCTGGGAAGATGGGGTAACTGGGGTAACCCTGGCCCACTACAAGAGGCAAAAGTGCGAGACACACTAGGGAGAAGTTGGCCCTTTGCCACAGGTGGTTAGGATCATAATTGGTGGTGGTTGTAGGAAAGGAACTCCTACACAGATGTTATTGGGTCCTTGACTCACATCAGCATGGATAAAAGCTTGTGGAGGCTGTGTTTGTGGGGAAAATGAGCCATACAGAGCCATGGTGAAGACATTACATGTGGAGTCTTGCGTACCTGACCACAAATGTGGCTGCTGCCATGTGATCTAGAAGATGGAGACATGTTCAGGCTGAGATTTGGATGCAGACTCATGCGGTGGATACCAGATCTGTTATAGCCAAGACTCTATAAGATGGTAGGAAGGCTCTGGCTTGTATAGCATCCAACTGTGCACGGATGAATTCCAGCTGCTGTACAGGTGTTAGAGTGGACTTTTTTTTTAGGTTCAGAAGGAGGCCTAACTTCATGAACAGGTCTATTGTTATGTGGACAGCTCAGAGAGCAGTGTTTTCGGATGGAGCCTTGAGAAGACAGTCATCCAAGTATGGAAAAATTATATTCCTTGTTTCCTGGTAGGCACTGACTATTGTGAGGACCTTAGAGAACACCTGAGGCAATGTGAAGAGTTCAAAAGACAGAACTTTGTACTTGTAGTGGTCAGTACCCACAACAAAGCAGAAGAACCAGCTGTGGACATGGCATATGGAAATATGAAAGCATGCGCCTTGGAGGCTGAGGACCGAGAACCAGTCCCCTGGGATAATATGGAGAGGGTAACTATTTTGAAATGTTGCATTTTGACGCATTTGCCTAGAATGTAAAGGTCCAGGATGGGACACAGCTGCCAGACTTCTTCTGATTCAGAAAATAGTGGGAGTAGAAACCCTTTCTCCTGTGTTGGAAGGAGACCTATCCTATGGCTCCCAGCTACAGAACATGGTCTATTTCTCCCCATAGAAAGGACTCGTGAGAGGGGTTCCTGAAGAGGGATTGGAAGAGTGGATAGATAAAAAGGGGATGAAATATCCTTCCCTGATTATTTCTAGGATCCATTTGTCTGAGGTGATAAGTCTCCAAAATAGAAAGAATGGAGCTTGGTGGTCGCCACAGTGATGGAACGTCGAAGACAGCTGGAATGACTGGAAGAGGGGGAGGCTTCTCGAGGCCTTGACCCACCTTCAAAATTGTTGCTTTGGTGGTGGAGCATGAGTTAGACCCCTGAGGAATGGACTATCTACGTTTAGTAGGAGGTCTTTGACGTCGGTACTGATTGTCATTGAGGACTGTATTATTGTGTCCAGGATCGCGGGGAGAGCAGGTACTTCCCCAAGCATCTCTTTGGTGCTGGTGTGTATATCCCAAGGGAATGAAGTGTAGCAGAGTTTGACAGTAATATTAGTGTGGTCTGGAAAAACAGATTAACTTTCTGAATATTTACTGAAATTCTAGAAATGTAGAGCTGGAAGAACCTCAAGATCATCAAGTCCATCTCCTCATTCTAAGGCAGGTAAATGGTTCTCTTATTAAATTCTTAATGACAAATATAGCTCAGTTAGAAAGCACACTACCAAGTTTTTTAAACAATTGATTTATAGAAAGTAAACTAATTACTTTTTACTAAATACTAATTACTTTCTGTAATACTAATTTCCCAGACAAATACATGCTTCTCCTCTTCTTCATTTCTGCTGTATGCAATTTGTGCCAACTGCAGGAATCCCAGCTGGTAATGTTTTATACATTTTTGTACATCTGCCAGAATTGCCAGGATATGACCTTGATTTATTGTTTGCTTGATATTCAATACAACTATTTTGCTTAAAAAGGCAATTTTCACTGGATGCTTCCCACAGTTCATAAAAATAAATCTGAGATGCTTTTAAACATTGTATACAGGAAGGCTATCATCTTGGAAACAAGTAAAAATCTAATTTCTTTTGTCTGGGGTCATCATTTAGTGCTATTTCTCACATATTTTTAATAATAAAACTATTTGTTTGGGGCTCTCTTAGAAAACATTTGAGTGCTGAAAATCAGAAGCCCATAACACCAGCTGAGCTGTCAATGAACATGATTTGAACTACTTCCATTGACAAATAGCAAAACATTTATATCCACAAAAGTAGTTTTACATGGCTGCAGAAACATGCAGAATTCTGCACTGGACTGCTTCCATTTTGACAGCCATCAAACATCAGTCCTTTTTAAGAAGCACTGTTCTAAGATCTAGCAGACCAGATTATTATTTCTGTCCAGGCCAACTGATTTCAATCATGTTTATTTAAATCTCCAGTCTTAAGCATGAGTACAAAATTTAGCAAAACACAAATTTTAAAAGTGAACTAATAAGAAAAATGTTTTTTTTCCTTATTTAAGACATTTCCTCTTATTCAGGCCCACTGATCCGCTTTGGGAATTGTCAGTCTCCATGCAGCTTTACAAAGTAGCTAAATAGGTAAGGCACAACAATATGCTTGTAAAGCACAAGGTATTCAGATTTCCCAAGACTGAACACTCAGGTTTTAATGGGTAGGTCAGATCGTTGTCTCTGTGTAGTAAAAATAAGTTGTTTTTGACTTGCAAAAAACAGATTTGCCTATTCCCCTGATTTTCAATAGTGTTGCCCTTTTAATCAAACAGTAGCAGAAATTTGGGCCCTCGTGTGCCAGTTTCCCATCTGGTGCCAAACTCTGACACACTGACATCAGGTAGTTTCTTAGTGTCATTTATTTATTTGCGAAATATACATCTGTGCACTTTCCCTAAACAGCACTAGGAACAAAACACAAGTAGAGATCTGGGATTCCTGCAAAAGAGGCTAAGAAACTACCGTTTTGTCTCAAGAAGCAGCTATTCTGAAAGAAAGGTTACTTACCTTATAACTGTTGTTCTACTAGATGTGCTGCTCATGTCCATTCCAAATTAGGTGCGTGTTCACCATATGCACTGGTGCCAGAAATTTTTCCCCTAATGGTACCTGTAAGGCCAGCTCTAGTGCTCTCTGCAGCACCAGTATACAGGGAGCTACCAGGCACCTCCCTTCTGTCTTACCAGAACTCTGACAGAAGGGAAGGTGGGTGGGTTGTGGAATGGACATGAACACCACATCTCAAAGTTACAAGGTAAGAAACCGTCCTTTCTTCAAGTGCTTGCTGATGTCCATTCTGAATTAGGTGACTTACCAGCTGTATCTCCAGAGGCAGGCAGGAGTTCATGGACATGACAACTGTAAACCACTCTGCCAAAACCAGCATTGTCCTGAGCTTGCTGCATGATGGCACAGTGGGATGCGAAGGTATGGAATGAAGACCATGTAGTGGCTCTGCAGATATCCTATATTGGTACATGAGCCAGGAAGGCCACTGAAGATGCTTGAACTCTTGTGAAATGGGATGACAGAGAGGTTGGGGCACCACCCCCGCCTGCTCATAACAGGCACAGATGCAGGCCATAATCCATGATGAGATACACTGGGAGGATGAAGAGTAGTGTAAGTCAATGGAAGGGGTTGGCCCTGTTAATGTAGAAAGCCAGGGCCCTTCTTACATCGATAGAATGGAGACGCCTCTCCTCACTGGAGCTGTGTAGCTTTGGACAGATGACTGGTAGAAAGATATTCTAGTTGACATGGAAGTGGGAGACTACTTTTGCCAGGAAACCCAAGTGTGGCTGTAACTGGACCTTATCTTTGTTAAAAAAAACTGTGTAGGGAAGGTCCAAGGTTAGGAGTATCATTTCTGATACCAGCCTCACACAGATGATACCTATAAGAACGCTACCTTCCATGACACTGGTGCAAGTGGCGCACACATACCAATTCAGAATGGACGTGAGCAAGCACTCAAAGAAGAACCTCTGCCTATATCCAGGAACCAAGCAATCAGACACAGACTACTTCCTTCCAGGGTCTAAACAAACTCACATGTTCTAACTACTTAACACAAGACTCTGTTCTAGCCCTCACATCAGAAACCCAGGAAATCCCATTAGCTCTACTCTCCCCCTCTGGACCACATGCTCTCTCCAGGCATCACACCTCTACAGTAGAGCCTTACTTAGAGTTATGAACACCTTGGGAATGGAGCTGTTCGTAACTCTGAAATGTTTTTAACTCTGAACAAAACATTTTTGTTATTCTTTCAGAAGTTTACAACTAAACATTTACTTAATACAGCTTTGAAAAATGCCTGGGTTTTTTTTTGTTTTTTTAAAGTAATTTACGTTTAACACAGCATTGTACTGTATGTGGTTCTTCTCCCCCCCACCCCCACCCCCACCCCTGAGCCCTGCTGCTACCTGTTTGTGAACTTCAAGTACCAAATGAGGTATTTAGTAGAGTGGTCAGTTCGAAACTCTGGTGTTCAACTGTATTTTATTTACAGCTATCTTGCCCTAAAAGGGGTCTCAGGTGCTCCTACTATTGGACACAAAGGTGACTGTTTTCCCTTAATGTTGCTAGTGATCACTATGCATCCAAGACCTCCAGCAGCAACATTTACAGTAGTAAAACACAGCAGGAACAAAAAATTTGAAATGTATACAAGAAAGTATTCAAGTTTACAAAAGCAATACCATATGCAACACCTTCCTGCCACAGAAAGCATCATAAGAATCTAAGATTATTTATTAATCCTAGCAGCAAATTAGTCCTAGGTTATGAGCACTTTTACTATCAGTTAAAGACTACAATATAAAAATTACAAAATACAAAATAAGTAGTATATAAATCCCCCTCCCCATTCCCTCCCTCCCCCCACATACACACAACCACTTAGCATAAGCATATTTATTAAAATCCAAGTTCCCACAAGGTCTCCATGCCCAATTACCTCAGTCTTTCCTTAATGCCTCCTCAAGGAAAATTGTGCTTTGTAGCATGCTCTGAAGGTAAATACATTCAGGCTATTTTGGACTATGAGGGAATGAATTCAAGCTGCCTCTCTCCTATGCCAAGGGAGTTCCAGTTCAAGTGTCTACACTGATCTCAACTGTGTGGTAGGGAATAATAAGTAGCAGCTTCTCAGCTGCCCAACTATTTGGGTTTTTATGAGTCAAAAGACATTCCAAACTATACCTAGAAGCTAATAAGCAGTCAGTGTAGCTCCCAGACCACATACTCCCACTTAGACTGCCATGTTCTGAGCTAACCTCAGACCCCAAATGGATTTAAGATCTAGTCCATGCAGAAGACACTTCCCTGAGGAGATGACAAAAGCATGACCATAGCAGCAAGACCTGCATCCCAAAAAGGCTGCAACCTTCTGACCAAAGGCAGATAAAAAGAGCAGTATTGGTCACTGCGTTTATTTGGTCACCTATGCAGCCACAAACATAACCAGACCATGAGGCTGCCAAGATTGGTAACAGGTAGTTCAGAAAATATTAAATTAGAAGTAGCTTTCAATGTTAAAATTCCATTACACAGAAACCCTTTTTGTCCAGAAATATGGCTCTACTCCAGGAGAAGTAAGTATCCAACCAGCTGAAATTAAGTTTTACATAATCTCTATTAGTTTCTGTACATCATTTCAGCAAAGATAGGGAAAGGCTGGAGAAGGTCTCTGGAGGCCACATTTAGGCTGTTGGGTAACAGATTCAAGTCCAGGATCTAGTAGATGAGCAGCATTATATATGAAAGAATGCAGAGTCAAAAAGTAAAAATCTTAACAGTACCATAGAATCTCTATGGACAGAAATTCTATGCTTGAACAATAAGAATATAGCAGTAAGGATTAGACTACCAACCACACAACCAGGATGGTGATGGTGATTGTAAAATGCTCAGGGAAATTAGACAGGCTATAAAGGTAGAACACACAAACGATTTCAACTATATTGATGGGTAATATGTCACCCTCATATTGATGGTAGTCTGTCACCTCAGGGAGGGATGCAGAGACAAAATTCCTAGACATCAATGATTACTCCTTGGAGCAGCTTGTCCTGGAATCCACAATCAGAGTCCTAGTTTTTGATTTAGTCCTAAGAGGGGCACAGGATCTGGTCCAAAAAGTAAAAGTTGAACAGCTCGGTAATAGTGATCATAATATAATTAAATTTAACATATGGGGGCAGAGGGAGAGGAGTGCTGAAGAAACCCACCACAGCAGCATTTAACTTCAAAAAAGGGAAACTATGTAAAAATGAGGAAGCTAGTTAAATGGAAATTAAAAGGATAAAATGCCTGCAACCTGCATGGAGACTTTTTAAAAACACTCTAATAGAGGCTCAAACTATATGGATATCCCAAATTAAAAAACAGTAAAAGAACCAAAAATGCCAACAGGGTTAAACAGCAGAGTAAAAAGTGGTTAGGTGCTGTGGTAGATAAAGTCCCCTCCTGGGTCTCACCGGCCAGCCACAGTCTCTTCTGGCCAGGAGTTGAGGTAATTCCACCCCAAGCCAGACAAGCTTTTTGGCTTTTCCCTCCCCCCGGCACCTCTCTCGCAGAGCGGTGGGGTGCAGGCCTTACTTCAGGCCTGAGGGCCGCCCCTCAACCTCACAGGGGAGGACAGATAGTCCCAGTCCGTGTATCTGTCCCAGGGTCCAGGGAGATACCTTTCTGGGCCCCTCCAAGGGCTGCAGGGGTCGTGGTGGAGCCCTGGAGGCTCAGAGGGCCACCAGTCCTTCCTGCAGGCTGGGGTCACAGTCTCTCCTGCTCCGCTTCTCCAGCTGTAGAGGAAACACTACCACCAATCCAGGGGGATCCTCCTCTAGCTGCCACAACCTTCTAGCTGCTCCTTCCTCTCCTTCTCCTATGTTTCCCCCAGTCTTTAGGGAAGGCAGGGTTTAAGTACACCTGGGTTAGGCTCTTAATTGGGTCCAGGTGCATCTAATTGACCTGGAGTAACCTATCCCCCGCCTGCAGGGAAAAGGGCTTTTAGCATCCTGGGACTCACGTATCAGCTCTGGTATACCCTTTTGTAGCCATCTGGCCTGACTTTACCACAATGCTAAAAGGCATCCTTTAGAAACTAGAAGTCAAAACCTAACAAGGAAAACAGAAAGGAGCATAAACTCTGCTAAGTCAAATCTAAAAGTATAATTAGGCAGGCCAAGAGAGAATTTGAAAAGCAACTAGCTAAAGACACAAAAAACTAACAGCTAATTAGCCAGGAAGCCAGACTAGTCAGATATTTGGTAGAAAATCTGCCAGTCAGTCAATGGGGCCACTGAAGGTGCTAACGCAACACTCCAGGAAGACAAGGCCATTTTAGAGAAGCTAAATGAATTCTTTGCATCAGTCATCACTGTAGAGGATGTGGGGGAGATCCTTACCTAAAAAGGATGGCTTGGGTGTGACAAATCTGAGGAACTGTCCAAACTAAAGGTGCCAATAGAGGAGATTTTGGAAAAACTAATACATTCTACTATGCTAAATCTGAGGACCAGACGGTATTTACCCAAGAGTTTGGAAGGAACTCAAATGTGAAATTGCAAAACTATTAAGTGTTGAATGTAACCTATCACTTAAATGAACCTTTGTGCCAGATGACTGAAGGATAGCTAATGTAATGTTGATTTTTTTTAAAAAGACTCCTCAGGCAATTCTCACTATTCTGAAAGCTATCGAAGCCAGGTACTTAAGTATCAGAAAGCTGTTTCCAGGATTCTTGCTACAGAGCCCCTGAACAACTGCCCAGTAATGCTTAGATCCAATAAACTGAATTGCAAGAATAAAAAAAAAAAAAGGATCCCTTTTTGGTTGTTTTGCTTTCTTGTTGCTCTGAGTAGGTCTGGTAAACCCTTCCTACAATTTCTGGAAGTAGTTCATGCTGCCTGGCCAGGTCTTCAAGGTGATGGCCATTCCCAGTCTGCTTGGTTGACAAGTCTGGTTTCTGCCTTCCCAGAGCTGCAAGTACTATAGGCGTAAGAGCCATTGTATTGGAGCTGAAAACTTTCCTTGCAAAGCAGACATTCCTGAGAAGAAGGTACCAGACTAGAACTTCCCAAAATGGGCACAAAGCCCATTCAGGATTTTATGCTGTGGTATCCAAAGTCTCTGCAAGAGTGAGTACACCACTTAAACCACAGAAGTCTTCCAGGAAACTTTACGGCATCTGATTTGACAGTTATCCGATAGAAACCATTAACTGGTCAAACTTTGTATTGATTAATGAGAAGCCAGCATCAAAATCAAATAAGGCTTGTAGATTGGCTTGGAAAGATTAGATTTTTTTTTAAATCAGTAAACGTTAGTAAACATCACTATCCACATACAAACTGACGAAAAAATATATTCATCAATGATAACAGAAATTTGCAAATAGGCAAAGAAAGAAAAATGCTCTATGAGAGCTCCTTAGAATTGGGTTAAGGACATTTACTTTGTATTTTTTGACATCTGATGTTGCTAATTTGTATTTTAGCAGTTACAAAGCTTTAAATTTTTTAACCTCAATTCTATTGTCATTGAATTAATGTCTGACTCCTTCATAATTTACCACAACTGTGAACATTTAAATAGATCAAAATGGAAAAAATGCTTAAAACCCATTATTTTGGGTAGCAGTGAAAATTTAAATCAATAAAAATAAGGAAAGCATAAAAATAAACATTTGATATTATCCATCAAGTCTACAAAAGATAAAAATCATATTTTGCCAAGCCTACCTGTATAACAAGCCTCTAAATCATCCACTACCTGATGGGAGACCTGACCCTGCCAGGCCACCAAAACCAATTCATCTGGCAGTGCAATACCCCAGTTATGGAAATATTTGAACATCTTCCCTCATCCATTTGTGTCTGCTTTGTCACAGATCATACCAGAAGTATCAGCCACAAAAGTAGTACTTGCACCTTAGAACATTGAGCTTTCTTCTAAATTATTCCAAAGATCTCATTTCAAAATATTGTTTCTTAATTTTAAATTTTTAGAACATTAAAATCTCTACTTTATGAAGATGCACTCATTCAGTAAGTTTTTTTTAATACAATTATGTTCACAGCCTAAACACCTAGTTACAGTAGCTTTTAAGTATACTCCTTAGCTTTTGTCAACCTCTAGCTACAGAAGGAAGTAGACTTCCTAGCAGGATAGAAAGATTATAATAATTTAAACTGACTCCCATATCCTGCTAAGATGGATGGTGTTTGTGATCTTGTGTGTCAGCATTTTCAGTTAACAAACTTTAATTTGACAGAACTGGGCCAAAAATTAAAGGTCACTGCTATCCTAAAGGCTACTTCTGAAGTTCAAAATATGCATACATTTTATTTAGACTATTACTGTTTTTAGTTGCCTGTATCTCTGTAAGTGCACAGAAATCACAATAATCTATAGAAGAGATGGGAATTAGATGCAAACGTGATATTTTGTACTGAAATATTCAGATTACCTCCCAGAAGCTATCACTAGAAACCTCTACTCCAACAGAATCATCATATGATCCGGACATTTCTATGTTTGAAGAACTTGCAAGCGTTTAATGTTCTATTATCAGCACCAGCACTTCAAAATCTGTAGGGAAGACAAAGAAAAAGTTTGACTTTAAAAATACCATCCATAGTAAACATCAAACTCACCCATAATTTGCTATGATTTTGAGAGCCCATTTCGTTCATAGATTTTAAGTCTAAAAGTTAAATGTTACAGGAAAATTTTCAATACCCCATCCAAGTCAATATAGGCTGAATTAATGTTTCCTTTCATCCTTACATCCAGCAACAGAAAAGTAAAACAGAAGTATTACAGGTTTGACATCTACATACATTACTATAGTGAGGTTTACGCTAAAAAGTTAGGTCAATCCAGCTACGTTCGCTCATGGGTGTGAAAAAATCCACACTGCTTAGCGACACAGTTAAGCTGACCCAAGACTCGGTGCAGACAGCCTTAGGTTGACGGAAGAATTCTTCTGTCAACCTAGCTACTACTGTCTCTCAGGGAGGTAGACTGACTACAGCAACAGGAGAACCTCTCCCATCACGTTAGTAAGAGTCTACAACAAACTGCTACAGCAGCTCAACTTCAGCACTACAGCTGGTTTAAGTGTAGGCATAGCCTAAAGGAAAAAAAGTCTTCTTACTAAACACTCACCAGCCCCAGTATACAGAAGGTACCATTTTATTCTTTCCACTGCAGTATGGTGATATAGTTAGTTTGTACATAAAATTATTTCAGTGTTTAGTACTGGAGTTTTATTTAAACACCACTTGCCTGGGTCTCAATATAACTTTCATTTGGCAAGCAACTAAGCATAAACTCAGACTCCATAATTTGTGTTCCATTAATTAACAATAGCAATAGAAATTATCCTAAAAAAATCACATCTAAATTAAATTTTGGTAGATAAATTACAGATGAATAATTTCAGCTTCTGAATCTTAACATTATGTTCCCATTTACAAAAGAGGTGGAGAGAAAGGATTGCTGCCTCATCCAACTAGATGACCCATTATGGCCTCAACGAAGTCACACCAGCAAGTAGGTCAATGAAATGGCAAGTTTTCAGGCTACAGTTCCTGAAATTAAATGTTAGCTTATTAATCCTTTCTACCCTAGCACCCAGCTGCTACTCCAGCTAAATCCATAAACAGATACAGTACACAAGTATAAAGCAATTCTCAACTGTCACAGAACAGCAAATCTGACAGAAATGCTGCTGCTACGCAATTAATGTTTTTTCACATTCAAGGAAATTTCAGGTTTAAAACCTGATACTAAAGGGTTAAGTGGTTATAGATGAATATTTCTGAAAATTTTAAACAAATATTTCACATTTAAAAAGAAAGAGATGGTTGGAGATGTTGAACCTAAGCTACCGTCTCACAAATGACAAAAACATTGTTAAAGAACAGCAGCTGTCATCAAGGAGCAATGCTGTTAGCTGTGCATTCCCTACAGTGCTAATGCGACAGCTTCTTATATCTAAGAGTGACAAATGAGGACAAGAAAATGAACAAATGCATAACAACTGCTGTTAAAGTACCTTTTTTCATTAAGAGTACCTAACTGACTGAGTTCACTAGAAACAATTCTTGAATTGGAACTGCTCTACAATTTCTACAGACAAAAAAATTGTTGAACCTCATCAGAACATTATTTATTCTGAATATAAAAATCAGTAATTTGTTGATACATAGTCTAACAAATTCAACTGGTTATGGAAAAATGTAATTTCTTATTATAAGATTCTAGCACCAATCTTGGTTAAGCAATTTTATAAAGTTCACAAAGATCAAGCTCTTTCTGGTGGCTATAAGCACAGATTTCTTCATTACTCAACCCACAAGCTTCAAATATTTTATTAATTTCAAAAGTCAGATACTTTTAAACTGAAAGACAAAGTATATAATAAAACAGCTAATTGCTGGGAAACTATATATAATAAACCCCATCTGCAGTATACTAACCATGTTGGGATAGAAGAGGGAACATGCTTCAATCATTACTGAAATTTTCAACTAGAAGATTCTAGACCCAAAAACAGATGATTAAAAAAAAAAAATCACATTACTCACAACACATCAAAACTGAAAAGAAAACCACCTCTCTTCCCCTGAGACAAAAAACTGTACATTAACATGAGAAGTAAAATGTGATCCAACATATTTAAGTGCTCAGGAGGTTTATTTGGTTTCCGAAATAAAATAATCTGGAACGTTGAGTTAACACACACCTTCAGAAGTAGATATAAATCAGAAGTTTTCTATTCTTCAGGCTTCTCAAGAAGGCCCAATATCCCAGTTGCAGTTGGTTTAATACAGTTTTTAAAAAATATTTACCTTCCTGTGTGTAAAGGAGTTGTCCCTTATTAATGCACCCATAATTATTTTTTCTGGAAATCACCACCAAATTAAAGACCATCATTCAGTAGTACCCATGTATTAGGTAGTGCCTATAAGGCATACATGAAGATAATCTCTGCTGCAAAGAGCTCACCATCTAAGCAGCAGCAACGTAATGGGAGAAGATTTACAATCTTGCACAGACACACCCTTGAGAACACCATCCCAGAAACCCCATATTCACCAATGTCATGCAATCATGACATGTTCTGTACAAGGTATGCCTTGTGTGGTATTATTTTAAAAGTCTTTATCTGCTGAACATTAATTAGTATCTTGTTGGATTGTATGTACGACCATAGTATGTGAAGTTATTAAATAATGCTGAAAATGCTACTAGAGCGTGTTGCAAGGGGGAAACTTCCACAAACAGCCTTTCAGGCTCAACCATGAAGCAGCCAGATGTGCTAATGTTCCATAAAAGGAGTCCGCTCTCCCAAACTCCATCCCTACAGACTGCACCAAGAAAAGACATACACAATGGAATACTGACTGACCAATGAGGACAAACCCCCAGGTCACAAGCAGATTGTTTCAGCAAGCTGAAACAGACTATAAAAGCAAGGGAGTGACATCATCACTGGGCTTCACTCCCTCATAGCACAACACCTAAGGAAACAACTGAAAGACAAAGAACTTTGGCCTGGGGAGGGGAGTCCCAGGCAGGGAAAGCATTCAGGGCCTGTGAATTGAAGATTTGTTGCCTGCTTGTACCATCTCTCAGGACATTTCCAGAATCAAATCTTGTTAGAATTTAGATTGTGTTATTTTTATTTCTTTGATAACTATTTCATGTCTCTCTACTTTTACAACTTATAACCACTTACAGACAGCCCCCCAACTTGAAGCAAATACTCAACAGCAACCATACATCAAACAACAAGAACAGTAACCCAGGAACCTATCCCTGCAACGAACCCCATTGCCAGCTCTGCCCACACGTCGACTCTAATGACAGCATCACAGGTCCTAACCACAAAAGCCACACCATAAAGAGCTCAATTACCTGCACATCTACTAATGTAATATATGCCATCATGTGCCAGCAATGCCCCTCTGCCATGTACATTGGTCAAACCGGACTGTCACTACGCAAAAGAATAAATGGACACAAATCAGACATAAAAAATGGGAACATCCATGAACCAGTCGGAGAGCACTTCAATATCCCAGACCCTCTGTAGCTGACTTGAAAGTTGCCATACTTCTACCAAAAAAAAAAATTCAAAAACAGACTTCAAAGAGAAACTGCAGAGCTGGAATTTATATGTAAACTTGACACAATCAGACTGGGCCTGAATAGGGACTTGGAATGGTTATCTCATCAATGGTTGTGAATAGGCTTCTCTAACTGTATGGACTTGGCTATTACCTTACCCTCCCACCCCCACACGCCCCATCTGATTTCCATGCCCTGCATCTGACAAAGTGGGTTACAGCCCAAAAAAGCTTATGCCTGCAAAAATTAAATTTGTTAGTCTTTAAAGTGCTACAGGACTCTCATTTTCACTTAAAATCTATTTTTCTGTAATTAATAAATTTAATGTTTTATCTTAACCAGTGTGTTTTTGAGTGAAACATTCAGGCAGTCTCAACTCGGATTAACAAAACCTGGTGCATGCCTTCCTCAAATCAAAGGGAAGAGGATTTATGAATAAGCTTATGCTGAACACACATTTGTCCAGCACAAGACGGAATTATCTCAGAGTTCATTCCTGCAATGAAGAGCTTGGGGTCTATGGGGCCTACTGACTGTCACTCTATGACAGGTGCATAAGTGGCTCAGGCAGAGTATTCATGGGACTCAGCTGAGTATCGTGCACCACCTGCTGTCATGGTGGGTGATAACAGGGTCTGGAGAATGCGTGAGAGATCAACAGAAACATGGGTGGGAGTCAGCCCAAGCCACACGGATAGGGAATCAGACTCAAGCGGCGTTCTCTTCTCCCCTCCCGCCACAAAATTCATATGTACTATGGCAAAAAGCAGTCTGGAGGGGGAAAAAATTGTTAATTCCCCTGAAAGTCACGGACACTTTTGCCTTGGACTGCATTTGTGTGTGTTTTGCCATGTGTGTGTTCTGTTGCTACTTAGCACAAACACAATTTTCACAAAATACTAATCACTAATTTTAAAAAGGTAAGCTGTATTTGTTTAATGGCTTTGCTGATCCTTCACACTCCAGATAAAACCTGAAGGGAGGGAATGCATGAGGCATGTTCCCTAGGCAGAGAGAGAGTGTTTTGTTGGTAAAGTTCTGTGCAAGGACCTTGGAAGATATCAGACAACTGACTTTACCTGTATTGTTTCTTAATAAAACATTTAGTCACTAACCTTTTGCAGATTCTCTTGGATGAATACCACAATTAAAGTAATCACATGAATAACCACTACCTCTGGAGCTAGAAGTGCTGCAATTTGAACTCCAAGTTTTTCCCCACATTCACGTGGCTATATAGCGTCTAGAACTGTGCTCCCCCAACCTTTTATTTCATGTCCCCCCCTTACCCTTGTCTGAACTCTCCTCCTGCCCCAGCCATGGTTGGGAGTCAGGAGCAAGGCCGCACAGCTGGGAGTGGGGCCAGATGCTGGGGCTGGAGTTGTGACCAGGCCAGGAGCCACGGGCCAAGTCTGGGGCTGCAGCTGGCAGTGAGTCTTTGGCCAGAAGCAGGGCCAGAAGCAGAGCCAAAGCTGGGCTGAGGTTGGAGCCCAAGACTGGAGGAGGGACAGGGCAGGGCTGGGGCTGGTAGCCAGGTGCAGATCAAGGTGCAGCCAGGGCTGGATGGGGAGCCTGGGCTGGAGCAGAGCTGGGGGCAGAGAGGAGCTGGCGGGTACTCCCTCCCCATCCCCATGAGCCCTGGCCCAGGTCCCACCACACCCCTCTGAATGTTCTTGTGTGTCCCCATGCATGGCACCTCCCCACTGTTTGGGGACCTCTGGCCTACAAGAAGTTAAAGAGGGGATTCAGCAAAGATGTAGATGATCCCAGGTTAAAACAAAAATTCAACTGATTCACAGAGCCGTATCTAACCCACTTGGGTCAATAGGTACCACAAAACAAGACAGCTTTGCTATACTTAGTAATTTTAAAGGGAGAATAATTGAGAATAAATGCCTTCACAACTGTAAGGATTATGTATTTGATTTAAACATGCCACATGCATCTCCGTTTAATATTCAATAGCATTAATCTTTATTCTACTTGTTAGCTTTTATATACATAATTTCAGGACAAAACATGCAAAGATACATGCCTAAAATGGACCTTCAACCCTTTGGGACACACCTTATCTGTTATTTTTCAAAAGGTTTGCATTAAAATAGTATTTATATATGATGAACAGATGCAATCCCTTCTTCCCCCAACTAACCTTCATAAGCTAATTTAGTAAGGGTTGATCATGACCACTTAAATTTAAAAACACAAACACACCCACACCTTTTTTCCTAGTTAAACAGAATCTAAATATAAAACTATGGGTGCAATGCCGTTCTTATCTCCTGGGGTTTAAGCATGGATTATTCAATGTTATTGGCAAACTAAAATGTAACTTGTTAAATGTCACTGGATTTTTCCACATAAAGAAAAAAAATAATTGTTGCACAGTGGCATCTACACATTTAAGCATAATGGGAGATAAAAGCGATAAGGAGTTTTCCAAATAACACTAACCAATTTAAATAGTACATATTTACTGTACTACTTGGATGGCTAATGCAGCTAACAATGCTCTGATAAATCAAATGTAACAGAAGTGGGGACAGATCTCTAGTGTACCGAGTCAAAAAAAGAAATATGCCTTGGCATGAATCTGTGTAAATTATGCAGAAAATATTTATCTAGAGAGGTTTTGGAGAAAGAAGTTTGTAGAGGTTTCAGAGCAAATGTATGTTGTCGGTCCAAATCATAATGCACTGTGACAATAGTACAAGACCAAATCTGGGACTGTATGAAGGACAAAGAAAACCAGTTTCAAGTCCTGTGTCATCTTTACCATACTGCAGTTCAATGGTGTTTTGTCATGGATTGACAAATTACTTGTTCATGAGATAACTAAAGAACAAGTCAATGTCATTAAAATAGTAGTAGTAGGTGTTAAAATAGTACGACACTATGCAAAAGAACTGTTACCTGCCTTTCCATAACTGTTCTTTGAGATGTGTTGCTCTTGTCCATTTCAAGCAGATGCGTGTTCACCACATGCGCAGTCAGAAGATTTTTCCCCTAGTAGCACCCATCAAGTTGTGCAGATGCACCCTGGAGTTATACCTCCACAGTGCCGTATATAGGGTGCCACCAACCTGCTGCCTCTTCAGTTCCTTCTCGCCAGCTGGCTCCGACAAACGGGAAGGTGGGTGGGTGTTGGAATGGACATGAACAACACATGTTGAAGAACAAACAGTTACGAAAAGGTAGGTAACTGTTTTTTCTTCTCCAAGAAGGTGACTCCCAAATTGATTATAGGAGGAGGGGTCAGAGCTCATTAGATCGCTGACTGAAGCACAACTCTGCCGAATGTTGCATCATCCCTGGCTTGCTGAGTGAGGACATAATGTGAAATGAATGCCCATATCACAGCCCTGCAAATCTCCTGTGTAGGGACCTGTGTCTGGAATGCTGCCAAGGAGACCTGCACCCTCGTGGAACGCGCTGTCAGTGCTACTGCTAGCACCTTTATACAGATTATGGCAAGTTCAAATGCAAGATGTGATCCACGTTGAAAGTTTTCTGGGACGACACGGGAAGACCTTTCATTCTGTCCACTATTGTGATAAAGAGTTGGCCTGATCTACAGAACGGTTTTGTCCTTTTGATTTAGAAAGCCAATGTCTGCCTGATATCTAGGGAGTGGAGACTTTGTTCCCTGTTATTGGCATGTGGCTTAGGGTAGGACACTGGGAGGAAAATGTCCTGGCCTATATGAAACTGAGATACCATCTTAGGGAGAAAGGCTAAATGAGGCCGCAACTGGACTTTGTCCTAATAAATTGTATATGAAGGCCTGGATGTCAGAGCCTTTAGCTCAGATACCCTCCTGGTTGAGGTTATCGTGACCAGGAATACTACCTTCCATGAGAGGTAGAGGAGAGAGCATATTACCAAGGGCCCAAAAGGGGGCCCCCCCATTAGCCTGGAGAGCACCAGGTTAAGGACCCATGCTGATATTGGACAGCAAGCCTGGGGGTATAGCCTGTTGAGGCCCTTGAGAAAATGGGACACCATCGGATTAGCAAAGACTGATCGACCATCCACGCCTGAATGCAACGCAAAGATCATTGCTAGATGAACTTTTAGGGACAACACCTCCAGACCTAGATGCTTCAAGTGTAGCATATAGTCCAAGATGGAGGTTACTTGATAGTGGCATTAGAGAGGTGCTCTTCGGCATTGCCCAAATAAAAAATTTCTTCCACTTGGCCACATGTAGTTCTGGTGGATGGCTTCCTGATGCAGAGGAGGACCTCTCTAACAGGCTCCGACCATGCTGGCTCTATTGGGTTTAGCCATGAAGTTTCAATGCTGTGAGGTGGAGAGAGACTCAAGGCTGGGATGCTGGAAGTGGCTGTGGTCCTGGGTGATTAGATCCAGCACCAATGGCAGGCAACTGGAGCAGCCACAGATAGTTCCAGTAGCATTGAGTACCAGGGTTGTTGGGGCTATCAGTATGACATACACTGTCTCCCTCCAGACCTTGAGCAGGACCTTGTGAACAAGCGGGAAGGCCAGGAATACACAGAGCAGGTGGTCTTCCCAAGGAAAGAGGAATGTATCCATGATCGAGCGCAGGCTGTGGTTCAGGAATGAGCAAAACTGCTGACACTTTTGACCTGTTGAGTCTTGTTGCGAACAGATCTACCTGGTGAACTTCCCATCGCAGGAAAATGCGATTCACAATGTCTGAGTGAAGAGACCACTCGTGGTTGCGGAAGGCTAAGGAAAAGCCTGCCAAAACAAGAGAAGAGACATGTATCTCCAATTATCAGCACGGATGGTAAGAACAAACTGAAGAGGTGGTGGATCAGTGGGGAACTATATACTGCACCATGGAAGCGAGACTCCAAAGGGTACCTGCACTGACCAGACAGGTACTGAAAGGGGAAAAACCTTCCAACAATTATGCACACAGCACACACACACCTACTTGGAACTGACATGACCAAGCACTCAAAGAAGTATTTAACTAAAATTCCCTAAAAAAGAAAGTAGTGATTAGAAGGAATCGTTCCGCCAATACAAGAGTTAAACAACAGTACCTTCTGGTAGAAGTTAAGTGAACACTTGTGTGAAATAAATTAACTTCAAGCTAAAAATACCCATTTAAACGTCAATATTCCCTTTAAGTTCTGACACTGATGTTACAGTGCAATTATTGAAAGTACTGGAGCCCTAGAACATATCTAAACCCATCATGTACATACACAAGAACTGGATGTAAAATGAACTTCTTTTTAAGAAGGTGCTCACACAACTGGTTCAGCACCTCTAAGAAATAAGTAAGCAGATAGACAAAACTTTTAGGAAATATTCACCTTTTCCCAGAATACTTTACTTCATTCTCTGTAACACTTTAGTCACACTGGCTGGAAGATTTTGGGGTGGGGACCAGAACCAAAATCTTCACCCATTCTCCACCCGCCTGCACAGGAAAGGGAATAGTTGCCAGTAAACATTTTCTATCCAACCCTTCAGTGCAGCTGTTACCCAGGGGTTTTCAGAACCCACAGCAGTGGTAACTTAACCATTTCACTCTCTGAAGTTTCAGGAATAAATCAGTGGGAACAAAGCATTCCATCTGAAAACTATTAATACAAGCAAGTATGCTCTAACCTAAAGATAGTATGCATTCGATTTAAGCACACACAGATGTAAACAATAGGTTTAGAGCAGGGGTCGGGAACCTTTTTGGCTGAGAGAGCCATGAACGCCACATATTTTAAAATGTAATTCCCTGAGAGCCATACAATATGTTTAAAACTAAACATGTGTGTGAGTGTGTCCTCCTCCGCAGTGAAATTAACAAGGCGTCAATTTCACTGCGGAGAGTGTGTCCTGCTCCCCCTCAGCAGTGAAATTGACAAGGCAGAGTCAATTTCACTGCAGAGAGCAGTTCCTACTTTGCGGATTTTCACCTATCATGGGGGGTCTAGGATCCTAATACCCGCGATAAGTGAGGGATCACTGTACATGAGAATGTTTTATATTTTTAACATTTTTTTTTATTAAAGATTTGTCTGCGAGCCAGATGCAGCCGTCAAAAGAGCCACATCTGGCTTGCGAGCCATAGGTTCCCGACCCCTGGTTTAGAGCATCCCAAATAATTACCTAGAATCTGGGATGATATGCAATAGGTTGGTGTTGGCTGGACGCTTCTCCACCAGGGAGTGAAGATGTCAGGAAAAAATTTCTCCAGGTAACTTCAGAGAACTGCTCCAAATTATACTTTATTATCTAGTCCTTTTATACTAAAAGTCACAAAATACAAAATCACAGAGACCGCTACTGGGTCATCACCTCTCCTAACTTCAATACGCTACGTATTAACACATTCATAAGAATTTTAGCCATAAAAAGCATACATATTAGAGACACCTAAATTCACGGTTCCCATCCACTTGTTTTCTTTCAGTCTCAAATTGTTGATTTTTCCCTTCTCCCATTCTGATTAACAAACTGACAACCTGCACTGACCTTGCCTCTAGAATTCCTGCTTATTCAAATTGACCTCCACTATGTGCTGTTCTATTTTATTAATTCACGATGGCTGAATGCACACAATATGGCTGCTATTAGCTCAATCAACTTTGGGGTACAAAACCCCTCAAATCCAGGGTAACACAGCTACCTATGATACAAGTAGCACACACGGCCAACTCTCCTGTGACCCTGCTACACACCTGCTCCAAGGGATGAAAGCTAGTGCATATATATATATATATATATATATGTATGTATGTATGTATGTATGTATGTAAGGTCCTACAAAGATATAAGGATCTTCAACTCCATAATACCCTGCAGTTTGTTAAGTAAAAAATTAAAATCTAGAAAGAGTACATCAATTTAAAATACAGGCCATTCTCAAATGCTACCACACCATTAAACTCATCACCTCTTTGTTCAGCTTATTTCCCACCTGAGCACAAACTAGATGGTTATACAACGCATTTCTAACAAATCAAGGATCATCATCATTACAAATATGTTGATAAGATCATTTGACATCCCTTCTCGGGCTATCAGATAATTCTTTGTAAGCAGCACAAGAGGGAGAATAAAAATTATGTATTTATAAAATGACTAGTTGGCATGCCAACCCTTAGAGAATATTTGCTTTTAGCTACAAAACTGCTCTTTTTAAAAGTGATTTTTAAAAGGTTACCAGAATAAATGTAAATATTGATACAGTTATGCAGTAGTAAGCTTAAAAAGAATAATTCAGGGTTTGGAGTAAACTTTGAGCTTAGACTGATAGAAAAGATTGAAAATCTATGCCAAATCATCAACTTTACAAGAAGGTGGAGTCCAAGAGGTTGTCCAGCAAAAGAAGGACAAAGATTTCCCATTTTACAAGGTAAAAATTTAAGTCCTCAGCTCACAGAATGGTGCTAGCCCCTAAATCCTTTTCTAGCACTTCATCTGTTGGATATGGCTAGTAGGAATGAAAGTTCTCAAATCCTCCATTTCTTTCAGAATACACTCCATTCCTAAGACTCATGTCTGATGAGGACTCTCTCTTTCATCCCACAGAGATCAGTACAGTGTCACCATTCACTCTTGTCCTTGGTCATGTCCTTGAATGCAGCACCCCACCCCCCCAGTCGGTGCTTGACCTTTAGTCAGATTAATCTTGATTGTGCTTGCATTATTTTCTTTGGTATGTTATCATGCTATCTGACTTCTGTGGTGTGGTGTCCCCACCACTGAAATTTTCTCAGTTATAGCGAATCCCATACCTTGATTTCTATTTCTTATTTAATTTGTCTTAAAATCACTCCATTTTACACTTGCCATCTTTCAAAACACACCTTATCTCCAGCTTCCAGACTTTTGATATCTTTCATTTAATGCAGCTGCTTCCTGACCGCAGAATAAGACTCTTAAGTAAACTGGTTTGATAAATTTTCACTTTCGTACCAAACAATACCTTTATTGGTCCATGATTTTGTCAACTTCCGTACAGCACTCATAGCTAAGGTATATCGCCTTTTAAACCTAATCCAGGGTGGAACCATCAGCACTCATCAAGTTTCCTAGGTACACACAAGATTCTACTCACTCTACAATTTCATTGTTGCTACGTGTCAATACTATCTATTGTCCCTTTTCCAAGATGCAACCACTTTGTCATCTTGGCATTTTCTATAAGTACATGTTGACTACACCAATTTTCCAAGGAAGCAGAGTACCATTAATACAAATATGCCTGCCAGTTGTATTTCGTCATCTACATAAGTGAAGGAGCTTAACTCATCATACAGCATCATGTCCTTCAATTCATCTACTATTCTTAATTTGAATTCTTAATTCAAAAACATGATGAAAAGTGACTGACTCCATATCCCCTTGTCTTACACCAAACTTTGGACTTTAAAAAGGCTGTTTAATTTTCCATCAATTCTTATGGTACTGATGGGAAACAGGAAAAATTTATTTTGATTTACTGAAAACTTCACTTGAACCACAAAATCCACAGATGCATTAACTAATGGGCTCTCAGCTTGTGTTTGACTACATAATCAGAACCAGACCAGCCAGCCAGCCAGTGATAGCAAAGTGCAGCTAGCGACAATGAAGAGCCCACCAGACAGCTTCCATAACAAAGGATAATATTCACTGTGGAATGAAACTTGATCTTATATGTAATATAGCAAGAAACTGAATGATAATTTTATTAAGCAATCTGAAAGAACCAAAGAACTTCTCATCCTGTTGGCTAAAGAAATACTCAAAGCAAGGAAGGATTAGATCTGTGGAAAATTTTGGTAAAGTAGAATAAAATCTCTTATTATGTTTATATGGGCCACAGAACCATCAGCCAGTGGAATTTGCCTTTAGGGAGGGTTCACATACAACTATATAAAGGGGTTTTAATTCCTTTATTACTGGGAGACCACACAGTTGAACACTGTCTTAAAGGCAGCATCTGCGGATGCCTGAATGCACAGCTTTTATGATTTTTGGGAAGGTATGAGTAGATGACCAGGTGGCAGCACCTCAAATTCCATCATATGGTGTGTAAGAGGCTTCTACCGTTCTCAGCAAGTGGGTTTTTAATGCTGATCGCTAGAGAAAGACTGTGGGTATATCTTCACTGCAAGTAAAGGTGTGGCTGTAGAATAGGTAGGTATATCTGGGCTAGCTTTAATCTCACTAATATGAGAAACAATAGTAGTGTAGACATGGTGGCATAGGCTTAGATAGAGGTGACCCCTTCTTGCCTTAGGGCAGATACCAAAACAGCTAATACCTTTATAAATAACCTGGAGGCTATGGCAAGGCCAAAGGACAAAAACTATTGGAAGTGGAATCCAAAGACAGCAGAGAAACAGACCTGCTGATGGATGTGGAAAAGTTACGTAATAATCCAAGGTAACCAAAATGGATTTTTTTGAACAATGATTTTGAACAGTTATTGAGAGACTGTATAAAACTTATATTGGGGTAGTGAATGTTTATTATAAGCCTACATTGACCTTAGAATAGGAAACAAAATTTGATTCAGATTAGTGCACACTGTAGTATTTCTTAGCCAACTTGCTTAGTCTCTCAGGTTTTCATGGTGAACCCACTTCCTCCTTGATCACATCTGTCAAGGCCATGCTGAGTCGAACGTAAAGTTCAGATTGGGATCCTGAGGAACAGTACTTCTGAATCGTGTTGCTGCTCTTCTGATCCAGTTCCTTCTTTGTCTTTCTGACAGCAGGTCTACACTTAAAATGCTGTGGTGCAACAGCGCTGCTCTAGCACGTCAGTGAAGATGCTACTATGCCAACAGGAAAGCTTCTCCTGTCAGCATATTAATTAACCTCCATGAGAGAAGCATTCCTGTCAACATAGCCGTCTACACCGGAGGGCCAGGTTGGTGTACCTGTGCTGCTCGGGGCATGGATTTGTTAATTCCTGGAGCAACATAGTTATACCAATGTAGAGTTTAGAATGTCAACCTGGTATTAGAAGTTCCCTCAGGAAATAAATATGGATTTGAATAATACCCAAAAGTTTTTCCTACTTTTCCTCCTGTGAGTTCTGTTTTGAATTTGATAGTTGTCCCTCGTCCCAAAAGATACCAAGGGACACCTGTGCCTGTAAGAAGTGGATTCCTGCTTCCTACTTAGATCTGCCCCTCCCTGGAAAATCAGCATCAGAAGACCCAGCCATAGATGAAGGAGCTTTGGATCAGTTTCCTAGATTTCCTGAATAGTACAGCCTTTTTGACATACCCAATACATAGCCATATATAAATCAACAAAGCATGCTGTTCCAGAGAAACTGAAAGACTAAAAATGGCTCACTTAGCCATGGCTTCCCTATAAAAGTTTGGAAAAACCATTGCATTTCAAATATACAAAGGTTCGACTGATGAAAATCTTAACTTTTCCATAGCAACATATGGATGTGAATCATAGGAAATGAATGCTGCTAACAAAAGGAAAATTGAACCCTAGGAGATTGGTGCTGTGACAACTTTTGCATATCTCCTTGATAGAAACAAATGCTTTTGCTAGAAACATTACTGGAGAAAAGCAGATCCTGCTGTCAGAAGACAACAAGGGCAAACTTATGTATTTTGATAGAATCAAGCATAGAGATGTAAATAACTTCAAGCAAGTTATCATGGAAAGAGTGGGAGAATGTCAAAGTAGGGAATAACCAGCAAAGAGACCAGTTATATGGTGTGCAGTAAATCATCCGTAGTGCTTGAAGCTAGTGATAAATTAAGTCGACTTCCAGAAATTCTGCTATGATGTCATCAATATTCAGACATGAATAAATGGATTTTTACTTGTTTTGTCTTGCAAGAGTCTGAGAAAGCAAGCAAGCCAGATGACTATGGGGATTGGACACTGTACCTACTTCTTGTTTTATTTCTCTCTAGCATGCCCTACAGATGCCTGTCATCTGGGGTAACAGGGAGAACCTCTTGCCAGGAATCCCTTAACTGAAGGGAAAGCAATCCAATTCCCTGGACCTGCCCTTTCTTTTGGCCCAGTATTGACACCCTTGTGCACATCTCCTGAGATGAAGGCTTTGATTGAGTCTGCACAGTGGGGAACACTGCTGGAGAAAAATTACTACGCCAGGTCCAGGTCCATTATGATACACTTGAAAGTGAACACTCTTCTGAACCCTACAAGTCAAGTGAGGCTGGTGGTGATATAGCCTCCCAGAGTGATCAGACTTCAGCCCTGAAAGGGGAGAGCATACCCTAGGACTGAGTGCTTGAGGGGAAATCCCAGAGAAGGGGATTGAGGACAGATTGAGGCATCCTCTGTATGAGCTGATAGGCAGGCTGCCTTGGGGAAGGGGGAATTTCTGTGCTCCATGCTCCTTGACTACTTGTCCCACATCTCCTTCAGCCCTCTTCAAGCACTTCTAAGGAGGAGGGAGCAGGGGGATAAGAACCTGGTTCACAATTGCAGCCACATACACATGCCGCATCTCAAAAGGGGAGACTGTCCCATTCTTGAGAGAGGTCATGTTTCAGTTTTTCCCCTGGGTGTGGGCTCTGACACCTGCTACAGGGTCCAGTGTTCTTGCTGCTCTGGGTCTATGTTTCCTGCTCCTAGAAGTTGCGGGACCTCCTCGTCAACCTCCTCCTGGCCCTGGCCAAAATGGCCATTGTGGCAAATGGCCGGCTTCTCCCTAGTGGGTCTCGCACTTTTGCTTCTTGTAGGCCAGGGTGTCGCCGGTTACCCCACCTTCCCAGGGAGAGGGGTAGGGTCCCAGCCCAGGGGCCCTCTGAGTAGCAGCTCTGTGCTGCTGGCACTTTACTCGCAGCTGTAGGCTTTTCCCCTGGGCTACTTCCCCCACCCCGTCTTTCTGGCTTTTGAGCCCAGTACCGTTCCCAGGACTCCACCTTTTTCCCCACACACCGTTGTACTCTGTACTGTTCTCCTCCACAACTCCACACACCACTGTACTCTGTTCTTCTTCGCAATCTTCAAACACTCCTCTGCTCACGATACATCTACTCCTTCAACTCCCACACTGCTTCTCAGGAGTAGAGGGTTTTTATCAGGCACCTGGGTGGGGCTTTAATTGGTGTCAGCTGACACTAATTACCCTTTGGATAGTCTACAGGGAATAAAGCATGGAGCATTTTAGCACTTACATAGCACCCTCCTAGAATTTTCCCAGTGCCCTCTGCCCTTGCTATACCACACATCATTCCCCCCCCTCACTCAACACCATGGGGTGGGGAAACTTGGGACGTGAGGCAGTGCTGGCACGAAGGGGCATCAGCATTGCCATGTTGGCTTCCGGCCCTATGCTGTACCCGGAAGTGAAAAGGCTGTAGGGAGAGGAACCATCGGGTCACTCTGGCATTCTTCTCCTTGTTAGTGTGCATCCATTGTAGTGGGGCGTGGTCTTTCACCAGGGTGAATTTCCTCCTGAGTAGATAGTATCGGAGGGCTTCCATGGCCCATTTATCTGCCAGGCATTCTTTTTCAACCACCGCGTATCTCTTCTCTCTAGGGAGGAGTTTCCTGCTGAGATACAGGATGGGGTGCTCCTCGCTACCTATTATCTGTGCCAGGACAGCACCTAACCCTGTCTCTGAGGCATCTGTTTGGAGGATGAACTCCTTCTCAAAATCTGGGGCTATAAGTACTGGGTGGCTACAAACAGCTGTCCTTAAATCCACAAATGCTTTCTCAGCCGCCTCAGTCTACTTCACCATATCTGGGCCTCGAGCTTTTATCAGGTCAATCAAGGGTCCTGCTCTAGTGGCAAAGTGGGGGATGAATCTCCTATAATACCCCACGATCCCTAAGAATGCCCTGACCTGTTTCTTGAAAACTGGTTGGGGCCAGGCCTGGATGGCCTCTACTTTGTCCCACTGGGGCTTTACTAGACCTCTCCCTACCACATAGCCCAGGTATTTGGCCTTGGCCAGCCCTATTGCACACTTTGAGGGGTTTGCAGTGAGGCCAGCTTTTCGGAAGGTGTTGAGTACCGCCTCTACTTTTCCCAGGAGCGTTTCCCAGTCGTGGCTATCGATGACCACGTCATCGAGGTAAGCAGCTGCATACCTGGTGTAGGGTCTCAGTAGGTGGTCCATCAGCCTTTGGAACGTTGCAGGGGCCCCATGGAGTCCGAAGGGAAGGGCGGTATACTGAAACAGGCCATCGGGGGTGGAGAAGGCGGTCGTCTCCTTGGCATCTTCAGCTAGGGGGATTTGCCAGTAGCCTTTGGTCAGGTCCAGGGTGGTCAGGTATCGAGCCTTTCCTAACTGGTCCACTAGCTCGTTGATATGCGGTATCAGATAGGCATCAAATTTAGATACCTCATTCAACTTCCTGAAGTCGTTACAGAACCTCAGGGTACTGTCAGGCTTTGGGACTAGGACGATGGGGCTGGACCACTGGCTGTGGGACTCTTCAATAACTCCAAGTTCCAACATTCTTCATACTTCCATCCTAATTTCCTCCCTCTTGGCCTCTGGCATCCAGTATGGTTTTATCATTACTCGTGCCCCAGGGTTGGTGATGATGTGATGGTGGACCCCCGTTGTACGACCAGGCTGCTTGGAAAACACGTCCTGGTTTCGCTGGATCGTATCAATAACTTCTGTCCCCTGTTCTGGAGTTAGTTCCGGGGATATTCTCACCTCCCCCTGTGGGCTGCCCATCTGGGGGGTTGCAGAAGTTGGAATGTGTGTAGTGATTGGAGCAGAGGATTACAGGAAGAAAAAGGATTCCTCTTGTGATCTAAGCACTTGACTGATACTCTGGAGAACTGAATCCTGCCACATAGTTCCTTTGTGATTTTTTTTTTTCTGAAAATATACCATGTCTGCAGTTTATTTTTCAGTTTGGCATGAGGGGGCTAGCCACGGGCGTTTCCCTCAAACATACAGTGAGGGAGACAGTTTCTAGGCAGAGAATCTCTAGTTCTTCACCAGCCAGTAGATGTGATGCTGGGCACCATGTTCACTAGCTGACACCTCAAAAACATACGCTATGCACAGCAAAGTCTCGAGTGTCCCTGTTCGTCACAACCTGTAAAATAGTAAAGTTCTCCAGCACACTGTTCATCATGTATTTCTCTGGGAGATGCTTGAGTTTATGGATGAAATTAATCATGTATTCACATAGAGGGGACCGGTGGATGCAATAGGAATAGTGTCCATTTTCATAGTGAGCATAATCCGCCTCCACTTTCTCCACCACCTGCAAAATTTGCAAGAATTCTCTGCATTCTTGGAACAACAACAAGATCAAGACACACATAACAAGCACCTGTTTGTGCACACTGGCCAGTCAAGCCCCAGATACAGTGACCCCTACCTCGAGGCGGTGGACATCCAACAGATCTATGACAAGTTCCCTGAGAAGAAAGGGGGCCTGAAGGAGCTCTTTGAAAAGGGTCCAGCCAACGTCTTCTTCCTTGTCAAGTTCTGGGCTGATCTGAATACCAACACTGAAGATGAATCCAGATCTTTCTATGGTGTTTCCAGCCAATACAAAAGCCCAGAAAAAACATGATCATTACCTGCACCACTAAAGCGTGCTCCTTTGGAAACCAGGTGGTGGAGAAAGTGGAGATGGGAGTTCCTTTGTGATGCTGGGAAGTTACTTAGGCCAAAATTTTCACAGGTGGCCACTAACTGTTTGTTTCTTATTTTATGGGTGCCCAACTTTAGGCATACTGGTCAGGTTTGCACATGCTTAATGCTTCTGCATCTGCAAGTGAAGCCTCCGAGACTTGTACACTGAATATACAAAGTGGTATAAAATGCTAAGTACTGGGTAGAGGGTTCAATTCCATTTTTAATTTTGTCAAGTGTATGCCAAGTTACACATATGGACTCCATGGTATTCTCAATCTATACTAGGACAACCACCAATGTCAATGGGAAATTTGTACAAAAATCAAGTGTAGACTATGGCCTTTATATAGTAACTGAACTATTTACTAGTAGGGGGAATTCTGTGCCACTATGCAGACCAAGAATTCATGCCCCCAGCAGATTTTTTTCCCCTCTCTACAGAAAATACAGTCAGCCACAGATATGGAGGAGAGGCTGCATTCCTCACAGCACCCCGCCCACAGGGCCAGGTGAGGAGGCATGGGATATGAGGGGTACACAGGGCTGCTGGGGGGTCACAAAGACTAGGGTTCAGAAGGCCTAGTGGGGGGGACAGACTCGAGCAAGGCGCTGAATGGGAGTGGGGGTGCAGGGCCACATGGGGATGGGGGCAGATTTGCATGACTGAATGGGAGAGGCTAGGTGGTCAGCCAGGGTCTGCATGGGGGAAGTTCCTCCAATTTCCTATCAATCTCCCCCCTGCTCCTCTCCCCCGCCCCCCCCCCGCAAAAAAAATGTCCCATATGTCTGCCACCCACACCCAACAACCTTCCAGGTTCACTCTCAGGCTCCTTCCCAGTCCCTCAGCTCCTCTGTTACCTCAATTCCACAAGCCTTTGCTTCTGATAAGTGTGGGAAATATGTTTCTGTACTGTAGTTTAAATTAATTACTCAAAGTTCCCTTTTAACATTCCTAGTAAGGAATCTATTAGTAAAAAATTAACATTTCCTGAATCTTTTTTGTTGTCTGTATTATTACAGACACATTTGCTAACAGGTATTTTGAAATAAATTACCAAAAATAATTGAAAACGACATGATTATGTTGTGTTACTCTAACAAATAAAATATGCAGGTATCTGCAGAATTTTAAAATATTGTGCACAGAATTGTTAAGTTTTTGCTGCAGAATTCCTGGGAGTATATTAGTTATTTGTTCAATACCATATTGTCAGTGTCAATCAGTGAGAAAATGTACTCCCTTTCACAATCACCCATTTCTGCTTTCTTCCTTTTCCCTCCTCCTGTTTCTCTTCCCTCTCTGCACATCTCTTTTCTCTCCTCTGCACTTCCTTTGCTGCAGCAATTCCCACTCATGAGCTTCTCTGCCAACCCCTTCCTATTCATCTGAACATGATCAGAAGTTATTAAAACAAATCTGACCCAGCACTGATGAAAACAAATCTACTAAGAAGTAGTTTAATTGTATTACACTTTGACAGTATCATCAACTCCTATACCACAATAAATTCCATGAAAACAGGCCTAAGTATTTCTTTTGCAGCAGACATCAATTTTGTTTACATTTTAGCTGGTAATATATGACAAGACAGTAGCTATTTAGAGTGAACACCAAGGATTATAGCACTATAGAAGTAGCAAATGAGCTCAATATTCTCAATTTATAATACAAGTGATATTTCTGGCTCACATGAAGAAAAACTCAAACATGCATATTTATATACTGTATGCAGATAGTTATAATGCTGCCCAATACAAGATCTGACATAGGTGTAACAGTTTTAGGTATATTAGAAGATAAAATATCGACCTATGGAAAATTAGTTTCCATGGCTGACTGATGGCAACACACTTTACATAACAAATGAATGCAGTACTGTCTGCAAAGGTCAGATTCATTAGCTGAACCACAAATGAACTTGGATTTCTCGTGTTTTTCAGGCCAATGACGTTTTTGAGAGTAAACAACACTGCCATCCCACCATTCCTTTATGCCGGGGTTTCTCAACGACCCGTCCGTGGACTGGTGCCGGGCTCTGAGATCTCCCTGACGCACTTTAGGAAAGCAGCAAGCCAGTAGCTGGTATCAAAAAGGCTGAGAAACACTGCTTAACGCAAACTCTGCAGTTAAACAGAATCTGATTTTTCATATGGGGAGACAGAAGTCAAGTAAATATTTGCAACTAAAATTAAAAGGTTAAAACCTAAGCTATTATAATATTACAAAAGTATGTGTTTATTATATTTTAAAAGCAGATATATTAACTCTCTGGAGTATATCTGATATCTGGAAGTTCAGTAGTGCTGCATGGTTCCCTGATCAATAATGCTTCTCGTCAAATCAGCAGTTCTTAGTAAAAGCATTACTGAGATGCCCTCAAGGATTCCCCTGCAGAACAATCCAAGATGCAAAGTCACTTATCAACACTGAGTATTGAATCAAGACTATCCAACCACTAAATGAAAAGTGTTCTTGTTTAATGGGTAGGAAATGACACTACAGCCGGTCTGCAAAATTCCAAAATCTAAATTTAAATTCTCCAAGTTTTCCATCTTTGATTCCTCTACCAAATAGTTTCCAGATATACAAACTCAAATTCCTAGTAAGTATGAAGTCTGGTGGAGTGTATGTCCCCTAAGCATTGTCAGTAGGCTAAAGCCCCAATTTAGAAAACTGGTTTGCTTCCAAATGACCATTTCATGATGTACATTCAATTATGTGCACAGGGTCTTTTAGATAAGACTACTGAATGCTGTCTGCTTTTTTCAATAATGAAAATTAAACTCCACTTATTGGCCATACTTCTTTGAAGAACACTGAAGGCTGATATCTAGAAACTACACAATGCAGTGGTCAGGAAAAAGGGCAGGTAAACCACATGTAAAAAGTAGTTCACTTGCAGGAAAATATATGCATAGAGTTGGACCAAACAAGAGCTCCCATATTATTTGATTAACATATAAAATTAAACATTCCTAAGAAGCTGTTTAAAAACAACCTCTCTTAATATATTTGCCATTGATGACCCAAATGTTTTTTTCATGTTTCATCATCAAGCACAATTTCTAGCATACTTCAACCTGATTTAAGGCAGTCAAACTTACTAATTTTGTCATTACAAAGAATCCCAAGAATTTGTTTCAAAAGTATTTTGAACTGATTCTGTTTTGAAGCCTTCCAAAGAAAGACACAGAAACTGTGCTACAATCTGTTTGCCAACCAACGAACAAGAATAGCTTAACGTACTGTAGCTTGCCTTTGCTAAATGTGACGCAGCACCCTCTAAGCTGTCTGAAGCTTGAATGTTAACAAAAAGCAGTACAATTGAGTTCACTGCCTGAAGTTTAATATACCAGCATTCACATAGTCAAGTTTATATCCTATGTTACCTGTAGCAGCTTCCTCGTAGTTGCAGTTTCTAGAAAAAAAAAGCATAATATTTTACAAAAAAAGTAACAAAAACTAGTAGAAAAATGTAAATTTATGGGTATAGAAAGCTAAAAATTTAGAGTAAAAGTTGAAGTCTCTATCATAGTAAATGGCACACATGTCAGAGAGTGTAGCCTGAAAGTAATACTGGATATGTCTACACTGCAATACCCAGCCTTAGTAGAATCTGAGTTAGCAGACCATGGGTTTGTTAACCTATGATCTGCATATCTACACTCATTTGTAAACCCAGGTTAGGAATTATTGAACCCTGGGTCGCACTCTTCACTGCATTATGCAGGGCTAAGTCCAACCACTCGTATCCCAGACTTCCTAGAGTCCTCCCAAAAGTAGCCACTCTAGCTCTTTGTTTAGGGTGCCCTTTGGGAAAACTTGACTGTCCAGAGAACAAAGAAAGTCTGCCCTTGGGTTTGTGGGATATTTTTGGCAGAACACAAGTCCAGTGTGGCTGCATTTACACAGCAAAACAATAGGCCTTGAACCGTGGGTCAGGCTTGATTCAGGCTCAGACCCTCAATCCCTATGGGGTCCTGGGACTTTTGGTCCAAGCCCTGAGTTAGCATGATTTGGGTTAGGCTTGAGCCCAAATTTGACCCCTGGGCTTACACTGCAGTGTAGTTACCCACTGCTGCCATCAAGCTAGCCCATGCTTCCCAGTCCACACATCTCTACAGGGTTTTTGGAAAGGCACCTTCTTAAGCCAGAGTAGTAAGAGCAGATATTATGTGGTAGGTTCAGCTCCTGCTGTGGACAACTACATTGCTTTTGAATTAAAAAGTTCATTATGTCCCAGAGAACACAGAAAGGGGTATCAAACCTCGTGGCAAATGCAACAGAAACAACAGGATGACGTCGGAGAATTAGGAGACAACAAGCCCTTTCACACTGAGAGCAACTCCCTTCTGCTGCTGTAATAGGAACCATGAAAATATACAGTCAATTTATTGGGTAATTAGGCCCAAAATATTAAGTTTCTGTTTTGTTTATATTTAAGTTTTTAACCAAAGGCTGTTACAAGACTCCCTGCAATGTAATTTTAAATTTTTTAAGTGCCCATTTTGATTTAAAACACTCTAATATTGCAGCTAATGCAAAAGAGCTAGAAAAAGTGAACATTTTTGACCAAGCCGAGTGAAATGCAAAAAAGTGAAACAGACAACCTAAATAATGAATACTAGTTTGAAATTGTAGTCAATTTTCCATTTCAGCAATCTGAAACACTGGCAACAAGAAAGTTTAAAATTATTTCCAACTTGTCTTTACCTTTTTTAAGGGAGAGAGGAATATTTCAGTTTGTTGTATAATTTTTTAGTTATTCAGCACTATAATTTTCTGTAAGAGCAGACAGAATTTTAAATGGATAAAACTCTTGCTAAATATGGTTGGTGATTAGAGCTGATTAGTTCCTCGTTTTCCTCTTATACTCTCACTACCCCCCCAAAAAAAACTGAACACTCACCAGAACACCAGTCGTTCCAACCTATATTACATATTTTTTAAGAACATTTGCATTTTTTATTCTGGCAGTCAAATGAAAGGGTGGAATGTGTTTACACAGTATCCAAAGAATTAAACATGTATATGTATAGGAGCACACGTATAATTAGAAAAGAAAAAGTCTTGGGATTTTTTAAACTGCTTATTTACTTTAGAAATATCAGGTACATCACAACTGTCCTTCCTTGTTTTTGCTGAAGTACTACTGGGAAAATTTGAGTTTTAGTAACTTAATTGAAGGTACTATTTTATTTAAACTGTTAGTTGTTAAAGCTAAACAGGTGTTTAAAAAACGTTCAACAGTATGATGAAAAATCCCTTCCCATTTCAAGTGCTCAACTTTCACTCCCTTGGCTCTTGTGATATCACCCATTTCGCCGCTTCTCCTGACAAAGCCTTCCAATCTGACTGAACTTAATGTTGGAAGCAACATAAAAACCAAGCAGAATTCTTGGAACTGAAACCTTCCACCTTTATGTTATAAAGCAGAAAAAAGGGATAAAAGATTATTTCCCACTCTACGCAGGTCACCTTTGAAAAGCATTTACTGGCCAGTAACTCTTTCAGGCAACTTGGTATTGAAAGAAATTAAATCAATTTGATGCTCCAAATATTAACATTAAATTTCTCTGAAGCAGAGCGTCATTTTCACAGTGCATACATAAACTACTCCCAAAAAATTCTGCTAAGAAAGACTAAGACATACTATGTCTTAATCTATTAACTTACAGAACTATAGAATTCTGGAGGTGTATCACTGTAATTTCTGTCATATATAATTTGTTATAAATTAAAGCATGGCATTAAGAAACAGCTTAACTGTTGATTTTTCTGGGGTAATTGAAAGGATAGTTAGCTACACAGATGTGCATATATCAAACTTTATGTCAAAAATCTTAATTCAGTATAAGTCTCTAGTTACAACATTTATGCAGGCTAAATATTAAAAACTGGTTCCTCAGTGCTTTATCCCATCTTGCCATGTAGGAAACTCGGATTTGAAAGTAGCATTAGGACTCTTGCACTATAGCTAGTGGTAGCTGAAGTCATGACAGTTATGCTGTTAGCCCCTTGAAGGCTGGGTTTTCGGTTTGTTTTTGTTGAGAGGGGTAAATAGTAAAGTTCCCAAAATAAGAAGGGGACACGAATTCTATGTATTCCCTAGCAGAAAGGCATAAAACAGCATTTACAGCAATCTTGGCAAAGTAACTGTCTGCTTTTCTAACTGAATAAAAAAAAAGACAAATACTCCAAGATTGTATAAGATTACAAAGCGAACTGGAAGATCATATAAAGGTATTGCCTCAGAGATGAAAACTCTTTCAAGATACCAGAGTACACCTTACTTGACAGCATTCCTGACCCAGCATATCTCACAAAATATAAGCACCTATCTGTAAAAGCACTCACAAAAATATAAACAATGCTAAGCAAAAGCATAAATCCACAATCACCACCAGATACTAGTAGCCTGATCACCATATTGATAAAGTGAAAGAATGTTTCCATGGATTTTAGCTAAAACTTCTGTTAAGAAGGTCATGTATCATTTTACAAAACACTCTCACACAGTATTCGTTTCAAGCTGCTAGTTAAATATCCATTCACTTCGGCCAAAATATTTTCAAACCATTTCTACTAAGCAGCCAAAACTAGTAAGGTTCTGAAAAAAATAAAACTGTTTAAAAATTCATTAAACATGCAGTTTGCATAAGGTCTACCTTAATAAAATGTACACCTTAAGTAACTCACATTTTTCTTCCAGATGCCAAGTTCAGTTGCATAACTTCACAGATCAGCTTCAGTACCTGTCTTTTCTCCACACAGCTCTGTTATAACCTCCAGTTCCACAAGCAGAATTCTCTCAGTGCACATTTCATCATTTCCTGTTGGCTGCTGAAATCCTTGTAGCTCAAGCTAAGGTCATTCCTTCACATTGCAGCACTCACACAGATCTCAGTTTTTTTCACAACCACTTCTGATATTTACATACTGCAGTAATATATTGGACTGCCTTTCCTAAACACTGTAATAAATCTGAATGTTTAAAACTTAAATCTTTCATTCAAAGTGAAAATTCACTGCAGGCATTTTTAAGTATATGATTAGCCTCATGAAGAGTTAAAGGAAAATGTTCAATTAAAAAAATTTTTTTTTAAACTATTGGTGAAAATAAATTTTTTTTGGTACCAATTTCACAAACACACATGCACCTACTTAACCCCTAGTTAAGAGTTAGCTATGGCGTTTCTATTTTTACAGATTTAAAAGTTTATTTATTGTGTTTCCGGAAGAGTATGGATTATGGATTATCATCACTAATAAAATACTGAGATATGGAACAGAAGCAAGTCCAAGCGTGTAGGATAAAAGGTAACCAATGTCAAAGTCAAGAAAATGAGCTTTTGCTTTCTTTCTTTCTAATAGTAACCATTCAAGGAAGTGATTTTTCATTTAGATCAATTTTATCCCACAAACCGTCCCTAGCAGAAATTTCTTTCCTGCTATCATTAACAAGAACTGACTGGCATGACATGTTATCTACAATAGAAGGTGCTGATTGATATAGCCTAGGGAAGTTTTAAGATGAAGAAAGCAAAGCAGCACATAAACATCATCCTGACCAAACATCTGCTAGTATGTATGTGCATGCTCATACAGTGTGACATAAGCAGCTTCATTCCATTTATAAGAGCCAACAGTTGGGTGAAAACTAATGAGAATGTTGGAGCTCACTAAGTTGATTTAGGGCTAGTACTCTTCCTCAAACATTGTTAGTCTTTAGCATTTTTAACAAATGAACCCACCTTTGCCACTACCTTTTCCCCTTCTACATCTCTTGACCTAAATAGATGACAGGAGAGGCCATCAAGTAGGTGGGAATATAAGAAGAAATCCAGCCCCCTCAGCAAGAGAAAACTTGAGGAAGTAGGGAGAGAATGGCGGACATAGGTCTTCCTATGTAGTGTCTTATTGGGATTTTTTTCTCAAGGTGAGTAAAGGGAAAAAAGGTTGCATCCTTTTCCTGTATTTTCTAAGTCCCAGGTTACACAAGAAAAGGCTTCCAGTATGTATGTTACTTGCAAAACCTCCTCCTAGTGTAGGCACAGCTTATACCAGCCAAGACGTGCTTTTGACAGCAGAGATTATACTGGTTCCCTGGGTAAAATAAGCTATACTGGCAAAAGCATTTTTCGCTGATATAACTGCATCTACGTTAGGACTTGCTAGTATAGAAGTGTCATTAAAACTCACATTCCTAACCAACATTACTATACTGGCAAGTTTTAAGTGTAGACTGGCCTAAACACATCTGTACAGGTGTTGAGCCTGAGCCCAAGGGAAGAAGTTGCAGCTGTCACTGATTGATGGTTTATACAGTCATTATCCTTAGACTTTCAGACCTGCTATCTCCCAGAAGGGAGAAACATTGATGTACACCCATCCCTTCAGACACCACACCCATCCCCCAAAAGACATTAAAGTGCAGTCTAGTAATTAACCCTGTGCTGCCAAGGTAAGAATGACTATTTATCATTTAGCCTTATTTACTTGCTTGATGCAACTGGAAAGTATTCATTTCCAATCCCAATGGTTCAAAAAGATCAGACCTTAAAACAATGATTTCTACCTCCATCCAGAACTCTGTCACCGTTGCAGAATTTATGACACAGACCTCAGAGTAATGTAGTTTTCAAAGCTATTCATATGAAAGACACACCTAGCCTATCCAATTCTTGTTTCATTTAATACCTCAGTGATCTATTCCTCTTTAATGCATCAACAACAGAGCTTTTGATCCAAACTGTTTCCAAATCAAGATTTGGAAGGTTGACACAGGTACTACATAGCATTACTAGAAAACAAGAAAACCAGAAATTATTCAGATTTGAGACTAAAAATATTGAAGGACACTCATGCATAAAATAGTTAAGAAAATTTTATTTTGAATGAAGTTAATTTTTTTAAACTTTAAGCCAAGCACCCCAAATTGTTCTTCAGATAGTTTATTTTTTTAATCTTATTCACTGTAGATAAAGTCAAAGACAAGGCAGAGCTTAAAGAGAGACTGTTGGGCTCTGGACCATATTTGAACTCTGTTTAGACACGGTTCCAATTTAAATCATGGTTCAGATTGACTAGAATTAAAAGCGAATCGGGAAGCCTATTGCACTTTCAGAGTCCCATACACCACCATTTTACTGCAACATAGGATTGCCAACATTGGCGGGGATATTAATTGCCAGAGGCATTTACAGGGAATTATAAGTATTTATATTTGTGTTGATTTAAACTGAAGAGTTCACAGACGTTCAAGTTTTCAAGTAGTTAGGGGGTTGTTTTTTAATAAAAAAGATTACTTCATACTAAATTGTAAGTCCAAGGTTCCTGAAAATACCCCTTTAAATACTAAATGTCATTAATTTCAAAATCTTACAAATATTTTAATTAGACAAATTGGAAGTTCATTCAGCCTTTCTTAAGCTAGTCACCTTAGAACTAAAGTAGTAAGCTAAAATTGTGTGTGTTTACAACATGGTGTTGCCTTAAGAAAACATTAGCTCAAGCTTATGCAAAAAAGATGGTGAAAGCTTCTCTTGGGCTCTAAAGGCTTACATATATTTTTAATTAGGAATTAAAAAAAATAAAGTGGATAGTCTTCCTTACAATATTCCGACATCAGATTTTTTTCCCCTTCATAGTCCAAAACAAACAACCACTAAGAAACAATCCCTAATACAAGAATGCAAATTACATACAAAAGTTCAGCTCTGAAAATTTTTTAACATCAGGGCACTCACCCCAGATACATAATTTACAAAAATAAAGACCAATGGTTTCCACTCAATTTTCAAAAAATGGTTGACTGAAATACAAATAGGTACATCTAGCCTATGGCCAAATTCAGTCAGACTCATGATAATTAGCACACGAGACCCTGCTGGGTACTAGTTCTTGCTATGACCATTAAAAAAATCCATGTCATAATTTTTAAACCCCCCCCCCCCCCCGGAAAAAAACCAAACACTTTTCTTGTTTTCACCAGTTCCACATTCCCTGTAAGACGACATCCTAAAGAATTTTCTACAGATAAGCCAAGAGCTACATCAGCCAACACAGGAAATTAAAAATCTAAATATTCATTCTGGTGCAGAGATAAGCACTTTAAATGACGGAATTTTACAAGCTAAAAAAGTTCACTCTTTCCCTGCCAGTGGAGATGACACCACCTGCTACCTTTCTCAGAACATACAATGCTGAAAACGATCATGCATTTTGCTAATGCAATCAGCACATAGATGCTCAAACTGTCCTTGTACCTGACAACCAGCAAGTTTTATACCTATATTTCCAGAACTTCCAGATACCAGACCAGCTCTTCTCCCACCTAGAGATCAAGAATTAAATTAGCTCTCTCAAACTTTCAGACTAATCTGTATTGAAAATTGTTAACATGAGATGCTGGGTAAGTCAACAAAGTGCAAGTCGGATTTTGTATGGTATAATTTATGAATTAAAAAAATCTAACTTTAAAGGAAGTCTTGACTTAATGTTGCAACAAAATTCCTCTTCATTTTTTAAATTCATTGTCAGTGGCTATTGCCCATTGCTGGTGCATGGTTAGTCATAATTACATTTAATTCTTTAAATTGACAAAGGATTTTTTTTAGTTTGAAGACTCTTCGTTTTAGAAATTCTCTACAAATTTGGCTCCTTGGCACACATAGGATTTCCCCTTTGTTTTAAATAGAACCAAAATGAAAATGTCTGCCCTAATTTAAAATATTTAGAACTTTGCAATATAACATGTGTGCTCTCTCAAGGGTGGGGGATGGTTTACTACTATTATAAAGTCAAGAAAGAAGCATTACCTTTAATTTCTGAAGGGTTTGACCAGCAGCTTTTAAGATTCTCAGCAATTGAGGCGCAGAGGAGGAAAAAAGTTAAATTAATAATGTAGCAACATCCACGTCTGTCTGAGGCTCCTGGATGGAGTAAAAAGTTCTTTTGCAATAGACCTTGAATCTGATGAATTCAAATGCATAAGTGAAGACTACTCATAAGTTCTCACCAATTCCTTCCACCATACTGCAAAACTGAACTTTCAAAAAGTTAATACTGCAAACATCTTAAAAAGTCATAAAAAAATATAAAGGTGCATTTAGGAAATGGTTCCACTGTTCTTCATATATACCTATTGAAAGACCTCAACCATCTTTCTAATTCAATGGTCAGAATCTCAAAACTGAACTAAATTCCTTCTTAAAATACATTAATTGATTAAAGCTATAGGATAGGTGTGTATTAATATGCATTGTTGTAATCTCTACACTCACTCACCCTTAAAAGGAAAAAAACTGAGTAGAAAACAGATGCAGAATTACCAATCCAGGATGAAATGGTCTATTTTTGACAGCTTACTTTATTTTGCCACCGGACTCTCCTGTTCTTTTTTGCTTTACTGACTCCATAGTCAAATTGCAACAAGTTGTTAACTATTAACATCAATAATTTGTGTTCAGATGCAATAGGCAACCCAAAGTGGCAGTTATAGTATGTTTTAATTTCAATCTTAAAGTATACTTAGTGAACCACTGGAAAAAAGTTTTAAAAAATTTAAAAAGTAAACACTGGAATGATTTATGCTCCTTCAGGAACAAAGCCCTTCTAGAATTAAATATATCAAAACTGAAGCTCAATAAAGGTAATTCAAATTCAACTTCTAAAAACGAATCTACTAAACCATACCTACATATTGTTTCCTCCAGCCTTTAAACAGCCAAGAGACGAAAAATAATACTCCTTGGGACTACAGGTTTATATTACACAGCTAATCCAGTATTATTTAAAATAATCAGATTGTCAGAGAACCTTAACAGGCAGTGCTACCAGCCCCCCCCTACAATTATTCAGAGTTTGCTCCTACATTTGCAGATGTTTGTTAAATTTGAGTTTACATATACATTTAGCTAAAACCAGTACAGATAAGAAAAGATTTCTGCAGACCCGGAATGACCAGCAGAGGCAGGAATTTCAGGATGACGAAGGTAACCTTTTTGGAGATCCGTGCTCAACTAACCCTGGAGCTGCAATGACAGTTTAGCAAAATGCAGTGCCCCTTACCCATGGAGAAACCAACTGCAACAACCATGAGGAATGCTACCAGTCTTCAGCCAACCCAGTCTGCATGGGAAAATGGACTGTTGAGGCCACTATCATGCAAATGTGTGAAGCCACAGATAAGATACTGTTGATCTGGGTTATAAAGCTCAGTAACATTCAGGAGACTGATGGCTTTGCATGCATGGAATTCCCAATCTGTACTGGGGCAATTGAGGGGAACCAAGAGTCTATTATTTGTCCTTCCATCCCCATATCAGAGCTCAGAATTTATAAACAAAAAGAGGTATTGCTTCATGGTGCTCTAAAGGCTTGTCGACCACCATTGCAAGTTAATAAACAAATGCTGGGTGGTCTGGAACAGTCCATGATGCTAGGATCTTTCTCCACTAATTTAAATAGTGCTGAGTTTTGAAAGTACTGTTTGCCCATGTGGACTCTGCTCTGGTTATCCTGGGAGATCCAGGCTTATAACTCTGGCTTTATTAACTAAACAAGCATTCACAGGCCACTTAATTGGAAGGAAGAAACTTTAACTACCACCTCAGTAGTTGCAAAATGACAATGGAGTATGCATCTGGCTATTTGAAAGGGAGATGGTGCTTGATGTGGAATACGTTGGAAGCAGCATAAAAAAAACCCCCGAAGTTCATAGCAGCATGCTGTATTGTACATAATATGTGTAAGAGTAAGCGAGAAAGCCTTCGTGATGGGTGGGAGGCTGTGGTGAAGAGATTTGTTCAGAGGTTTAAGCGGCAACCAGCACGGTGTCCAATACAAAATGCAAACAGCCAGAGCAATATTGTCAGAAATGCCTGTTGCTCTTATTTTTAATCTAAGGCTTGAAATTGTGCAGCTGCACATCCAGCTTTTAACTCATGAAGGGGTGGAGTTTTTCCTTTAGTTTAGAATTGTTTCATGGGTGGTGAAAGTGCAACACTGTGGCAGTCCCTGTTGTAACTTGTGTCTTTGCCTGCATGTTTGTAAAATCTTGTGAATTAGCACAAGCTTCCATGTAATATGAACTGCTGACTCCATATGAATAACATTTTACGGTCTTATTATTAAACAAACTATTATGTAACAAACAAATGAACCTTCAACTGAAACAAAAATAAAAAATGACAATCGTTAAACATACAAAAAACAATTATCTAATTACAAAGAACCTTTTCATTAACCAGCCATGAAACAAAACAGCAAAGTGCAACAGAGTAGTACAGGGCACAACTCAAGGATGCATGTGGATGGGGAGGCCTTAAAGTCAGAGGGGAGTATACATCTTGGCTCTGCCTGTTCTGGTTTGTAGGACTTCCTCATTGGCGTGCAGAGATCCAAAGTTACATGGAGCAAGAGGGCAGCTCAAAGGAGTTGGGGTCCCAGGTGACCACTGTTCCCTGAACTGGGATCTGGAGGGGAACAGCTTCTAGGAACAGTACTATAGCAGTATAGAGGGGAGGAGTTACTGTTGTTTCCAGTAGCCTGTATTGTCCAGGGGCTGCGGGCTGGTGTGCAATATACTAAATTGCCTACCGCCTTTATAGTAACATGCACCGCAACAGGGCATATTGATTTTGTATTGCCTTCAAGAGTTCCCTCTGCATCACTTTTTCTTGTAGTCCATAATGGCTAGCTTGCCTCTATAAACACTTACTGCTTTTCATTATATTTAACAGCAATGCAAGGAACCTACAGGCCTGTGTCCTGTAAGACATTAACTTTAGCAAGTTTATAGGCTTACGGCCTATAAACATTGAACAGAAACCTTGAACAAATAAATGGCCAAACGGAAAACCCCAACTATTGGGGAACTAAAAATAGAACTAAGAAAGGGAATTTCTGACCATATGTAAAGGTACATGATTCAACTACAAAAGTGTCATCGCAACAAATTAACATACATAAGTACACAAGCTATATCCACAGACATTTAACCACAATAGGGCCATGGTAACAAATTGATGTGTATTATAAGTTAAAATCATTAATATACTAACTTATATGAGAACACCACTCCAACATCAGTAAGGTAAAGAAATACAAAAAAGAACATCAAATATAATGGTATCAGCGTATTATAAAAGTTACATCCCAGCCTAGGGGTGGGGGAGGGGGAGAAGAAGATGTAGTCCTTAGGAGATACCAAAATAATGGCCACTGGTGAAGGGGAACTAATGAGAAAGATAAAAGCCATTTCAGGTTGTTCTACAAGCAATGAGGTGCGTATATGGATGTACAGATGTACGTTCGGTAGTATCTCTAGCCACCTTTCTGAGTCGGGGTATTTGTAACGGTGCTAAATGTATTAATAGACCATTTGTAAATACGAATAAGTTCCTATAGTGAGTGTTATTCCAGTGGTTGGCCACAAGAGCCTCCTGCTCTGATGCTTTTCTCCAGATGGGAATTAGATCCAGGGTCTCAGCATGACTCCAAGCATCTGCTCAAGGCATTTATAGGGCATCTGGAGTATTAGAACAGCTATTGTAATAAAATGGACGCCAGGAGTAAATGGACAAAATCTGGCTGTGTGTTAGCTTATGAACGGGAGAGGAGACAACCAATCAACTTGACCCCCAGAGCCAGGCTGGGCACATGGGTAAATAGACAGGTCAGTAATCATTGCCCGCAAAACAATGTGGGATAGCCCTTGTAAGATTGCCAGGGTAGTTGGCAGCAGCACTGTATGCACACAAAAAAACTAGATTATCTCACTTCACAGCAAAGTCAGTTCACTTTAAAAGTGGACTTAAGTTCACACTAAATGCAGTTAGTGTGCTACAATGAATTGCATCATGAACATGCAGGTGTTTTGAAACCAAATTAACTGAACTCAATTCAATTTAAACCCTCCCATGTAGACAAACCAGAAAACTAGAGAACATTTAGCACTTAACTTCAACCTAGATTTATAACCAAAATACTTGTATAATTGCCCATCAAATGTGATACAAGCTTCCCCAAAAGCTACAGGTTCTCCAGTAGATAAACTTCCACCATCTATTTTACAAGTGATCACGTATTGTTTCAGTAACACCACAGAAAGTACTACATCAAACATTTTAAAATGCACAGAAAATATACGCCTTGGGATGTTTGTTTCAAAACTAAATTTTGATTTCTGAAACAGTGGCCCTGTCACTACTGCAAGGTAACTGAATATGATATGCGATAGCCAGAAAAGTATATTATACTGCTTAAAAAAATTAAACAGAGTTCTTTTTAACATTTAGTATAGTAACTCAGTTCCAACTCACTAAATCCCAAATATTTAAAAACTGAAGTGAATGAAAAAGCTTGTCAAGCTAAAAGCATTAAGATCTTAAGACAACACTTTAATGTTCATGACTTAGGATATTTATATTTCATTGTACCTGGGTTTTTGTTTTGTTTGTTTTTTTTAAACAAAAGGGAAAATAACTGTCCTCCCTTTCCCAGTCACTGCCACAGTGGACTGGAAAAATATAGTATGCTATATAGCAGGAAATCAAACTCCCCCCATAATCTGTCCCTGCTACAGCATCTTACAAAAAAACTGAGCAATATTGCTATTATACTACAGTTTCAAAGAACTGGGGTTGAACTGTATTGTTTGTTTCATGGACCAGTAACATTTGGGAAAAGAGGAAACTCTGTACTTTACTAATAGTAGTTACTTCACCAGTTCAAGGAACGGAAGTGATGAGCTCTGAAGACCTTTAAAATATGGGCTGCTGCTCTGGACATTGAAAACGGGGGAGATCCTCCAGACTCGACAGGAAAAATCCTCTTCCTTTCATCATATTGGTTGGCTTTGTTAAATAAAAACACCTTAAGTGTCTGGATACAAACTTTAGTGTTCTTCCAGGAGCTGGAGAATAAGGGCAAAACTACACTTAAAATGTTGAAAGGGCATAGCTACGCTGCTGTAGCACTTTCATGAAGATGCTCTAAGTTCTCCTGTTGGTATAGTTAATCCACTTCACCGAGGAAGTAGCATCTATATTGGAGGGAGAAGCTCTCCTACTGACAGAGTGTTGTCTATATGGTGGGTCAGGTCGGTACAACTATGTTGCTCAAGAGTGTGGATTTTTTTACACCCTGAACAACCAAAGTTATACCAGTATAGGTCTGTAGTATAGACTAGAGCTAAATTTCCACGTGGGTGGAGTCAAATATTTGTAATTTGAGAACTGAGCCAATCAGAGGTCAGGTAGGGAGACTATAAAATAGGAGTAAGACCACACATGGGCTCAGTGGATGACCCTTATGGGATACATGATGGTGTCTCTTGGAGAGAGGGGCTGGGTCCCAACGCCTATGATGACTCTGCCAATCTCTTATACCCAGTAGTGCAGCCCCTGGTCCATCACAGGATCATGCCCTTAATACAATAAATGACCTATTGTGCCATATTTATAAAGCTTACCTCAAAACTTAGAACCAGTTGAAAAACATCTTTCTTTATATAGAAAAGCAGCTCTTAACTCAAAGTTTTAGACAGAGGCTCATGGATTCCGCATATTTATGTTTTAATTAAATGTTTTAAGAGATTAAAATAAGTTCAGGCCTTAACATATTTTATATTAAATTCAGATTTCATTTCAACAAGCTTATTTTGAAAAAAATTATAATTTAAATAATTTTTTAAAAAAATCAAACAAAAAAAAGACTAAAAATTAATATTTTTAATTTAAAATTCACCTTGCTGATCAGCAATTCTATGAAAACCCAATGGCAAAGAGGAATAGGGGTGTACCTTTATGTATTTTAGCTATGGAAACTACAGGAACAAAGGCTTCTCTTGTCAGATAAAGATCTTTAACTCATTGGTTCTATTCTATGTTCTAACAGTCACCAACACTTAGCTGCTCAATTTTCGAATTTAAAAGTCAGTTCTAAAAATTTCTTGCATTAACGTATGTGCAAGTTATTCCTGTGTAGAAAACAGTATGCAGTCAGAAACAGTGATGTTCAAAGCAAATTCCTGAAAACAGACAGGTTTGTTCATGCATATAAGTAAATAGAAAGTTCAAGAAGATTTCAGTAATCATTCACTTTCCTGCAATCAGACCAGACCTTATAAGAAAAGGGTTATATGGAAAGCACATAATTTGACAAAATATTGATTATTACAATGCTCAGAATGCAAACAGCTTCTTCAATTGTTCCATTCCTGGAAGAATACATTTTCTTATTTTTTCTATGCCAATCCAAATGTCTGGGTACACTTCCCCCATGCCAGCAGAATGAGAAAAAGCATATCGAGTTGCAACATCCTCCATAAAAGGGGTGGATGTCTTATTATTAACAGCTGAGACTTTGAAATGACAACTTGAACAATTAGAATGACATGATCAATATTACAGCTCCTCCTGTAAGAGACAGTAAACTTTTACTGACAAGGTCAAAATCCAGGTTAGAGTTACTCCTCACTGCATTCCCCAGTGCATTCTTTTGGGATTATCCAAAAAGGCTAATTTGGACAAGAAGATGAATAGAAACAGAGACTACTGCCTTGCATATTTCCTATAGAGTGACCTCTGCCACTCTGTCTTATCAGAAGACAGCTCTGGTTGATTGAAGTTTGAAGAATGCTTTTACTGATAATTAATTACTTTACCCACCTCGGTAAAACAGACAGAAATTACACAGCATTCTCAATCACCACCCAAGTCTTTGGGATTTTCTGACAATGAACCTGAAATGGTGTCTTACATGCCTTCTTAACATGTAGACAGTACAATGTATTCCTTTCTGCTGCAGCACCAAAGAAAAATGAAAGAAAAACCCTTTAGACAAAGTCAAGAACTATCAAGAAAAACCCTTAAGACACCCAGATCTTTATAGGATAGCACCTGCAGCTCTCCCACTTTGTGGATGAGACAACAAGCACCTTGCTGTTTTGTAACTCAGCAATAAGGCCTTGAAAAATAGACCAAGATCACAGGGGGAGGCAGCTATGGTTAACTATGTGTTTTAGTTTCCCCATATGTCTTAACGGAACAAGATTTAACTGGATATGCACTGAAAAGGTGTTGTGGCCCATTTTATTCCTTATCATTCCCTATGCTAAAATAGTAAATTGCTCAATTAGAGTTCATGTTCAAGCCCTTAACTAGTCCTGTATGTCAAAATTCTAATAACTGCACACAGGATCAAGCCTTCTAGGAATCATTTTCATCTGCACACTGGAGAATATTTAAACTATCCACATTCCTGATAGCCCTAGTTTGAGATACCATGGGTTAAATTGTGGTGCAAAGTTATCTACACATGTGGAGGGTGATTTCTAGTTTATGACAGTACCTGCTCCCCTTGATAAGTGCAACTGAAACTACTTATGTACTTAGATTTGTGTCACATATGGACAGCAAAAGTTCATGGGTGACCCTCATTTGGTGCATATCTATCTTAAAAAGCACTTTATCATTTTTCTGATTATTACAATTTGCCACAACTAGTTGTTTCATGGTATATAGTTCACAGAAAAGGCTAAGATATTTCTCCCCCAATAACCTCAAGATGCAGATTTCGTCAATATTTTATTCTACTGGAAGACGTTTTACATTTTCAAGGCAAAGTCAAGCAGACTATCAAATAATGAAAATGTTTAGACACCCAGTATTACCTCTCATTTCAAGCAGCTTATTTAACATTTCCTCATTGATACTGACCCATCACTGTGCAATTGCACTACCCAGGTAAGCTCCAACCACAAACACTGGTGTTCACTAATATATTTTCTAGTCCTGTAGTTCAAACATGACCACCTATGTAAATTTTTTGGAAGTGCTTTGACTTTCATATCAGCTAACAAAAACTGGAATTTCATATGGAAATCCACTCAGGCTCTACCCACCCCCCAAAGAGATGCTACCACATAGCCCAGAGCTTATAAGCACTAGCAAAAACCTACACATGGAGGGAACACTACATGAGATACTTTGAAGTTCTTTTAGAAGGCCTTCCCATTTACAGTCAGTTTTTCTCCTAAATAGACTAAAGTTTGTGTTGAAGTTTACTTCTACCTTCACCCCGCTGTGCTATGAAGAATATGGGGTACAGAAACCCATTTGCCACAGAAGTACCCATTCAAGAAGATGGGGTACATCAGATACCCATTTGCCATTTGTCCCAAGACAGCATCCTGTTAAAATTCTAAACACTCCTCTCCCACCCAACAGATGACAGTGCAGGGTGGGTTAACTCACCAAGGTACTGATCCTGTACCTAACTACTGAACCCTGCAAACTCATTTTTCATATAGGTTTCTGGCTAGTAGATTTTGATTGTTGGATAATATCCAGAGAAGTGTAGCAACCCCAGGAAACCCTGTAGATCCAGAAATCCCAAATTATTACTCTGCACCCACCAAAGGAATCACATATATCCAAAAATTCTACCGTAAAAGTTTGGACTCTGTGTAAGATTGAGAGACTCCAGGCAAAATTTAGGACTTAATTGTCATTTTTGAAAATGACAGACTCCTAAGTCACTTAAGGACTTTTGAAAGTTTATCCTTCAAATGCTCACTTGTATTGTTGTTACAAGTAACATCCAATATTACTGTAAGTGACAGAGGAAAAATATATTTCGATATTTTTGCAGTGTGACGTCAGTGTCAGTTCCCGTTCCCCATTTGTGCAATTATTTTACAAAAACAGGGAAGAGAAACCTTTCTGAATAGGAAAATGAACTTAAAAGAAAATATATCAGATGGGGTAGTTGTAGGACCTAAAACAATTTAATTTTTTTTCCAACTGACAGGATTTTACCTTTAGTGTCCCTTTTCACCATTCCTATCTTCTTTAGGTACAATACTGATTTGTAAAATCCTTTATATTGAGTGACAAATATATAGGACATATGCCTTGCATTCTTTCCTCCTCAAGTATAGGTATGATAGCCTGACAGACTTTTCAAGATAATCTCAAATCTGAACATGTGAACTGAATAAAGAAATTCTTTAAAATATTTTATGTGAATTCTATAGAATAACTACTCAGAATACAACAATCTGTTGGCTTCTGATTAGGGATGTAAAATATTAAACGGTTAAATTATAAGTATTAGTCTTACCATTAAGACTAATCATCAGTTAACTGGCAGCACAGGTTCTTTGTCTAAATGGGGATGGCCCTGATACAGGTGCTGTGGAGTACCCCACTGTGGAACACTAGGGACCTGGATCATGGCTCTCGCAACCACTGCCTCAAATCTGGTCCCGGACCCACCAGGGGGGGCATGGCAGAGGCAAACGCGCTGCTGCCTGGGGAAGACGAAGCTCTGCAGGGCACCCTGCTGCGGAACACAGGGGACCACCCAGTCCTCAGGTGCTAGATGGAGGAAGTCTCTTGCAGAGCCAGGCTGGGAGTGCTATCCAGGGGCTCTGGGGAGAGGGGGGGGAAATAAAATTATATTGGTTAAACAGTTAACCGTTTAAAGTATCTATTTATATCGGTTACCTTTTTTAAACAATATGTACATCCCTACTTCCAATAGGAGGCAATTGCTCTGCATTTAGTTCTTTCTAGAATACAGGTCCATATTTTAAGAGAATATTAGGCAGTGGGACAGAGCAAGTTACACCGTGCGCTCTCTGGGAGACAACTTGTGCTTCATTTAATCTAAAAATAATTAAGACTGAGTCACACACATTCCCATTTTGTATATGGGAACTTTGGAGTGGGGGATATTAAGCCACCTGCTTTTGGCTACAAAAGAGGCCTAACATTTGTTTAGGCAGAGTTGGTGGAGACTGCTAATTCGGATTCATCTGGGAATCCAAGGGGAAGTGATGCCTTTAAAAAGGAGATGTAAAGATCCTCTGGTAGACTTCTTTGCTCTCCTGGACACTACCTGCCTCAGCAGACTTCCTTCTGCAATCTCAGAGCTACACTATCACCCCATAGTTGTGGCAGAGTCTGGAGTACAAAGGTTCCCTGCATTACCTTACATACCCTCTCTAAGCCAAAAGCCCTTTCCTCCCCCTCCTGGTCTCCAACACCCTCCACAATTCTGCAGGCAGTGTGCGGTGTGTGTAATAAAAGCCTACTATTGTGGATAATTCCTGGCCTTAGAGTTCTTGAAAAAAATCAGTCATGTATACCTGGAAGGGTAGGACTTCTTATGGGACTGAGAACCTACAACGCCTTGTGGTGCTGCACTGGTAGGCAACTGCTTCTTAATAGAAATCCTCACAGGCCTATGAGGCCTGCTCTATCTTCTCCTTTCGGTTTAGCACTTTCTCCTCCTCTGAAAATGGCACTGATACTCCACCCTGCTGCAAACAAGCAGCTGAACTCCAGTAGCTGGTAAGCACCCCAAATGCAGAGCATGAACACCAAAGAGTCCCAATATACTGCCTCCATCTGCTAACAGGGAAAAGCAATTAAAAAAAAAAAAACTAAGAATTTTAAATCAGCAAGTTCTTAAACACCAAAGGTTGTCAATTCAAAAGTGCTGTCTTCATATGATGGCAGGAAGGAACAAAAATTAAGATGGCATAAAATGGAATTATTAGGAAGATGCAATTTCATGCTAATTCATTTTGTATTCAAGATAAAGGAATATTAAAATCACATTGAAAAGATGTCACCATTTTTGAAAAATAAATAGTTGTGAAATAAACCTACATAGCAAGATGCAGAATTAGAAAATTAACAATAGTTTAGCAACTGGTGATCTCCCCTCACATTAAACTGACAAACAGCAGCTGCCAACCAAACCCTGACTTGAGTCACTTCCCACAGCATAGCAGCATGAAGCTGAGAATATATGTATCTTCGTCGTTAGGAAAACACTCTTTGATGACAAGCACGCACAAACTATTTCTTTATTGAGCTAGATATTAAAGAAAAAGCTAAAAGCATTTGGAGAAATCTGTAGAGTTCTTGCTAGACAGAGTGGTCTTATCCAGCCTTACTCCTGACCCTACCCTATGATTTTTCACTGAAGCATGGCAATCTTACAAAAGATTGCTGACACAGTGAGATGTACTCTTGATCAGCACTCTAGAGGTAGCTAAAGTTGTTAAAAAAGCCCTAGAAAATTTGGTGAAATATTAGGTTTCATGCTCTTTTACACAGCCTGAAGCAGCTGTGAGCGGGGGGAGAGAAGTGCTAAAATTTGCACTGAAGCAAATGAACTCCAAATGCTTTATACTGCAGCATTTGAGCCTGTTTGGGCCAAAGAAAGGGAGAGAGGCAAAGCGAAAGAGTTATAGATTTTAATTAAAGTACTGTCTCTGCACATTTGCAGAGTACAGGCCAGGGCAACTCAGCCAGAAGGGTCCAGAAACAGGGTATGGCAATTACTAAACATGCTCAAGAGCTGTTTCTGAAGCTATTTAGGAAATTTTTGGTGTAGGCAACCCACTTGACAGGTCGAACATCCAATCTCGAAGGGCTGAGCAGATCAGAGTGCAAGGGGGGGAAGTTTATAAATACAGGAATTAAAGACAGCCCTGTGTATTGAGTGGCTAATCCATAAAGGACCAAGAGATGTAACTGCTGAGAGGGCTAGATCACAATCCCTGTACCACTCTGGATACAGACAAGTGAATTATTCCAACTTTACTTAGTAGAGAAGCTTTTCTCTAAGATAAATGTTTGGCCCACCAGTGTGGTTTATAGACCTAGAGGGAGACCTGAAATGGGAGCAGTTGTTATCCCTAGGAACTTACACTTAGCTACCAGCTAACCACTTCAAACTGACTGTGAGAGTGAGAGACATTTAATGAGGAAACACGCTCTGTAAATTCTTGCCTGACTTAGCTAGGTCTACGGGGAGAAGATAGTGCCCTATAGAGTGAAGAGCCTTGTAGAGAGCCAGGAAATGGGTATTTTGATGATGATCCCAGTATCTGTACTACTTTGGATAGATGCTACAGCTGTCTGTTTCCCCAGCAACTAAGGACCTGGTCGGCTATTAGCAGCATTATAGCCCTTGAGTTATCTGTGGAGATCCCCAGATTACTCGCTGACAGGGCTCTGAAGAGTTTGAAAGGACTGTGATGTTGCTGTTCTTTGCAAGCTCTAAAAGAGTCCACCCTAAAAAGACTGAGAAGTCATCTGAGAGAAGATCAGAGGGGAACATGTTTTAAGATGTGGGGTAAACTATACAAATTGTTATGTTGAAATCTTATATTTGAATATATTAACTGCAACAAAAGGAAGTATGTCTGCACAAGGAATGCCAGTGGATTTGCAGTCTAATAGTTACTTAAAATATATGCATAGTATTTTGGAATACTAATTACAAGATTTTCTGTGTATATGAAATGTTTGTTTTACTACAATACCACTTATAATCGGTATAACACGTCACCCAGGGGTACAAATAAGCCACCCCATTCAGTGACAGAAGTTACACTGACCTAAGTGCCAGTGTGGACAGCGCTATGTCGGTGTGAGAAATTCTCCCACTGACATAGCTGCCACCACTCATTGGGAATGGATTAAGTAAATTGACAGGAGAGCTCTCCTCCATCAGCTTAAAGCAGAGACACTAGAGAGTTTACAATGGCGCAGTTGCAGCAGTGGAGCCATAGCCTAAGAAAGTGCATGATACTCTTTGAAACTAATTGGGAATTAACATCTATTTATCACAGTTTTACATACAATAGCTCTGAGGTTTAACTACATAATGCTTTCTGAAAACTCCTGAGAAGACAACTCTGGCCTGTGCTTCAGTAAATAGTTACAGCAAGGTGCAGGAAGAGGAGGAATGTAACAGAGTTGTACATAATATTGCCTTGACATCCCGCTATCCTATTACAAATGCATAAACTCACATGTAAGTTTTAAATAACCAGGTGGGGTACAGTGGTGATGCTTCATGGTCTAGTGGATTAAGCCCAGGTCTGGGAGCCAGAATACATCTCCTCTGGCACTCACTAATAGCAATTACACAGCACTTCACTGATTTTAGTTAAGCCTAATAACATCCCTGAAATTTAAAGAAAAAAAACCACATTACTCCCATTTTTACATTTGGTGAAACAGGGTCACCAGAGAGATTACATATCAGTAAGGACACAGCAAATAATTTTAACTCAGTTTCACCTCCCAATCCATGCTTAATCCTGCAAGTCAGCAACTAAAAAGTATTTACACCATGTCTGAATTTAATTTTGTTTGAAAATGGAGAAGCATTACCATGTACATGCCATCACCTTGAGAGGTGAACCCATCCAAGTCAAGAACTTCAGTATTGAGAGTATCAAGACATATGCACATGTTCAAGAAGTCTAAGTCCTTTTTGAATAATGAGATTCAACTTTGATTGCACATGCTCATTTTCCCCAATTACTGCCACCAGTCTTTTTGCTACAGTAAATAGCAAGGTATTGTACGGTCTTACCAATTCAAAATGCATTTATGGAACTTGATTGAAAGAAGTTCTGCTACAATTAGCATGAAAAATGCTCCATTAACTGACTAACTTTTCTACTTTATAAAAAGCAATCTTCTAAAAAATAGTAAATCAAAACAAGACATTTTTAAAAAAAGCATCTTGGAAAAAAGCTTACTCACCCTTGTAGAAATTCAGTTAACAGCTGCATTATGCAACTGAACCAGAAATATAGTTAAATGGTGAAGTCCAAGTCCTTCAAGGCTAATAAACCAAGAATGTTTAATATCTCATCCATTATAAATTAAGAAATGTGAAATAAATGTTGTGCATCCACAGTCACTCATCCACAATGAGAGTACTTTTAAATATATGACAAACATCAAAAGTTTCTTAAGGGTTTCAGTGCTACCTCAAGACACAGTGAAAGCTTTTACTCTTTTCTCCTGGAAAAGACACATGAAATCCAGTAAGATTATCACTGTAGAACTGGAAGACTCCCATCCTCTCCTCAGTGAAGTATATGCAAGTAATTAAGTTTAGTTGAATCTTCCTCATATAATGAAGTGTATGGTATTACAATCAACACTTCATTTGTTGGGAAGTTGAGGGAAACAAGGATACCTGCAACTATGGTCTCTGAAAGAGGTGTCAGGCACTAACAATCTTCAATTTCTATATATTATATCATTTTTATTTTCTTCCTAGTATAGGTGAAAGAACTACTAAGTGTTTCCTCACAAAGTATACCTACTTTATCTTTTCTTGTATTTGTTACTCAAAGCTTGTCGTAAAGCAACTATGGTTCATATATGGAACTACCCTAAATTATATCCAGTGTTAACATTACAAGGACATTCAGACATTTAAAGAACAGTTACTTACTCTACAGTAACTGTGGTTCTTCAAGATGTTGCGCACAGATTCCAATCTTGTTGCACGTAAACCCCCTCCATGCAAGACTGGATTCTTTTGAATTGCAGTGTCCACTGAGGCCTGTGCCTTGGCCACTCTCACTTCCCGAAGCAGAGTATAAGTGATGGAGAAGCTGCAACCCATACTGACTTCCTTTACCATTGAGAATCCCATGAGAAAAGATCAGACTAGCAGGGATGGAGGGCAGGCTATGGAATCTGCGTGGACAGCACACCAGAAAGTTCCACAGTTACTATAGGGCAAGAAACAGTTCTGTCTTTGAATGACTGTGCATACAGATTCCACTTTTGTTGAGTAATAAGAATTGCACAGGCACCTGGAGGCAGGCAAGATGAGTCTGACTTAACAGAGATTGCAGGATCATCCAGTAAGACTAGCATCTGATCTGAACTCAGGAACACTGAGCTCCATATTGTTGCCCTACGTCTCCCTGATAGGGGATGTCACCCAGACAGGCTGCAGATGCCATCTGATCCCTAGTGAAGTGAATCCCAATTTGTCATGGGGATCTTCCTTAGCTAAAAAGCAACAAGTCTTAATACAGTCCGAGACCCACTTGCACAGTAAGAAATAACATGGAAGTCTAGGCATGTGCCTGAATGGCTTGGTCCTCTCTCACCAAAAACAAAAACACATGTCTCAATATCCAGTATGCAGAGCTTCTTTTCACTCAGATGAAAATGTAGTTTAGGGAAGAAAACCAGGGTGTGAACAGATACTGACTACCCTGGATAGAAACTTTGGGTGAGGTCTAAGGACGACTTTATCCTTACGACCAAACATGCAAGGGTGCCTTGTTTCAAGGGCCTGAATTTCCCCCTTTCTTTATCTGATGTGGTGTCTAGCTGAAAGGCTGTTTTCATGTACACATGGTAAAGAAGCAGATAGTAACCATAGGCTTGAATCGAGAAACACATCAGTCCAGTCAAAACCAAATTAAAATCCCAGTAAGATAGGTCTTCCACTGGTCAGAGAACCCATGGGCATGCTTTTTTAGAAGCTTCACTGCTGTGGCATTGGGGGGGGTGGGGGGGGAGAGGAGGAGTAGGGGGTTGACCTGCAAAGTCATTCTTATGGAACTGATGGATAATTATGATTATTCCAATAATGTGTAAATCAGAACTGTCAATGGTGAGAGTTCTTGTTCAACTGCTCAAATAAAAAGGCTTTTCCATTTGGCCTTGTACATCAGTCTGGTCAAATGTTTCCTACTTAGCAGCAAGAAGTCCTCAACTGTGACAGAACACCACCTTTCTGCATCCATCATTCATCCAGGAATCAGGCTGTCTATTGCAAAAAAGCTGGGCCTCTCAGAACTAGCTGCTGTTCTGAGAGGCAAGCAGGTTAGGCTAAGTGATCAGTCTCATTAATCAACAGGTTCAGTAGACTAGAAAGCAGAAATTGGCCCATGTGAGTCTGGCCCATACCAAGGTGATCATGATAATGTGGCTGGCATCTTGCCTCAGCTTCCTCAGCACTCAAGTATTGTAAGGAAGACATACATCAGATGTATCAGAAATGGAAAGGCATCTGAGGTCTCATGCCCTCTCTGAAGCAGAACTTCTGGCATTTGTTGTTGCGACATGTTGCAACCAAGTTCACTTGTGGGAACCCTGATCTGCAAAAGACATTGTGGAAGACTGGGGCTTTTAAGGTATCAATAGCGATTCTCAAATAAATGTGTGTTGAGTCTGTCTGCTAAGATACTCTACCTGCCAGGAAAATCTTGAATTGGGAAGTGGTCAAGATGCACTCTGACAGATATGGTATTTTTCTGCAATAGACAACCCTTACTGAATCAAGTTTAAGTATTTTAGGAATTAATTCAAAAATCCAAGTGTTTATATATTATTCTGGGATTGTATATAATGGCTCTAGGGTGGAGACATAACTAAGATAAACCCTAACAAATATTATGAACTTCAAAGGACTATTTGAAACAATGTGCCAGAAAAGAATTAACTTTATTTTTAAACTGTGTTTTCCAGGAAATCTCTAGAAGGAGCTATAGTCAAATGTACTCCCTCAGTTATGCAAGAACTCAGCCTTCGGAACCTTAACCTTGAGAAATGGACCTATGTCTGGCTGATTACCTATTCACGGTCTTTGAAGATCAAAGCTGTATAAAAGGAGAAGCTAAGCTATGCATAGGGGTCCTGGTTCTGGGCAGAAAGTGTTATGAACTTGAAATCACAGAATTCCTGTGTAAGGTTTGAAGGAGCACCTCCTACCAGAGCCCTTGTTGGAGTTGGGGTTATATGTGGTAAGATTATTAGCAGGTGCATAGCTTCTCTTGTTGTTTTAATGTTTTCTCTGTATTGCTTTCGCCTTAAGAATAATGTGCTTGCTTAGGAAAAGCTGTGTCAGATCTTATAAGTGGGCAATTATGCTGTTTATAGCCTCTGAGAAGAAAGCAAAGCAGACTTGCTTAGGCAGTCTAACTTACTGGGAAATTCTCTGTGTAGGCAGGGAACAGGGCAGACAGGAAAAAACCCAAATCAGGAAGAAGAGATATGCAGGTCTCTGCCCAAGAGAGGTAACAGGAGATGAGCCAGAAACCTAGAAGAGGTGCCGTGCTGGACCATAGAGAAAGAATACAGGTGCAGTTTACCCAAACTTGTGGAGTTTCACAATTTAGGGTGAGGCATCTGTCACTAGTCTCTCTTCGCAGCAGTTCTGAAAAAGACACTCCACTACATACCTACATTGAATCTATCAATTTGATGAGGACAGCATGATGCTTTCCAGGGTTGTTGGGTATCTCACTACCACCTGCTCTTAACATAAGGAAGGCTTCTCTGTGTCTGCCATGGATCAGTTTCCCTACACGGCCAACTCTGGCAACATAAACACAGACTTCCAGGCCTTTCCTGACTCTGCTCTCTCTTTACAGGTTAAGAACAGACATGCCCCACTGAGTCCTTCAACCATCCCCTGATGCACTAAACACTCAGAATTCCCTGATCTTCTACCCCCAAAGGAATAGTATGCACCAATTTACCAGCTACACCTCAGGATCCCTCCTCTGCTCAACACAGAGCACTTAGATATATTTATATTAAACACGAGAAGTTTATTTGACGAAGAACAGACTTAAGAAGTAGAATTAATAGAAACAAATGGTTACATATAAAATACAACAACACTTTCTAGAGCCTAAACTTAAACAAGACATTCCCATCTCCTAAAAGTTAGCTCACCCCCAGTTTCTCTCCCAGCATCAAACAGTCAGATTGGCTGTGATCCTCCATCCAAAAGACAAGGCAGCTTATACCCTCAGTGAAGGATAACAAGGTGTATTTCTACACCTCCAGATGTAGTTCCAATGATCAACTGTCTTCACTTGTAAAACAGGGAAACTCTCTGCTACTTGTTTTTTCCTGTGTTGAATCTCCCCCTGAGATTTTGCAATCACCAGATTAGCATTTTGCTCAGACTACAAATAGGTGTTCATTGTGAAGTGTACAATATTCAATCTACATATACCTAGACAGGTAGATAAACATCTTCCTAAAAGAAAAACACTTTTCATCTTCTGGTGACCAGCCCCAACCTACATTAAAAACATTTTCAGTATGTACATAACTCCTTACATATTATCCCTACATACACTTTGCAATGATTATGATGATTAGTGTAATAAGCTTTCAGCAGATATGTTCCAAGACATCCTTTGGAGAACTTATGTAGTTACTAGACCTAGCAGGTCCCTGTAACCCTGTATACCCCTATGCCCTCTTCCAATGAATACTACAAGGTCCTTGGGTCAGAAACAAGACTTTGAGGAATAGTAACTGAGCAACCCATTCTGCACCTGTTGGACAGATACACTTATTTCAAACACCCTTGCAAAGATGCATACTGTGAGACATACATGCATGCTGTCATATGTCCTTTGAATCCGAGAAGACTTCACTGGTACGAGCCTTATAAGGTTCACTACTATCTGGAACTTCTGCTGAAGTAAATATACCCTTGCCACCTTGGATCTCACATTGTACCAATGAATTGTATATTCTGAGTCAATGTCCTAAATTTAATCAAAATAGAAGATTAATTCAAGTGCAGCTCTTCTCTGGCCTCAGTTCTCCCCCACTATCCAGCTCACATCAGAAATCCTCATGTCCTCCAGCCCCCATTTCACCCTCTTTATATAGCCCTTTCCTTCCACTCCATGACATTCAGAGTCAGCTCCCCCAGCACACCAGTAAGCAATGCTATGGAGAGGTTAAGGACACAAAAAAAAAAAAAAAAAAAGAGGTTAGAAGCCAGGACTCCCTTCTGACCAGCCCGTCTGCCTGCCTCTCCACCACCAAGCAAGGCAGTCATATGTAGAGTGCAGCGAATGAATCAGAAAGGCAGACTGGGAAGCATCAAAGAGTGGATCTAACTGGAGGAAAACTGGCTAGTTCTATAGGATTTTATTTGTGAAGGAAAATTATATGAAGGAAAAATGACAAATTAGGAAAATAGCCTTTTGTTTTAAAGATGAAATTTGTGATGGTGACTGTGGCTCTTCAGTTTCTGATCCCTCTAACTCTGCTCCAGCAGAGTTAGTAATTATTTTACCAAACAAAATTAGAAAATAAATGTGGGTTCCTTACCTGTATCTGGAAGTTCTTCAAGATATGTGGTCCTATCTGTATTCCACACATGGGTACAGACACACTTCAGGCACCTGACATCAGAGACCTGTAACAAGTTGTGACCATTGATCCGCACCTTTACAGTTGACCTTTGTGCTCTGAACAAAGGACATAAATAGTAACACAGGCTAATGTCTCTCCAGTTCTTTTTCTTACAACAAATCAGATAAGATCTGAAGCAGAAGAGAAGGAGAGAAGGTAAAGGAATACAGACAGGAACCACATATTGCGAAGAACCTCTAGTGATAGATAAATAACCTTCCTTTCTTCTTTGAGTGCTGTTCCCTATGTGTATACCACATGTGGGTGATCGGTAAGCAGCACCCTTCCAGGAGGAGAGTGCAAGGATGCAGTTGGTATGAACATCTGTAATACTGCTGTCCCCACAGCCGCTTTGACAGAAGAGGCCTGAACCAGGCCATATTGCTCCATAAAGATGTGGGCAGAGCTCCAGATAGCTGCCTTACAAATATCAGTACTTCTTGAAGAGGTGCAGTTGAGGTTGCCTGGGCTGTCAGAGTGGTCCCTCTACCTATATGAGGGAGGAATACATGCCGACTGATAACAGAACAATGCATCTAGAGATCCACTTAAGTGACTCTCTGTGCAAATAATGCATTTCCTCATGATTGCTCTGCTACAGTGACAAAGTTTTTTTTAATTGGTTTTGTCCTTATTAACAAAAAGCCAAGGCCCATCTACAGAGGGAGTGCAGACTTTTCTTCAATGGAAGCATGAAGTTTTGGGAAGAATACCAGTAAGTGAATAGGATGGTTCATGTGAAACACAGAAATTAGAGGCAAAGGCTTTTTCTGTAATAAATATGGTGGATCAGCCATGAGCGCTCCCAGTTCACTCATTCATTTGGCTGACATGATGGTGATTAAGAAGGTAAACTTCATGGAAAGATGTGACATGTAACATGTGGAAAAGATTTGAAAGGTGGTCTCGTAGGGATTGAGAATATCAGGTTGAGATCCCAGTGCAGTGCGGGGTTCATCACGGGCAGGAAGATCCTAATGAGGCCTTCCACGTAATGTATTATGATCGTGTGAATAAAAATAAAATGGCCTTACATGAGAGAATGGAAGGCACTGATTGCTGCCTGCTCAACCCATAGTGAGCTAAAGAAAAGTCCTGACATCTTCACTGACAGTCCATACTTTTGGAGACTTATTTCCAAAAGTGAGCTATAACAGATATGAAGCACAAAGAATATGAATCTTGCCCTGGCTATACTATAACCACCTTCCAGAAACACACTCAGAATGCAATTCTTTTGGGGTCTAGTAATACATCTTGAGTATTGTACTTTATATTGAATAACTCTAGACAGCAGGTCCACAGAGTATTTACACAGCAATCAGTCGGAAAGCTGTTCTTTGTGAGTTTTCAAAGTCAAAGTCTTTTTTTTTTTTAAGTTAATTTCTACGGGACAAGATGACTTATGCTTTCTACTCTGCAAGAGATGTCCATTTTTATAATCCTACTGGGAAAGTACATTACCTGCAGCCTATTATACTGGAAGGTGTTATGGGTAGGTCTGATCTACAGATAATCAAAGACGTGATTAAAGCTGATGGGTATGCTAATCAGACATCTTTCAGGTAAAGCAGAAGGAGCAATTAAGCTCCTTTTACACAGTTACAGCTGGTAACAGAAGCCACCATCCAACGCAATGGGCCACATGGCAAGGCCTGATCAGAAGCTAAGCTGTGTGGGCCAAGAAATTGTCTGATTGTAAATACAAGGGATAAGGGATAAGGGATTGTTTGGCAACATTCGGAAGGGGGGGGGGTAACGGCAAACAGCCAAGAAAGCCAGCTGAAAGTGAGAGAAGCATTTGTGAGCCCCGCCCTGAGGGGGGGGCGCAAGAGCTCTCAGGGCAAAGAACTCACTTGAGGAGGCAGGCTTGCAAACTGTGAGCAAGGAAACTGCCTGCTGTTTGTTTCCGCTGTGATGAAAGACACAGGATTTTGTTTACATACTTTATAAATAAATGGAATTGCACCAAAGAATATACCTGACATCAATTTGTCCTCCAAATGGAAACTACCTGGCAACATGAGGAATATTAGCTAACTGCTTGGGCTAGAAGGACAATATCTTCAGCTGCAGACATATCCATCTCCTATATTCTAGGAGGTTAAACTTCCTATGAAAGGCAGTTAACTGCTTGATTTTTTCATTTGTCAATACATTTGTGCACGTCTAAATGCCAGAAACCTGACTATGTTCTCAAGGTAAAGTTTTTTCTTAATACTCGTAGATTAACAGAGGGTTTTGTGTAAAGTAAATGGGATCCATCATCAGTCCCTACAGTTCAAACAACTGGTTTCTACTACTGTGTAACAGGATTGGCATGATATGAAGTAAGTGTCTTGATGGAGAACATGTGGTAAAATTCACACTGGAGATTACCCCACTGTCAATTTAGTGCAGCTACCATTTCAAGATTAAATGCAATTTTCTGTAGTTTAGATTAGAATTAGATAGTGTAAACACCTAAAAATAAATCCCTTGAAGCTTTTGTTTAGGACCACTTGGGTGGTTTTTCCAACCCATCAGACTCTGAAGACATCACTTAAAGATGATTCAAGGACAGAGGTAACATGATATATAGGTAATGTGTTTTACGTATTCATTTTTTTATGTACAGTATTCATTTTAACAATATTCACACGGATCCATAGACAGGCAAAGGTGCCTCCACCTATCCATACCTATCTGATGGATTTCTTAGAGCTCCTGACAAGAACACAGTGTTATTATGTTCAGCACTGACCCAGATATTTCTCAGGTTGCCAAGAAGATTCTCATCAGGAGAAGACTGGAGGGATAATACAGGCATCTCTTTGGTTTTCATCAAATTAATTTGTCCTATGCCTCCTGTTATCACACATTGATATTTGTCCCCCAAAATTCCATTTTAGAATGAATATGCCAGGGATATCTGCTTTCCCCTTTATGTTAGCTATAAACTCATCGCCTGCAAAAAAGTGAGTGAAGTTTAAAGGAGTAACAAATTGCGGCTGTATTTATTTCTGACCTAAGATACTAACCATGCACACAAACACAAAAATCACATACTTCACTATGGGCCTAATGACTCCACCTATTCTGCTAGGAAAGGCGTTCTGTACAAACAAAATTATTTTCAGATTCTAGAGGTCATACCGAATTGACTATATTCTGCTATGACATTCCAGAAAAGCAGCATGCTGTGACATGAATTACCAATTAATGCTGTCATTCTTTTGGGAACTTAGTAAATACATATCTGCAGTTGGCACAATGGTTAGATTGCAGTGCAGTACGCCGCTATTTAGCAGACCCAAGTTTAACATGTACATCAAAGAAAAAAAGTCAATCAAATTCAAAAAAGTTTGTGCTAGTGCCATCACATCAAAGACAAGATAATATAGGACACAATGAAGATCAAGATACTGCAAATATAGTGAAGATTACAACAACACCACATTCATTCAGTCCCAGGATTAGTAGACATCTTATCATTTTGGACTCTAATTGCAAAGTATTTCTAGATATCTGGATAGTGATGGCTGTCTGGGAAAACAGATTTAAAATCTTCAAAGGAGTTTACAAAATAATGGATTACCTAGGAAACTTGCACATATTCCTATGGAATCTGTTTTTCCCTTTGTTCTGCATCAGTACGTATATGCCATAAGGGGTGTTCAAAAGAGAAATTAGTTTCAACCTTGACCTGTTACATGTAAAATAGGATTGGAACAGTGCTTTCATGTACTCTTTCCATTCTGCTCTTCCTCTCTATTTCTGAAGTAGTTAATAATAAACTAGATTACCATACTTTCTTTCCCCCTTTACTGTTGGGCAGAGAGCAAAGAGGCTTTAGAGGCTTTGAAGTTTCGCAACTGATAGCAGTCCTCTATGAACAGCGCAAAAGTGTTAACACCTTGCATTAAGCTGAAACCAAACTCTCAAGATATAAATATTTTGACAGCATTGGAAAGCTGTATCATGATCACAAATGTGGTATGTGAGCCAGGACATTTTTTAAACTTTGCATGGCTTAAACATCTGAACTAAATTTCATCATAAAGTCTTTAAAATATTTTACTTTTGCCTCAGATCTAGCTCAGCAATTTGCTGTTGAATGTTTATCCATACCTATTTCTATACCTGTTTATCAATTAGGGTTGGGTGCCTTCTCAAATATTGACACATCCTGTCCAGTGAATATCATAGTGTGCCAATGTGCAACAGCTGACAACAGTTCATCAGACAGACAGAATTGCTCAAATTCCTTTAAGTACACGCCAAGGGAGGTTTTATGCACCACAGATACTGTCCTACTGTCCTGGTTCTACCCCAACCTTGTCTGGACACATACGACACCTTGCAGGATATCAGATAAAAGAACAATGAGATTCAAGATATGACGACCTTTGCATCATTAAAAAAAAAAAAAAAAAAAAAAAAAAAAAAAGAGATCCTAAACTAATTGTTTTCCACTAAAGACCCACAGGTCTTTAGGTGTCTGCCTTCTCAAGTGCAACTTCAACCAAAATAATTTCTCCAACCCTCATGATCTAAACATCTAGACAACATACACATTTCAACACAGTTTTAAAATTACAGTTCCATCTAATCAGTCAGTGGTTAGCTGAATGTCAGTCATCAATGTTGCTATTTCCTGCTGTATTCTCTTTCGTTTGCCAAAAAAAGTGTCTCATGATTTTAAGTAATCACAAACTGATAATGTGTTTGAACTGAAAAACTAGTTAATATTAAACAAAACCTATGAAATAACTGGCATCTGTGAAACTCTTTAATATGCTAAAAACTGTGCTTAGACAATTTCTGTATGACAGTGGGGAAAATTTTCTCATTTTGGTCATTATATCTTTAACTCAAATTAAAGGAGCACCCTTCAAAGTAGATGAACCAAAATTACCCTTTAAACAACACATTTAGGAGTTTAATGCAGCCAGATAAATAATTCTTGAAAAAAAATGAGCACAGAAAAAAAGATATGTTAGAGTTTCCAGGAATCAACTGTGCATCTGAAATTGCACTAACACATAATGCACATAACACAGTATGATCTGTATATCTAATGAGAGAGTGGAAGACAAGTTTAAAAATCACATTTATGACAGATAGCATGAGAGGATAAAATAATAGTTATTTAATAAGACCACTTATTTCATGCAACCGCAGAGGACATTCTGGGGATCAAACCACTGAAATGTTCTTTAGCTTAAAAAAAAAATCCTGTACTTAAAGTTAGGACTTCAGAAAGTTATTACACAAAAGATTCATCTGAAATAGTTGGCCATATCCTGAAGTATGTGAAGAAAGTTCCAGCATTCCAACAGCAGAAAGCTACAGTATAGCTGTTTTACTTCACCGCTGGAGGCTCTCCTATGCACAGGAGGATTTTGGGGTGACAGCCACCATGTAGATACTGCCTCTCCATGGTCAATACAGGAGACATGGCATTTGAGTCATTGGCATCTTGTGCTATTTTCAACAACACAGAATCAAAAAAGGACACCAATGACATCTTTGCCTACGACGCTTCTGAGCTGAGTCAGTCACTCTCTGAAACTATTTTCCAATACAAGTCCAGTAGCTAAGAGACTGAAAACTGGTGGGGGGGCATGGTTTTAATCAACATACTCCTGGATAACTAAAAGAAATTGTCGCACTATTAGCCAGATGTCTTAAGAGAGCATCTATGTTAGCAAAAAACCAGCATCATCATGTAAACAGCAGGAATTTTCTGTATTTTCATTCTGTGGACCACTTTGTAATTAATCCTCTTCCTCAAGGATTGCCTACTTTCCTAATCTGACCGTTGGTTCTCAAAATATTTTATTTTATGAAAGGAGAATAGTGATCTACAGACCCAAGCCTGAGAACCACTGGGATAAAAAACAGTCACCATAAGCTGGAAAAGCATGAAAGTCAGATATTTTTCTAAAAAAGTTATTTACAGACATTCACAAATCAAATATTTTGCCAGGGAGACCAATACATAAATTCCTATCTTGTATGACATAGCATAAACTGAAAGCCTTTTACGTAATGTATTTACAAGGTGGAACAAAAGACTAAGATAAAAAATAAAATTAGCTGTACAATGCTGGGGTGTACTATTGCCACTTACTTGGACAACCCATGAACTATGCAGGCCTTCTCAGATACTCACATACATGGGCTATACAAAGTTTTACATCACATATGTCCACATGGACATACATCACCGATCTATAGCATTAAAATAATAATATTTGTTTATTCAGCATTAGTTATCACTGACATAGACCCTTAGACCAAATACAATTTTGTGGGGGAGGGAGACTGGAGTGGAGAAAAAAAATGCTACCAAAACCTAGTTTCAAGGCAGATCTGAAGTGTCTGTCAACCATAAATAGGTTATTTCACCACAAACTATACATGTTATGCTGTCTTATATCTGAGGTATTGCTGCTCGACCTGTGTTATGCAGCTGCATTCCCCAAGCAGTCTTTACTTTTAAGTATGTGTGCCAAAACATACCGTGGCTTAAGAGAGTTTACTCATAATCGGTAGAACATACAATACATTTTTGTCTCAGAAGAGAGTACGTGTAACTGATAACAAGTAATTCCAGAGAGGCGCTGGTAAAGCCTGGCATGGGGGTAAGCCGGTGACAAGCCAAGTGAATGAAAGGAGCTGAGACTATGTGCAGCAATCAGCCCAGCCTCCCTCTGCCCCGCTCAACTCCCAGCCCCTAATCCTCACCTCAGCCCCCACCTCCTTCCGTCCCCCCAACTCCCAGCCCCTTCCTCCTCTGCGCCACTCCCCCACCTCCTTCCGCGCCCATATCCCTCCCCACCTCCCAGCCTCTTCGCCCTCCACGACCCCTGCACGCTCAGGCACAAGCCCCCCCAGCAAGCTCACGGGCTGGGAGCCCCCACGCACCCCCATTCCTGGAGATGTCGTGTCACACGACGCCCTGCGCCGGGAGACGGATCCCTCACGACCGAAGACTCCGGAGCGGAGGGGCCGGCAAACCGGCCCACACCCGCTCCCGAGAGGGGCCCGGCGTTACCTGGCACTGGCGGCGGGGGAGGCAGCCCCGGGGCGGGGGCGCGCCCCCTGCAGCCGCGTCACTGCCACTGGGAAACCCGGCTCGGGGCAGCGCCGGGCGCCCCCGCGGGACCCGTCACTCACCGGCCCGCCCGAGCCGGGCCGGGCCCCGCCCCTGCACGACGACCCAGCCCGAGGAGGCGGCGGGGCACAAGCCCCCTCACCTTCGGCGGCTGCCCGTCTCCTCTGCGGCCGGCTCGGGCTCCAGGCGGGAGGGGTCCCTGCGTGGCGCGCTCGTCACGGCCCCTACCGAGCCGAGTCACCGAGACCTAACTGCCGCCCAGCCCGCGAGCTCCCATTGGCTGCCGCGCAGCTCTCATTGGGCAAGGAAAGCCGCGGGCGATCCCGCCTCCAAGGAAAAAAGGAGAGAATCCCATTAGCTCATTCCGCTGTCGATCAAAACCGCTTCCGAGGCGCCGCAGCCGTCCGAGGAAGTGGGCGGGGCAAAGGCAGCGTTGAAGGTTAGCGCGGTGGCGGGCGTGTGGCGTGAACGGCGCAGTGACGCGGCCTTTGGATGTGGGTTCTCAACCCCTCGCGCGGCCCTTAACGAGCTTCTTCCCTGCCTCTGTTTCACCACCTGGAACCCCCCCCCCGCTTGTCTTGCTGTGCCGCTACAACGTTCCCTCATGGCAAAGTCCTGAAAAGACCAACCTGGAAAGTGCCACATTGGGGTGTTTGTACTGACAGCTTATTATGGCCCAGCATGGGTAACTCGACATTCCTATTCAGATAGTACTAATACTCAGAAAGTGTTCTAGACCTCACAGAACGAGCAGCTGCTTCTCTAATCGTGACCATATTTTTATCAAAATATTGTACATTGCTATAGTACTCTTCCGGCTAAAAACCCTAAAGCGTATTACAGGCTATACAGAAGAACGGCTTTGCCTACCACATACAGGCTCTCTGAGATGAACGTGGCTGCTGTCTGATGGCACAAGACTAATGCTGCTCAACATTTTAGGCTAGGAGCCAAAGAAAAATGTCATGTCCAATTTAAACTACTGTGAGAATGTAGGAAAGCAAAATGTATTACCTGAACTGGAATTTGATCAAGAGTTAAAAAGTGCCAGGGAATTTTTAATGACCCCAAACAGTCAAGACCTCAATTTTATTTCTCATCCTAAGGATATATCTCCTTCAATAGCACAGTGCACCTTTACACCACACAGTATCAATGGTAGCGGTGCTTTACCTGATGTGTCTTACATTTCTCCTTTTGCTCCTCTCTGTCAACTGAAGCCCATAATGCACAGAGAAACAAAGTGCATGGGATTTACTGTTCCTGTCAGTCAAGTACATGTGAGACTGAGGTTGTCCTTGAACAAGTCACCTTGAAAATAATGTTCTTTGTTTGGTTATTCCTCTAGCAATAGAAGTGCCCTGTACATGAATAGTATTTACCATTGATAAAACTCTTCTCCTGTCCTGTTCCTACCCTTGCTAACCTATTTATTTCAAACGGGGACAGCATTTCCTCTTAAGTCCGGCTCAAAGGGTACGGTAATTACAATGACAATTTTCCCCTTCCATCCTATGTTTTCTCCTGTCTCCCATTAGGAATCTCATGGTTTTAACTCTATTTTTTTTTGGTTTTATTTTGTTTTAAAAATCCTCCTCCCATCTGCTGCACATATGGTCAGTCTGCCTACAATTTCTCACACTGCACAGTTTGGTTTGGAGGTAGTAGGAGTGCAGGATCAGCTCCTAGGGTTGTGACACAGCCCTAGAAGTCCTTATTCTATTATGGCAAATTTTTGTCACTAGAGTTACAAAATGCATGTCCATAACTAATTAACATCAGAGTTACATATGTGCACTGATGGTGAAAATTATCCTAGTGCAGTAGCACACACTCTGCAACTTTTAAGCAACATTTCAGTGAGCAGTGTGTTATGAAATTTCTGCACTGGGATTAATTTTATCCTCAGAAGATATATCCCCAGAAATATGATTCAGATTCATTATAGTAATAGGACTTCATTTGATCCTGGATAGGAAAAAGTAAATGTTTCCTAGTTTAAAAATAAATTGATCCTTGCAATTTATTTGGTTACATTCCTTTTTCTATTTTATTTTACTTCCCTGTGGAGACTTTCCTACTGCAGCATGAAACGAAGCTGCGTATCAACCAGTTAACCTCAAAGAGGATTACAAACTATTTCACATGATCATAAATCCTATTATGTTTATGGATGTGAATCAAGTTTGCCAAAGCACTTAGGCCCAGATCCTCAAAGTTATTTAGGCACCTAATTCCCATTGATTTCAATGCCAGTTAGGTGCCTACATACCTTTTGAGGATCTGGACCCTACACTTCCTCATCCTCAAGTTCCTTTAGGCACTAGTTTGTTTATTTAGCTGGAATGCATCATCCAAAAATGCTCAAACTTGTTAGAAGACTTAGGAAATAGAATAAACCAGAAACTAACTGTAGATAAGTGGTCCACTTTTGAAATCCATACTGAAGTCGGGGAGTTTGCTTGAGTAAGAACTGTGGATTTGGGTGGCAAAATAATGGGAATAATTTATTCCTCTGCTCTGAGACCTGATTCTCTACTGCCTTGCACCATGGGAGTCCTTTGCAGGTGTGCTGTATGAGTATCAAGTGTATGAAAAGCTCTATCACTTGTGTAAGTCAGGGAACCAGTCTAATTTTACACCCATGTTACAATGGTGTAAATGGCTACACAAGGTGCAAAGCTGTATAAAATCAGGGCCCAGGTTCATTTGCAAAAAATTTCAAAGCTATCTTTTTAGCTGGAGAAGACAATTCTTTATTCATCTAAAGATCTATTGCTATGTATGAACTTGTATGTGCCTAATTTCTCCATACACTTGTTTTTATATTGATGAATATACTAAATTGGCCCTCCTGTGTCTGTGTGGAAAAGAAGTATGCCAGTGCCAGTTCTGCATATGAAACTCAAATTGCTTTAAATGGTGCATAGAGGACTTCCAAGAGTGGGCCCCATGATCCCAATATTGTATGAAGCTGAGAATCATAGATCACACTGCCAAGCTTGTGATATCATGAAAATGTTTTAAAAGGATCAATAAGGATCTCTAACTGAAGTGTTCATAAATGGAATGGAAGGATTAACAGAACTGAATATTTTTCAACAACAGTTTTATGCTAAAATCTGGTTGAGTTCAACACTGCACATTATGGCAATCACATCTCAATCTTTTCCAACATTTCACCTTAATTTCCCATATTTATAATGAACTCTACAGTATTACAATGACAAAAGAAAAAAAGAAAAAGGTAAATTAAAAGGAAAACAGAAAGTGTAATGCTACACTGAAAGAAAAATGAGAATTTACATAATGCATCTTAATTTAATATTTGAATAGTTGCTGTAATGCTCCATATTAAGGATTACTATTTATACTTTATATGTGGCTAACACCCTCTTCTAGTCATAGAATACCTCCCATTCCTTCTTAAAGTTGGACTGTAAAGTGATGGCAAGGCTTTCAGACACCCAAGAAGGCTATAATAAAATAATACCATTTTAATTGTAGTCCCCATTTTCTTGGGGGTGGTTCAGAAGCACTTAAAATACAACATTGTTAAAATCATTCAATGTATAGCTTTGATCAGCTCTATTGAGTTCCACATGAATTACCCTTGATTTACAGCTGAGAGCAAAATTTTTTGTATTATATGTGAGTACACACGCACACAAAAGCCCTGATCCTGCAAGCCCCGCTGCATATGCTTTACTTGACTTCAGCAGAACTAGTCACAGGAGTAAAGTTAAGCACATGCTTAAGAGTTTTAAGAATGAGGGCCATACACATTATACATACACAATCTCTCATCACCAGACAAATGCTCAAACAACGCACATTGATTTCTCAAGTAATTTTTCCCCATTCATAAAATGTGAATTTTAGAGTAAGAGATTTTTTATGTGTATTCAGGCTCAGAAAGTCTCTGCTTTTACTGAATTAATCGAGTCATATCTACACATATTTCTACATCTATTACCAGCTTGCGTAGGTCTTACCGGATCCTTATGGCATGATGAGCTAACTAAGAAGTTCTGCCACCATAAGGCCATCAATGGTTTATTGAGAGATGCTGAAGCATTCATTAATAATTTAAATAATTTTGAATGTAACAATTACAAAAAAATCGAATTTTTCAAACGAAATTCTTTTCTGGTGTGTTCTAGGCAAGAGAAGCTAATGGCCAAAATAATAATAATAATAATAATATTAGCTCACATGCAAATTAGTGGTGGACCTTGACTATTCAAGCCTTTTTGAATGGATTTAGTTTATGCTAAATGGTTGCAAATTTGGCCTGGCAAAGGTTATTTAATCATTTTTTAAATAGGAAAGCTAAATGCTGACAGCTCACGTAGGCCTCCTGGTGGACAATTAAGTTTTTGGTTTTGCTATTAGGAACAGAACAGAAAGTAGCTAAAAAATCTCTGATTTCCTCTCCACTCTGCATGAGTAGTGGATAGTTCTTTTCTATTACTATTAGCAATATTGAGTAACTATTTTTAAATGTATTCTTGTGTCCCTGAATACTTCCCGTAGTTCAGTATCCTCTGTTATGTACTGATGGCTTTCTCTGTATAGAAATTCCACCTACATTCCTTCAGTTGTTGCATGTTGTATAGCTATGTTTCTGACTGTTAATCTTATATTTACATCACCTCAATTAGCATGTTAGCATATTCTCTTCAGAATGTTTATGTTCCTGTAAGGGTCCATCATATCAACAAAAAAAGATAACTAATATCTATAATCTTCTTAAATTCTTAACATTTAAAACCTGTACCATTTTCTTTAGGGCCAATATAGTTGCCTTAATGTTCATATATATACCCACACAGCAAACTCTGAATTTGGGAAGAGAAATGAATTTGGCCCCATTGGACTCAATTAATTTGACCATTTAAATGGTCAGCTTATTTGGAAGGAGCTGTTTGTATAACGCCATCTTTCTGTGGCTGAAATATTTTATCCTACCTTGCCTTTTCACATGTGAATTATTTTGAATCCATCATACACTATGTCTACTTTTCTAGTGAGTAATCTACTGTAATTGCACTAGATGTTGATTTATACATTTATTTTTATATTGATATAAAATACTAAAACAGAATAATCTAAGGAACTGGTAAATCTTGTGTAAATTACAAAGTAATTTAGGTTACACCATCATAGTTGGGAAAGTCTGGTACAGAGCTGATTTGAGAATTCAAGTTGTTTAAATTTTCAGAGTTTGCTGCTACTTCTGTTTTGTTTGTAATTTAACACACATAACAGACACATATATATCAGAAGTGCTCAGAGTATAAATTGGCACCTTTTTATTATAGAAATCAAGATGATTAAGCTTTCAAATAAATCCATCTAATTTGTTTTAATAAAAACTTTGCTAAAATCAGTGTTACTCAACTATATACTTTTATTTTTATTTTGTCAAAGAGTAAAGCAATTATAAGGGTATGTTTCAGAAACAGCCTCCTGTTCTTCAAGGCACCAGTTAATATTTAAAAATCAAATTACCAGATGGCATGAAATTGTTCCCACAAACATGGAGGCTTGAATGAGGCTATTTTAAAAATCAGGCCCAAAATGTAAATTACCTTCTGGTTATACTCCCACCTGTGTCAACTGAATAGTGATTGCTTAAGAAACAGAACTATTTATAATTACAGAGCATTACTCTCTAGAGACGAGCCCGATCTAGTGTGTTCCATTTCTATAGCTTAGTACTATATATCTTCTGTGTAAATATGTGTCTCGTTTCTTTAAATCTATAGCAGGAAGCCAGGCAGGAAGCAGTAGGGGACATTCTAGGCAGAAGTTCTACTGTGAAGCAGATGGAAAAAGTAGATATAGGGACAATACTATTTCCTTTATTCTAATAAAGCTCCTAAAGCAGCAGAAGAAAGCTATTCTTTGTAAAAGTTTTGTTAACACCATACTAAATAGAATTACTAGAAAGAAACATTAGTGTTTTGTGTCTCATAAGCAAATTTCACAAACATATCCAATTCTGGCAATAAATGTCCCATTTATAGATGTAGTTACAACAATTATCTTGCATGTGTTGTGCTTGTCTGTTTAATTATTCATACATTGCTTCTGTTAGTCCAATGATCACTTGAGCATGTGAAGAGTAGTATTTTAGGGACAGGGAGTTTACCTATTTTAGCTCTTCCTGTCAATTTGTTATACTAGCTGAAGTCAGAATTTTTGTAGACTGTCCTTTCCAATGCATTTTACTCCCCTGGGGCAGCTGCCAAGTCTCTCCAAACTCCTCTGCACAGTAGACAACATTTTAGGATTGCTTGGTCCAGTACAAAGGATAGTTACATAGGACTAAGGGGCTTACATACCCTTACTGCCACATAACATCTCTTACTCTTAAATGAGAGCCTTGGCTTTTCCCAGTCCATCCAGAAAAGACTTTCTGGGTGACCTGAGGGTGGGTGTTGTTAGTTTTGTCTCAGTATTAGATGTAGGTAATGAGCAGTACAAGAATAAACAAATTGAAAATAAACTTCCTATGATTATGCCACCTGTTTCCTTCTTCCACTTGTTTTTGGCCCATCCACAAAAGGTATGTAAGCAATGGGAGTCATACACCTATATACCCTTAAAGCCTAGGCTACGTTGTCCTCATCCATGGAACAAACTCTCACTCTCTGAGCACTATATCTTTACTTTGTTTAAGTCCTTTCTAAAGAAAAACTATTTTTCATTAGGACATACCTGAAAAAAAAGTAGACAAATAGTTTAACAGTTTAAGTTCCTGTCTGTGATTTGCTCTCTGAATCTTGTCTTAGACTTCAAGGCAAGGAATGTCTTCCCACATGTTTTCTCTGAAGTGCTGAGCACAAAGATAGTGATTAATCACATATGTTACACAATTTTATTCTTGTTTCGTAAGCTCCTGTTTGTGTAACTAAGTTTTTATATACAGTAAAACCTAGGGTGACCAGATGTCCTGATTTTATAGGGACAGTCCTGATATTTGGAGCTTTGTGTTATACAGACACCTATTACCATTCACCCCATCCCAATTTTTCACGCTTGCTGTCTGGTCACCAGAGTAGAACCTCAGACTTACAAACACCAGAGTTACGAACTGACCAGTCAACCACACACCTCATTTGGAACCAGAAATACACAATCAAGCAGCAGTAGAGACCGTAAAAAAAACCCAAATACAGACATGCTGTGTTGAACGTAAACTACTTAAAAAGATAAAGAACATGAGAACGGCCACAGTAGGTCAGATCAATGGTCCATCTAGCCCAGTATCCTGTCTTCCAACTGTGGCCAATACCATGTGCTTCAGAGGGAACGAACAGAACAGATAAATCATCAAGTAATCCATCCTGTTGCCTATTCCCAGCTTCTGGCAAACAGCAATCCCTGCCATCTGGCTAATAGCCATTGATGGACCTATCCTCTATGATGTGTGACCCAAACATGTAAATATTCACCCCACAGAGACCCTCCACTAAGTACTCATAAAGTGTAATGAGGTAGTGCGCGTGCTATACCACAGTAATAGCATTAGAGAGGCTATGGTAATGAAACTATGAGACTGAATGTAGCAAATGCTACCAGACAGATGCACTGTGCATGGTGGGAACGTAGGAAGAGGAGAAAGAGCCAAAAATCACTGTTTGGATGTTTTGAAATGAGGAAAAAAAATGGAGGTCTGAGATTAAGAAATCAGTCACGCTGAAAAAACCTCCTGTTTACAGCAGTGTAATATTTCCCAAGGCCTACACTATTGCACATTTCCTAGCAACAGGTGCTTAGGAGGTGGAGGAGGAAACATCTGCCCTTACACAGGTCATCACTAATATGGCATTCAATATCTGAGCACAAATCTATTGCAGCCACAGCTCTCACCCTGCCAAGGCTCAAATGTACAAACAAGATGCAGAATGAGAAACGCAATAAAAGATGAGGGATCTGGAAATTACATGGCTTTAATTTCTTGGTTGTGTAAAAAGACACAACCTTCTGATGACTTATTATAGTGCTCCTAATGAAGGGGCTGAATTTCCATAATTTTAAGGGCCAGGGCTTTGGTGGAAACACATACCAAAGTTTGCATTTGACTTTCTTTATTTAAACAGAACATACAGGATTAGCAATGATTAGAACAGTATATAAATTGTCGCTCATTCATTCTATATAGCTGTTAATCCTTTAGTGAGATCCAGATGCTTAGCACAGATTTATAATCATAGCACCAAGTACTTTTGGAGATTTCTTCCCCTCCCTCTTCCCCTGCAAATTTGAGCTACATGTTAAAGCAGCTATGAATATCTCCTTGAGTGCTAGAATTATGACATCAGAGTTAACAGTGTGTGTGTGTGTGTTCTACTGTTCTACTGGTTAAAAGACTGCAATCATTGCCTTTTTAACTTATTTTGTTTTGTACTATTTGTAGATATTGTATCGTATCCTTCTGACATCAGAGCCATAGGAAATGGCTTATTAGAGGCAGTGAGATTTTGTTACAGAACATAAAATATGTAAAATTCAGACATACCTATATACTTGCATACATAAATAAAGAGCTGTATAGATGTAAGCAGAGATTTACTGGCATCACTGGGCAGTGGGCTTAACATTTATTACAATATGTTCAAGTGGAAAAGCAGGAAGAAGTTTATCCAGGTATGTCCAATCACCTTAAAGGAAAAATATATGTCAAATGTGATAACACACCAACTGCCTATATGAGAGTCTCCCCTTCCATGTAATTTTAATTCCTGAGGAGTTACAGCTTGAATGTAACTGACAATCTCAGCACATTTTGAGATTTATTTTTTTTTAAATCTCAACATTAGCTAAAAATCATTAACTGTGTATTAGTTGACAATCACAGCTCAAATTGTAAATTTTGCCAGAAGAGACTGCATTTGTATCAAGGAATTTAATTGTCATAATGTCAATGTAAACTATACAATGATAATGCCCTCACCTCTGACCTTTCTGGATTCTATTTTCAAGAGTAATCCTTGAACACAGACAAATGACATCCTGAGGTGCAAAATTCTATTTTTTCTAAGTTTCCTAGAGAACCTGTAATCAATCCTGACCACTCTGACCAAATTTTTTTTACATACTTAATTGATTACAAAGGAGTTAAAACCATATAGTAAATTACAAGTGTAGAGATAAATTACTTACAATATATAGTCTGGAAAACTATCTTGAACTGCAAACCAGTGTTCTTTTAAGAATAAATACTTGGAGTTAACATCAGTTTTCTTAAGGTTCTTAACAAAACAGCCATTTGTTGAGAAAATATCCATGTTTCTCAAGTCTGAGAAGTTATGCATTTAAAAGTTGAATGCAATTAATATGTTAATACTTTATATTACAATAGATTTGCTATAGCCACATGCAGCATAATACTATTGCAGTGAACTAGTGAGTTTACTATTAGAACGGCTGATTAGTGCACCACTTGTATAAAACCTGTTTCATACAGACCTGTCTCATATATATACAAATATTTCTTTGATGTATTATGTGCCGTTTCAGCATTATTAACTCTCATACACTATAGTTAACAAAGAGAAGGAAGCTGTCCAAAGGACAGAAAGCTGTCCAAACCCCAAATGTTCGGTTCAAAATTTCCTGCCAAGAGCATAGCACTGAATATCAGTAAGAGTCAGTCTTCCATATTAATTTGATTTTGTCATTACTTCCATGTGGTGAACACAGGCTTTCCTGAATCTCTCGTTCGATTTCCTTTTAGTCCAATGGATTGCCCAGAACGGCTTCTCAAATCACGATCAGCTCCATCACTTTGTGCCATCTCTTCATCATACCTAAAATATGATAATTTTTCCAATGTCTCATTCAATTAACCACTGGACAGCAGAGATCGTACGAATGACCTTTCCTTACTTTTTTTGGCTTAATATTTGACGTTAACATTTTTAAAGGACAAGTCCTATTCTGCAAACACTCATCTACATGAGTAGTTTGTTTTAAGATGCAACTTCTCACATAAATAAAGTTTCTCATGTGAGTAAGTGTTCAGAGGATTGGACCCTATGACATTATAATAAAATGAGCTCTGGCATACTTCAGTAACTGTTTATGAAAAACAGGCACATCATCAGCAGAGTTCCTATTACAGCAGACACAAAACTGTAGAGGTTGTGAAACTACTTGAGGCATGTACTTCTGCATTTTTTTCCTCATCACTTCGTCTAATAGACTTGTGCATAAATAGAAACATTAGCCCGCTGCTTATTCAGTCATGTCGCAATCCAGTGTATGAAAAACAGCAACAATTGTAACATCGGAAAAGCTGGACTGTGGCAGCAGTTGATAGAATTAAGCAAGAAGAGTGGGCTGATTAGATAATCAAGATATAAGATTCAATCTGAACACAATCTATCAACAACAGAAGTACACATCAATTTAATGTATTTTTGATAATGTGTATTTTGTAAAGCTTGCCAGAGTGACAAGAAGGTCTTTAAATGTACAAGCACAATATGGCCTGAGATATTCCCACTATCCATTGAGTTAACAGTTGCTGGATGCTTCCAAAGGCAGAATTTGACTCTAAATATATAAATGTTAATAATCAAAACAGAAAGGTACAGGTACAATATTTTCCAGTCAAACAGGATTCCATCTGTACCTATTAACTAATATTAAATATAGATCATCAGTGTTCATAGCTATCAAATAGCTAACATTAATTACAAAAGGTATGCTCCAATCTTGCAAACACTTATTTATGTGACTAAATTTACTCACATGCGTAAGTGTTTGCAGAATTGGGGCCTTAGATAAAAAGATGGCATGAATTAGTGGATCAGTTAACACACTGTACTACAGTACTATTAATTCCTGACCAGGCTCTCAGACATTTAGCTACTGAAACTGATCCCAAATGTAACATAGAATTTGATGACAGCATCCCCCTACATGCATAAGCCCATCTCATGCTAACTCTGTTGTGCACATTAAAATAGGGAAGTTCTTTTTTCTAACTTCCTCCTTCATCAGACATTCATTAAAACAGGTTTAAATAAAAAATCTTGCAATTCACTGTTTGAAAAACCCATCAATGAATCACAACAGTTGGGTGACATCATTCCCATGAAGTAAGAGAGTTTTAAAATTTTCTTGGTACCTATAAACGCATTTAACTGTTATTTATGCACGCCTTATACTCATCTTAAAATAAATACTATATATGTTAGATATATCTTTAAGAGTGAGATTAATTTCACCATGCAGTCCAAATAAATCAGCCTTTGTGCATTTGATGTGCAGGGGCTCACCAGGAAGGGAATATCTACCCACAATTAAGTCCCCAGGCAGGAGCACAAGCCCCTTGGAAAGCCGCTATTCCAGCCCTAAACATGGTGATAAGTGGTACAGAGCACTTTATGTTTGCCCTCCTCATCTCAATGAATTTCATCACATCTACATAGTTCTAAATTAATCTTCTCTCAAGAAAGAAGATTATGTTCATATTTACATAGGACATTACTAAAACTTACAAGATCTCATAATTTCCAAGAACTTCTTTTGGTGGAGATTTGTTCCATTTACAGTCTGGAATTTCACCATTAGGCAGAGCAATGTTAAGTGTGTCATTAATAAGATTGTATTTGAGGATCCGATCATTGGCTGTACTGGAGGTAAGAGAAGGGGAAGCATTCACCTATTAAAAACAAAACAAAGACATTTCATTTTCAGCAACTTCCTTTTGACTGAGATATGGTATTACAGACAATACCTACAATAATGAATTTAACCCTGTAAACTAATCATCAGCATTTCAACATAGAGCCTTTTCTTTGAACAAAACCATTGCAAGGAAACAATGTGTTTCCTACATATTTTATTTTTAAGCATCATTAATTTTCCTTAGAGTCTTACTATAGATTTTTATTGGGAGCAGATTCATCTATGCTAATTAAGCAGCATTTGGGGATTTATATCTTTAGTTCAGACCAAATAAAGAAGAGACAAAGAAACTTTGCCCCTTCCTAATAGTTGTTATATATGGATCCGTGGGGATCTTTGTTCTGGAGTATCCCTCCTTTGGACTGCCCATTTTCACACGTCTTTGGCTGGCAAAGTGGATAAAAAGTCTCTCCACAAGCTTCTGAATTGTACTGCATTACCAGAGATCCCCTACTTCATTCTGCCCCAAATTTACATGCAGCTAACATAAATATGGTTGTTTTACATTTATTACTATAAATTGATATCAGAATAACAAACTGACAGCTGTTTAAATGTATGCTTAACCATTATATGTAAAAATCAGATGTAGGGGAAAAGAGAGTGGGACAGTGACACATTAGACATGGGGTTTGCACAGGAGTTAACATAACAGAGAAGTTTGTACACTTCAGACCATAGATGTATACAACCCTAGATGATTTCAAGCTTATTTCTTTAATATGTGTGTTCCTTATTTTCTGCCTCTCCTACAATTTAAAGCTATGTTATACACAACATCTGAGCTTTAGCAGGGTTAGAGTTACACTGGACTGAGCCAATGCCAGTCTTCCAGCCACTGGTGCACTAGTAAAGTTGTTGGCATTCAGACAGCTACTGGAGTCCAAGCACATCATGAATGCACCTGGATTTGATTTTTGCTCCCCAGAGCATTACAAAGGTTTCTCCTGAATTCTGATATCCTGCAACTCCCATAACCCATTTTGCAGCCTGTTTTACTTTCCAACACTCTTCCCAAACCACCCTCATCGGGAAAAGGGAAAACTCAAGCTCAGGTTTCAAAGAACAGAGGTAATACTGTGAAATGGTGAGGAGAGTTGTTTATAAAATATACATAACTTTACCTCAATAAGCCATGGTTTAAGCTTGTCATCAATGATAATATCATATCCATAGCACTCAAAGCAGTGTTTATCATTGTTCATTACGGGCTGAAACAAATTAAGAAGAAATAAACGTATATTAAAGAAGAAAAATTTACTAGGTAACTTGAAATATTATACGTTCTCTACTATTTTTCTAGGTATCATGTACAAATATAATACAAATTGTCTATGGCAGTTTTCTTAGTACAAGTTTTCTGCACTGATTCCCCAATACAACATTTTACTATTATATTTAGGATTAATTTGTATAAAAATGTTATCTTCTCAAGATGAGTATTACCATACTAATCAGTGAATTTACAGAACATATTTGACTAAAGAGCTTTCATTCCATTTAATCTGTGTACCCCACAGCAGGTGGTGAGTATGAAAAAAGAAGAATTAAAGGATTTCATGCCATATGAGACATTAGAAATAGACTTACATTTTTATATATAAAAATACAGCTTTACCTAATCATTAACACTTTCACCTTCAAATTAAATGAGACTTATAAAGACACTTGTTTATTATAAGGACTGAGTAATGCCGGGATGGAAATTCTAAAGAAAACCACTTATTTTCCAGCATCAGTTAAGGATTTAAAGTATGAATGTCAGGACACCTCTTCTCCCGTGCAACACCAGATCATTTAAAGAATCATTTGGAACAGGTCAGTGGAGATGGTTTCCAGTAATTAATACTGAAAACTTTTCAGTCTTGTAAGGAGTAGGGGAAGGAAGGAAAAGCATTTCTCCTGTTAAGTTTAGGAAACAGAAAGGGGCATTGAAGATATTAGAACACTTCCTCCTCTGTACATTATTTGTTTTCCTTCTGCTCCTCACATTGTTTCTCTTCTCTTTTACAATTCTGTTAATATTGGGGTGAGCTCCCTTTTCTTCTAGCATCTAATTTGGCATTTTGGGAAACTTGCCTTCTGGAAATGCCTGAAGTTACCCATGTACCATAAAGCCTTGTCAAACTATTCAGAAGGAAAGAAGATACATCATGGTGATACAGTTTTTTGGCATGAGTTTGGAATAATTATATTATTCACATATCAGAGAGCTGCAAATAAGTTATGCAAATTCTCTAAACAAATGGGAGAAAGAACCCTAACACCCTCAGATTTTATTTGACAAATTTTCTTCCCATGCTATTTCCTCCTTGACAAATTTGTTACTATCGAAACATGTCATGAGCCTGGGCAGTGGTTAGGGTAATTCATAAGAGCAGCATAAAGTGTCTTTAAATGAGAGGAAGAGTTTGTGATGGTTTCAACAACCCATACATTAATTTACTCATTTAATACACAGAGAAACAGCTTCCCTCCACCCCCATCAGGTTTCTCCAAGTGCTCTCAGCTCTACAGGGAATTGAGAGGTGACTAGAGTTTATAAAAGGAACTAAAAGTAAGAAAATAGCATGGGAGCATCAGCATTCAAAACAATAATCCAGCAGCAGGAAGTGAATTTCTTTAGTTTTTTTCTTTACTGTAAACTTGTTTTCATGGCTACTGAAAGCCTGCAGCCACAAGGATAACACGGGTAGCATTCCATTAACACTACTCACTGCAACGGCCTTCAGCGACTGCACAATTATCCAATGAATTTCATCAAACAGTTTGTTAGTGACCTCCTTTCCACGAGTACTCTCTAGATACAACCTCAAGTTACTCACTGTCCATTTGCCTCCGTGGATATGATTGTAGTCATCCTATAGAGTGAAGGAGTTAATTCAGCCTCATGGAGATTGCAATTATTCAGCAGTTGTGTTCTCATCCATAAAATTTGTACTTGCTTTTAAGCACAAGTTTCTTTTTAAAACTTTGTTTATTGCATGATATTTTGCAGGATCTGTAAGGCTCAAATTTTTGCTTTACACTGCCTTCTATGTAACATAGAACATATTTTAAATCACTTACATCTAATTACATAGCAAATAACAGAAACAAGAGTTAAAACTTGTCTTATGGTAATTACAATTACTAAAAAATAACACTCAAACTGCATTTTGATAGTTTAACAATGTAGTCAAGGACATAGGAAATGCAGCTTACGATTAGAATGATTGGGAGATCAGATTTTCAAGACTGAAAGGGTAAGGTTTTAGGCATGTGTGTGTCATTGGGAGAAGGAATAGAAGAGTGGCTAATTTAACAATCATAAACCCATGTTAAGTTTACCTTTAAATACAGCACTTACAGCAATTTTCTAAGTCTCTGAAACATAGTCATTTCTATTGTGAGTTGTCAGTCTGTTTCCCAGCAGGAAAAAGTTTTGATCTAATAATCAGCACCCACTGGAAGACTGAAACAATTACAGGAATGTTCTTCAACATTGTATTGAAAATTCATGATTTTGTTAAAGTATATCTGACTGCCACTAGAATATTAGTCTGTACTGCAATTGTAAATGGAAAAGAAGGCTACCTTGTATTTAGCCCATGTATTTATCCTTTTAAGAAGGTAGCTTGTGAAGCACTGAAATATATTGTGATTGAAAAGCAAAAAAAACCAAACTGAGGACACTCTAGAGCTGGCAAGCAAGACACACACTAACGAACCTCCTGAGTAACTGTGACAGTCTGTATCATTATGTTCGCCCTTTGTACAAAACTATAATGGATTTCTACAAAGTATGCCTTGTGAGGTATAACTTGAAAACTCAGAATTTGCTGATCATTATTGTCCTGGTAAAATATGTGTGCCAACATTGTATGTAAAGTTATAAGATTCTATTGTATAATATTGAGACATGTTCCAAGTTTAGAAAAGCAGGCACAAACCAGTTCCTCAAAGACAAAAGACAACTAAGGCCTCAGCCAGCTGTCAACAAAATCAAATGGACTATAACCTGGTTAAGTGGCCATTCTTCAGCAAAAAAAAAAAAAAAAAGGGTCTGAGAAATCTACATTTGGGAAAAGAAACAGCTAGAGGTTCCTGTCCCCACAGACCTTTTGCCTCCTGAACTTCAGCTGGAGATTTCAAAGAAAAAGAGGACTATAAGAAAGGGGAACAGATGCCTGAAAATACTGCTCCCTTTCTCTCTGTTCACAACATCAACACCTGAAGGACAAGGAAACTAACACTGAAGGGGGGGGGAAGGGAGTTAGCCAATAAGACTGCTGAAGCATGTGATGAGAGAAACCTCAGCTTTGAATTAATTTAGTTGAAGTTAGATACTGGCTGTGTTTCACCTTTTATTTTCTTGTAACCAATTCTGACTCTTATGCCTCATTAATAGTGATCACTTAAAATCTCTCTCTCTGTATTTAATGAATGGTTTTATCTAAACCAGTTTGATAACTGTGTGTTTGGATTGAAGTAGTTGGGGAAACGTCATTTGAGATAACAAGCTTTGTGCGTATCATTTTCTATTAATGAAGTGACTGACTTTAGATGAACTTGTATTGTTCAGGAGGGTGCTGGGCAGTACAAGATGCACATTTTGGGGGAAAGTCTGGGACTGGGACTTTGCTGGTGCTGCCCTGCAGTGTAATTCATGGGTGGGTGGTATAGCGCTCAGACAATATAGCTGGTAGTGATACATGCTGAAGTCTGTGAGATAGCAGACCTAGAATGGTTGCTCTCACAGCGAAGCAGTGTAAAGTGCACCCCAGGCTGGAGCATTGAGGAAACACAGCTGTCCATCAGTCCACATTGTACCCTGGGGTCACAGTAACTCCCAGTGTATATTTTTTTAGCTTTAGAAAGGCTTTTCTCAGTGTGTTTCCAAGAACATTACTGATTTTGTGATGCTGCTAAATTATAAGCCACAACATGCTTGGAAACAAAAAATAATACGTTAGCAGAAGACAGGTTACCCATCTGAGAACAAAGCATGAGAAGCTTCTGTATTTATTTACAGACTTTTTTTTTTTAAACAGTGCTCATGTTTGTAGCGTCTGAGAAACCATACATAATGAAGCATCTGAAACATGACTCTCACAACTTGCTCCATGAGAAATTTCTTACGATTCAAAATTTCTGCTAGGGGATGTCCATCAAAGCTTCAGCCCTGTTCAATCCACATTCTGATTCCAGAACACTTGTCTTGGAAGTCTGCGCAGACATGACTGGATAGAGTGCTGCATAATCAGGGCTGGTTAATGGAGAACATTATAGCAAATTGGACCACAATATGTTACTTGTATCTGCCATGAGGCCTACAGGAAATCTCCAACAAGTAACAGCTAGGTAGAGGCAGATGGGATTGCTGTTATTTTGCTTACGTTTTACACACCCACTCTTAAAAGTGTAATGATTTAGACCCAAATATCCAAGTGTTTATTCATTATTACTGAAGGGGAATTTCATACCCCTTTGTTCCTATTTTTGTTTCACTTATTAGTTTTATTTTATCTGAGATTAGATTATAAACTTTTTGAGGGAGAGAGTAGGTCTTTCCATGTGTTTGCACCACACACAATACAAAGAGACCACAATCTTGATTGGGGGTGTTGAGCACTACTGGGATACTAATAAATCTTGTAAGCTAAAAGTTAATTTCCCTAGACTTCTGTGATGCTGTATGATTGAAAGACAACCATGAATATCATTGTTGCTACCACTCCTAAACAACTGCAGCAAATCCTGTACAAAGTATGTCATGTAAGAGATCAATGGAAAAGTTAAGATTTGCTGAGTAAGATTATCCTGTTTCTATGCATGCATCATATTTGTATTTAAAGTTATAAATATTGACTCTATACTGGCATTCTACATATGTGCTGTATTCCTAGGAAACACCAACATTGAAGGCAGACAACTGTGTGCTGAGGCCCATCAAAGAAAATTGACTCAAAAAGGATCACAGAAGAAACTCATTCTGCCCAGATGGCTCTCCCTGCAGACACCTTTGCCTCCAAGTGGCCAAAGGCTTGTCACTGTGAATCAGCAAGCCATGTAAGGGAACGTGACTTGCTCATGTGACCCTGGACTTCATCTTGTGCCGGTACTTTTCCACAAATTATGCTGGATGCTTTGTTTGGGACAATAAAATTCCCTCCATGTGGGAGAGGGCATAAAAGACCCTGGAAACATCTCCATTTTGTCTTCATTTCCTGCTTCATTTCTCTGGACTGAATTTCTAACAAGGAAGCTCTAAACAAGGACTGATAACCCCCAAACTGTTTGGGTAATTTCCAGAGAGACTTTTGCAAACTAGCAGTTTATTTCATCACTGCTTCAAACCTCCAGTTTGTCATGAATATGGTATTCTCAGATGTGACTCTCAGAGGTATGGTGACATTGATTTAAGATTTCAGAGGTAACCCATGACCTTAATCTCATGATAATTTGGGCACTCATAATAGCTTATACACAAAGCAAGAATCTTGTTCTAGCATTTACCTATCCAGATTAAGCTCGCTTTCATAGCTACAGAGTTTTCATATAGCAGAAGAACAGATATTGACTTGTCCAGGGGACCTGTGGGCGTGGATAGGGTTGCTTTTCTTAGGCTTTGCTCGTCCTTTTCAGGAAGGAACCAAAAGGATGACAATCACTCCCAAGGACCCTTTCAGGAGTTTTCAGAAATATCCACTACTCTTTATGTTGCTTACTTTCTAAACTGAAAGAAGCGTGTTTTAACAATTTCTGCTGGCCTTTCTCCTCTGTCAAGAAGATTTAACATTCATTCTTCTCTCATCTCTAGGCTGGAATATTCTAATGGGCATTGCTTGAAGCAGAGCTAACCCTGAAAGTAATACAATCCAGCTGGTGGAGAACATGACCTGCTTGCTAACTGGGACATGTAATACCTAAAACCTATACTCTAATATCAACCCCATCAGCATGTTCACTGCCAAGTATAATGCAAGGTGTCTATTATATATTAAGTTCTAAATAACTTGAGACCCAGCTACCTCCAAGACCAATTCTCCTTGTGTCCCATCTCATCAGCTAGCTGGCTGGAATGTTCTTGAGAGCTAAGTTCTCAGATGACAAGGAATTTTCAGTACTGGAAAGCAGAGCATTCATTGGTGAGGGACTTTGTCTTTCAAAATTTATTCCTGCTTGTAGCCATTAAAAGCTTTAATTTAAAGAATTTAATTAAATTTAATTTAAAGAATTTAATAACATTTAAGATTTGTATTATTATTACAGTACTGCCCAGAGATCCTAGTCAGAATCAGAGCCCTGTTATACTATGCAATGTACAAATACTACAGAAGATAAACGCTTTAGGGCAAAATCTACGATTTAAAATATAATTAATCTCCTTTAAGATACTGTATCAAAGGTGTAAAACACAAAACAATCAGGTACAATTTGACTAAGTATTTATTATTGGTAATTGGGGCGAGGGTGTGAGGTACAAAGTTGGACATTTATCTATAGCGACATTTATTGACCACTTAAAAATATTTAAGTATTGTACTAGTGCTTAGGTACAGCTTTATAGGATTATAATACATGTGCTTTTAAAGGTTGCAAATCAAAACTGTAAATATCCACATTGTAGTGCTGCACTGTGTTCCTTCTATTATCTCATGTGCTTTTGAAGTAATATGAATCAATTATGTTTTGAAAATAAAATACATTAACAAAAGTATTTAGCTCAGATGACTTAATGAGGAGGAGGGTGAAGAGAAGAACAAAATACACAAGCACAAATTCCATTTTTGATGCAAGTTAAAATATTCCACTTTGCTATTAAATTAGCATTTTTAAAACTCAAACACTTACCCCATGTTTCTGAATGGCAACATTTGTAAGATGTACAAACATGTTATCTAATTCGCTTGTACTTGGTGTATACTTGACTGTGCAAAACCGGCAAAATCCAAGTTTATACCTTAAACAAAAAAAGTATTTAATATATTAAATGCAACTAGAGTTGAGGGAAACAGTATTCTAAACACTAACTTAATGGTAGTCTGAGTACATTTTAATAGATTTTTAAAAAAGGAGATAGAAGTCAGTATGATCTTACATGTAACACCTTAGTGGACGATATGTAGACACTAAAACATACAAGCGCAGGTCAAATTTCTTCCCACCGATCAGTAATGGATTGTTGATATAGAGAGAAATCACATAGGCTTCTTTAGAAGGTTGAGATACAAACCTAGAAAAAGTACATATTTTATGTTTCAGAATGTGCAGATTAAATGTTTTTTTCTTACCTTAGAATCAGGCAGTCAAAAAGTAATGAAGTTCTAACTTTACTAAAAACCTATTTCACTTAAGTTTAATATTATTAATGTGTGCAGGGCACAAGGTTCCACTGTATACAAAAACATAGTTAAAACAAATGAGTGAAATTAGTTGTCCATTTAAGTTTTTTACAATTAACTGTTATAAGATGACCATTTAGGCTCTGACTCAGCAAACTATTTTATTTAGCAAAGCCCTTAAATACAGACTTGAGTGCTTCAGCTGATTGGGCCCTTTACAGTTACTTTGATCAGTAATCAATATTGATGATTTAAACAATCAAGTCACCTTAATGTCAACATAAGTTTGCCACTTAAATTTTCAATATTTTTCAATATGATGAGTGTAGTTAATTCACTCCTCCTCCTCTTAGAAGTGCAGTCACCAAAATTTTTAAACCCAAGGGGAAAAGACAACTATAAAAAAAATGCACAAAATAGTTCTTCGAGTTGCTTTCCTATTGAAAGGCTACTAGCCTCACAGTTGCATTTTTAATCATAATGCGCTAACAAAAAAAGCCAAGCAATACAGATTTTTCTCTTGGTAGAGCAGTCATGTTCCTCCTCTGTGCTGGGTGGGATAGAAGATAAAAACGAGGGTCATGATCGCCTTCTCCAAGCATCTTCCTCTTCTTAGCCTTTGTCTACACGAGCACTTTTATTGGTTAGTGGTGTGAAAAAGCTACCACCGCTCATCATTGGGAGTGGTTTAATTATGTCAGCAGGAAAGCTCTCTCCGATCGGCAGAGAGGCATAGTTTTTATGGCTTTCCTATTCAGTAGGCCCCACTTTCAGCTCTGCTCTTCAACTGTCTAGTAGGCCACATCTGATAGCTCCTCGCTCCAGGCCCCATGTTGAAGGCAATCCATACAGGCTGAGCTTTTCTACTCAGAACAGTGAAGAGATTTCATGGTTCAGCTGAGGATGGGATTGTACACTGTCACGTGACCTTCCTCAGGCTGAAAATGAAGTCACTTACTAGAAGTGGAAGCCTTTCCTCTAAACACACAAACCTTTAATGCTGTGAAGCAAAATCATTATTTCAGTCTGCCCATTCAATTTTATTCCTCACATAGTTGGGCATACACACCCCGCACCTTCACAAAATGCAAAAGCATATTTACATAGTACACAACTGAATTACTGCTTGTGCCACATGGCACCAAATGCAATAATTGGCACTAAAAGCTGTTTGAAACAGGAAGTCATTACATGAGAAATTGCAACTATAATGAAGTAGCGCTAAGTGATTTGGTGCACAGAGAGAGTTCTCCATTGGTGATTTGATATTAAGCATGCCAGACTGCGATAGGATGTTACAAAATACACAAAAGTGTGGGGCGGAGGGGAAAGGGATTAAACTTACGAAGATGTTTTACTATCTCGAGACCACTTTTTAATTTGAGAGAGTTTATTGATAAGAAATATCCCCTTCCCTTGAGCTTTTCCACAAGGTTTCATAATCCAGGTGCTGGAAGGATTTTTTCTGAATTCTTCAACAAACAGGTTGTAATCAGCAGGTAGCATAAAGGTGACAGGCACAAAATCTAAATCAGGAAACAAAAATCAAAACTTAGAACACTAGCTCTAGCAAGAATATCAATGTATACAAGTGGAAATATCTTCACTGGCTTTCCATTCTTCATCAGATTGACTACTGTATGTCCTTGTCTGAGCTACCACCTTTTAATAGGAGAGAACATAAGACCACAACATAAGAATGGCCGTATTGGGGCAGATCAATGGTCCATCTAGTCCAGTATGCTGTCTTCTGACAGTGGTCAGTACCAGATGCTTCAGATGGAATTAACAGAACACGGCAATTATTGTATGATCCACCCCAGTGACCCATTCCCAGCTTCTGGCAGTCAAAGGTTTATGGATAACCAGAACATGGGGTTGCGTCCCTGACCATCTTGGCAAAATAGCCATCGATGGACCTAGCCTCCAAGAACTTAACTAATTTTTTTTAACCCAGTTGTAATTTTGGTCTTCACAACATCCTCTGAGAACAAGTTCCACAGATTGACTATGCATTGTGTGAAGAAGTACATCCTTATATTTGTTTCTAAGCTGGTGCCCATTAACTTCACTGAGTGACCCTGGTTCATGTGAAGTAGTAAATACTTCCTTATTCACTTTCTCCACACTTTTTATGCATTTATAAATCTCTATCATATTCCAATTTAGCCATTTCTTTTTGAAGATGAACAGTCCCAGTCTTTTTAATCGCTCCCCATATGGAAGCTATTCCATATCCCAATAATTTTTGTTGCCCTTCTCTGTACTTTTACCAATTCTTATTTGAAATGGTGTGACCAAAACTGCATGCAGTATTCAAGGTATGGGCATAACATGGATCTAGATAGTGGCAATATGATATTTTCTATCTTATCATCTATCCCCTTCCTAATGGTTCCTAACATTTTTTTAGTTTTTTCACAGCCCCTGCACACTGAACAGATGTTTTCAAAGAACTGTCCATGATGACTCCAAGGTATCTTTCTTCAGTGGTTAACAGCCAAATTAGACCCTGTAATTTTGTATGTATAGTTGGGATTATTGAATTTCATCTGCCATTTTGTTGTCCAGTCATCCAGTTTTGAGATCCCTTTGTAATTCTTCACAGTCAGCTTTGGACTTAACTATCTTCAGTAGTTTTGTATTATCTGCAAATGTTACCACCTCATTTATCCCTTTTTCCAGATAACTTATGAATAGCACTGGTTCTAGTACTGATCCTTGGAGGACCCTACGATTTACTTCTCTCCACTGTAAGAACTGACCATTTATTCCTACCCTTTGTTTCCTATATTTTAACCAAGTATTGATCCAGGACTTTTCCTCTTATGCCATGGACTGCTTACTTTGCTTAGGAGCTTTTGGTGTGGGACTTTATCGAAGACTTTCTGAAAGTTCAAGTACACTATATAAACTAGATCCCCCTTGTCCACATGCTTGTTGACCCTCTCACAGAATTCTAATAGATTAGTGTGGCATGATTTCCCTTTACAAAAGCCATGTTGACTCTTCCCCAACATATCATATTCATCTGTGTCTCTGATAATACTGTTCTTTACTACAGTTTCAACAAATTTGCCTGATACTGAAGTCAGGCTTACCACCCTGTAGTTGCCAGGATTACCTTTGGAGCAGCATATGGGGCTCTGCACCCTTCGAACCCGCGGCACATACTCCAGGAGGTGAGGGCAGCCTTACTGCCCGCTGCTTGGGCCTACCTCAAGCAGGTCCTGCAGGAGAGTGTTCCCTGCCCACTCCTCACCGCAGGCCCTCCAGATCTTTTCATCAAGCCCCTTTCCCGTGAACATCCTTGACCACCCCCTCCACACACCCCAAGCCAGCTGCAGGATCAGCAAACTGCACACGGGCACATCTCTACACACTCGTGCTCCATGCTCTTCACTTCCTCACCCTTGTGTCCTGCCCTGATATCAAGTGGCAGGACCTTTTACCACCTGTTGAGGGTGATGAACCCCGGTGGGCCAGTCCATATTTCATCCTGGTTCCATGGCCCGCCGGGGATATTGGCTGGTGACTCCTTCACGAAGCTGTGAGCACGGGCGTGTACCTGGTATGGTTCACCTCTCGTCCCAATACCTGTGCCTTTTGAGGCATGAGGGAGACCCTGGCGCACGTATATTTGGAGTGTGCCAGGTTGCAGCCCCTATTCCGGCTCCTCTAGGACCTCCTCCTGAGGTTCTGACTACACTGCTCCCCACGCTTTCTGATCAATGCACACCCCATCCGTAACCTCACAAAGTCACAAGACCGCCTCATCAACCTCCTCCTCTCTTTGGCCAAGGTGGCCATCTATAACACCAGGCTGAGGAAGTACTCTGTGACTGTGGGCCTATTTCCATTCCTCCGTCCGCTCACGTATCCAGGCCGAGTTCCTCTGGGCCGCATCCGTTGACTCCTTAGCTACTTTTAAGGAGCAGTGGGCTCTGTCTGGGGTTCTCTGCTTTAGTGTCCCCTTCAGGTTCCCCCATTTAGCCCTCTAACCTTTACTACTGTTCCTGTTTTCTCATTTTTTTCTCCCCCAAAATTAGTTGAGTCCTGGGCTCAGCAGTTCCTCCTCTTAGGCTCCCACCCACGTCCCGGAACCCAAATAGAGACCACCCTTCCAGAATTGTCTGGTCTAGTTCTGATTAAAAAGTGAGAAAATTCTTAACCTCAATATAAGGGAAATTATGGCTTTTGGTGATAATGATGTAAAATAACATTTAAAATGGGCCACACAATGTCAATTTAAAATGTGAGCTTTGTTATCAGCACCAATTTAGAATCTTAAACCATGTGTCTGCAAATTGGATTTGTCTTTCTCTATATATGAGATTAGTGGTATACAAGAGGGGCATGTGGTTCAGTAGTCTGAATTCAAGATCTAGAACCAGGAACGCCCAAGTGTTAATCTCAAATGTTATTCCCAACTGCTATTAACTGCCGCTGAAGCCATGAGCAAGTTATAGTCTCAGTCTCATTTTCTCTATTTGTAAAAGATTTATCCATTAACTTTCAAGGCAATGTTCGAGAAGAGCTTTGAAAATGTAATATACTATAAATTAATATAAAATATTAAGAATTATTTGTGTTCTTTTTGCTAGTGTGGTGAGTGAGTCAAATATTTTTTACTCTCTAGTTCACATGCAAGAGTCTAACTATATCATAACATATTGCCATTGAATTTTTTTTTCTGTGTTCTCTTCAGTGGCATGGGGTTTCTTTTGGGGGCTGCTATGTTTTCAGTGGTTAACTAAATAAATTTGGTATATTTAATAAAGTTATGTGAACATCAACAGGCACGTAAAACCATCTAGGGTTTCTTGTTTTTATTTTTCAATTTTACACACACTGAATGTTAAATGGCCCCCACAACTTCCCAGCTGATCCCCAAACACCAGCCAGTTTCCAGTCCTTAAAAAAAAATGCAGCACCCCAATTGAATTACCTCCATCTAGTGATTCAACACACACCAAGTTTTAGATAAATGCACAAAAGCACTACAGACCCATCCCAAATTCTCACATCATTAATCATCAACAAAATACAACATCACAGACACTAGAGTGAAGGATCAGCAGTGAAGTAGTAGAGTGGAAAAAGTTACAGGTTTAAAGAATAGGTGATGGAGCCTTTTAACCAAGACACTAGTTCAAAAATCCACCAACCAAGGCAGCGTGCTACACTTGTTACCATCTGATGGCTGTGTGACCTCAAACAGGCCATAGCTTTGACCTCAACAGGTTTGAGGTCATAGGACCAGGAACTAAATTATTGGTTTCAGTCCTGCCACATTGATAGAATCCAGTGATGATATCCCAAATTTCCAATAACCAGTTCTATGAAGGCAGGTGATATTTAAGAACCTATTCTAAATAGGTTCTTAAGCACCATGCACACAGCACCCGACACACACCCAGAACTACAGAGTACCCTCCGCCCTGACATTGACTCTCCCTGGTCAATTTCGGCGGCAGGGAGAATGGAGGGAGAAACTCTGGCTGCAGTGAAATTGACCCTCCCTGGTCAATTTCAGCAGCAGGGAGAATCCTGGGAGACACTGGCTGCTGGGAAATTGACTCTCCCGCCCCTAACAACCGGTTTGCTGCTCCGCCTTTTCATTGAATCTCCCAGCGCTAAGAACCGGTTTGCTGCATTTTTTCTATTTTAAGAACCGGTTCGTGGAACCGGTGCGAACCGGTTGGATATCATCACTGATAGAATCACTAGTATAAATGGTACTGTTGATAAGATGCTAAGCAAGGTGCCAAGGACTGAATCTGGACATTGAACTATGGCACACTTAAAATAGTCTTTAAAGAGTAGCACTGAGGCACTTTGACAGGCAATTTGGTGATGCTTATATTTCCATTGCCCATGCCAAACCAATTCTGCAGATTTAAAAAAAAAAAAAAAACAGCTTCAGTCTCCCAGACCTTCTGACACCTTTGAAAACTACATTTTCTGAATACATCATACTAAAGCTGTGACTTGTACATTTATCTAGCTCAGGCAAGAGTCCCAAAGTAATTTCAACATCCAGCACTGCTTTTGTTTCAAGTGCATTAATCTGCAGTTGTCACAAAATAAACTTTTTTATGTCTAACCTATGTGTGGTCAACAACAAGAATATTGCTGATAGACAGAAATATATACCTAAATAAATATATTTTCCATTCTCATCTTTTTCTGCAAGAGGACTCCCTTCTTTTTCTAGTTCTTTCCTATATCTCTTGATATTTTTCACCATCAAGTCCTTCCTGGTCAGCTCATAGTGGTTCGGAAAATGGTTGACGATTTGGTCATCAGAAAGGCGATAACCAGTTTCCACGCTGAAAACATTTCGGATGGTTTGTACGCTCATCCTGGAAGGTGAAACAAATGTCAGATGATTTCCCCCTAAGCAACAGCATTCAGAAGCAGGACAATCAAGTTGTTGTTGTCTCCTTTATTTTCTAATTCCACTTTGGTTAATATACTGAATTTAGAAGAGTAAAAGAAAAAAAGACAAAACATATTATAATGTTAAGGAATATATTATGTTAAGGGAATCTGTGCCCTCTCTGTGTTTAACATTTCTCTTTATAGGATGGATATTTAGATTACTGGTGAAACTTCAAAGCATCCTGAACCAATGTTAGTGAAACCAGATTAAATTCAGCCAGACAAGACTGCAGGTCTACAGCCACTATTCATCCCTAAACCCATTGTGAAGTCAGGGCAGTGACAGAAGGGAGTCAACTTGTGCCCATACTATCCTGGCATTATCAGAGCCAACCAGTACCGAACAGGACTTGGAAACACCCAACACATGCCCACACACCATACCAGCAAATCTCTGGAGTTACTATTTTGTTTTTCAGAATCTCAGCTTTCCTTTTCTAAAGAAGGAAAGGAAGTCTAACTTATGGTTTGAAAGAAACTTCAAAAATATTAACATGATTCAGAGATATCTGTAAGTCTGCAAAGAGCCTGGAATGATAGCTCTGGGAGGTATGAACTGCAATTGCACTATTCATCTCGGTAAGGTGAGAGTCCCATTTTGACACCCACATTGTTAATTATTTCATTCTTTGTGAAGAAAGAGGGAGGGCCACGGATCTGCAGAATTTACTGTGAGTGACCGTGATAATCAAGGTCCAGACACTACAAGGGGACAATAGGGGGTCTGAACTCCAAAGAATAAGCAAATGAATCATCTGTTTGCATACAATATTAAGCAAAGTCTTTTACAAAAGCTTGTAATGTTCTAAATGTAATGGTCACTATAAGACCTGTTAACAGACTGTTACGAATTTATGCATTCATGTACAGAAAACTGTATTCATGATTTGTGGTGACATCAGGCAGGGAGGGGCTGCCTCCCCAACCAGAAGAGGCTAGCTCCAAGCACTTAATATTGTACAACCCAGAAAAAGACAAATGATGGGCCATTAGAGTTAGTGGGAAAATAGAGACATCCTATCTGGAATTTTCCCATCCTGAATAATCAGGAGTCATCATGACAAGATGAAAAAAATGAACGAATGAAAGCCCTTTTAAGTAGGAGGCTTGAAATTGAGGTCTTCATCCAGAAACTGAGGGACATTCACTTGGTGGGGGCTGCCCTTGAAACTGGATCACATCTATAACTGAGGCTATAGGCAAATTTTCAGAGGCAATGGGCAATTTGTGTTAGAAAATGAAGTTTATCTAATCTGAAAGTGTAAAGCCTAAGGTTGCATCTTTACATTTATTTTCTGTGCAACTTGAATGTGGTTAGTTGCCCTTACAATTTCTTCTTTCAATCTATGATTTTTCTATTAAATAAATGTTGTTTGTTTGTACCCCATGCATGCCAAAGCAAGCTGGTATCAGGAGAGATGGTTTCATGCTTTTGGGGGTGATGAACCAAAGCGGAAAGTCCGAGTGTCTGGTAATTAAGAACTCAGGGTCGATGAATCAGGGGAGACCTGGAAACAGAAAGGCTGTTGGGGTCACTCTGCAAGGTGCAACTAGGCAGTTGAAAGCCAAGGGGAGACCTTTATGTTTATGGGCTGGCTACTAATGTCAGGGCTCTGAGCCACAGAAGCACAGCATTAAAACACTCAAGTTTACAAGGCAGGCAGTGATAGAACTCTTTGCTGGTCTGAGTAATCCCCAAAACACCCCAGTGACATCTCAGATGGGTGGCATTTCAGAGATGCCATTACATACATTACAGTTTAGCTAGATTATGACTTCATTTGCTGATCTACTCCACTTTATCTTCCTAGAAGTCCCACTTTCTTGGACAGATCAACAATGATAAAAGGATGGGAAACATATGTAACATTTGTTAATTCTCATATTTTTAAACTGTTTCCATAAGCAGCAAACTTAACATTTTATTACATCTTACTGGTTATAAAAACAAAATGTATTCCAAAGTGTGGGCAGATCAGCTGGTTACAACCAGTTTTTTAAATGATATTTATTAACAAAGGGTTAAGAAACAGGGCACACAATTCAGGCAGTGTAAAGTGCTATACTGTTGTATTCAAAAAGGGTAATGAAAACTGCGTAATCTAGTTGAAAAGCTATTGCTTAGCTCACACAACACACAGGAAGAAAAGTGATCCACATCTGTTCCTGGAATCAGATTCTGTAAATGTCTCTCTGCATAGGTCACTGATGTTTTTAGGACTACTTCTTGCTGTCTCATATTAGATCAATGGCGTGTGCCAAGCCAGAATTACTTTCGCCCTATTTTCACAGTTAACCAGATTTGGCTCCACCATACATTCTCAGCAGTGGGATGCTGGATTGTTTCCATCTCCATATAATCCCTTATCATACAATAAGAAGGCAAGTACTAGTAATTGGCTTTGAGATGAAGTGAGACTATAACATGGCAACAGGACTAGAGTCACTACAATATTGACAGAGTTCTCTAGTCAGATTGATAACTTGCAGGCCAAAGTGTTCAGACAATAGGACAGGACCCAATAATATGTCCAAAGACTCCCCTGAAACCACTCAATTAATCTTCCAGAAGTTATGATTATATATGTACTTTTGTTAAGCCTTCTGGATGTATACACTACAATTTGAATAGAATCATGTATTGCACTTCCAAAGGGCTTAGAGCACTTCCAACCTTTGCTTTTAATAATGGGAGGCATTTTTCCGCAGCAACAGTTATACTACTTAGGTGGGTGAGGTAATATCTTTTATTGGATGAATTTACATTGATGAAAGACAAACTTTCAAGCTACATAAGGTATGTACGTCTACACAGCAAAGCAAAACCTGTGGCTGGCTCATGCCAACCGACTTGGGTTCACAGGGCTTGGGCTGCAGGGCTGTTTCACTGCTATGTAGACTGCCAGACTCAGGCTGGAGCCCAAGATCTGGGACCCTCCCATAGTGCCAATTCCTAGAGCCCGGGTTCCAGCCTGAGCCTGGAAGCCTACACAACATTGAAACAGCCTTGCACCCCAAGACCTGCAAGCCCAAGTCACCTGGCACAGGCCAGCCACATTTTTTCTTCGCTGTTTCCAGGTCTGGGAAAGGTACTCCAAGAGTAACAGCAAGATGCAACAGACTGTTTAGCATAAGTAGTTAGCACATATTCTAAGGGACCAAGCACCTCTGCAGTCATAAAGCAAAAAGGAGGTTAGTGGGGTACAGGCTGTTGTAATAAAAATCTGTAACCCACTCACCCTCCTTTTTGTCCTATGAAAGCAAAGGTGTTAATGGGCCACTCTACCTTGGCTGGTCCTTTAGAATATGTGCTAACTATTTATGCCAAACAATTTGTTCCATCTTGCATTTAACTGTGATGCTCATGAGTACCGTCCTTTACCAGACCTGGGTTTACCAGGCCTGAAGAAGATCTCCATGTGGCTCAACAGCTTCTCTCTCTCACCAACAGATGACTGATATTCTGCATTTGTATGGAACCTTTAATTTTCAATATTAATAAAACATTTTAACACTGGCTTTAGTTATGGAAAAATACACTGTAAAATGCCTCATGAATTGAAAGATAAGAATTTTTGTATGTACTTACCAGTAAAAATTCCAGTCTTCATTTTCTGCCACCTGAACCCATCCTCTCTTTTCAAAGTTATTTATTAGCACGGATTTTTCTATGTCAGTTACCCATTTCACTTTTCCTGCCATTATCCTAAAGAAAAAACAACTTGTAGTATTGCAGAGTCTCAAGACTTCCTCTCTTTCATTTTGTACTTAACACAGTCCAGATAAATCCCAATCGGAAAAGTAAGAGTATCTGCCAGGTTATTTACCTTTAAATGTTTAAAATGAGGAAGAAGTAAATTAATTAGTATTTGAAAAAGATAATGGCTCCACTAGCACAAGAGACTGAAGTCCTATATTTATCCCCAGAACAGATACAGGCAGCAGAAATTGCAAGCCTTTTCATGCTGCCCTGCCAACATCCCTCAAATCTCAACAGGAGACCAAATTCAGGAATGAGAAGATAGTTCAAGTCTTTGTGGCCTCTCCAAGACTGCTAACAAGAGTACTGATTAGCATCAACTATGCTAGTGACTATGCTATTGCACTGAACTGAGACCACCACCGTGTCTTTGTCTTGGATAATGTTTACAAAATAAAATCTATTGCACGGGAAATTTTATCACTTCTAGTCAATACTTAAATACAACTTTTTTTAAATATATTTTTAGAAGGACACATATTTCATGGCCCACCTTACTATGGAAACAACAACGTGAGACTACGTAAAGATTATCTTGGGAATTCTCTACCAAAATATCTACAATATACTGTAGAGCACAAAAAGTTTTATTTAATTTCAAAACCTCCTTGTTGTTTTTCGTATTATTGTTCTTTTATTTCATATAACTGCTAGTTAGCCACTTGCTTCTGGCTGCGTGCATTGACAAACAACTCTCAAGACAGTTACAATATTACTCTCCTGCGTCAAAATATTCACAATGCTGATGTTAGATGAATCCTTAAAAACTACGCCCTGATGAAATAGTCACTTCCGGTCATCTAGAGCTCACTTCACTTCACATTTCTAAAATAGCAGCATAACACCTTTCTAATACACAGTCAAAGAAAATCTAACAGAGACATGTTACAATGAAGTCACTGAGGCTCTCAGTGGGTGCAGGAGTCTAGCGAAGTGGATCTAATTGGAAGATCACAGTTTAACTATAACTATTATGCAAGCTAAAGAAAATTTAATTGACTAGTGGAGCCATGGTTAATGCTGTTAAAGACAAAGACAGGTCAAGTTATGACATGCAAACCCTCAACATTGCTATTCAAATCAGAAGTTACTTTTAAAACTGAACTCCAGAGGAATTGCCTAGTTAGCTCCCATACCTATTTAAAGAAATGGAAAATTGCTGACTCATAATGAGTTAAAAAACCCACCCATAATGCTCTTCAGATCAAATGCTGCTATTCTGACTGAGACAGACAAGACTTCTCTTATGGCTCTGCCCGGAACAACAGGCAAAGGATAAAATGCTCTCACCACAGATCCAGGAAAAAAAAATAAAGTAAAAAACATGCTCTGCATCTACTCTGATGTATAAAATACAGATACCAAAAGGAGTTTAGTTTAATAAATTAATTAAAGTATGATTTTCAAGTGAACTGGGAATTAAAACTTCAAAGTGACATTTACTAACAGACCGTCAGTGATGCTTTTAATATTTCACTGAAGAAAAAAAGTCATTCTGAACTGAGATAAGGCAGCCTTTTGTGTGAGAAAAAGAGTGGTCTTTTGGTCAAGGCACTTGCCTGGAACTCAAAAGTTCTGTCTTCAATTCCCAATTTTGCTATAGTTTTCCTGTAGGACCTTGGGTTAAATTACTTAATCTCTCTGTGGCTCAATCCTCACAGGAAGTATTATCCTCATGTTATATTTGTCCTACGTTTGTCTGTTTTGTCTATTTAAATTGTAAATTCTTCGGGGCAGGTGCCTCCTACTACTATCTCAGGCTATGACTACACTACAGTTTATGTCAGCATAATTTATGTTGCTCAGGGGTGTGAATAAACCATCCCCGAGTGACATAAATTACACCGACATAAGTACCAGTGTAGACCACCTCTTTCAGAAGTGGTTTTATTACACCAACAGGAAAGCTCTCTTCACGGCAGCAGCACATCTGTGCCACTGTAGCACTTCTAGTGTAGACAAGCCCTTAGGCCTTGATCCTGCAAAGATTTATGAACAGGTTTTAAAGGGCTCATTTAGCTGAAGTGAAGTGTATTTTTCACTGACACGAAATGACTCAGTAAATCTGTGTGGTCTCACAATGTTATTAAAAATTCAAGGATTCAGGGTTTCTCACCCTTCACTTAAAAAACTAGAGGCACGATAAACTAATTTCTGAAAAACAAAACTAAATACAAAGAAATCTGACTGCCACAGCATCTTTTCCGCAGGGCCATCTTTTTACTAACATACAACAACACATTTTATATTTTCTTAAACAATGCATCAGAGATACTGGCCTAGGAAAACATCTCTGCACTACCATGTGGGAGAGAGAAAGGTTCAAGTTACTAGTTCTGGTATCTTTGCTCCCAAGAAGGTTATGCCCTCAGGCCTGAGAAGGGGGGTCTAGAGCTTTTTAAAAGTGACTCCTCCAGTATATTAAACCACATGAGACTAGACAGTCCCATTTAATACCCGGGGGTGGGGTAGGGGGGAGGTCCAACCAGCTTCCAAAGTAAAAGGTGAATTTCAAAGCTACACAAGAACTGAACTGTTTGTACTCTCCTTTATTGCTTCTTTGTGGTGATAAAAGATTGACATGTTTCTTTTTCTGTCCTTTTTTGTAATTAAAACACACACATACGCTATCTAGATACTTATACAGGTTCTCCTCATCATTGCATCTCTTTCAGTTCTTCACAAATGTGTTTTGAGAATAAATTCACCTACAATTATGAGATTGGGAAATACCCCCACCATGCAACAGAGAAATTAGGTAACTTTTTGAAGGTCACAAATGAAGTAGGTGGCAAAGTAAAGCAATTAAATTAATCCCTAGTGTCAAATCCATCCTTCCTCTGTTATGTGAAGTCAGTGGAAGTCTGTGTAAGAGAACGTCAGGATCAGATTCCAGGTATATTTTAAAAATACTTAAATATCAAGTAGGGGATGAACAGTAAAAGATGAACAGTAAAAGGTGTACAGTTAAATGAACAGATACATAGTAAAATACAAATATGAATTAGTGAATTGGAACTATGGAGATCAATTATCCAGAAGAACTAGAAACACATCACATAAATATTTGATATATAGGATATATGATAAACATAAACTAGATAAACACAAACTCCAGAGGCCCAATCCCACAAGTACTTACTACTTAACATAGTGTTTGCTATTGTGAGTACTCCCATTCATGTCAAAATGGGATAAATCATGGACTAGGATGCTCATAGTAGTACTAGCTCACTTGTACTTACAGGGTCAGAGCCCCAAGGAGTACCAGTGTTAAGACTATGCAAAATTAAATCCTGCATACTTGTAATTGTATTAAAATACATAACATTACACACACGCAATGTTTAAAAAACCAGCCGCAAGATACTGAAGCCAGTGGATCCTTCAGGAGCGTCTGTGGATCGATAACGTGTTTGGATGCACATTTCTACAAAAGGGGTCACTGAAGATGTCACAAGCAGAGGGTATGCAGTGGGTGGAGACCATCCTCACAGGGGTATGGCCACAGCAGCAGCGCAGGGGGCTGAGCAGACCACGGGGGAGCGGCGGGGACTAGCATGTTGTGTCTCGCTGGAGGCCGAGGCTGCGGGGGTCTGGCCCCCCGTGGACGCGGGCTGACGTGTGGCTGAGTGAAAGGTTTCGGACACAAGCCCGCTCCGCGGCCGGCTGGGAAAAGGGGCTCCGCGGCCCACCCTCCCCGACCCGCCGCGATGGGGCCCCTCGCTGCAGGCCCCGCGGAGTCTGGGTTCTCACCTCCCCCGCGAGGCGCCGTTCCCGCCGCCGGGGCTCAGGCTGCGGCTTCCCCCGACTCCTCCTCACGCCCCGCCAGCCACTCCCATGGCCGCCGCCCGCTCCCCAGCTGGAGCCTGCGCTGCCGGGGGCGCCGGCCCGGAGCATCCCAGGGCGGTGGAGCTGGAACAGGAACCGCCGCCGCCGCCGCTGCTTCCGGAGCCACGCCCTGGTAACTGGGGACGCGGCCGCCGCCTCGCTCCCCGCCGGGGGAGACTTCCGGGGGCGGCTACCACAGACCTCATAGCACAGCTCCCCCTTGGCCCTGCCCCACAGCCGCCCCCCAACCACTGGGATCCCAGAGACCGCCTAGGCCCTGCCCCTCAGCCACCCCCCCAACCACTGAGATCTCCTCCCCACAACCACTGGGATCCCAGAGACCTCCTGGGCCCTGCCCCACAGCCACCCCCCAACCATTAAAGCCCCAGAGACCACCATACTTGCACAGCCACCCACTGAACCACAGAGACCTCTGACATCTCGGCACCCCCACAACCACTTTTCTGCACCACTGACCTGCACCACCCTCTACATTGTAGAGTCCCCAGCCCCCACGTTCTTTATTATTATTTATTTGCATTATGACAGCACTTACAAGCCCCAGTCACAGACCCCGTTGAGCTAGGCTCCCTAAAAACACAGAGCAAAAAGACAATCCTTGCTCCCAAAAAGCTTACAATCTAAGCATGTCAAAACAACAGGTGGAGATAGACAGGCAAATGGGGGAGCTCTACAAGAAGACAATATCTGCCAGCATGATAGGCAGCAATCTCAGCACACACATGGAAGCAAAGAAGAGGTTTAAGGAGGGATGAAAGCGAGCGTTTGACAACTTAAAAAGCCAGTAACTGTACTACAGAGACCTTTTCAACCATTACAGACACTTGGCACTGTAGAGACCTCCTGCCTCAAGACACTCTCTGCAGTATAAAAATCACTATTCACACACACTCTACATGCCCCCAGATCCTGAGACCTATACAGCGCTTCCTTCCACCCATCCCCCATAGAAAATAGCAGTATATAATCATTTATTTGAAGATTATATCATGATGCATACACACAAGAGGGCCAAATTAAATTTGCACAAACAGCCATGATTTTGGCATTTCCTAACTTTTGAGTATTTGACTTTGCAACCTTAATGTCCTTTTATTGTAGTTTTTTTAATATAATTTCCTAGGATTTAAAAAAATGAAAAAAACACAAATTTAATCCCAGGGAACTACATTGACACTCACATGGATCATCAACAGGGTTAGAACCTTCAGATCCACTGCACTGACTCCTGCCTCTTGAGCTAACAGAGTAGCTGATAGTAGGTAAGGGGTTATCTTTGGTGTGGGCCTGCACTAGAGACGGGTGGGACGTTTTGCCAGTATATTTCAGAGATATTTGCTGACAGCAGAGGAATGGTGAGACTCAGGAATCCTGGGTTCTACTCCAGATACTGAGGGCAGTATCTAGTGAATATTCACATTTCTGCCCCAGCCTCAGACCAGCGATTTTCAAAGTTTTTGCGCCAAGGCCCCTCTAAGTTAAAACTTTTGGTTGTGCTGCCCCCAACTCAGACAAAAAGAGGTGATTTGGGTTGGAGCACCGCTGCATGGGGCTGAAGCCCAAGAATCTGAGCCAGCTGGTGCTGGTCACCCCCCTCAAATGTTCCTCCATGCCCCCTTAGGGGGGTCGTGCCCCACAGTTTGAAAACCTCTGCCATAGACACAACCACACCCAACCCCCTCAAATTCACATCCTTATCCCAGTCCCTGGCTTCCCCAAGCCCAGCTCCTCATCCTCTGCATTTAAATCAGACTGTTCCTCCTCCAGTCCTCCTCACTGCTTAGGCACCAGAAAGAAAGCGAGCATTAAAAGCCTAGGAGAGACAGTCCTGCTTTCAGTTCCTGTGCCTGGAACCACACCTGTTGCTTGTGGCTAAGAGGATCAATGGCAGAAAGAGTCTCACTGAGCTCCTGCAGTCCTGAGTTGAAACATGCTCAGTACTGACAGAATATTCAGAGATTTTAGCTGCTAAACTCAAAGGCACTTCTAAGCTTCCAATGGCAATGCAGAAGCATCAATGGTTCTGGCCCCTTACAGTCGCAGGTTCTAGTCCTACAGCTTAAAGTAGCTTCTACTAATCATGTGCAAACTCAGATTTTCAGGGGCTCATAATTTGGATGTATTTTCATGGGAACAGCAAATATCATATCCCTGACACTAAGGCAACTGCAACCAAATTTCAAGTCCCTACGCCAAGGCATGAAGGCACTAGAAAGTCTTTTTATTTATTTTTTTTAAAAACAGTTTAAGAAAGTTTTGAACATGAGCAAACCTATGTATTTTTTCCTTAATCTTGTTCTGAGCAACAGCTGAAGCATCTTTATTGAAATATTAAACAAATAAATTCAGTCTAAGGCAGACTCCCCGCATGGAAAATTTCAGCCCACATGGTCAAAGTTCAGCAAATGTAATGCAACTGAAACAGTTTTACACTGAAAAGGGTCAGACAAATTTAATTACAGGTGTCATTACCTGTGCTTCCTATGATATATAAATTAGATTCTGCTTAGTATTACATAAAATAGAATATTTTGTTACTTACATCCATTGTCTGAGCATCTTAGAAACATTTACTAATTTACACTATTGTGTTATTTGGTGAAGAATTTTGTCCCTATTGTAATTTCTTATGAAAACTCTTCAGTCTATGTTTCCTTTTTACACACCTCTTTCTTTTTCTTCAAATAAAGCTGGTTTCTAGAAAGTAAGAGATTAAGGAGCCCAAGTTTGCTCCAGCTGAATTTAATGGCAAAACTCTTATTGATTTCAGTGGAAGCAGGATTGGTCCCAGTGTTAGCATGGAACACTCAAGCATTATTTAAAGAATAGCATGCGTGACATGAATAGCCAGCTGTGCTATGAGGACCTTGAAAGAAAGATGCCAGTAGATGGGTGAGTAATGCAGATACTAGATTAGTGGCATCAGTGCCAGCATATGGCAAGCAACAACTATTTTAAGATTAGAAGCTATATAGTGGAACTCCTTGCAGAATGTCAAAGGAATAGTAAGGAATCTGACCTCCAGTGACAGGATTAATAGAAAACTATGTAGATGTTTCAAAACAGACTGTAAAGGTTTGAAGAGTTATGGTGGAAATAAAGGGGGAAATTAATGATTAACAATAATGGATTTAGACAGCTGATCACATTTAAAAATAGAATAACTTCACTGTAGCTGAGATAAGGTAAATTTTTGTAGTATGCTGGAATGAAGCAGTTAGATTGATTTATGGATTTAGACACTATTATCTATCTAAATATAATAATGCTTTGTGTTCAGGTAATAAGGTCAGTTCCAGGGATGTAACTATTGAGGTTGCATCAGACGAGGTATTTCCAGTAGGGAGAAGGAGGTGTTAG